>OY726518.1:69688787-70888787 GCA_963383655.1 Bathymodiolus septemdierum | reverse complement strand
AATGGTGTGGTTGGTTCAAAATTGTCGTTCAAATGAATGTCTGTAATTCCTCAAACCTCCAGAGCTTCCGGGGGGCTTAGCCCTCCTGGGCCCCCTACCAGGGTTCTGTCTTGGACCCACTGGGGACCTTAAGCGGTCCCAGACCCCTCGCCTACTCACGCCCCCCCCCCCCCCCCAACCACAAATCCTGGATCCGCCCCTGATATTATCCATCATCAGCAAAGAATGTCAATGTCCCATGTGGTCTTCTTGTCGATTGATATATAATTTATTGCGCACAACATGTTTCTGGCTAACGTTTATCAATAACATGAACAACAAAAATAACCACACTGTCGGAACAGTTGCAGCACAAATAACCACACTGTCGGAACAGTTCGAACACAAATAACCACACTGTCGGAACAATTCCAACACAAATAACCACAATGTCGGAACAGTTCTAACACAAATAACCACACTGTCGGAACAGTTCGAGCACAAATAACCACACTGTCGGAACAATTCCAACACAAATAACCACAATGTCCGAACAGTTCTAACACAAATAACCACACTGTCGGAACAGCTCCAACACAAATAACAACACTGTCGGAACAGTTCCAACACAAATAACCACACTGTTGGAACAGCTCCAACAAAAATATCCACACTGTTGGAACTGTTCCAACACAAATAACCACACTGTCGGAACAGTTCCAACACAAATAACCACACTGTCGGAACAGTTCCAACACAAATAACCACACTGTTGGAACAGTTCTAACACAAATAACCACAATGTCGGAACAGTTCCGACACAAATAACCACACTGTCGGAACAGTTCCAACACAAATAACCACACTGTCGGAACAGTTCTAACACAAATAACCACACTGTCGGAACAGTTCCAACACAAATAACCACACTGTCGGAACAGTTCTAACACAAATAACCACACTGTCGGAACAGTTCTAACACAAAAAACCACACTGTCGGAACAGTTCCAACCAAAATAACCACACTGTCGGAAAAGTTTTACCACAAATAACCACACTGTCGGATGAGTTCCAACACAAATAACCACACTGTGGGAACAGTTCCAAAAAAAAAATAACCACACTGTCAGAACAGTTCTAACACAAATAACCACACTGTAGGAACAGTTCCAACATAAATAACCACACTGTCGGAACAGTTCTAGCACAAATAACCACATTGTCGGAACAGTTCCAATAACCACACTGTCGGAACAGTTCCAACACAAATAACCACACGGTCGGAACAGTTCTAACACAAATAACCACACTGTCGGAACAGTTCTAACACAAATAACCACACTGTCGGAACAGTTCCAACAAAACAACCACACTATCGGAACAGTTCTAACACAAATAACCACACTGTCGGAACAGCTCCAACAAAAATATCCACACTGTCGGAACTGTTCCAACACAAATAACCACACAGTCGGAACAGTTCCAACAGAAATAACCACACTGTCGGAACAGTTCCAGCACAAATAACCACACAGTCGGAACAGTTCCAACAAAAATAACCAGAACTCTCGGAACAGTTCCAACACAAATAACCACACTATCAGAACAGTTCTAACACAAATAACCACACTGTCGGAACAGTTCTAACACAAATAACCACACTGTCGGAACAGTTCTACCACAAATAACCACACTGTCGGATGAGTTCCAACACAAAAAAACCACACTGTCGGAACAGTTGCAGCACAAATAACCACACTGTCGGAACAGTTCGAACACAAATAACCACACTGTCGGAACAATTCCAACACAAATAACCACAATGTCCGAACAGTTCTAACACAAATAACCACACTGTCGGAACAGTTCCAACACAAATAACAACATTGTCGGAACAGTTCCAACACAGATAACCACACTGTCGGAACAGCTCCAACAAAAATAGCCACACTGTCGGAACTGTTCCAACACAAATAACCACACTGTCGGAACAGTTCCAACACAAATAACCACACTGTCGGAACAGTTCCAACACAAATAACCACACTGTAGGAACAGTTCTAACACAAATAACCACACTGTCGGAACAGTTCCAACACAAATAACCACACTGTCGGAACAGTTCCAACACAAATAACCACACTGTCGGAACAGTTCTAACACAAATAACCACATTGTCGGAACAGTTCCAACAAAAATAACCACACTGTCGGAACAGTTCTAGCACAAATAACCACACTGTTGGAACAGTTCCAACAAAAATAACCACACTGTAGGAACAGTTCTAACACAAATAACCACACTGTCGGAACAGTTCGAGCACAAATAACCACACTGTCGGAACAATTCCAACACAAATAACCACAATGTCCGAACAGCTCTAACACAAATAACCACACTGTCGGAACAGCTCCAACACAAATAACAACACTGTCGGAACAGTTCCAACACAAATAACCACACTGTTGGAACAGCTCCAACAAAAATATCCACACTGTCGGAACTGTTCCAACACAAATAACCACACTGTCGGAACAGTTCCAACACAAATAACCACACTGTCGGAACAGTTCCAACACAAATAACCACACTGTTGGAACAGTTCTAACACAAATAACCACAATGTCGGAACAGTTCCGACACAAATAACCACACTGTCGGAACAGTTCCAACACAAATAACCACACTGTCGGAACAGTTCTAACACAAAAAACCACACTGTCGGAACAGTTCCAACCAAAATAACCACACTGTCGGAAAAGTTTTACCACAAATAACCACACTGTCGGATGAGTTCCAACACAAATAACCACACTGTCGGAACAGTTCCAAAAAAAAAATAATCACACTGTCAGAACAGTTCTAACACAAATAACCACACTGTAGGAACAGTTCCAACAAAAATAACCACACTGTCGGAACAGTTCTAACACAAATAACCACATTGTCGGAACAGTTCCAATAACCACACTGTCGGAACAGTTCCAACACAAATAACCACACGGTCGGAACAGTTCTAACACAAATAACCACACTGTCGGAACAGTTCTAACACAAATAACCACACTGTCGGAACAGTTCCAACAAAACAACCACACTGTAGGAACAGTTCTAACACAAATAACCACACTGTCGGAACAGCTCCAACAAAAATATCCACACTGTCGGAACTGTTCCAACACAAATAACCACACAGTCGGAACAGTTCCAACAGAAATAACCACACTGTCGGAACAGTTCCAGCACAAATAACCACAAAGTCGGAACAGTTCCAACAAAAATAACCAGAACTCTCGGAACAGTTCCAACACAAATAACCACACTATCAGAACAGTTCTAACACAAATAACCACACTGTCGGAACAGTTCTAACACAAATAACCACACTGTCGGAACAGTTTCAACACAAATAACCACACTGTCGAAACAGTTCTAACACAAATAACCACACTGTTGGAACAGTTCTAACACAAATAACCACACTGTCGGAACAGTTCTAATACAAATAACAACACTGTCGGAACAGTTCCAACGCAAATAACCACACTGTCGGAACAGTTCCAACACAAATAACCACACTGTCGGAACAGTTCCAACACAAATAACCACACTGTCGGAACAGTTCTAACACAAATAACCACTGTCAGAACAGTTCCAACAAAAATAACCACACTATCGGAACAGTTCCAACACAAATAACCACACTGTCGGAACAGTTCCAACACAAATAACCAACTGTCGGAACAGTTCCAACACAAATAACCACACTGTCGGAACAGTTCCAACACAAATAACCACACTGTCGGAACAGTTCTAACACAAATAACCACACTGTCGGAACAGTCATAACACAAATAACCACACTGTCGGAACAGTTTGAACACAAATAACCACACTGTCGGAACAGTTCTAACACAAATAACCACACTGTCGGAACAGTTCTAACACAAATAACCACACTGTCGGAACAGTTCTAATACAAATAACCACACTGTCGGAACAGTTCTAACACAAATAACCACACTGTCGGAACAGTTCCAACAAAAATAACCACACTGTCGGAACTGTTCTAATACAAATAACCACACTGTCGGAACAGTTATAACACAAATAACCACACTTTCGGAACAGTTATAACACAAATAACCACACTGTCGGAACAGTTCCAACAAAAATAACCACACTGTCGCAACAGTTCCAACACAAAAAACCACACTGTCGGAACAGTTCCGAATTCAAAAAGCAAAATCATAGAAAAAGGCAAAATAAATACCCAACACACCAATATATATTACCGCTTGCTTTCCTGACTTGGTACAGCCACTTCAATAACAAGTGGCGGGGTTAAGCTAGTGTTATTGGCCCTCTTATTCCCCTCTTAGTGAAATAATGTACGTTATACAATGTAAAAGACTGTGAAGCAAATTAAGCAAAAACATTCAAGAGTTTAAAGAAGATTGACAAAATTGGCTATGATTACATTTGTTGTGATTAAGATGAACATTAGTTTTAATTATTTAGGACATGTAAACAATAATAAATATATCTTAAAAACAATGTATCATTGCCGAAACACTGACTACTGAGTGAATGATGCCACCCCGGGACTGATATATATAGTCCAGAAAGAGTCATGTGTGTTTTCCAGGTCATGATATAGATGCGATACTTTTCATGTTGTGTTAAACAATAGACACGTGCATTCATTGATTGATCAGTTAATAACGAATAGTGTTTTTATTTCCGACTGTCAATGACTGTTTCCTTTTAAATGAATGTCGGACTAATGATCGCAGGACCAATGAATACCGTACTAATAGCCGTCAGACTAATGACTGTCGGACTAATGATTGTAGGACCAATGATTGCCGGATTGATAGCCGTCGGACTAATGACTGTCGGTCTAATGATTGTAGGATCAACGATTGCCAGACTAATAGCCGTCGGACTAATGACTGTCGGACTAATGATTGTATGATCAATGATTGCCGGACTAATATCCGTCAGACTAATGACTATCGGATTAATGATTATAGGACCAACGATTGCCGGACTAAGAGCCGTCGGACTAATGACTGACGGACTAATGATTGTAGGACCAACGATTGCCAGACTAAGAGCCGTCGGACTAATGACTGACGGACTAATGATTGTAGGACCAATGACTGTCGGACTAATAGCCGTCAGATTAATGACGGTCGGACTAATGATTGTAGGACCAATGATTGCCGGACTAATAGCCGTCAGATTAATGACGGTCGGACTAGTGATTGTAGGATCAATGAATGGCGGATTAATAGCCGTCGGACAAATGACTGTCGGACTAATGATTGTAGGATCAATGACTGCCGGATTAATAGCCGTCAGATTAATGACTGTCGGACTAATGATTGTAGGACCAACGATTGCCGGACTAAGAGCCGTCGGACTAATGACTGACGGACTAATGGTTGTAGGACCAACGATTGCTGGACTAATAGCCGTCGGACTAATGACTGTCAGACTAATGATTGTAGGAGCAACGATTGCTGGACCAAACGCCGTCGGACTAATGCCTGTCGGACTAATGATTGTAGGACCAATGATTGCCGGACTAATAGCCGTCGGACTGGACTAATGACTGTCGGACTAATGATTGTAGGACCAATGATTGCCGGACTAATAGCCATCAGACTAATGATTGTAGGACCAATGATTGCCGGACTAATAGCCGTCGGACTAATGACTGTCGGACTAATGATTGTAGGACCAACGATTGCCGGACTAATAGCCGTCGAACTAATGATTGTCGGACTGATGAATGTAGGACCAATGATTGCCGGACTAATGACTTTCGGACTAATGATTATAGGACCAATGATTGCCGGACTAATAGCCGTCGGACAAATGACTGTCGGGCTAATGATTGTAGGACCAACGATTGCTGGACTAATAGCCGTCGGACTAATGCCTGCCGGACTAATGATTGTAGGACCAATGATTGCCGGACTAATAGCCGTCGGACTAATGACTATCGGACTAATGATTGTAGGACCAATTATTGCCGGACTAATAGCCATCAGACTAATGATTACAGGACCAATGATTGCCGGACTAATAGCCGTCGGACTAATGACTGTCGGACTAATGATTGTAGGACCAACGATTGCCGGACTAATAGCCGTCGAACTAATGATTGTCGGACTGATGATTGTAGGACCAATAATTGCCGGACTAATGACTTTCGGACTAATGATTATAGGACCAATGATTGCCGGATTAATAGCCGTCGGACAAATGACTGTCGGGCTAATGATTGTAGGACCAATGACTGCCGGACTAATAGCCGTGGGACTAATGACTGTCGAACTAATGATTGTAGGACCAACGATTGCCGGACTAATAGCCGTCGAACTAATAGCCGTCGGACTTATAGCTGTCGGACTAATGATTGTAGGACCAACGACTGCTGGACTAATAGCCGTCGGACTAATGACTGTCGAGTCAATGATTGCCGGACTAATGACTGTCGGACTAATGATTGTAGGACCAATGATTGCCGAACTAATAGCCGTCGAACCAATGACTGTCGGACTAATGATTGTAGGACTAATGATTGTAGAACCAACGATTGCCGGACTAATAGTCATCGGACTAGTGACTATCGTACCACTGAGACGACCCCAACACCTCGACACATGCAATTTGAAAATATGGCCGATCTCCCGATCTCAAACTGATACTGTTTCAATTTAGATCAACTGTTTTTTATTATTTAAAACATCATTAACTATCGATGTTATTTCGGGTTACCAAAATTACTTAGCGCATACTGACTTGTGTAATGTAAATGTTATAATGACGTAAATGTATTGCGTTAAATCATACAGAAAAAAGGTAGATAAAACTCCATTTCTTACCCGACGTTATTTTCGTGTGTCCGTTTACACTCAAATCACAGGCACTTATGGAAAGGACCCCTCATTTTGTAATATTTTCCATTTTCTTTTTAATCTATGTGCACCTATAACGAACTTAAGGCTGTTTATCGTATCTTGTTATGGAAAGAAAAGAAAAAATGAAAAGAAAAGATATGCATGTAAATGAACATGAGAGACTATCCATTAAGACATATTTATATATAGAAATAAATGGTACTTACCGGGTTTATAATGATACACTAATAATTGTAAAAAATCAACAATTCACAAACGATTCTTCCAACATCTTAAAATATGTAAAGACTTAAGAAATATGGTGTGTTTCAATTGAAACCGTATTAATAAATGTTTCCATAGAAATAAAAATTAGCACTTGGAATGTTAAATATAAGGCAACCTCCATATGTGTAAAGGTGTTAATCAAGTTAGCTGTGAATACAGTCTCTATATTTTTCACTGCTAATTAGGACATTTTTGGTTATTCATATTGCTCATGTTTCACTTCTTGTGGTAATTTGTATTTGTTTCTTTCTACTATCATTTTATGTTCAGGATTCTTTCTCCATTAACATTAAAAAAAGTTAGCATGCAAATTCTTGTAAAAACTGTTTACGTCATTGTCTCTGTGTGTGAGTTTGATTATTTATCTAAGTTGTAGCTTTTTAAAACCTCAGTGTGTGTTTTGTCTTTTTGTTTTTGATTTTGTTTTGAGTTTTTTTTTCATTTAAGTTTTTAAATTTCTAATTTCATTGAGGTTTTTGCATAATTTCAGTATTTTTTGTTTGCTTGAAAAATGTTTCAAACATAATTTTAATCAGAAAGGCTTGCGGGTCATCCAAGTTACAAGTTTTTGTTTCCAACTATTCCCATAACAAACCAGTGTGTGAAAACAATTCTGCTTAAAGATAACATGTGATGTTCCACTCCCTCCCTCTACTGCTAAATCAGAATGTCGTTTGCAATAATCGCACAATCACGTACGCATTGTTACGTTGAAAACAGCAAAATGTCTTTTGAATTTTTAGCCCTAGAAATGTTTTCTTTTTTTGTGGATTTAAAAAAACAACAACAAAATATAGGGAATTGTATCTGAGTTTTCAGCTACCTTATATTCCCGATAATACACAAATAAATAATGGAAGTTTGTAAACATGTTACGTTTGTACTATATTTTGTACGACAATAATTTTGAGATGTTATATATTTCATAATCAATAATTAATTGAATGGTATCCCCATTGAAACTACAATGCTGATGGCTATGAGATACTTCTTACTACAAATAGTGCATTGTCCTTCCTTCTAAATACTTTCCAAGAAAGACAGGTGATAATTATTAGACGTGATAAAAACAATTGTAAATCAATAGAATGATAGACACGTGACCAAAAATAAAAACAACTTGAACAAACACATAAAACTAAACATAAAGAACACATGGCTCATCACAATTCCGCGTAGAACCCGGATGTAGTTCCTTCTCCACATGTGGCACCAGTCGTGAATTTCATGGTATGGTCAAAGCCAATTGAATGTCGTACAACGAAGTAAAACCGACGGAAACTGCGTAGTGATTAACCAGTTTGTGATTGCGACCACAAAACTTTCAGCAATCCCCTATCTATCATATCAGGATTATCGTACTAACTTAGATATATAACCTCCGTGTGCAGTTACTGCTGGAATGTTGATACAAATGAATGGGAGGTTTATAATAGGAAAGTTTAAGTAAATATGAAACAAAGAGTTTCCAAATGTGAATGCACGGTGGTTTTGTTGATTGCATATATCCCATTGAGCTTGAAATGAAGGATACCGCAGAAACAGCTAGGTCTGCTTCATACCTTGACATACACCTCGAAATTGACAGTGATAGCCTGTTAAGAACGAAACTTTACGACAAAAGAGATGATTTCAATTTTTTCATTGCTAACTTAATTTCCATTTTAATCTTAGCAACATTCCAGCAACACCTGCATATGGAGTATACTTCTCTCAGTTGATCAGACATTGTAGTTCCTATCATGATTTCCTTGATGCTTGATGCTGACAAGGAAACTTTTGAATCAAGGGTTCCTAGTGGCTAAGTTGAAGTCATCAATGATTTGGTTAACTGTTGTGGAGTATCTCAATAGTATAGAAACTGTACGTTCGAGCACACTTTTTTCTATGTTAATCCTATGGGAGTGAGGTTAACCTCCCGGAGTTAAGCTCCCAGGTTTATGACGTCACATAATTAGGTGGTTAATTAATTAATATATGTTAATAAGTGTATTGCAATTAATCTATATGTCTAATTGGTGTATTGTAATTAATTTGTGTATTTAATTGGCAATATTTTGATTGGTATCGATTTTGTGCATCATGTCTATATTTAAATCACCTAGGGTTTACCGGAAGCCATGTGTATATTATGAAAGCAATACAATTTAATTTAAATTAAATTCATTTATTATTATTATTCGAAATATTCCATGACATAAGCTGCTATTTCGTTTCAATATGCTAAGCGACCACAATGAGTATTTAAACGGTCCACTCGACATGTGCGGCCATTTGTAGCACGAGGAACTACAATGTGTACTTTAACTCGGAGAGGACACGTGAAAAAAGTTGAAAGAAATTTTTAGTCGGCATTGAATTCCTTTGATAAATTTTGACATGCCGCCCAGACGTCAGCAAGGTAGAGGACGCCGGCAGCCATATCAGTTGAGGCCCCGAGATCAAAATCAACCTGCACAGCATGCTAGAGCAAATAGACGCCAAAACCCAGGTCCTATACAGCCAGATCCAGTGCCTGATGTGCAGAACATTGCTCCTGTCGTTGATCCAGCATCTGAACGTGATCATGTGCCAGTTCCAACTGTTCAAAATCCTGACCCTGCACCTGTATTTCCAAAACAAAATCATGTACCTCGAGTCTCAACAAATCAAGCTACACAGCCTCAGGGTAATACGGTATATTTATATATTAATTATGACAATCCAGTAGCTCAAAATGATCCACTTCTCATTCCCAGTTTCACAGAAACTGATGTATTTATTTCTCAAACTTTAAAAGAAAAAGTTTGGAACTTTGAATATGTGGACTTGGCACTATTTTTACGACAAAATTTTGAAAGTGATGTAGGTCAAAAACCTTGTAGTCTCGAAGTACTTGACGAAAAACTTGTATTACAGCAGAGGGTAAAAAAGATAAAGGTTATAGATAACATCAATTTATGGACAGATGCATTTTAAAATTTTGCAATGGTGCTTATTGAAAATCACCCGTCTAAGGCCACTGAACTCCTGAGATATATGTACATTATTAGAAATATAGCAGAAGAAAACCCATCGTCAAGATGGTTATTATATGACCTGCAATTCAGGTTAAGGGTATCGAGAAACCCAACAAAAAGTTGGGCTAGTATTGATGGAGAACTTTGGCTAAGCTTCATTACTACGTTGGTAAACAGTACAATTAATTATACACAAAGAACATCAAAATTTTATTGCTATGATTATAATTACAAGGGTAGTTGCAACAGATTAAATTGTCAGTATAAACATACATGTATCAAATGCTCGCTTCAACATCCGAGCATTCACTGTTAGTAATCTAGCGCGGGGCATTCCGAACACAACAACACGCACACAAATAAGGGATACAGCCTATCGGAATAACCAAAATTTGCAAAGACCTAGCCAAATGAACATGCCTAGGCTCCCTTTAAGCTTTAGATAAATAATTTAATGAATGCGTTTGGTAAATTTGTTATATTTTCAGAAACGGTAGAAAAAGAGTACATTTGATCTCTCGGAAAATCACCAGTTAATACTAGAGAATTGCGCAATATGTTGATGAATTATACCGACTATGAAAGCGCAAACATTTTGATAGATGGTTTTACATACGGGTTTAAAATAAATTACACAGGCCCTCGTACTCCAGTTGTTTGTAAAAAAATTAAATCCATATGCCAATACCCTGATATTGCATTACAAAAAATTCAAAGTGAGATTGAATTTGGTAGAATAATGGGTCCATTTTCACATCGCCCCATATCAAACCTCAGATGCAGTCCAATAAGAATCGTGCCTAAAAAAACCGGGAGGATTTAGGCTTATTACACATCATTCATACCCAATAGGTCAAGGAATAAACGCTTATATCGATCCTTATTTTTCGACGGTTCAGTATTCTCCGTTTGATAACGCCATTTCAATCGTGCAACGTTTGGGGGAAAATGCTCTTTGTGCAAAATCTGATATTAAATCAGCGTTTAGGCTTCTGTCTATATACCCAGGTTCTTTTGACTTGTTAGGTATACAGTTAAACGGAAATTTCTATATCGATAAAATGCTTCCAATGGGGTTATCACAAAGCTGTTCATATTTTGAAAATTTTTCCACCTTCATAGATTGGGTTGTTAAAAGAGAGAGTAATAGTGAAAACATTGATCACTACTTAGACGATTTCTTTTTCGCAGGTTCGGCAGGAACAATTGACTGCCATGTTTTGTTAGACAATTTTTTTAGTGTATGTGACCGCTTAAATGTCCCACTGGCTAACGAAAAAACAGTAGCCCCTACTACAATCGTAGAATATCTAGGCCTGACCATTGACACCGGAAAGATGATTATTAGAATTCCAGAAAATAAGATATCTGAATTGAAAGACAAGATTATGTTTGTTATGGGGAATTCAAAAGTAACATTGAGGACACTTCAATCTTTGGCAGGTTCCTTAGCATTCTGTACAAAAGAACTTCCAGCAGGGAGAGCTTTTTCTAGACGTATCTATGCTGCTACAAGCAAAGCTAAAAAGCCACACCATTTTATCAGGGTGACAAATGCTATGAAATGTGATCTTTTGGTATGGAAAGAGTTTCTAGAAGATTTTAATGGTATTTCGTACATACCAGAGATAAACTGATCATCAAATTATGATCTTGAATTGTACACGGATAGTGCAGGGGGTTCAAGTAAGGGATGTGCTGCAATTTTTGCAAGGAAATGGGTTTTCATGCAGGGGCCTGCAAGCATGGAAAAACACCCCTGTTCTCGGGGATATTACGTATTTAGAATTGATGCCGATAGCATTAGCTATTTATCTTTGGGGTCACTTGTTAAAAAACAAAAAAGTTATATTTTTCTGCGACAATGAAGCTGTAGTATTTATTCTTAATAACAAATCCGCAAAATCCGAAAGAGTCATGACACTGCTCAGATTTGTTGTCTTTAAAGTCAAACATTCAGTTAAAAGCAAAACACATTTTTTCATTCTTTAATAAAATTGCAGACTATATTTCTCGTGGACAGGTCGAACAGTTCAGAAAGCTGGCACCATCAGCAGATCGATGTCCTTGTCAAATCCCTGTGGAGTTCTTGGGCCTTTTGTGGTAGAAGCAAATGAAATATTTCAAGCGTCAATATCAACAAATACATGGAATTCCTATGAAACCGGCATGTCCGCCTTCAACAAATTTCGTAAAAACTACAATCTTGATGTAATTTGGCCTCCACCTGTTAATCATATTTCAAGTTTTATTACATTTTTGGCATACAATTCTTACACACCTTCAACAGCCAAGACATATGTGTCAGCATTAAGTTTTTCATTAAAATGTAAAGGTTTGCAGGACACCACTCAACACTTTATTGTAAAGCAAATGTTAAAAGGAATGAACAAATTATATGGTACGTCTGACATGCGACTGCCTATAACTGTCCAAATGATGAAACAATTTCCTACTGCATTAATGCATGTGTGCTCATCACGGTACGAGACAGTCATGTTCATGTCTGTTTTTGCTCTTGTCTTTTCGGCTTTTCTTAGAATTGGAGAATTTGCTTGCACAAGTTCAAATGAATCTGAGAAAATAATTCAGAACAATGATATAAATTTTGATAATGATAAAACTTTGTCATTGCGATTAAGATATTCGAAAACAGATCAATATGGGAAATCTTGTTTGCTAAAGATTGATGATAATATTTTACCATTTAGCACTAAAGGCATATTTAAATATCAGACCTAAATTTGATGGGCCACTTTTCTGTCCCTTTAATCTCAATGAATTGACAAGAACGTAATTTTTCTCAGCATTACAGTCATCCCTACAATTTTTGGGATATAATACTCATAGAATTAATACACATTCTTTTAGAATTGGAGCAGCCACATATTATGCCATGCTATATTAGATTATAATTCAGTCTTAGTCTATTTTAGGTTTACAAACAATTTGGATTGTTGGAAGCTCCTTGGTACGAAGAGCGGCTGAACACACAAGAAACCGGCCTACGGGTAAAAACCTATGACTGGATGGTGTACAGATTGTATGGGTGGGAATGAGTAAAATGAGGTGGAGCCATTTGACGTCACTGATACAAGAAGGTCTCTTGAATTTGTATGGCTTTCCTAGTGCTGTACTTGTACACTGTGGGGGTAACGATATTGGGCATACTGAAACTCCTTGTGACTTACTCACTTATCAAATAAAAGTTACGTTTGTTTCATTGTTCAATGAAATATTACCAGATTGTCCTATCATATGGTCTTCTATTTTGCCACGCATTAAATGGCACCTGTCAAAAACCACAGCAAAAATGGAAAAAACAAGGAAGCGAATCAACCGTCATTTCAGATCTTACTTTCTGAACAAAAACTGTTATGTCATAAAATATCCAGATTTTGATGACAAGTTACCAGCACTATTTGACCCAGATGGTACTCACTTGTCTTTCATTGGCAACGATATTTTCATTAATGCCATACAGGGTGCCTTAGAAACATGCTTTAAGTATCCATATATACATGTTTACCCTTATAATTAGGCTGGTAATTTGTCTGGTGTTTTTTCTCAAATTTGTTTGGCAGTGATCATACTTTCAGTTCTGAAAGTATTCTCATTGGCGGAATTTGATGAAAAACAGTTTTAACCACTATGGATCGCCCAGTGGTATTTTCTCCTATTGGATCGCCCAATAGTATTATTTTCATCATTTACTGATGGACAATTGATGTTGATTGTGATTGAATTTTTTATATTAAAGCCATGACAAATTTACCAGCCAAAACAATGTGTTGTTGTATCACTGAAATTTTTGAACAGTTGTGAGTTTTTTATTGAACATTAATCAATGAGCTATTGATTATATTGAGAATTGATTCATGCAGTTTTGCAAGCTTTGATATCGTGAACCTGGTGAAATGATCCGAAAAATTCAAAAATTAAGCTGTGAAAAATTATTTCAAGAAATAAAAGGTATAAAGTAGCAATTATAGTTATATCGTGATAACATGACACACTGGCCAAACGCAACAATACTTAAAGAACACGAATGTTTAATTAAATGTACAATTGGTTTGTTCTGCATTATTTCTTGAGAATATATTTAATAAACAACGTATATAGTTTACATAGTTTAATGTCCCCGTAACGATATGGACAGACGCGGGTCGGAGAGCCATCCACACGCTGCCTTTACAATATATACCCCTAACCTTAACTATTTATACATCGAGATGATAAAGTTAAGAGAGTCGTCTACCATCCCACAGTATCTGCAACCTCACGAAAGGGCCAACAGTATGGTATCTTTCGTGCAGGGGAGTAAACTGCCGACTTGAAGTTAGCCTTTCCAGTATCACATGCAGGTGCACTAATTGATATTGGTTAATTTAAATGCAAATCATTGGTCGTACTTATCCAATTATGGTACGATATAATAATTATATTTAGTCAAAATTACTTGTTTAATTGGTGTGAGTTGATTGTGTATTGATTGAAGTCCAACGTGTTCGTACTTGAATTATCGTCTGCTTGTAAAAACCGTATGCGTTGAGGTGTGACTCAATTTTTATCAAACATCCACGATGAACACAAATCCTTAAAATTAAGGCTAGAAACTGTTGCAAAAAACATTGAAACTACAAAAACTGTAAATAAAGATGTAAAAGACAGGTTAATAGACGTAGAAACACAAAGTCTTAGACAAAATCTTTTGTTTTTCGCAATCGATGAACAACCAGATAACACAGATATGGAAACCAACAGGCCTGGGGATGACATGGGGGGTGTATCTGGGGGTGAAAGGGGGATACGAGGGGTGCAACGGGAAATTCATGACGGAAATTGTTCTAATATAGTATTGGAATTTTGTGAAAATGTTATGAAAATAGAAAACGCCAAAACGAACATAAAAATTGAGAAAGCGTACCGATTAGGGAGAAAGAAAGATGGAGCTACAAGACCGCGACCGATTGTGGTGAAATTTGGTAGCTATGTTGAACGAGAAATGGTACGGAATTTATCTAAACGTCTGAAAGGTACTAACTTTGGAATCAGTCCACATTATCCGCCAGAAGTGCTGGAGAAAAGGAAAAAGTTAAAAGAGCGACAGGAGAATAAAAAGGCTTACATTGTTGGTGATAAGCTGTTCGTAAATGGAACGTTATGGAAAGAATAGAGATCAGCGGAGAGTGATATTAATGAAAATGGAAGTGTAAAAAGTGTTCTTAAAGTATGTTCTTGGAATATTTCAAAGGGAATAATTAGAAAATTAGCAGATGGGGAATTTCTTAAATCTGTGTGTGAAAATGATATTATATGTTTCAATGAATGTTGGGTAAAATGTCCAAAGGAATTCGAATTGAATGGTTATGAAAAAAAATATGTGTCAAGAGAAAAATGCAACGGCGGTGGTGTTGTTGTGTTATATAAAAAATTGTTGAATCCATATTTTTTTATTATGAAATGTTGTGTTGATTGTATGATCTGGTTTAAATTAGGTAAATGTATTATGTCGGATGATAAGAATTTATATATGTGTGCTATTTACATTCCACCAGACAAAAACGTATTTTATAGAAAATATGAATGTGACATTTTCGATGTATTGCAGGAAGAAATAGAACTATACTCTGTAGACGGCAACGTTGCCGACATTGGTGACTTGAATGGGCTTGTAGGAAAAGAACCTGACTTTTTGAGACATGATAATTTGAATAGACAATTAAATGATAATATTGCAAATTTTATAGAATATGTTCCTGACGATATATTTTGTGATAGATTAACTGAGGATTTAAAACACCCTAATATTTTTGGAAATCGTATACTCCAACTGTGTAGATCTTCACGTCTCAGAATTTGTAACGGACGATTCGGTGAATCCAGTGGTAAATTTACATTTCAAAATAAAAACGGATGTTCTGTTATTGATTATATGTTATTGTCCTGTGAATCATTTTCTATAGTACAAAATTTTACTGCTGGAAAATTTACAACTTTTTCATGTCGTGCTCCTTTGTTTGTAGATATTAAGTTAAAGGGATTATCAATTCCAAGTGAATGTACATGTAAAAAGATTAAATGTAAAACGGTAAGGTGGAATGAAGAGTTCAAAGATGAGGTCAAAAGTGATTTAATGGTAAATGCGCATAAATTTTTGAAAAATATACGAAAGTTGAATTAGATCGTACGATACAGTGCGAGTATTGCATTGGTCGGAAAAGGGCATCCAACGCAAGCGTTAAACGGGACAAACCATGGTTTACAGAAGAGTGTAAAATACTATACAATAGCTATAAACGTGCACTATCAATTTTTAATGATATACATTCTGACGAAAATAGAATGAAACTGAACTTAGAAAAACAAAAGTACAAACGTTTGGAAAATAAATTGAAAAGACTTTATAAGAACAAGCAAGGAAATATGGTTAACTCGATGAGAACTTCAAACCCAAAACGTTTTATGGGAAATTCAGAAAACGGAAAAAAAATGTAAAAAAATAAAATCTCAATGGACCAATTTGTAGATCATTTTAAAAATTTGATTTCGAATGATAACGTTGATAATGGACCAGACACAACAGATACCATGGAATGTGTGTTTGAAGAATTAGACAAACCCTTTACAGAAAATGAATTAGAAACTTGTATTAAAGGTTTGAATCGAAATAAGTCGCCTGGTGTGGACAATATTCTAAATGAATATATTTTAGAAGGAAAGACAATCTTAATACCAATATTGTGTAAACTGTTTAACGTAATATTATGCACCAGTCGCTTCCCAGAATGATGGGTGAAAAGTGTTATTGTACCGTTATTTAAGAAGGGACCAGTTGATGACCCTGGTAACTACAGAGATATATCGTTAGTCTCGCATATCGGAAAGCTATTCACATCAACGATTAATACAAGACTTATGAAATGGAGCGAAGATAACAGTGTCCTGACTGATGCGCAGTTTGGATTTAGACCGGGTTATGGCACTAATGACGCAATCTTTGCTCTTCATTCCATAATTTCAAAATCATTAAGGCAGGGTAAAAGATTATATTGTTGCTTTATTGATTATGTTAAGGCTTTTGACAGTGTGTCTCACTTTAAGTTATGGTTAAAACTAGCCAAATGTGGTGTAACTGGAAAGCTTTTAGATCTAATTAAATCTATGTACTCCAAATTAAAATCGAGTGTAAAGCATGATGGTAATTTTTCAGATTTTTTTTAGCTGTAATATTGGACTCGTGCAGGGGGAATCATTATCGCCATTTTTATATGCCATGTATGTCAATGATATTGAAATAGAATTAATTAAACAAGGATGTCAATCTTACGAAATAAAAATGCTCAATCTGTACTTACTAATGTATGCTGATGATACTGTTTTGTTCAGTGAAAATGTTCATGAACTTCAAAATATGATTAATGTTGTAAATGTATGTTCAAATGAATACAATCTGCATGTAAATTTGTTGAAAACAAAGGTTGTCATTTTTAGAAATCGAGGTAATATTAAATCAGAAGAAAAATGGTATCTTAATGGGGAATCCATTGAAATATGTAATGAATTTATGTACCTTGGTATTTTGTTAAATTATAATGGTGTCTTTACTAATACTCAGAAAATGTTGTCGAATCAAGGGAAAAAAGCTGTATTTAGTTTATTTAGTAAAATTCAGGATGATTATTTTAATACAGAGACCTTGCTATCACTTTTTGACACATATGTAAAAAGTATTGTAAATTATGGATGTGAAGTGTGGGGCTTCCATAAAGATGTGGATATTGAGACATTACATTTATCTTTTTTGAAAAGAGTATTGAAAGTGAGAAAGAGTACTTCAAATTATATGGTCTATTTTGAACTTGGGAGATTCCCATTGTATATAAACAGGTACTGTAGAATGTTAAAATATTGGTTTAAAATTTTAAAAACAGAAAATTGTATACTTAAAAATTGTTATGAAGATATGTTTGAGTCTAGTGCTTTTAAACCAAATGATAAACTAAATTGGGGATGTAAAATACGAGATATATTGTGTAAATATGGTTTTAATCATGTATGGCTGTCACAAAATGTTGTTAATGAAGATATATTCATGTTAGAATTTAAGCAGCGAGTTATAGATACATTTTTAAATGAGGCAATTTCTTTTTTTGAAGAATCGCCAAAATGTCATTTCTATAAGTATATATATGATGACCATAACCTGCAATTTTATTTAAGTCGACCAGTTAATTATATGTTTAAGCCACTTATTAGTAGATATCGCTTACATGCACATAGTTTAAATATTGAAACTGGTAGATACTATAATATAGATAGACATGCTAGAATTTGCAACATGTGTAACAATAATGATATAGAAGATGAGTATCACATTATTTTAGAATGTAGTAAATATGTGGAAATTCGTAGAAAATATATAAAACCCTATTATTGTATCAGTCCATCTGCTTTAAAACTAACAGAGTTATTATCTGTTCAAAATATTAAAGAACTTAACAATCTTGGAAAGTATTTGTATGTGGCTGGAAAAATTCGTAATTCCTAAATTTATATCATGCTCCGCTATAATTATAATTATATAATTATATAATTATATAATTATATAATTATATAATTATGCATTGTGTATAATGTATCATGTATTGTTTGTAATTTGTATTTATATACCTATAAGCTGTATTGCTTTTGGAATAAAGTATTATTGTATGTTGTGTGTGCCAAGATAATATTGGATTGGAAAATCTTTCCAATAAAATGTTGTTTGTTAAGGTATTATTGTTTCTATAAGGTATCTTTCTTTGATCTCCATGGGAATATACAACAAGATTATAGTATAAACAATATTTAATTTCTTTCAATAAAGAGTAATTCACATTTGTAAAAATCACAGTATTTAAATATTTTGATTCATGTTTCCACTTGTCAGATCACCAGAGCGTAAATTTACTTGTTATGACATGTCTATAAATAAACATTTTATGTCCAGGTGAAAAATGTAAACAATCTGCGAGAGATAATAGTTTTGAACGAAGTCATACAATTACTTTTATTATTATTAAATAGTATATAATGAGAAATGAAATGGTATAATGTAAAAATAATGAGAAATGAAATATATATAATAATTTAATATCTCCGTCAATATAGACAGATGTGGGTCGGAGAGCCATCCACACGCTGCCTTTACAATATATACCCCTAACCTTAACCATTTATACATCGAGATGAGAAAGTTAAGAGAGCCGTCTATCACTCGACAATATCTTTAACCTCACGAAAGGGCCAACAGTATGCTATCTCTCGTGCAAGGACGTGAATTGCCGAGACTTGAAGTTAGCCTTTCCGGGATAGTTCACACTCTTTGATAATAAGATCAAAGAATATTTACATCGCGGGCAGAGATCCACGAATTGAATTTCTTTGGCCAGTGTAGCCATTTAATGAAATATTGTTTATTGTTTCCTTTTCCTTTCGTCTTCAGAATTTTCTCTATTTTCCATATGTCATCGTCCCGTATATCTACTTTCTGCAGTTCCTTTAATTTCTTCGTCATGAAAATCCTTCAATCTATATATTGGGAGTCCACCACGCATTATTCTTTGGGTAACCTTAATTATTTCACCAGTCCATTTTCCGTCGTATTCTCTTGTAAATAATAGTAATAACAAAATTACTGAACTCCGAACAATCTTACAAAGGGAAAGTCAAAACTCATAAGTATATAAACAGACAAAGTCAGTCAACAACCGGAAAACTGTGAAAACCGTAATGACCCTGACTTGGTACAGGCATTTCTAAAGAAATGGTGGGTTGAATCAGATTTTAAAGAAATGGTGGGTTGAATCAGATTTTAAAGCGCCAAACCTCCGCTTTCATTGCGGTTCAAAGGTACCGATTGTCACTATATCAGTATTTATAACAATACTGGAACAAAATAGGTAAAATAGGCGTAAATATATTCCGTATATATGTGACTCTGACTTTATCTCCTACTTTAAAACGAAAAGGTTTCCGTATTTTCTTGCTTTTACTTTCGGTTGAAACCTATTGTTCTGTGGTATGTTTTATTATAACTTCCAGCAAATTTCTGTAATTCTCCTATATAATTATATGACTGAGCGTGTGTGAAATATCTGTATATCTTTGACTTGATGGTCTTAATCACTCTTTCGACATAGTTGGCTTTGATTTCTGTGTTTCAAAAGAGACTCTACTAATCGTGATATAAATTCTTGATCTTTATCGGTTCGTATTCTGCTAGGCGATCTCCCTTCAGCAAATATGTTTTTCAAAGCTTTCATTACAGATTCGCCTCTCTTGTCCTTCAGTGGTCGCAGCCATACGTATTTGGAGAAGATATCGATTGCCACCAATATAAAGTTATATCCACGATTATATTTTGAAAATTTTGTCATATCCATTAAATCTACATCCCATTGGTCAGCTATGCCAATCACAACAACTCTGTTTCTTTTGACTGGTCTTTTTATAGGTCTTTGCAGACTATATGGTTCCTGTCGTTGTAGCCATTTCTTTATCTTATATTTACTTCGAACGAATTTTCCATCTTTTCTGACGAATCTATATAATTTATTTGGGCCGGCAAAACTTGCTGGATTTGACGAATCGTAATATATTTTCTTTAAATATTGTTCCCAAGAGGCCATCTGAACTGTGTGGATATTTCAAATAAATGAAATATACAGAGAATAATGTTCTTTGATATGTCAGTCCTCCTCCTCCTCCTCATCATCATCACTAGCAGCATCTTCATCAGAATTTTCATTATCGATTACTTCATCAAGGTAATTTTCCAACACGTGTTTATACTCTGGTATGGCCACTTTGACGGCTTTCTTGTAGTCCATGAATTGATCCAAATCAACACCATTCAGTTTTCGATTAGGTTTTAGTCTTGCTTCTTCTTCAGTTAGACCATCGTTCACATATTTATCAACCTTTGATTCCCATTTGTCTTCGTTTGCCTCTCTAGCGAGTTCGGCTAATTTCGTAAAATTTCGGAGGGTAAAATTATACAGGTGTAAAATTCAAGGTGACCGGATTAATAAAATGGGAATTTGAATACACACTATTTGCTTTCCAAGACGAGTTGGTAGATCGTTTATTATCTATTAAAGATAAAATATTCTTAAAACATTAGAATAAATATAATGTTGAAATAACAGGAACAATTTATGTTTTAGATGATAAAAAAGTATACACTGACCATCCTTGAAATTATAAGTTTTCATTATGAGAGGCTTCATTATGAGAAGCGCCAAATTGGCCTAACTATATATAGCTGTCTCATCATAATAATTTAACGATCGATGTTCATAAAAAGATGTTTTAATTTTAATTTTAAATAAAATGATTTATAGACCAGCGGTAGAAAATAAAAAATAAAATGTAATGAACCCATGGGCTACACACCTATATCATATGTCATTGGAAAGAGGAATGACGGGACTCTCAGAATAATGATGCCGTAAAAGTCAGAAGTGGTCACGTTTTTGCATAATTAAGGTCAAAGGTCAAGAACAATTTGTTTTTCGCTTTCGACTTTCGTTCGAAAAATGCATTTTCCTTAAAAATGAAATTCAATTCGACAAGTTTGATGGTTTTTATTTGATAGACCACATATTAAATTAGATTATTGAACCAAAATTCAGAAATGAATGACGTCAATTGACGTCGAAATGACCGTTTTTGGATGGGAATTGGATTTTTCAATGTGAGTGACTCGTATTTGCTTCATTAAAACAATGACCTTGACCCAAGGTCATCCCTATTTAGTAATAATGACGTTTATTTATGTTTCATTATGATATACTGTTTGATACTACGGAAGTAAATCAAAACATACCCGATTCGCCCAACACAGGTATTTTTGTAAGTCTGTATTTTGTCAGTCCCTAAATAGCTACGATCATTGTACATCTCATGTGTACCCTTGTAGTTTTTTTTTATTAAATTGATTCATAAATAAAAACACCCTTTTAGACATGTTGAACGTTTAAAACCACAAAATATACATGTTTCATTCACCATCGTAATCCGAAACCCAATTATTATCAGATTGGGTGTTTGGATAATGCATTTGATCTGGTCAATCGCATATGGAGATATTCGGGGAATCAAACAAATACAGTTGTTTTTATGATTTAAAAAAAAAAGAACTCTTGCGTGCTTACGCATCGTCATCTTCGATATCTGTCCTGTGTGTAATCACATTGTGACAGAGGTCTAATGCTTGGCAAGGACAAAGTTCTGTGCAGGACAAATTCTGTTCAAAACAAACACAACCTTTACTACAAACGGATCTTCCTTTGCATGTGCATACGAGGTCCTGCAAAAAGTCAGATGACATTTGACCTTCAAACGATATTGGTTCAAGACCAAATTTTCCATCTTTCCAACCATGCTCAAGAGGTTACCCAACTGCTGGCTTTGGAATATGTGCATTTAACCATTTCTTTGTTTGGTACGAAGATCTAAGAACATGCTGTTTAAATGTATCTTCACTCGCGATCGGAGTAAATATCACCAAAGTAGAATCTTTGACAGTTGCCAATTTTACCCGCAATTTGTTCAGATCGATATGGCATCTTTTCGACTTTCCCTTCGGATCATACAGCCTTGATATTAGTTTTCGGCTTAGATCGACTGAATCATCTATGTCAGAGCATTCTATACGAGACAAATCACTAAACTGATTGGGTGTCTCTTTCAGAGCTTTGAACATAGACTTCTTCCCGATACCAAAGAACGAGGAAGTTGTATCACACCCAGTTAGAGCATGAGCAGCTGGCAAGATCTCACACACAACGGAGCTCAATGACTTGCATAACTCGTGTACAGGGATATAACGTCTACAATCCTTAGTGCTCGTAATAAGTCCCGTTTGAAACCAAAGCTCACTTGTGTTTTTCATTTTTGGAAAATAATGTACATAAAGGACAAGAACTTCCGTGTCTGGGGATTTCACAACAATGCAACCTTGAACGTTATTCTCTTGATACAGTTTGTCAGAATACAGTGCATGCAAAATTATGCGGGTATCCGCCTCTTCTTGTGTGCTTGCCAAACAACTGCAATCCAACATACCATTCTGATTCAACATTTTAACTGTTTCAGGATTAGAAAATAAACCGGGCAGGTAAAGTGATTGCCCTTCTTGGAGAGAACTGTTCTGATTAATATGTTTGACAATGTAATCGCCGAGAAATCTATTAAGCGACTGCTTATTTTCACCACAACTAATAAACTTTTTCCAGTCAGGAATAACCCTACCTTCAATCACCTCTTAAATTTTTGCAGTGAACACAGACTTGGATCGACGGTCCCGTTCTGCCTTTTTGATAGAGTTTTGAATGTCATATTTATCAAAGATATCGACGACAACGGATGCAAATTGAAAGCAAGAGATCTGATTTTTTACAAAATCAAGTGACATCTCACCAAAGGTTCTAAACCTTTTTGCATTTATTGACTGCACCAAAGCTATGCCAGTGTTTGTATTATAGAAACGTCCTGTTCCAGTTGATGGGTAAGATCTGCCTTGCTGGGTTTGCGCATTGTGCCATTGTCGTGAAACAATGATGTTGGAATCGGACAAATGATACATTGGTTCCAATCTATTGAAGGTTTACTCCTCTTAGCACTAGATGGAAGAAGTTTAAGTGGGCTACCAAACTGTGCCATTTTCCGGAAAACACTCACAACAGTTCCGACAAATGATTTTCTAACAACTTGTAAACACTAATTACAAACAATATTTCAAACAACCTTTTGTAACTAAAACGTTACAATTAACAACAGCAAATGTTAACAATGAAGGATGACAACAATTAAATACAGATAACACAAGAATATAAGTAATTATTAAGAACATATGCGAAAACAACTTTGGTCTCGATGCAATAAGATTTGATCGGACTGAGGATTACAATTCTAAAAAGTCACGGGCAAAATATCCGGAATCATTTTCTACTTTCGATATGTTGATGCGCATTTAAAAACGGTCCAAACCTCTTAAACTAGTAGAAATGGGCACTATAATGATAATGTTTTATGCAAACTATGTTTACATTTTTGTTTTAAAAAAAGTTTGAGATCGATTTAATGAAAGTATTTCTTTTGACATAATTTTAAAAGTGACCGTTAAAATATTTACCACATCTGCTGGTTTCAAAGAAGCCAAACTGATGAAATAAAAGTTATTTTAATCAGATATTTTGGCTTATTTTATTTATTTAAGTTAAATTTAAAAACTACAAGTGCAACAATTTGCCGAAGATGCATAAATCATGCATAATGTTGATTTTACTGAGTATGATCGGACTTTCTCCAAAAACGCAGTAATCCTAGGAAAATGTAGTTTTCGTGATAACGTGACCATACGATTTTCTTACGGCATGTTAAATTTATTAGTTAAAAGCATAATCTAGCTTTTGAAAGTATATTTAGGTGTGTAGTCGATGGGTTGATTTAATTCTTTAAATAAGCGACTTTTTAGATTTCGCCGCTGGCTTATTAGGAATGAATTTTTCTTTTTAACAATAATTTTTTTTTTACTCAATCATTATTTTAACAGTCGGTGTTCATAAAAGATGTTTTAATTAATTTGATATTAAGCAAAGGATTATGATTTTACTCAATCATTATTTTAACAGTCGGTGTTCATTAAAGATGTTTTAATTTATTTAATTTAATCAAATGATTATGATTTTACTCGATCAATATTTCTTTACTTTTCTTTTGTTCAACGCGTGTTGTTTGTTTGCGAACATTTCTATATAAAGTCACCGAAATTAACGTTTTAGTTATAGCTTAAATATGTCGAGCTCAGGTACGGAAAGTGATTATAGCGCCTCAAGTGATGTAGATTTCGACGACTATGGAGAGTTTGGTTACCAACTTGAACCAGAATATACGGAAGAAGAACTCAGACAAATGGAAGAGTCAGCGAGTGCCCAACGTCGGGAAATCGAGAACAATCCACGTCAGAACGACACAAATTGGTGCTCATGCTCAAAATGCATTTCACTACCTTTGCCGTCGGAATGCCTGTGCTGCCATGAATTTTCATTATTTGATGGTCAATTGGAACCCAGTGACTGCATTACCGATAACACCAACTTTAGAACAGTTTGTCTCAACCCTGTTGTGCTTGAAACAAGCTATATTAGTTTTTTGAGGTACAATTCAATGGATATAATTCAATTTGATTTTCTTATCGCGCTCACAGTTGATATTATAGTATTTGTAGGAAAAATGGGTTGTATCCAAATGTGTAAAATACGTCAAAATTAGGTGATTTTGCGTAGAGAAAGTTAGAATAGAGGCACTAAAAGGGAAAATATTTAATTTTAATGAAAATAACGAAAATCACAGAGTGTACCCGAGTGCCTGTGATCGCGCTTTGTAAGTATTTATCATTGATTGACTGAATTTGTATGTTGAAATCTGTACCTGATTAAAAGCAAAAATAGTAAAACTTGATTTCATTTATTTATACTTTGAATGGGAATTCCCTTCATTGCGTACATCAGCTAGGGCATTACGTATTATTCTCTCTTAGCGATTGGTTCATCGTATTTGACGTCGTTGTGTAGGTTTCCCCTGGAAAGTGTTTGCGCAGGTCAGTTTGTTGTGATTGGTTTTTAAAATTTTGACGTACAATGTTTATGTCTGTTTTGAATGGGATTAGTCTGCGCAGGTTCAGATCTTTGTCCATACTGAATTTTGACGGCTTGTAATTCCTGAAGTAAGAAGTGAAATGCGGGATTTACTTATTTTTATCTTCATTCTGAAAACGACAGGTACATTCACACCGGTTCACTCAGCAGGGTACCTAATATTGCGTAATGAGTTTAGGTCCACACAGGAAATCGCCAGGCAGAATATACAAGTGTCATTTTACATCCGGTCGACGGGCCTCTGACTGCATACCTGAATACATGTGTCACACTGTTTGGCAATAACCAGAAACGCAATGCACATTTTGTGACCCGTTAACTAACTAACTTTATTAATGCTCAATTTAACCCCTAAGGGTTGAAGGCATGTACGAGGAATATATACAAACAACGTACACAAGTCAAATAGACAAAAACATAATAAGAACAGAAAATAAAATGAAAACAAATTACGCTACCCGTGACTAGAATAGCAGATGCAATGCACATTTTAAAGGTTCTAATATGTGATAAAAATACACGACCCTGATCACGTTGAAGTATACATTAGGAATGGGTGCATATTAATGCACACTGCCGGATCAAGTTTAGTAAAATTCGTGTATAAATTGGGTAAAAATTGGCAAACAAGAGCCTGGCACCCCGTTTTCAAAACTGCTGGATCCGCACCTAATGCAGCAATGATTCATGGGCTATTTTCACAACATATCCAGAAATTGAGGGTACTTTCCTCATAAATATTCATCATATTTCAATTAGATTTTGATCACGTGACTGCAGTTTCAAGCTTGATGGATCGTTTATTAGATTTTTCAAAAAATAGCCTATAGTACGGAAATTCAATGTGTCCGTCAATGATACGAAAATTAAAAGTTATTGTTTATTTCCGCAAAGTTTTTCTTCTGTCAAAATTCTAATATTTTTGTTTTGTAACGATTTTAGACATGTCTTTGATATCGCGATCATGCAAAAATGATCATATTATATTTAATGTGGGAACCATGAGTTTAGAAGCTAGAAATATAAGGTTAGTTAATATAATTACATATATTATTGAGGAATCTAAATTAATTTCAGAAAATATGTCGCCAAATGTCATTCATTGTTAAATTTTGTGTCGCACGCCACCAGTTTCATGTATTTCAGACATTTTTATATAAACTCTTAAGGCCAAAAAAGGGTTCGTCGCCTCGGATTTTCATTTAGTCCAGGAACCGCGAATATTTAATTGTTTTCATTAATTTTTATTTCATTTAATTCAGCTTGATTCAATGTATCATTTTCAAGTTCAGAAAATGACACACATGCAATTATGAATGATATCGTCTATATAGATCATATGAAAATTGCAGACGTCCCGGCGTCGCCATCTTAGATATGCAAATGAGCAAAGTACCCATCATTTCTGGCTAATCGTAAGATTACCATTGATCGTAAGCTATATTGAATTGTTCATTTTTATCTTTTTTTTTGTGCCCCATCAAAATGATGTAGCAACAACCAAAAATTATGAAATAAAGCAGGGTGAACAGGGCAGGGTAGAAATTCTTCTTGCAAAATAGACAAAAAACCATTCGTATGCAATTTTTCCTTATAGAAATAGAAATAGAAATAAGTTTATTAACCAAATCAGGACACCAGGAGGGCATACTAAAATAACAATTATGATTGATACACAACAACAATACATCAAACTAAATATTCGCGGTGAAATATCAATAATTGTGAAGAACAATTTTTTTATGGCTATTCTGAGATTAATCAGAAGGGTCCGCCAGTTCGAAAGACGTGATTAAAATAAACAAAAAATGTTTTCTTTACGCAGAGACATATTATACGCTTTGTTCAAATCAGAAATAACCGTTATGAAAACAGATTAATCTTTTTACTGTTGGCGAATACGAATATTGTATTACCATAAACAAATTATTATATTATGTAAGAGATGTACCCTCAAGTTTTGTGTAATAAACTTTAAGTATTTATAATACTCATCGTCTGTAATTGTCAAATGAAAACTATTACAAATTATATGTTTACATAATCCTCTCAATTGTATAGCTTCCTACCCTGTAATTTTCTGTGCTTTTAGCTTATGTGTATCTTTATTGTAGTGCATGAACGATCGATTACAAAGTGCGATCTTACTGAATAATATCATTAAAACAATTTTGCCCCGTAGTATAGGCCTTTTTTGATTATTTTTTTTAACGAATTCAGGGCATTGTTCCGATGTCCGTTCTTTTTTTAACTTAATTTCGTAGTTCTTCAATTTTGGAAAAAAATCTTTTGTAAATGTGTCCCGAGTCATTAAAGACGAACCTTTCCCCCCGATTCATTTGTTTTGTCATAATCTATAGAAGCAAAACGTAAATCTGCAGAAAGTGATTGTGTTACTGTAATAAATTCATATATTTAGAATAATAAGAAAAATAAAAAGAATTGCCATCAAGTTTCCTTCGAAACAGGAAGTTTCGAAATGGTCTTCGCAAACCAACTTGTGCTTATCACTGGTGAAGCTTTCTTCTATGCTGAGGTTGGTCAGCCAAGTCAAGTAGAGCTCTTTCTTTTTCACGGGGTCAGGAAAACAAAATAGGTTTTTGCCATACCCTTGTCGAGTTAAACAACCGTACGCCTGACAAGCCATATCGACACTGAATGAGGACCCTGGTTTGTAACGCTTGTTTTGGGGGCGTGGTGGTATTTAGACGTCACGTGATACTTGGTATAACCCTCTGACTTGAGACTGCTCCCACTCTCCTTTTCAATACAACCCATCTGGACATGTAATCACTGGTGATCTGAATATCATTCAACATGAGAGTCTCCGAAAGGTGATTTCTCATGGTCCTAAATTCAGAGAACCTCAACACATCAATTGGAAGCATAATTTCAAGATAATTATGGATGCTGTTGAAGATTATGTCAGAAGGTGGATAAAGAGAGAAGTAGACCAAGATCCTGAGTTAGAGTCCTTGTCAGACTGGGTTAGAACAATTAGGTCTCTAGTACAAAGTCGGATTCACAAACTCAAAAATTGTGTTAATAGTCGACCTAAGTCTGTATTTAAAGACCAATAAGCTGTTAAGTGTCTTTCCTCTCTTCATGACAAATATGTTATCGTTCCTGCGGACAAGGCTTCCAACAATATCGTGTTTGTATGTAAATCATATTACTTCGAATGCCTAATCAAGGAAATAGGCATAAATAGCAACACCTCTAGTAATACCACATACAAACCAACTTCGTTCGACAAAGATGAAATCCTAGCTAACCACAGAGCATTCATGACCTCTTTAAACATTCCCTCTGGTAAAGAGTCTGAGGATTTACCCTATTTATATTGGATACCTAACCTCCATAAGACACCATGCAAAGAAAGGTACATAGTGGGATCATCAACTTGTTCGACGAAAGAATTGTCTATTCACCTGACAAAGATTCTGTCTGCAGTAAAAGAGGGACAACAGAAATATTGTGAAACTGTTTACTCGCGTGGTGGCATAAATCACATGTGGATTTTTGAAAAACTCTAAAGATCTTTTGGATAACCTGAAATCAAGATCTTTCTCTCAGGTATCCTCCATCAAAACTTTTGATTTTTCAACTCTATATACCACCCTACGGCATGACAAATTAAAAACCCGCTTAAAAGAAACAATTCATAAAGCTTTTAGTCATAGAAACTATGGCTCAAAATTTGTTGTGTTAGGCTACAATTCCACATATTTTTCAAACAAAATTCATAAAGGTAAAACATGCTACTCCGAGGAACAAGTGATCAGTATGCTGGAGTTCCTCATCGATAACATATTTGTCTCCTTTGGAGAGACACTGTTTCAGCAGGTCGTCGGCATACCAATGGGTACGAATTGTGCCCCTCTTCTAGCCGATTTATTTTTATACTCATATGAGTCGGAGTTTCTTCAAAAGCTTGTAAAAGATAAGAAGATTCATGAGGCTAGAGCCTTTAATTTCACATACAGGTATATTGATGACGTTTTATCTATCAATAATTCTAGATTTGCAGAATTTCTTCCATTGATATATCCTCCAGAGCTGGAAGTTAAACAGACCACAGATACAGCTTCGTCCGCATCATTTTTGGACTTATACCTCGAATTTGACGACAGTGGTCAACTCAGTTTATATTCCGATACCAATATCTTGGCGAAATATATTCCGTCTCTGCAGAAAAAATTGTAAGCGATGCATTTTCATATAGTGAAAATGTATAACGATAAAGAAGTAAAAAATGTCAAGAATGTTTTTTTTGTTTTTTTGTCAATGTGTGACGTATAAATATTTTTGACATTTACGTCACCGAATGTGGTACTGCTTTGACAACTATTTTACCTATTTTGTTCCTGTATTTAAATACTGTTACAGTGACAGCCAGAACCTTTGAACCGTAATGAGAGCGGGAGGTTTGGCGCCTTAAAATCTGATTCAACCCACCATTTCTTTAGAAATGCCTGTACCAAGTCAGGGTCATTACGGTTTTCACAGTTTTCCGGTTGTTGACTGATTTTGTCTGTTTATATAATTATGAGTTTTGACTTTCCCTTTGTAAGATTGTTCGGAGTTCGGTAATTTTGTTATTACCTTTACTGAGATGCTATCAAAATGGCGACTTCCATGTAATGAGTCCCCTAATGATGTATCGTTGACAGAATTTTAAAATCGATTTCATTCCCTTATCCAACATAATAAAACGCTAATATACATATAAACATCCATATTTATACATCAGGAAAAACATATAAAAAAATAATTTTATTGCGAAGTTTCCCTTTAACATCACGATATGGCTTTTAATCGAATGAATTCGATCTGTGTAATGGAAGTAAAATAAAGTACAAATTAATTTCTTTGTGTTGATTTAATCTTCAGAGGTAATTATAAGTAATTATGCAAAATCAAATTTTAAAGTTTATCCTCAAAATACCAATTAATTAGTCGAATTTAAAAGCTCGTTAGAGCTTGTGTTATGCTTGTTGTACATGCTTCGACTTTAAATAAAACTTATTTATTTATTATTTATTTATAAACCCTTGTATATACATGTACATGTCTAGTGTCATAATTTCATATCTATAGGTATAGCCACCAACACCTGTAAATTGAGGCTCTTTGAAGGAAATTCATGTTTGAATATCATTTATTTTTACAAATAAAATTAAAGGCAAATGTTGCTGTATCTAAAAAAATTTACACAAGTTTCCGATTTGAAAGTGTTTGAATAAAGCATATTTAAACTCTAAATGAAAATATGAATACACATAAAATAATTAAAATTAATTACAAAAATAATAGACTTATTAGATTTTTCTCCCTGCTATTGCTCAGACCCTTGAACACTTTACAAAACTGCCATAACACACATACACCAGACCAGGAGAAACTGATTTAACTTCTTTGTTGTATTCCATTTGCAACTTTGATTTTGACGTAGCCATGCATAGTTATTGTTCAAATGTGTCCGACTTTTAAGAAAGGCCTCCACAGATCACTGCAAAAGAGATCGGCACTTGGCATGACAGAGCCTTAAAAAGCGTAACTTTAGTTCAGAGCTCACGAGAAGACTGCAGTGCAAATGTTGAACAATTCAACCGCCAGTGTTTTGAGAGGAGTGTTAAAATCTGTGAACGCTAGACACAGAGGTTAAAAACCCTAGAATATGCGGGAGACAAATAACGAGAACAAATATGTTCAAGCAGAAGGTCCAAAAGACTACTTTAGAAATAAATTAACTGTACCTTTTCTCGACTATACGATAAATGAAATGAAAACAAGGTTTACCGACCTACACGCCAGAGCCGCTTTGGCGCTACAGTTGGTTCCATCTATTATTGAAAATATTGCTCCATAGCTGAGCCCCCCCCCCCCCCCCCCCTCCCCCCATCAAAGGTGTCTCTGGATCCGCCCCTGTTAAAATTCCACTAGTGCTCTGCATTAACAAATAAAGTAACTTTCACTAATATCTCTGGATGCTCACAGTTGGCGATTAATGTAAAACGGTATTTAGTGTGGTCAATTAAATAAAAAAATATCCTCTCACTCGATTCTCCATTTTCCTTTATCACTGGTTCCTCACAGAGCGACAGAGAAAAAGAGGAGCAAGTCAGGAAGCTTAATATTAATTAATTAGATAGTAGTGATATATGTACTAATGTTGAACTAGGTTCATTTTTATTAAAGTATTGAGACTAATGCATACCTGCCAACCTCTGAAACACAAAATCAAGGTCATGACCTTCATTCCTAAATGAAAATGAGCGTCATAAGGTGTAACGACATTTTCGGCCATAATTATTGTAAATCGTATGATATCATATCTAGTTTAATTTGTATTATTAATGATCATATGTATGTACAAATAAACAGCTGTATCAATAAACTATGTCATAGACTCTAAGCTCTGGCTATTATCACTAGTTGCACTCTTTGCAGATTTTAGAACAGAAGCAGATGGTTGATATTCATAACAACATTGATTTTGATTGAATTTACAACTCAGTAACCCACATATGGTGTCATTGTTCAAATCTGATCATCTGAATTCAGTGTGTATCGTCTTAATGATTGAAAAAGCTCTTTCAGAATCAGCTTTACTGTTTGGTAATACTGATAAAGCTTTGCAAGTTTTGAAAGAACACCAAATCTTTTTGTTCCAGAAAAAATGTCATCAAGTTTCCCCATTTCCCCCCAAAACTGTTCAATATTGTCATCTTTCTCACACGATGGCAAGTCATGCACTGGTGCCAACTGGTAATCTGAGAACTGCTCTACCAACATATCAGTTTCACCATCCTGCACAATCCCAGGGAATCTCTTTACCAGGTTCAAAACTGTAATAAGAGGATCCAATAGATAAATGTGATTTACAAAGAATGCAATATGCATCATTTACGCTACGATCACTGTGACTGAGCCAACTAAATTCTGCTTCCCAAGCTTTTTTATATTTGCATAAATATTTCTTTCGTTTAGCGGTGAAGAACAAGCCTTACAAGTTTATGCGGCCTTACGCAAATCCGGCCTTATATCAATGGAGCAATGTTTTCAATAATTGATGGAACCAACTGTAGTCCCAAAGCGGTTCTGGCGTGTAGGTCGGTAAACCTTGTTTTCATTTCATTTAGCGTACAGTAGAGAAAATGTACAGTTATTGACTTCCTAAAGTAGTCTTCCGGACTTAATGCTTCAACATTATCTCTCATTACTTGTCCCCCGCATATTCTAGGTCTTTTAGCCTTTATGTCTAGCGGTTCACACATTTTAGCACTCCTCTCAAAACACTGGTGGTTGAATTGTTCAACATATGCTCTGCAGTCTAGTGAGCTCTGAATTAAATTTACGCTTTTTAAGGCTGAATCCGCCACTGCTGGCAGTATGATTATAAGGGTTACCAAATAGTAAAAGCCATACTATAAATTACTCAAAAAGTACTCCAATTCTTTGGATGAAATAATTAATTATTTACTCAAATCATCACAATGTGTCGTTTTATCGTATGTATCGTAGGGCATCTATAAAGTGCGAAACGAAATAGAAACGAAATGAAACGAAATCAACGAAAACAAAACGAAACGAAACGAAACGAAATCAACGAAAAGAAACGAAACGAAACGAAACGAAATGAAACGAAACGAAACGAAACGAAATCAACGAAAACGGAAAGAAACGAAACGAAACGAAACGAAATCAACAAAAACGAAACGAAACGAAACGAAATCAACGAAATGAAAACGAAAAAAAAAGAAACCAACGAAAGCAAAACGAAATCAACGAAAACAAAACGAAATAGACTGATATGAAGAAAATGGAAGGAAAAAAATAAAAGACAAAACGACAAACTTTCAGAAGTTCAAATGCCATATTTTTATTTGTGTTTGAGTGTGTGTCAGTATTTATGAATTATAAAGTTTCTGGAGTGGGCATATAGAAAAAAAGGGGGGGAGGGGATATGAGGGGGTATTTTCATAGATTGGGATATTGAGGGTTCATTTTTCGTCTGATTTTATTACGTTTTTCGTTTGTATTCTTCATAAATTTGCCTATTCGCAAATCATACAGGATGGTCTTGAGTTTCAAATTCTGGGCACATATTTGACTACTGGATTTTCCCGACTTGTCACGATTAATCCCCATGCACCCCCCCCCCCCCCTAATTTGTCAATATGACGGAACTATTAACGACTGTCATACAAGTGGGAGGTTTGACCCACCATTTTCTTGGGAAATGCCTGTACCAAGTCGGGAATATGAAATAGTTGTTTTCTAGTTTCACATTTGGTCATGTCTTAGGATTAGAGAATTTACATGTACCGATTGTTTTTATACTTGGTAACGTCTTGGGGTTAGACGAGTGGCATCTGCCTATCTGCTGTCAGAACCCACCATTTTCCTGGGAAAATGCCTGTACCAAGTCAGGAATGTGTTGTTTTTCAGTTGTTCCGTTGATTGAAAACTCAGATGGTTGAGCTTCTTATCGGTTTTGTCTGTTTTTGTGGACTTTCCCTTTTGAATGCACCTTGGAGTACGGTACCATTGTTATTACCTTTATTCGGTAGTGTGCCAACAGATCTGGCGTAATGTCTAACCGTTGTTCTTTCCGAGATATACAGGGGTCAAAAAGACCCAACACTATAAACTTTTTATTTCAAATCCTATTGTTCTATTTTGAAGAACTAAAAAAAAAAAACCAACAGCAACATAATAGGACGTACAGTGAGCGCCCTCCTTACAGAAGAACTTCTGGAGAAAATAATGCTTGCACAAACTATAAGAAACTCTGGAAGTTTTATTGAAATCCATTCTGTTGTTTAGGAAGAGTTACGGATAACGCAACAGTACCCTCTCTCTATTGTATAGCCTTGTATGACAATTTCATAGCCTTAAATGACAAAGTCCAAAAGTGAAGAAATTTTAGCAAGAACTGTTAAAATGGGGAAACAAAAATAGAAGGTGCACAATGCCATTTGGTACTAAAGAATTCATGAAATTAATGAACCTTGCCATATGGTATTAAAGATTTCCTGTAAGATTCATTCAATTCCATCAAGTTGTTAAGGAGGAATTGCATAGGCAGTGAGGGAAGCACTCACGGACAAACGGACATATACTATATACCCCCTCCCGCTGGATAGCGGGGGGTATAAAAATATGTGCCGTATCAAATTTTATTAATACCGGAATTTTTTTTGGAGTTAATTTTTGATAGGATTTGCATACCTCCGCCAAAAAAAGATTGGGGTATATAGGACTTCTGCTGTCCGTTCGTTCGTTCGTTTGTTCGTCCGGTCGTCACACTTTTTCGTCTCTCCGACACACTTTTAAATTTTGCTCGGACGGGGGTATTTATTAATGAACTTTAACTACTGCACTTCTGTTATTTTAATTCCTCTCTTTTCAACAGACTTGACGTTCCCAAATTTAAAAGAAACCACCAAGTGAAAAGGACAGACTCCCGCTGAATAAATGCATAGTATTCTTGTTCAATGGTGATTAAATCCTGTCCTCTCCTGATGAAAGACACTGAAACATGTGTGGGAAGTAGTCTAGCATTGTAATTGTGAAAATAGGTTTGATTTCTTTTAGGCCCCTATTATTTTTTCTTCCATTTTCTATTTCGTTTTGCTTTCGTTGGTTTCCTTTTATTTCGTTTTCATTTCGTTGATTTCGTTTCGTTTCGTTTCGTTTTTGATGATTTCGTTTCGTTTCGTTTCGTTTCGTTTTCGTTGATTTCGTTTCGGTTCGTTTCGTTTCTATTTCGTTTCGCACTTTATAGGTGCCCATGTATCGTATATATCCATAGATACACATCATTCTTAACTGAGGCCGCATTAACCAAGGCCGTATCAACTAAGGCCGCATTTGTTTAAGGGCGGATTACTCGAGTCGATTTAATCGAAAGATATCCTTGATCTGGGAGGTCCCTTTATGTATTTTTTCAGTGGAATCGGTCGAGGCGACAGGTACTCTAAGAACGACAACTCTAGGTAATACTACGGTCACGTGATACATCCTTGGAGACGTTTACATCATGGCTGCCATGCCAAGTGCTGTTGAAGATTTAAAAGATGAGCAAGTACCTGCATGTTTATATTGGAGTGTTGATCAAGTTGCAGACTGGATTGAAGAACTAGGTTTCCCAAATTATAAAGTATGCATAAAAGTGATACGAATTTTTCATCGTTATGATGATATCACAGATATAATTTTGTCTGTAGACTGTATGATGTAGCCCGGGGTTCTATGGTACCGCGGTACTTAATGTTTAACGTCTGTGTTAACGTAACTAGTTTTCGGAATTAATCCAAAAATGTTATATTTTATTCCCCGGTATAGAAACCTATTTCCCCCCCACAATTCATTTTATTCTTTGAATTTGTTTAAAAATACGTTGCCACTTTTCCCTTAGTCTACAACGCCGATGTACCTCCCAGAAATGGTTTCCTATGATATCGCGGTAATTGCAAAATTTATGTTATGGGACACAATGTTTGACAAATCAAGACATTGTTTATAAATACTAAATCAAGGTGAATATCTGGCAAACTTATACCATAAAGAAAATCTTGATAATTTATCACATTTAATAAAGTAAAGTTTCTTTGGGTGTTTTTATTGCAAAGAAACCAGTTTGGGTTTGGTTTTCCGGTTTCGAAACTGGTTTGAAACTAGTTCATTGGTTTGTCTTTTGTAATAAATAGATGGTTTTATACATATAAATAAAAATGTCTGGCTTCAATATTTTAATGCAATATACATATGAACGAGTATATCAGTCTTTTTTTTCAAAATAGCATTACAATCAGTTACATTTTTTAGACTTTTTAAAGTTTCATGCTTGCGTCAGACAAATTTGCAAGACAGCAATCTTTTAACCATTCATGTAGACTTTTGCAGTCAAAAAGGGCTCATTAAATCAGTTGAACATAAATTATTCCCACTGGTACAGCATGGAGGGTCATTAAATTACTCTAAGCAATCAAACTGTTCGAGACAAATGCTGCACTCCAAATTCAAAACTTCAGCGGTCGCCATTTTGAACAGATGTCAAACCGCCGAAAACCACACCCGGAGGTGGTTCGATGAGTTTCGGAAACTAGTTTCAGTTTAACGCCGATAAATAAAAAAAAACAGTTCGGGTTTAAAACCAGTTTGGACAATAAATAAAAAGTTTGAAAAACCGAGTTAAAACCTAAACTGGTTTCTCTGCAATAAAAACGCCCTTTGAAATAACAAATGTAATGAAGTTGAGTCAATTTGATGTAACGTTATGTTGGTTAATATGTTTTCATAGCTTAATTTTTCCATCAACTTTGTCGGTCTAGAAATTAACTAAAAATAGCACCAAAAATCCCAAATCGGGTTGAAATGAAATGTAAACAAATGGATGACATTTCTAAAAAATAGCAGACGAATTATGACAACTATGGTTTAATTATTAGACATTTTACAAAGCATGGTATCAGGGTAAAATAAAAATGTCTGCTATTTCTAAGGAAAAGATAAAAATATGTGTACTTTCAAAAATTCAAGACATTTGGACAGAATGACTAGACGTTCCGATAAATGTGACTGTTGTGTTTATAAATATATAAATAGAAAAACCGGTGGGTGGCGCTGCAGTGCATTAGAACAGACAGAATAAATACCGCGGTACCATAGGAAGGGAGTATACAGTACACTCCAAGTGTATCAACGCTCATACTCTCAGGTTGGACATATCCCTTCCAAAATGTCCGACTCACTCCAGAGAAATGTCCGACAAATTTGAGAGTCAACACCCTCTAACTCCGAGTATTTGGTCGGACATCGTGGGTGCATTCCGAGTATTTGGTCGGACGTGAGAGTGGATATTTAAAGATTTTTTTTTACATTTCTCGAGGTCAACATGTCAAACATTTTGTGATCAATGTGTATTTGTAAGCGTACTTTCTTTCCGGTGTGTAGAATGTCCGGGTACGTAAATACCCTAGTGTATTTCTACCTTGCACCATATTCGTGCCAGGAAAGGTAGCTCAAAGGTCAATATATAACTGAAATATTGTTGAAAAGTGACGTTTAAACACCCATAGCCTCATATAAATTATTGCAATAAAATATCGATTAAGTAACGAAATCGATATAAATTATTTTCCAGTATATTTAGGCCCAAAAAAAAAATGTGTGTTTACGGTCACCCGACCCACCCTATTTTTCAGCCGCCGACCTAGTTCTAATAATAAAACCGCCGACCCTAACCTTTTTTATCGGCAATTATTCGACACTAATTTTCTATATTTCAATTAACGTTTTAATTAGTTTTGCATGATTAGATTTTACTTAGTATGTCTTCCATATTGGATTTTCGTGGACTATTTTTGTGCGGCTTAACTTAACTTAACTTCCGGCAAACAATTTAAGAAGAATTTCTACTATGTACGTACAAGGTTATTTGCAGGGTAGCGAGAATGGCCGAGTAGTTACGATTGAACAAATGACAGCTTACCGGAAATTTCGAAAATTAAATACCGGAATCGGATTCCGGAACCGGGTACGACTATTTCTGGTTTTGCCAATAGTTAAAAAAAAAAATTAATGCCGACCGACCCTAGTTTTTTTGACATGTGACAGTAAACACACATATATTTTTTTTTGGCCTTAGTATAAAAAGCTTGTTCTACACGTTTACTGTGAGATGTATTGCAACCACCATTTTTTACTACAACCACGTGCGCATGCTCGTGTTTGATGGAAAAGCTATAGCTATATTTAGATATTTTGTGATAATAATTTTATATTGTAAATCGATCCACCCTGTGATTTTTTTCAACAAGATACATTTTTTATAGTATATATTTTATTATAAAATACAATATTGAACTGATTTTCGCCAACACTTCAATCATTGAATATTGATTTTTTTCGGATGTTGAATATTTTTCCCCCGAATTGCACCCCCTGTTAGTATACTGTTATTGCTTTATTTAAAAAAAATAACACCAAGAACATCGATGATACAAGTCTTCTTATTCCGAAATAAACCTACAGCAAAATAAAGGTATACTGTAAACAAAATCGTCATTTTTATCTAGATTAATCATCCGAAAAATACGGTACTCCCCTACTATACTAATTAGGATTAGGTGATGGGAATTAGGTGCCATCATCAAAATAAAGATTAAAAAAATGTATTTTATGATAATGATGGCTGATTAAAATTGTTTGTCATGCATTAGCTGTCAGTTGTTATATACAGGATGTAACCAATTTACAGGAAGAGCCTCTACTGTGAAGCCATCTATTTTGAGATGCCATTCAATGAAAATAACAACCTGGCCATATTGTTACATAATAAGAATAAGAATTAGATAAGAAATTAAAATTTATAGAAGGCAAGGATTTATATAATTAACACATTAAGTCACATTTCATTTATTTTTAGTTTGGATCAGTTATCAATTAAAAAAGACAAAAATGGTTTTAAAAAAAATCTGTCTAATAAGTATTTACCTAAATAACGATATCATGACGTATAATAATTTCTCACCGTAGATGTATTTATTTTATTAAGATATTTATACACATATATAAGAAAAAAGATATAATTTTTTTTTTAAGTACAAATAAATTGGAAGACGCCTTGAAAATCGAAAACGCAAAATAGTTATCTATCTTTATAAGTCTTAGTAAAAGGAGTCTTGAGCAACGTTTTTTTTCTACACCTGTGATAGGTGTATTTGTATATCATGAATGCACGATGTGACGACATGCTGAGATTGGTGATGTTTTGACAGGTAAACTGTGAAATAACCATAGAATACACTAATAATATATTATTTCACCTATATCAGGACTCTGCAGACTGCCAATTTTCAAGAAAAAAAACACCGGGATTTACGAATTTATGACCCATTCGCCATAAACAAAATAAAACTTAAATTTTACTAATTAATTTTAATCCAAATTTGCCGTTAAAGAAATAAATGTATAAATTAGAATTATTTACCCGGGTTCATTCGCCCTACATTTGGCGAACACGTAAAAGAGCAAATGCACCCGATATCGTAAACCGGCAACTGTCTGCAGCAAGTGAAAGGGCCTTGGCATCGATTGTCGTGAGTACATCGGGACATATTAATATTCACTTCTAGTGCACTTAAAACATGGGTACTGCATGTTAATACATTTTATTCATGGATATTATTGTATATATCGCCTGTGACAGCCGTTAGCATATCTATACTTTCCATACTATATATCATTCATTTACTTCAGCTTTACTAAGATATGCATGTTTCTTTATGCACGAATTTATTGGTTAGCAGAATTTGAGGACGTTTCCTGTTTACAGTTTAACTATAGATCTGAGAGTGGAGATTCTCACCCTCACTCTCACTCCGACCTGGGAGGATTTTGTCGGACAATTTTAAGAGTGACACTCTCTTCAAGTCCGACGAAACTCTTGTGTCCGACCTGAGAGTATGATCGTTGATACACTTGGAGGGATCTGTATCGTGACCGTATTGGCATATGATACGGCGTATCGTATCGGATATATAGTAGTTGGATTTACAACTATCTGTGCTATCAGTGCCTATCACCACTAAAATTATGAGTTCGAACCACACTTATGGAGAGCTGTATTCGATACAAGTTTGTCAGTAGCAATGCAAGACTAGTTGATTGATTGATTTTTGGTGTTTAATGCCACTTTCAGCAATATCATGGCGACCAGTTTTAATGGTGGAAGAAGCCGGAGTACCCGGAGAGAACCACCGACCATTGGCAAGCAACTGGTAAGCTTTATCACTTGCAGCTGCGAGTCGAGTGTACCCTTTTTTAGCTCACCTTAGCTGCAATAATGTAGCTCCTGTGACAAACTTGTGTCTCGGCAGAGCTACAACGCGGTCCCATTCGTCACAATGGAGCAAAAAAAAAAGTTGCAGTTGAAACATAAAAACTCACTATTTACGCTTCAAACATTTCATTATAACTATTACTGATGATCCCAGTCCTTGTTAAATCGGTTTGGCTGAGAAATATATGCTTTTCAAAGTTAGCAACAACCTTGTTCAAATTTATCGATCGTTTTCCATAACCGTAAACTATGGAAGGCGGAGCTTTTCTAAATATGGTATTTCTTACTACAAGCTGATGTAACATTCCAATCGTAACTACTCGACCATTCTCGCTACCCTGTTATTTGCAGGGTAGCGAGAATGGCTGAGTAGTTACGATTGGTAAACATTCACGCCTAAATCGTCAAATATGGTATCGACATCCAAATAGTGAGGCCGGAAATGACGAAATTCAAAATGTAAACATGGATTTTTATTTTGTGGGAATTACATTCTAAAATACTGGTAGGTGATAAAAACTTGTTATAATAATGGACAAAAGGAAAGGTTATGTCTTATTATTGATAAATGCAGGCGTCAGAAGCTCTGTAAGTGAGCGCAAAAAATCTCGGCGGCTGCTCCATTACGTGTAATGGCATCCCGTTATAACTCTTGCGAGTAAGTGAGCATTTAGGGTTTTATTATTAGAACTAGCCATAGGCCATGTGAGCTTTTGTCATTGGTAAGCGTCCGTCTGTCAGCTTTTCACATTTAAATCTTCTTCTCTGAAACCGCTGAACAGATTTCAACCAAACTTGCCAGAAATGTTCATTGGATGGTCCTCTACCAGATTTGTGTTTTTGGTGCTGATTTGAAATCCAACATGGCTGTGTTCTCATTGGCTGAAATTTTAAAAATCTTCTTGTCAGAAACCCCTAAGCCAATTGAATTGTGACTTTGCAGGAATGATCATTGGGTGGTTCTGTACTAAACTTGTGAATCGTTTGCCGATCGGAAATTCAAGATGGCCACCATGACTCGCCTTAGTTTAACATTGGACCCTATGGGAATTTCACATTTTCATCTTTTTTTCTGAAACCACAAAACAGATTTGAACCAAACTTGGCAGAAATGTTCATTGGATGGTCATATACAAGATTTTTGTTTTTGGTGCTGATCGGAAATCCAACATGGCTGCCAGGGCCCATAATGTGTTCTGATTGGTCGAAATTTTAAAAATCTTGTCGTTAGAAACCACTAAGCCAATTGAATTGTGACTTTGCAGGAATGATCATTGGGTAGTCCTGTAATAAATTTGTGAATCGTTTGCCGATCGGAAATTCAAGTTGGCCACCATGACTCGACTTAGTTTAACATTGTACCCTATGGGAATTTCACATTTTCATCTTTTTTTCTGAAACCACGAAACAAATTTGAACCAAACTTGGCAGAAATGTTCATTGGATGGTCATATACAAGATTTTTGTTTTTGGCGCTGATCGGAAATCCAACATGGCTGCCAGGGCCCATAATGTGTTCTGATTGGTCGAAATTTTAAAAATCTTGTCGTTAGAAACCACTAAGCCAATTGAATTGTGACTTTGCAGGAATGATCATTTGGTGGTCCTGTACTAAACTTGTGAATTGTTTGCTGATCGGAAATTCAAGATGGTCACCATGACTCGACTTAATTTTAACATAGGACCCTATGGAAAAAATGTTTAAAAGTCTTCTCCTCTGAAACCAGTAAGTCAATTTAAAGCAAACATGGCATGAATGGTCCTTAGGTGGTCAACTTTCAAAATTATGTCCTGTGACCCAACCTCCATCCAAGATGGCCACCATCAGCAGACATAGTTTTAATATAGGACCCTATGGGGAAAATGTTTAAAAAAAATATCCTCTGAAACCAGTAAGCCAATTTAAAGCAAACATGGCATGAATGGTCCTTAAATGGTCAACTTTCAAAATTATATCCAGTGACCCAAACCTCCATCCAAGATGGCCACCATCAGCGGACATAGTTTTAACATAGGACCCTATGGGAAATATGTTTAAAAATCTTCTCCTCTGAAACCAGTAAGCCAATTTAAAGCAAACATGGCATGGATGGTCCTTTAAAGTGGTCAATTTTCAAAATTGTGTCCAGTGACCCTGACCTCCATCCAAGATGGCCACCTTCAGCGGACCTATGGGAAAAAATGTTTTAAAATTTTCTCCTCTGAAACCAGTAAGCCAATATAGCAAACATGTCATCGATGGTCCTTAGGTGTTCAACTTCCAAAATTGTGTTCAGTGATCCCAATCTCGGTTCAAAATGGCCACCATCAGCGGACATAGTTTTAACATAGGACCCTATGGGAAAATTGTTTAAAAGTCTTCTTTTCTGAAACCAATCGGCCAATTTAATGCAAACATGGGATGGATGGTCCTTGGGTAGTATACTTTCAAAATTGTGTCCGGTGACCACAACCTCCATCCAAGATGGCTGCCATGAGCAGACATAGTTTTAACATAGAACCCTATGGCAGTATGGGATTTGAATAGTAACTTAGATGTATTCGGCATGCAGACATTCTTAAGAGGGCTTATTTATGTCAGGTGAGCGATACAGGCTCACCTGAACCTCTAGTTGTAATTTACAAAGCCGGTTGCGAACCCACGCCGTATTGGTGATAGGCTTATATGAGTTGTTACTGTTGGGTAATCCAACTGCCTAACTCATTGAGCCACCCGGGTCCTTGCAAGGCTAGTTGAAGGCAGCCTCTTACATGTACATAGTAGAAGTATTTTTTTGTTTTGTTCTGGGAAACTTTTTACTCTAAATCCTTTTCCTCCTACTATATAAGAGGCTGCCTTCAGCTAACTGAAGATTCCGCCAATTACGTAAGGTAATTTTGTCAATAAAGTTATATGTCCCATATCATAAGAAGCACAAGATTTTGCATATAGTTAATTCAAATAATGGAATATCAGCACATTAAAATATAAAAAAAGAGAGGGTGTCCAAAAGCAAATATTAATAAAAACAGCCTCACTAAAATAGTAACTCATTCCAAATAGCCATAGCCAAAAGTAATAAATTATGAGAAAATAACACCAATTTTCTATAAAACTCTTAACATTTTTGTTGTGCAAAAAAACTGCAATCAATCAATCAAAAATGTAAAAAGTTGAAATTTTATTGCCACCAATCATAGAGATGCCAGGTGATTTTTGAAATTGCTGTAAAACTTAAAGTACTTTCATCTCATAGATCTCCCATAAAGAAACATTTTGAGCCATCAACTGTTAAAATCGGTGGTACGGTTCATAAGATATGAGAAGTTAAAGTTGTCTAATTATATAATTTGTTTTTTCCAATATGGCCGTCGTGAACAGAAATGTGTCAAAATTTGATTTTCACATTTGTGGGACTTTTTTTTTTTAAATTGTACATTCCAAACTATTGTATTTTACTTTAATTTAAAGACTGTACTGCAATTACCACAGAGGCTCAAGGATTTTAAATAAAATCATTATACACTTCTTTTTTCAGTCTGGATTTTGTGCAATTTGCATTTGTATCTGGGCAAAATGGCACGATCGACTATATTTGTTCCCATTTTTCTCTATACCTAGGACAATACAATATGTTTAAATACATGTATTATTGAAAAATGAGTCCCAAATTAAGGGATTACCAAATATTAAGAGTATAGATGGTATGGTATACAAGAAATATAAGTATGAATTTGGTCCCAAGGCACTTTTCAGCCCTTTCCTATGATGGCACCATTGAAAATTAACGTTTTTGAATCTTATGATTTTTTAATGTAGAAATTAAAAATTTCTCTTTGTACACAAGTTGGAGTAGGTCACTATCCCTTATAAAAAACAAAATTTAGCAACCTGGTATATCAGGAACATCTACCCCTTTTCATTTAAAAGGATTTTTTCAGTAGATTATTGCCAAAAACCCGTAATTTATGACTTAAAGATAACCAAATATAACAATATTGTCATAGAAATATCTTTAAAATGGACAATCTATTTTTAAAAAAGATGGCTTTTACTTCAGTTTTTTATTTAATTTATTTTAAAAAGACAATTATGTATAGAACAATAGGAATATTGTGGATTTTTTAAAACTTGCAATATGCCACTAATTGAACTTGCATTGCTCAGGGTTCCCATAATAAAATGCCATTTGCCATCAAATAACTGATGAAATTAAAATTTCTCTAAGTACATAAGTTTAATTATTGTCTTAACTTTTATTCTATACTAAATTAGGAAGCATATTAAACCAGGAACATCTACCCATTTTGGTTCGAATGTCAGTCATTTTTTAATAAAACTGGTGCCATAACTCAAAATTAGTGGTGACGCTGTACCACAAAACCCATAAATTTTATAGAAATATATCATACTGTAATATTCTTTATTTGTTTTCCATACAAATTAATGTTTATGGTAACCAAATATAATATTATTGTTCAGAATTAATTTACTTTAGATATCAAATCTGGTCTTCCAAAAATCTCCATTTTGTCAGAAATTTAAAAAAGAAAACAAAATGGCCGACATTTTTCACTGGAGTTGGCATCTCTACCAGTCATCAAAATGGCAAAAATATTCGGTTTTTTTTTGTAAACAAGTACAAACTGTTGTTAGGGTTAGGGTTTTGGTGTTTAAAGCTACTTTCAACAATATTTCAATTAAATTGGTGCGGTCAGTTTTATTGGTGGAGGAAAACGGAGAAAACCACTGACCTGCCTGGAGACTGTCACTGAAAATGTTTTATAGACTGTTGCTGCTGTTTATAGTTTCTGGAGACTGTCACTGAAAATGTTTTGTAGACTGTTGCTGCTGTAATAGTTTCTGGAGACTGTCACTGAAAATGTTTTGTAGACTGTTGCTGCTGCAATAGTTTCTGGAGACTCACTGAAAATGTTTTGTAGACTGTTGCTGCTGTAATAGTTTCTGGAGACTGTCACTGAAAATGTTTTGTAGACTGTTGCTGCTGTAATAGTTTCTGGAGACTGTCACTGAAAATGTTTTGTAAACTGTTGCTGTTGTAATAGTTTCTGGAGACTCACTGAAAATGTTTTGTAGACTGTTGCTGCTGTAATAGTTTCTGGAGACTGTCACTGAAAATGTTTTGTAGACTGTTGCTGCTGTAATAGTTTCTAGAGACTGTCACTGAAAATGTTTTGTAGACTGTTGCTGCTGTAATAGTTTCTGGAGACTGTCACTGAAAATGTTTTGTAGACTGTTGCTGCTGTAATAGTTTCTAGAGACTGTCACTGAAAATGTTTTGTAGATACTGTTTCTGTCTTAATTTTAATGGTTCGTTAATCTCTCAGAATCTTCAACAGATTTTTGTAACAAATCTAAAGTTTGTATGAACTGTAAAGTGACCAAAATTGGGGATCAGTATTAACAAGTAATTAATTTAGGGTTATGGGTGCTTCACGCCTCTTGCTACATTATTTTGGTTGTATAGTGGTCGTCATGAAGGAAACCTGGAAGAACTACAAACCTGCCGAAAGTCACTGACAATCTATCACAACAGGTTGTATCAAGTAGACAAGTACACCTCGAACATGAGCCAGATGAAGCTTACAAGTAATGATAGGCAACGTTTGCATACATGGTTGGTAGATGTAAATTCAAACTGTCATACAATCTTAATCACAGCTACCTCAACCCTTAAATAATTTAAAGACTGAACATGTTAAATGCTGCTAATGTTTATTATTTCATTACAGGAATGTTTTAAACAGAATGTGATTGATGGACGGAAGTTAATACTTATTGAAGCATCTGCCTTTCCTAATATTGGTATAACTGACTTTGAGCATATTAAGGTAAAACTAACCAAGTCATCTTTTATAAAGGGTTGCTTTGTCTTTATCTTCATCCACAAGATACTTGCACATGTGTAATCTTACATTAAATCACATGTTAAATACACTATATTTCAATTCATTAGCATCTAACACAACTCAATCAAACCTTTTGTCTAGGCGAACTAATATTAACACTGTACCTGTTCAAAGGGTTTTCCTTTACTTTCTCTAAGAAAACCCACTGGAAAGGTTTTGTCAGCAGCGATTAGACATTGGTTAATCTAAGTTCATGGGCCGGTTGTTTGAATTACAAGTCGTTAATTTAAGACTAGCGTTAATTCTAACTTGTCTGTTATATTTGTTATCATATAGTTACTCTACATGCTGTGACTGTAACTTATCCTGTTGTCCATAAACACTTTCTATCTTTAATATGACAGTTCCCACGGTATGCCTATAATCTTTATGCACTACTCTGTTTTCCTTATCATACATTGTATATTGCAATGATATTTAGTTACTTAGTATTAAAATGTAGTTTGTAGTAAACAGACGTCTGGTCTTTATAGAACCTACAAAGCATAAAATTGTCATGTAAGGTTAAATCAAATTGAAGTTGTATAATATTGTGTAGGTTATTTAACATGTGGTATTAATAAGATTGAAAACTATTCTTCTCATCTGCCGATGAATTGTCGAAAATGTCAACCAAAATTCAACTGGAACACCTTGTTTGTTCTGTAATGCTTTATTTGTTGTTTTGTTTAGTGGTGTTTAATGCCACTTTCAACAATATGTCAGTTATATCGTGGCGGTCAGTTTTATTGGTGGAGAAAACCGGAGAACCCGGAGAAAACCACTGACCTGTCGCAAGTCACTGACAAACTTTATCACATAATGTTGTACACCTCGACCTGATCGAGATTCGAACTCACAACATCAGTGGTGATAGGCACTGATTGTATAGGTAGTTGTAAATCCAACTATCATATGATCATGGCCACAATGGCCCCCGTAATGCTTTGTAATGGAGTAGTAAATTGTAACGCCATGATAGTAGATTAGGTCAACAAAAGGCACAGATAGGTCATACAATACTGTAATAATTAAACTGTTTAAACAAATTATAATCAGTTTAACTGGTATTTATTTTCTTATTTGAATATGGTTGGTGAACATTTAGACATTGATTGACATGTTAACATGATGCAACTACATGTAAGTTGTTTTTTAGCTCGCCTGACCCAAAGGGTCATGTGAGCTACTGTCACCACTGAGCGTCCGTCGTCTGTCGTTCGTCCGTCCATTAACTTTTCACATTTTAATCAACTCCTCTGAAGCCACTGGGCCAATTTGAACCAAACTTTGGTGGAATGGTCCTTGGATGGCCCCCTTCCAAATTTGTGTCCGGTGATCCCGACTTCCAACCAAGATGGCCACCAAGCTAAATATAGAAAAAAGGGGGGATGAAATTTTAATTGTTCATTGCTGCTTTAGTATAAGTCAAAATGAGCTCAAATTTTAACTGCAGCTACATGGCAAAGAGTAGTTTAACATTATTCTGTGTTTTTCTGTGAAATTTTTCTTTGAGCCGATATATACTGATTATGCAAATTAGGCATATTTTGATAAAAGATCACGTTTAAATCTTCTCCTCTGAAACCGCTGAACCAAATTAAACCAAACCTGGCAGGGATGGTCCCTGGGTGGATCCCTTTCAAAATTGTGTCCGACAGCCCCGCCCTCCATTCAAGATGGCTGCTGTTACTAATAATAGAAATTTCTTCAATTGTCCATTGCTGCTTTAACATAAGTCAAAATGAGCTTAAATTTTAACTGCAGCTACATGGTAAGAAGTAGTTTAACATATATTCCGGGTTATTCTGTGAAATTTTTCTTTCAGCCGATTTATACTGATTATGCAAATTAGGCATATTTTGATAAAAAATCACATTTAAGTCTTTTCCTCTGAAACCGCTGAACCAAATTAAACCAAACCTGGCAGGGATAGTCCTAGGGTAGTCCCATTTCAAAATTGTGTCCGACAGCTCCACCCTCCATTCAAGATGGCTGCTGTTACTAAAAATAGAAATTTCTTCAATTGTCCATTGCTGCTTTATTATAAATCAAAATGAGCTCAAATTTTAATTGCAGCTACATGACAATGAGTAGATTAACATATATTCTGGGTTTTTCTGTGAATTTTTTCTTTCAACCGATTTATACTGATTATACAAATTAGACATATTTTGATAAAAGATCACATTTAAATCTTCTGATGAAACCGCTGAACCAAATTAAAGCAAATTTGGCTGGGATGGTTCTTGGGTGGTCCCCTTTCAATATTGTGTCCGACAGCCCCGCCCTCCATTCAAAATGGCTGCTGATACTAAAAATAGAAATTTCTTTAGTTGTCAATTTCCGCTTTATTACAAATCAAAATGAACTCAAATTTTAATTGCAGCTATATGGCAATGAGTAGTTTAACATATATTCTGGGTTTTTCTGTGAGATTTTTTTCAGCCAGTTTATTCCGTTTAGGAATATTATGAGATAAAAATCGCATCAAAATCTTTTGCTCAGAAATTTGAGTTGAAATGATCTTTGGGTGGCCCACTTTCAAAATTATGTGTAACACCCCCATTTTCTATCAACTTTAGATGTCAAATTGAAAACCAGGTAAGCGATTACAGGCTCCTGGGAGCCTCTAGTTTAATTTGATAACCACATGTAAGTCATGTCATCGTATGAAGTTGATACAGCTTTTGTTTGTGAATTATTTGTAGAAGGTTGATGGTGTTTATCTGGGTGCCATGTTTTCCTTCACCAATAAATCACGACTGTCTGATATGAATGAGTGAGTTGGGGATTGATTATTGATTAACACCAAGTTAATAATTTTTATATGATGCATGTTATTAACATGTACAATATATAGTACATTACTGACAGTAAAAGACATGCTTAGAGGAATTACCATGATTTCCTTTCCTTTTTAATGATTTCAGATGATTGCCAAAAGTATAAGAGATTTACTTGAAGTAGAGGAACCTGATTGGACACGAAGTATATCACTACCACCAAGAAGTACATTAGGTAAATCAATCGTAAAGCACATTTCATTTTATTTGTTCAATAATTCATTCCTATGCTTGTGTGTATCTTCAGTTGAAAGTTCTATTGTATTGTGAAATTTCGAAATCGTTTCTTATAACCCCAAAAAGTACAGAGAACAAAATATTTTGTCTTTGCCATTATAATTCACGGAAGAAATAAATTTTACATTTTAAACAGTAGACTATAGATGTTGAATTTACCCAATAGGTTTCAAAACCGGTGTTAACATAGATGAAAGGAAAGGAGTGTGACAATTGCAACAATTGCCAAATATTTGATCCAGAAACTTGTGAAAGTTGTGATAACTTATCATCACCTTTTTTAATAGTTTTTTTAGCTCACCTGGCCTTTAGGCCATGTGAGCTATTTTCGTCCGTCGTCCGTCCGTCAACATTTCACATTTTAATCTTCTCCTCAGAAACCACTGGGCCAATTGCAACCAAACTTTGGTGGAATGGTCCTTGGATGGCCCCCTTCCAAAAATATGTCCGGTGATCCCGACTTCCAACCAAGATGGCCACCAAGCTAAAAATAGAAAAAAGGGGGGATGAAAATTTAATTGTCCATTGCTGCTTTAGTATAAGTCAAAATGAGCTCAAATTTTAACTGCAGCTACATGGCAATGAGTAGTTTAACATATGTTCCGGGTTTTTCTGTGAAATTTTTCTTTCAGCCGATTTATACCGATTATGCATATTTTGATAAAAGATCACATTTAAATCTTCTTCTCTGAAACCGCAGAATCAAATTAAACCAAACCTGGCAGGGATGGTCCCTGGGTGGGTCCCTTTCAAAATTGTGTCCGACAGCCCCGCCCTCCATCCAAGATGGCCGCCATTACTAAAAATAGATATTTCTTCAAATGGCCAAAACTGCTTTATTTTAAGCAGAATGTGCCCAAATTTGAACTGTATAAGCATAATGATGAGCTTTTTAAAATATATTATGGGATTTTTTATGAACTTTGGACTTTTGCCGATTTTGACCGATTATGCAAATTAGGCATAAATAAGCAAAAAATCATTTAAAAATCTTCTTGTTAGAAACCACTAGGCCAATTTCAACCAAACTTTGTCTGAATGATCCTTAGGTGGTCCCCTTTCAAAGTTGTGTCCGTCAGCGCCGTCCTGTATCCAAAATGGCCACCGTTACTTAAAATAGAAATTTCTTCAAATGGCCAAAACTGCTCTATTTTATGCCAGAATGTGCCCAAATTTGAACTGTTAAAGCATAATGATGAGCTTTTAAACATATATTACGGGATTTTTTTATGAACTTTGAACTTTTGCCGATTTTGACCGATTATGCAAATTAGGCATAAATAAGCAAAAAATCATTTAAAAATCTTCTTGTTAGAAACCACTAGGCCAATTTCAACCAAACTTTGTCTGAATGATCCTTAGGTGGTCCCCTTTCAAAGTTGTGTCTGTCAGCCCCGTCCTGTATCCAAGATGGCCGCCATTACAAAAAATAGAAATTTCTTCAAATGGCCAAAACTGCTCTATTTTAAGCCAGAATGTGCCCAAATTTGAACTGTTAAAGCATAATGATGAGCTTTTAAACATATATTACGGGATTTTTTATGAACTTTGAACTTTTGCCGATTTTGACTGATTATTCAAATTAGAAAAAAGGGGGGATGAAATTAAAAAAAAATCTTCTCCTCTGAAACTACTCAGCCAATCTCAACCAAACTTTGCTGAAATGATTCTTGGGTGGTCCTCTTCCAAAATTGTGTCCGGCATTTCAGAACTCCGACCAAGATTACCACCACAGCCGAACTTAATTTAACATACAATGTAGGACCCAATGGGAAATTCCCATAAAAATCTTCTTGTCTGAAACCATTTGCTCAATAAGAACAAAATTTTGATGAAATAGTCATTGGATGGTTCTCTTCCAAAATGTGTCCGGCGGTTCGGCCCTTCGACCAAGATGGCCCCCACAGCCGAACTTAGCTTAACATAGGACCCTATGGGAAATTCACATAAAAATCTTCTCCTCAGAAACCACTGGGCCAATTGCAACCAAACTTTGGTGGAATAGTCCTTGGATGGCCCCCTTCCAAAATTGTGTCGGGTGATCCCGACTTCCAACCAAGATGGCCACTAAGCTAAATATAGAAAAAAGGGGGGATGAAATTTAAAAAAAATCTTCTCCTCTGAAACTACTGAGCCAATCTCAACCAAACTTTGCTGAAATGATCCTTGGGTGGTCCCCTTCCAAAAATATGTCTGGCATTTCAGACCTCCGACCAAGATTACCACCACAGCCGAACTTAATTTAACATAGAACCCTATGGGAAATTCCCATAAAAATCTTCTTGTTTGAAACCATTTGCTCAATAAGAACTAAATGTTGATGAAATAGTCATTGGATGGTTCTCTTCCAAAAATATGTCAGGCGGTTTGGCCCTTCGACCAAGTTGGCCCCCACAGCCGAACTTAGTTTAACATAGGAACCTATGGGAAATTCACATAAAAATCTTCTTGTCTGGAACCATTTGCTCAATTGGAACCAAACTTTGATAAAATAGTCATTGAATGGTCCTTTTCCAAAATTGTGTCTGGTGGTCCCGCCCTCTGACCAACATGGCCGCACAGCTGTACTTAGTTTAACATAGGATCCTATGGGAAATTCACATAAAAACCATCTTGTCTGGAACCAGTAGCTCAATTAGAACCAAACTTTGATGGAATAGTCATTGGGTGGTCCTCTTCCAAAATTGTGTCCGGCAGTCACGCTTTCCCAACAAGATGGCCACCACAGTGCAGTTGCGTTGTTATTGAAAGCAGCTTTGATCCAGGTGAGCGATTACAGGCTCCTGGGAGCCTCTGGTTTTATTTTTACAGACCAGAAAGTCATTTGATTATTAATTAATTTTATTTTCAGCTGCTGTTTCTATAGTTGATTATCATATTTCTAAATGTCTATTTTGGTTTGTTCAATAATAAAAAAAACCAAAACAATTAAAACCTTGACCTGAATTAATCACCTCCTTTTATGCTTTAAAATGTATAAAATTTAATATGTGAGGTTTGAAGTTTGATAAAATAACTCACTAAGGGATCGACCATTTTTACTTTAAGAGGGGAGGAGGGGTGATATGAGCCAGAATATTTTTTCACATGAAACAAATATCGGATAATTACACTACAGATTCTTTTTTTGGACATGACAAATATGTAATTTTTCTTCAGATATTACCTAGTCTTGGGACAAACTGTAGGTTCAGATTATTTATTATTTGCATCTTTCATGTTAAAATACTTTTTTTTAATGAAATTTAGCCAACAAATATATATATATATATATATAAACATAGCCCCCCTATAATGTAAATATTTAAGCTTACTTTCTATAAATATTATCAAATAACAGCTGCAGAACATATGAATCTTACTGGGTCATTTGTTAAATCTAACTGTCTCACTGCTGATATTTGTACATACGGTACATTGTACTTGTTAAAACTTTTTCTGTTGGAACAATTCTATTCTATAATCTACTTGTAAATTGATGTAAGCATCTTTTTACATATTTAACATCAAAGATACCAACCATCTAGTCCACCAGACAATCAATCAGTTCTATATTTAACCTTCTTACTGGTGTTTGACCCTCAAAAAGTAAGTAATATTTTGCAAAATGAATTACCTACCAGTGTTAGACCTTAGTTCCATATGATAATATATAACTATTTACCTGTATCTAAAAAAATATTTTACAAATTTTGAGAATATCACATTTATGTCCCATTATGAAAATAAATGGAAGACACATTTAATTATGCAATATAAGAAGAAAAGAGTTCCATATAAGTATAAGTTACATTACTATTGAAACAAAAGAGGTGGCCTGTATTGAATATAACAGGTTTCTTATTCCACATAAGTAATCAGGTGAAGGCCGAGATGTGTAGCAGCAAGGGCTTGACCTGAGTATGAATGCGGTAAAAGATATATCCAATATGGGTAATTTCTTTTGTTTTAATAGTAATGCATCTAACTTGTACAATAATGATGTTTTAAATTAGATGATATGAAATTTCCTTCTTCGCAGGATGTAAGAAAATGTTATTACAAAATTTTGTGTGGCATTTTTTTTGCACAACATAGCAGTAAAAATTTTAAACTAGAAAATAAAACCAACATTGCATAGGTTGTTACATTGTAAAACATTGTCTATTTATTGTGTCATTGACACATATATATCTATATTTTAATTTTAATCTAACTTCAACTAAGAAAATTTAGCAAATGTGGATTACAAGTTATTTTTATCTTTGTAATTGGTCATTTGTCAACAAAGGTCAAGATCTACTCTGACAAGTAAATTTCTTATGATGGCGATCCAAGTCATGAGAACAGTTTTGTTTTTGAACGAGTTTACCTAATTTTCCTATTACAACATTGGTCAAATTCTTAAGCTTGTTCATAAAAAGAACTGCAAAAACATCGGCTTGTAACTGACATTAGAGGCCACATTTACAATAGCATTGCAGGCCAGGGGTATTATTTTTACAAATGATAGTAAAGTTGCAAGTTTTATATTTTTACAGGAATGTACTTGGAAACTAAAGCCAATAATGGAAAGACTAAAGACTCGTTGACATACAAGAATTTTGTCCTGAACTTAAACGATTCAAAATGGAGACCACCATTAGCCAACCACTGCCTTATTCTTCCTAGCTATTAATTCAGGGATGATGTGATATTTTGTTTAATTTTTTAATAACAATTGGTGAATGAGATTTATCATCATTTTTGCCTATGTAGTTCTCTTTATAAGTTTATTTATGCACAAATAAAATGTATACATGTTGTACAAAATATATGTACATGTAATATTGTTAAAAGATCTCGTTAAGTTGAGAAAAAAAACTGCCTTAGATATGTCATATTTTGGAGAATTTACAAATTTAATTCATTTTTAAAATAATTTAATATCTGTGGGATGTTTTAAATGCTTTAAAAGCATGCTTTTATCTAATCTGATGAAAATAACTTGGACCCTGTACATGTGTACATGGCCATACACAGCCCTTGCACATGTGTATATGACCATGGTTATACACAGCCCTTGGCCTTGTACATGTACTGTAAATGTGGCAATGGTTATACACAGCCCTTGTACATGTGTATATGACCATGGTTATACACAGCCCTTGTACATGTGTATGTGGCCATGGTAACACAGCCCTTGTACATATGTATATGGCCATGGTTATACACAGCCCTTGTACATGTGTATATGGCCATGGTTATGCACAGTCCCTGTACATGTGTATATGGTCATGGTTATACACAACTCTTGTACATGTGTATATGGCCATGGTTATACACAGCCCCTGTACATGTGTATATGGCCATGGTTATACACAGCCCTTGTACATGTGTATATGGCCATGGTTATACACAGCCCCTGTACATGTGTATATGGCCATGGTTATACACAACCCTTGTACATGTGTATATGGCCATGGTTACACACAGCCCTTGTACATGTGTATATGGCCATGGTTATACACAGCCCCTGTACATGTGTATATGGTCATGGTTATACACAGCCCTTGTACATATGTATATGGCCATGGTTATACACAACCCTTGTACATGTGTATATGGCCATGGTTACACACAGCCCTTGTACATATGTATATGGCCATGGTTATACACAGCCCTTGTACATATTTATATGGCCATGGTTATACACAGCCCCTGTACATGTGTATATGGTCATGGTTATACACAGCCCTTGTACATGTGTATATGGCCATGGTTACACACAGCCCTTGTACATATGTATATGGCCATGGTTATACACAGCCCCTGTACATGTGTATATGGTCATGGTTATACACAGCCCTTGTACATGTGTATATGGCCATGGTTACACACAGCCCTTGTACATGTGTATATGGCCATGGTTATACACAGTCCCTGTACATGTGTATGTGGCCATGGTTATACATAGCCTAAATTTTCGCAATTTCAGCACACAATATGAATATAACAGTTGTCTAAAATTACAAATATGGTCAATTTATGTAAAGAATTAAAATTTTCAAAACAATAGAGTGGTATCAGAATAACTATTTTAAAAAATTGATAAAGAAAATTAGTAAGCCTAAATTTTATGTGCCAAATTATTTACATAAACTTATTCATACTAGTATTTTCTACACTGGTTAATTATTGATGTATTTAAAAAGTGTTTGTTATCATTCTCCATTGATTTTGTCCTTCACTCAACTCAACTTTTATTATTAATGTACCATTAAATAAAGTAACACTGTTTATATCCTTTACGAAATGTATGAATATACATCGTATGAATTTGTAGAGATTACAGATTGTCAGCTTTGTACGAGGACTTTTTGAGACAAGATTCTGGAGTGAATCATATTAACATTACACATTTAAAAGCTGCCAACCATATCATGCCTTTTCCTCATATTTTTGTTATGTTTGATATATTGTTTTATCTTTCTCTAATCAATAAAATTATTTTTATTTAATATTCATCACTTTTGTTTTCTAAATAGAATACCAAATAAACCAGATTATTCTGGAAGAGATCACATGCATAAATCAAAGGTGTCATTGATAAGGTTGGTTTTGTTTGATGGTGCATAACGCCACTTTCAACAATATTTCAGTTATATCGTGGCGATCAGTTTTATTGGTGGAGGAAACCACTGACCTGTCGCAAGTAACTGACAAACTTTATCACATAATGTTGTATCGAGTACACTTCGCCTGAAGGGGGTTCGAACTCACAACTTCAGTGGGGATAGGCACTGATTGTGAAGGTACTGGTAGTTGTAAATCCAACTACCATACGATCATGGCCAAGACGGCTCCTTCATTGGTAAGATCATAACTGTTGGTGAAGTTGTATGTTGCTTTTTAAAAGATTATACTTAATACAATTGAGGTCAGAAGTCACTCTTTACAATCACAACTGTTAGATAAAAATACTGTCTCTTCACCTGTCTCTCTCTAGAATAATTACCAAATATTGATCGTTTTGTTGCCAGTATGATATCATTATCTGTTTGGTAGGATTTTATGCTGTTATTTGTTGCCAGTATGATATCATTATCTGTTTGGTAGGATTTTATGCTGTTATTTGTTGCCAGTATGATATCATTATCTGTTGGTAGGATTTTATGCTGTTATTTGTTGCCAGTATGCCATCATCTGTTTGGTAGGATTTTATGCTGTTATTTGTTGCCAGTATGATATCATTATCTGTTTGGTTGGATTTTATGCTGTTATTTGTTGCCAGTATGATATCATTATGTTTGGTAGGATTTTATGCTGTTATTTTACAGTGCCTGAAATGGACGGTTGCCCATTCGCTAAATGCGAATAATATCTTATTCGGGCGATCAAAAGCTGCTCCAAATTAAGTAGTCACTGGCCCAACAAAAAACGTGTGAGCAATTGCATAAAAGACCGTTACAAATTGTTGTGTTACCGAAACCGGACATAAACTGTAACTTCAACGGTAGATAACTCTTCTGTTCTAGTCGAAAACGGTTTGTTACGAGCATGTGCAGCGATTGGTCCAAATACATTTTTGTAGCCAATGAACACACAGCTAATGTAATTTACTGTTCTCCCCAATTATTTATTATCGAGCCAATTAATACACGTTTCCTACACGTTTTCATGTAATACACAAGTATTCACTAAATATTAGAAAAGAAACGTGTTTTTTTTTTGTTTCTTTATGATTTAATTATTAAAATTGATAACTTTCACGGACGAAGTGGAAAGTTGTGAACAATAAAGAGAATTCTGTCAACTTATGTTTGCGATCTGGTATCTTCCACGGTTCAGAAATGTATTCATTCAATCTGCTTCAAAATATGTACGAATTTCATTTGACAGAAATCGGAAACCTTTTTGTGTCAATCCTTAGGTAATCATTGAAAAACTTTTCCCCAACAACGGAGAGAAATTCGTTGACAGTAATGTCAAACTACGGAAACGATCTGGCCTGTCACTTTTAAACTTTTCATAGTTCATCTCTATATGTACACGGCTACATTTTAATGACAATTGGGAGTGTTTTCTTTTTTGGAACTAGACCTTTTGTTTACAAATTAAAAAATAACAGGAAAAGTTAACAGTTGTTTATATAACAGAAAATGACAGCACCGTTTGTTATTTCAACAAAGTGAGATACTTGTTTGGAATGAATAACCAACTGACATTACCCCGAACTGAGAGGTTATTTTACTTTAAAATCACTTCTTCATAGTGGATTGAAACAAGTGATGTCACTGTTCACTTTGGGGAGTGCAAGAGCGGTCCTTGTAGTGGCATTTGTCTACACTTTTCCGGATGTCTTTAATAAGATCATGGCATTGATCCCCCCTTACATAAACCAGCCTTTCATTGTCCCCATCCGATGGACTAGCATCATTTCTTGAGACCACCCTAGCCAATGGCGTCAAGGTTGTCGAAAAGGTTATAACAAGTAAAATCAAGTTTCATTTGATAGCAATATATGCATTGGGGTGTTTTCGCAATTTCAGCTGCACACCTGCTGTACCAAAATTACCTTGAAGAGAACCCCCCCCCCCCCCCCCCCCCCAACCCCGTGAGACTAGTGAAAGAATGAATTTTAATATTATTGATATTAACCTGAAAACTGTTTATATATTGATATCTGATGTCTTTTTTTCATAAAAAAATGTCACAAAAATTTTGGGCCACCATTATGCCATTTGGGCCAGTGACTAATTTTTTACAGGCACTGTTTTATTTCAATACTTTTTGTACAGAGAGTTCATGTTTCATATTTTTTTTATATGGTAGTGTCAACCACGATTTCCATGTAAAACAAATTGTGTGTCATTATTATACCCCCACTCATAGAGAGGGGGCTATATTGCAACCACCTTGTCCGTCCGTTCACACTTTCGTTAAAGATGTCTCGGCTGCTACTGGAAGAAATGATTTTATATTTGATACATGACTTTGGCATAGTGACTTGTACCGTGTCTCCCCTTTCCAGGTTAACCGCACATCTACTTCCTGTTTACTGTGCGACTTAGAATTTTTCATGTTTGCCGTAATGAAAACTTTCGTAACAGATATCTCAGCTTCTACTGGAAGAAATGATTTTATATTTGATATGTGGCTTTGGCATGGTAACTTGTACCATGTCTCCCCTTTCCAGGTTTACTGCACATCTACTTCCTGTTTACCGTGTGACTTAGAATTTTTCATGTTTGCTATAATGACAATTTTCGTAACAGATATCTCAGCTTCTACTGGAAGAAATGATTTTATATTTGATATATGGCTTTGGCATGGCGACTTGTACCGTGTCTCTCCTTTCCGGGTTTACCGCACATCTACTTCCTGCTTACAGTGCAACTTAGACACAAATGAACGAGTGGGATTATTCTTAGCATGACGTAGCATGCAACATCTTGTTATGCTTAAAGGGTGTCAGCATAGATTAGGACATACATTATACATACACTTTTAAAATCATGTTTTTTGTAGGAGTTTGTGGTGTCCAATCCTTTGCTATGTTATTTATTGAGTTTATTCTTCACCAGTGTTTTTTTGTCGATCTGGATCATGATTTTTTTAATGTACTTTCTCCTCTGCTTTGTACATGTAGTTTACTTTTACTATTGACCAAATGGCACCTGTTTCAATTATTATCAAAGATAAAATATGTGCTACATTATGGTATGGGTTGGATGAAGTTTATAGCTTCTGATAAGAAGCTATTTATATTTTCCAGAATCGAATGTTGAACTAAGTTCTTGGATTTTTGATGAACATTAAACAATTGTGATGATCTGTAGAAGACCATACAAGGAATATTTCAGAATATTTGTATATACATGTACAGTATATTTCTTTTGTATGCTTCTACTTATAACATTTTAATTTTTTGATGATGCTGTGGAAAGCACCATTCAATGATATCATTCATTAATAGGAGGAGGTTAAACCTATGTTCCAAATGGAAACCGTTTTAGCTCACCAAAAGTTCATATGATGAATTGTCATCACCTTGCATTAATCATCTGTTTTCATACACCATTTTTTATCTCATAAACCACACGACAATTTACAACCAAACTTGGCAGAAATATTACTTGCTTGATCCTTTTTATATGATTTTTGTTTCATTCAAAAATAAAACATGGCAGCTTGACCAATTATGCTTTCTGATTGGCTAAAATAAAAAATAAAAGAATTCTAAGAAACCACATGTGTGATAGAATTATAAATTGGTATGAATTATTCTGTATGACCCTCTAAAAAGTTTGTGTTCCTTGTCGATCATATGATGGCCACCACTGCAGGACAAAGTTTTAAACATAGGAAAATGTTTTCAAATTATTATTCTCTGAAACCACTGAACCATTTGAAAGCAAAGTTTACAGATGACAGACACAAAGAGATAACAATAGCTACCATGACCCTTTGGGTAGGTGAGCTAAAAAAAAGCCAGATACATGTAAAAGAAGATGCAAATTTGATTGGCTTTCAGTTGAGTGGTTTATGAAGAAATATGGATTAGAAATGTGTATTTCCCCTTTGTACCACATTAAAAATTCCTGTTTGGCTTTAGGAGACCCCAAAAATCAATGTGATAAATACAAAAGCAGCAGATGCACAATTTCATGCCCTGTAAAAAGAAAATGTACAAATTTAGTTACTGTACATCGTTAAAATTCCTTGTTTTGCTCTGGGAAGCCCAAGAAATAAATGTGATAAAAAATAAAATAGTATATAACTTTATGTCCTGTGAAAATTATGTGTAAATTTCACTGTTTTCTATAAAGCACATTAGGAGGAGTTGAGTATTAAGCAAAGTACGACACAAGACGATGGATAGTGATCCCAATATGTCAACTCTGCTACACAGACAATATAATAACTGAACACGGCATTAAATTGAATGTCTGGATCGTTTCTTGTCTTAACACAGAGTTAACACAATAACTACTAAAAGTAAAGTTAACAGAATGTTTACTTATTGAGTTTATTTTATAATTTACATGTTGGGATAAGTCTGCACCGATCTGTATATCACTGGATTACAAACAGGTTGAGGTAATGTCCACCATGAAGGCCACATATATAATTTACAAACATGTTCATGTACCCTGGTAATTGACTACCTTATACACTACATATTGAATAATTTCATTACAAACAGGTTGTCATGGATACCAAGTGATAACAACAAAACGCCATTCATCAATGTCTGGTGTTTTATTACATTTATATCTCCATCATTTTGTCTATGTCCACTATTGTTTCATTTATATATTGTCCTGTAAAAGAAAACAATACATGTGTTATGAAGTGTTATTATACTTTATGCAAATTTCTTTAATAATCCAGTATTTTTATTGGACAGACGGCATGCGTTTTCCATATTTCTATATGCTCCACCCATACTTAGCAACATGTTATAATTTTGACGTAAATCCCACCCATACATAGCAACATGTGATAATGTGTGAAATAAACACCCGCTGTGACCGAAGATTGCCGAACCGGAAAAAATTTAACACCCGTTCCGGCCGACGTTTTCCGATTCGTCACACTTACTACCGCCATTGCTGTACCAGACGACAATGGACAGTTCTTGATAGCCTTAAAAACATGGCATTTGCCGACATAAATGAGGACAACATTTCATCTTTGTTACATTTGTCAGTATAGCTCAGCTGGGAGTAATGTTTCGAACACATATCAGAATACTGTAGCAGCTTTTCCACAAAACTTTATGCCAAATGTTTCAAACAACAATTGCACAGTAAATTCTCATTTTTATATGAAATGAGAACGCCAAGATATTACATAGTTTATGACAGTACCAACTAGTACATCATATTATACTTTGAAAAAATGACTGTTTAATTTCGTTCATATTAACAGTTAAATTTGAAAAAGTAATTTTTTAAGTGGTTTAGATTTACTGTTAAAAATTCATTGTTATTAAATTTCTACTGTTTTTCACTTTTTGCTTTTATATTATTTATATTATTTATCTTGATGTTTATTACATGTATTATATATATATGATAAGACTTTTATATTATTTATATTATTTATCTTGATGTTTATTACATGTATTATATATATATGATAAGACTTTTTTATAACCAAAAAAAAATTGACAAAAACACCAAAATAATCACACAAATAATGTAGTAACAACAAACAAAATAAACATAGAAATCATAACGCATTCAGTATAATAAAAAATATACTGCCCATGGATGCAGGTATTATGGTAGATTATCACACTCATAACACCCTTATCCAAGGGCAGTATATTTATATTATTAATTGAAATTGAAAATAGAGTTATTCATGAAAAGAAAACACCATTTATTTGCTATTACATATGTATAAGTAGAAGACACAAAAATGTAACCAATAATATTGAAATAACTTAGATACATTGTTTTCCATTTTAACCTCCTCCCCCAGGCCACTGTTTCACTAAAGTGATCGTAAATCGTAAGTCTAAGATCACTCCTACAATTTTCTTACATGCACTTATACATGAGTTTCACTAAACTAGCCTTAATCATAAGAGTTACGACTTACAACTTGCGACAAGTAACATCTCCTATAACGGAGGTAAAAAAGATATCGTATCATTTATAGTATATCTCGGAAACTGATTACATTAAAGTTCACATTGGGTTAATTAAATTTTTTAAATTATTTAATTAGCAAGACAGTGAAATTTTTATTTTCCACTTGATTTGGCACACCAGTTTGTTCCGGTTTTGCTTAGGGTGGTCCTACTTGTGAAATCTGCTAAACAAATTTAAGTAAGTTTTCTTTTTCTTGGTTATATATATTTATCAGTAATTTGTTACAGTTTCCTTTGATCTTTACTACCCGATAAATTTAGTAACAACGTTTAGTTGACCACCGACTCGTGATACTAGAAATTATCAGCTGTTGGTCATTTGCTATGTGCGGTCTAACGTGACGTCACTAAACCTTTCATTAAAAAAAAAGGTCAAAACACAACAAAAAAATCACAAAGCTGTGTTAAAATTGTGAAATTACTGATAAAAAAATTATTAGTATTTTTTTTCGCTCAACAAGGATTATCAGGTCCATATCAGATGAGCTCGAATTGTCTTGCGAAAAAAAATACTAATAATTAATATGTAATTTTTTTGGTTAAAGTTTGTTATATTACATGGAATATTTGGCTGTTAGTATTTATATTAAAAGTTTTGCTGGGACTTGTTTAAAAAAAACCACCCTCCTACCTCTTAATTTATGTTTATACACATGTTTAAATGAGGAAACAATAGGCAGACTCTGTTGCCAAAAAAAATTGTTATTTTTATAATATTGATATGATTTGTGAAAAATATTGATATTGATTGATATACAATTGTAGTCTTTTGTTGAGGTTAATACAAGTTTTTATGGGTATTAAAAACGATATTCACCAAAGCCTTTAGGCTGAGGTGAATATTGATTTCTAAGGTCCATAAAAACTCGTATAGACCGATACAAAAGACTGTAATTGTTTTATTACATTAAAATGAAAAGTGAAAGTAAAACCAAGTCAATACGAGTTTTAATCATACAATATCAAATTATAGGGAGTGATAGGATGATTGCCAATAAAATTGTTTAAATAAAATCATTATGTAATAAAGATGTTTATTGAATTTATTATTTCTGCCAATACAAGTCATACCTATTGGTTTGTTTTCATTTCACCCCTTGATAATAAAAAAAAAAAATCCTTCACATTTTATAACCAACTAATTCTTAAATATATTTGCTTTAAGGAATTTAAAAAAATAAATAAATCAAAGCTATTAGGGAAAAAATATATTTGTTAAGCATAACATGTTACCAAATTTATTTTATAGAATAATGTTTCGATAAATTACATGCTATATGTAAGGAGAAAATTCAAAAGTTTGACCATAGATTTTACACACTACATTCATATTCTGTTTATGCTTAACTTTATTTTTGAATCATTGTTTGTACCCGATATCGTTCCTGAAAATTTTCCTTCTAGGTATCCTGCGTTAATAAAATATGTTGATATTAAGTAAACGCGGATGAAAAAGAAACCAACAATAAGACGTACCTGTTTCGATGATTTAACACGGCTCTCAAAATATAAAAATTGTAGCGTGCATCTAATATTTATTGATCGCTTCAATTGATCAAGCCTAATGATCGCATTCTAAAACATCTTTCCTTCAAATGAATTATAGTGAGGTTGATATCACATACGGTACCAACCATTTTATAATTGAGAGGGGTAGGGATTTTTTTTAAAGAAAAAAAATATGTACAAGTTAGTCTAAAAAATATTTCATTTTGCCCTGTCAAAAAAATTTAAGTCTGAAAACACAAAAAAAAACCAACCTCAAGCAACACACGATATTGGGGGTAAATAAATGTTCTTGTTTTTCTGATTAATGTCTATAGACTTCTCATCTCTTTTTGTAAAGTTTGAGCTTTTGATAAATATCTGCTTGAATTTACTAGTAAATATTTTGTAAAAAAAAATCTTATAAAAAAAAAGATGTGTGAAACAAATGATTTTCAACTGACAGGGGAAAACAATTCTATCAAGCATGACAATTTCAGGTGCTATTTATTTGTTGCGCATTGTTAGTAAATAAAATTGGGTTGAGTTTATCGCGAAAAATCCGTCGTACATGTTTCTATACCTGAAAAAGAGCTACAAACAACGCAGTCATCTTTGCTACGTCCACATAGGTTTACTATTTACGACTTACAAGTACCTACCACCACTCTTAACTTTGCGATAACTTTTTATTGTAAGTTGTAAATCCTATTTATTAGTGAAACGGTCGTAACTCTTAATAGTACACTTATGTCTACGTTTACGACTTACGACCTTTAGTGAAACGGTCACCTGGACTGCTACACCAAATGGAACCAAATTTGGTAAGGGTCATCTTTGAATGGAGGAGATCTAAATTTGTACAAATGGATTTGAGTCTCCCAATGGAGGGGGCCGAAAGGGGCAAATTCATGAATATCTTAAATAATCATCTCCTCCAGAACTGCTAAACCAAATGGAACCAAAATTAGCTTACTTACTACCAAGATCATATGTACAACCTGACTCTTCTATAAATGTTGTATATTTATACATAAAATTTATTTACGATCAATGACAAATGTTGCAGTTTTCAGGGGGAAATATTACAATTTTCTGCTTGTCATCGGACAAAATATATACTTGTCACTAAAGTAAAGTTTTTTCCTTAAAATCATCCACCTTGAATGAAAGTGCTTTTATTTATTGGGGTATGGTTATAGTATCTTTTATTAGAGTGGATTAGATGCATTAAAGAAACTAGAAAGTTCTCAACTAGGCAAGGAATCGTCGTATTCAGGAACATCTAAACAACTCATTACATGATCCCAGTTAAGTAAATGCAGTAGAATCACCATACTATTGAGACATAAATGCTTAACTTAGAACTTGGGATTCTGCATATTTTTAGCTGCTTTTGGAACATCACAGACGAGACCATTTCCAAACAAACAACAAGAAAACTTGAGTTTAAATGTAAATATTTACAATTACAAATGTATAAATATTATACTTTATGTTTTTATTTTCTCTATTTGTCTTTGTTAGCGCAGCCGGTCAATATTATACAATTATTGACTTTTGTTGAGGTTAATATAAGGATCTATTGTTCCAAGCGAGGCCGAAGCCGAGGTAGATATCATATATCTTGGAACGATAGATCCTTTTATCATAATACTTGGTACTAAATAAAGGAAATTTGCATATATAATACTGAAAGAACATTATGACTGTATTTGTCTGCCATGACTGACATCGATATCATCACCCCTTTATCATACCCCTTAAAATGATATTGATCACGTGACTAAAGGTTCATAATACAGAACAAGACTTTCTCATGTTTAAGCATATGATAAACATAATATGATATGGCTCTTTCCGTATCACATCCCGTATCAACCCTCGGCCAATATCATCCCTCGAGCTAAAGCTCTCGGGATGATATTGGTGTTTCGGGTTGATAAGGGATAAGATACGGAAAGAGCCATATAATATTCTCTATTTATTACATAATAAATATTTTCAAGCATTTTCATTGGTTAAGACCCTTTAATTTGTAAAACCATTAATCTTGGTATCCTGTGCCGAAAAGTAATATTGACTTGCTTTTCGCTTGATTAATTTCATATTGACTCACTTTCACTTTCGTTTTCCAAATGTGAACTATTTTTAAACCCACGTGTTTTCCATTTGTTTTCATCCACAAGCACATTTTAAAAAAATTATCCAATCAAAAATTTCATAACATTTTTTCTTTAAAGTTCAAAATTTATAGAATTAAAAAAAAAAATATAAATAAAAATTTCAATTTCAATATTTCAAAAAAATTACAAAATTTTCATAAAATTTCAAAACATATTTCATAAGATTAAAAAAAATAAAAAAAAAATTCTAAATTTTCATAGAATATGAAGAAAATTTTGAAAATTTCAAAATTTGTATATCATGAATCTGATATTTTTCTCAAAATTGGTTTCGCTGAGATTCCCTATATAAATAAAGGTTTACTTGTTTACTTAGTCTTTTCAATGGGTATGGGGGTCAATATACCACGGGTAGGGGGTCGATATACCCATGGTATATCGACCCCCCTACCCATAGTATACCATAGTATATCGACCCCCCTACGATTATTTAAATATTAAAATTTTGAAATATGATGAAAATTTTGAAATCTTATGAATTTTTTGAGTTTTGAAATTTTATATATTTTTTTTAATTTTCAAATTTTGAAATTTTTTGAAACTTTTGAACTTTAAATTTTTTTGGGAAAATTAATTTAGGAAAATTTTGACCCTCTAACGATGGTATATCACCCCCTACCCATCGAATATCGACCCCCCTACCCATGGTATTTTGACCTCCCTACCCATGGTATTTTGACCCCCTTATCCATGGTATATTGACCCCCCTACCCATGGTATATTGACCCCCTTACCCATGGTATTTTGACCCCCCTATCCATGGTATATTGACCCCCCTACCCATGGTATATTGACCCCCTTACCCATGGTATATCGACCCCCCTACCTATGGTATTTTGACCCCCTACCCATGGTATTTTGACCCCCCTATCCATGGTATATCGATCCCCCTACCCATGGTATATTGAACCCCTTACCCATGGTATATCGACCCCCCTATCCATGGTATTTTGACCCCCCTACACATGATATTTTGACCTCCCTGCAAATCTTTTGATTAGAAATGGGGGGTTCAAAATACCATGGGGGTTCAATTTACCATACAGGGGGGGTTCAATCAGATCAGACATCAGTAACAGGGAAGACTCAACTAAAACTTCTGTATTCTGGATATGAAAATATATATACATTAATTAACTTTCTAAAATTAATAACATAAAATCTTAAATGCCTTCCGAGTGGGATTATTATAGCTGCGCAACCGTAGCCCTTATGGTCCTTGGCCAGTGTTCTGATATTTGCAGACCTACATTCAGAATATTTCAGTGAAACGTATTCGATACGGTTTTAGCACAAGTTTTTATGACAAAAATTACTTACCGGTATCATATTCGAACATTATAATTTCCAAAACACACTTAAATCCAACAAAACCATCATAATGTATAACATACGTTAAATAGTAAAAAACACATTTTGCCGCCTCGTTAACTAGTTTTTGAATGAACCTCGCGTGCCAGAACCGAATCACATTTACAAAACCAGATGCATCCGCAAAAAAATAATCCCATCAAAATATCGTTTTAAAGAATTCATTTTATTATTTTTTTGAAAGTTAATTATAAATTACCGACAAACAGAATATTAGACCTTTTGTTTTTGGGACTGACTTTATCACGGGGTATATCAGGCTCGCCGTTCCGGCTCACCTGATATACCCCGTGATAAAGTCAGTCCCAAAAACAAAATGCCTAATATTCTGTATTTATTGTACCTCAGTATATTAACATCACTACAAAATTTTCTACATTAAAATTGCTATTTTTCTCCTTTGCCAGTTGTTTGACTATTGAGCGGTCCATAGTTTTTAAGACTATAGACCGGCAATGTGAATCGTTTTCGCAGATTTTTTGTTCCGCGACCGGATTGGATAAAAGTTTCATGTTTATTCGGAACACTCGGACTTCATCGTCTATTAACGAAAACTCTGAATTTTCAAAAAAATTGAAAATTTTCACAAGATTTCAAAAAATTTCAAAAATTTTAGTTTTCATAAAATTTCATAAAATTTCAAAATTTTCAAAATTAAAAATGAAAATTTTCACAAAATTTTCAAAAATTGTCCATGAGACAATATTCAGATTTATAATGCAAAATACTGGCAAAAGATGGATGATTTTATTGGTCTTCATCATTTTGAGGTGATCATTCAACTATGAGTCTAATGTTTTTCGGTATAATAAAATACTTATAGACTGTGTATTCGGGAATAGCAAGTTTGTTGTATCCTCGACCCTGACTATTGACCTCGGCTTCGCCTCGGTCAATAGTCAGTGTCTCGGGGAAAACAAAATTGCTATTCCCTCATACCCAGTTAATAAGTATATAATATTGACTGGGCCAGATCAATATAATGTTTTCTTCCGGATTTTGTCCGAACTCGTTTTTTGTCTTAGATATACAATAACAAAAACATGTCGTCTGACAGATTTGCATGTATTGAGTATAATATAACAAATAGTTCATGGCACTTCGGGCCAAATGGCAGCTTATGGACCGGTCTGTCACCCACAAAATAGTATATGAACCTCAGCTTCACTTCGGTCTATATAATATTTTGTGGGTGACATGAACTATTTGTTAAATATTATCGGAGGAATTACTAAAGAAATATACACTTAACTTATTATTAAATAAAATATAAAATTATTATGGCATGTTAATTTTTTTACTTGTCCCAGGGTATGGTCACCAGTTAAACATACTTGTCTGACAGGTTCTGTGTAAGAGTCAGACAAGTCAGGCTTGAACATTCCACACCCCTTTTTTTAATTTCTAATGTTTATTTACCCATAGCATTTAATGACTGTCCATCTCCTACAATACAATCTTTTATTTCACATTTCTCCTGTATATGTACATTAGATCCTATGATACTGTTGGTAACTGTACAACTGAAAATAATTAAAACAACAGTCTTTATAATTGTTGTTAAACCTTATCTACATTAAAAAACTAGAGGCCCACCTGAGCCTGTATCGTTCACCTGTTCATTCATACAATTTATGTTCATTCAAGAACAATATGTTATTCATTTCACATATGGTCCTATGTTAATCTTTAATCAATTAATCCATTAAAATAAGATTTTTCATCCTCTCATATCACTGAAATGGTATAAGCTATATCAAATCTGTTGCCATACTTCAGACAGGAGTATGTTTGTTTAGATTAAAATGTAAAAGTTTAAGGACGACGACGATGGACACCAAGTGATGACAATATCTCAGATGACCGTTTGGGTCAGGTGAACTAAAAATCTATTAAAAAGAATGCAAGATATTATAAGCATTGATTGAAGACCATAGGTCTTACTCTTTATGACATGGTTATTTACTTATAAGAGTTTTATATTCTTCATGAATTTACTTTTATTTACTTTTGAGGGCTATATTATAAAACTACCCCTCTTGAATAAAGAGGGATTGACCTTTTAAACTTATTGATTGATCTTTGAACCTAGCTTAGCCTTAGTATATATTAAGTGATACACGATGACTGCATAAATTTGAAGAAAATCTGATAAGAATAGAATTAATTAACTATGTGCATTCACTGATTCTGGTATTGTACTGCCCATGTAAATGTTGTCATTCATTTTTGTGATAGTATGAAGTCTTTTTGGGTGGAAGTGAAGCTGTGCAGGTTTTTTTAATTGTTTGTTTATATCTGTATCGTCGTTGGAGATCCAATTATTGGAATACCACTAACTAATATGGATTAGGCACAGCCTACAGGCGAGCATCGCATCTACTCATAGACATGTACATGTATTTTACTAGTCTAAGATTATGAGTCCACATTCACTTGAAGTTTCAAAAATAAAACAAAAATAAGAAAAACATTTTTTTCTTATTTTCATTTTTATTTTTGAAACTTCTTGTGATGAGTCAAACGTCTATCATTTAAAAAAGTATCATTTTCATCCGGGGGTCGTGTTGCTCGTATGTGCTTATGTACATGTTTTGTAAAATAAATGATGAAAGTTCATAACGTTAAATTTTGACATGATTATTTGTAAAAATGTGGTTCAAAGTCCACCGAAATGTCAATGATATAAGAAAACAAATAATAGTTTTCATAAAGAAACATATAATCATCCTTTTCACACACAAATCAATTCATAACTCTGACAGAAAAGGCATAAAATATCGAATGTCTTACCCCCACTGATCCACTTCTCTTGTTGTAAACAAACGATTTTGATCGGACCAATCGGCAGTTGATCAAAATGAAACAAGTAAGAGAAACCAGCTACCTCACGATTCTACGACCAACCCTGGAATACGCAGCAATAGTTTGTAATCCCACCACCCAAACCCTGATACAGACATTAGAAAATGTACAAAGAATAGCTGCTCGCTTCGTCATAAATGATTACACCAGCAGAACACCAGGATGCATGACATTAGACAAGCATGTTAACATCACTTGAGTGGCAGACTTTAGAACAACAGAGGAGCATAAGCAGACTCGTTATGATGTATAAGATCCAGCATCAACTCGTGGACATCGACCAAGACTTATACCTCAGACCTGGTGACAGCAGAACCATAGGTCAACATAGGTTCTTCCAGAAACTCCTTCCAAAGAACAGCACGAGAGTGGAACCACGAATAGTGAAGTTTTTAGTTGTACATAGTCTTGGGGATATCAGCTGTGTGTGCCTGGCATGCCTAGTCCCGCAGAACTTAAAACAGTCGGCGACGACAATGTGGTTGTACGGTGTGTGTTTGATTTATTGATTGCGTTTTCAAAATTTCTTACAGAAAGACATGTACATATTAGACAACAGTCCGAGTCAGCTGGTCTTTCATGTCCGAAACTCAACCTGTCCATCCTACATATATTTAAGAGCAGGATTTAATGTAGCTGCGGAACCATAGTTCTTTAAGTCCTTGCAGGCTTTCAAACAAGATTTTGTGAAAAATAAGGGCTTTTTTTTTTAGAGCAAAATTCTTAAAAATAAGGGCTATTTTTAGGAATTTTCAGGACTTTTTTGACAAAAATAAGGGCTGAAATTCAATAATCAATATAAAAGAAAAACATTCTGTACTCACCTCCAGGGAGAACATAAATACAAAAGCTAATAAAAGAACCGCCTAGTGCATAAATGAGCGACGTATCCCCCTGCACTTGCATAATATTTAGTTTTTCTATAATTATAGAAAGCAGCCTTGCAGTCTTAATGCATAACATACTTTATTGAAGGATGGAGTATATTGCAGCATTATCTGAATAATATACAGGAAGTACTCCACTTTCAGCACTGTGTAAACCTCTGATGTAAATATAGATTTTCCCCCAAAAACTTGCTTCAAATATTTCCATGTGAAAACCCATCCAAGATAATGATAATTACAAGCCACATGTAAAAAATTATTCAAATCTATCCATGTTTACTAAAGTTATCGCATAAACAAGACACAATTCTCAAAATTGGTGTTTTTTCAACCAAAAACTAAGATTTTCCCCCAAAACCCTTGCTTCAAATATTACCATGTACATGTAAGAACCCATCCAAGATAATGATAATTACAAGCCACATGCAAGAAAATATTCAAATCCATCCATGTTTACTCAAGTTATCGCGTAAACAAGAAAGTGTGACGGACGGCCGCTATTACTATATCCCCCACCGCTATCGCGAGAGGATAATTGCCAACTCAGAAGATCATGCCAATGGTCATCAACAGCGATATTCAGCATATCAATACAACCAGATTAAAGTAATCTGATATGGTGCAAATCCATGCTGAATATGATGCTGATAACCATCAAGAGAGAAATACATTAATTCAACATATTCATTATCTGAAAGCATACTAAGGCTAGATTTCATTAATTCCAACACTTATTTTATGTTGCATTTATAAAAAAAATTCAAAATTTGAAAATTTAGGATTTTCACCAAAAAATTAGGGCTTTTTTTTTTAGGATTTTGAAGCTTTAATAAGGAATATTAGGGCTGCTGTCAAAAAATAAGGAAAATTAGGAAAATAAGGGCCCGCTTGAAAGCCTGTCCTTGTGAAATTTTCTGATAGGGCAAACCCAGAAAAAAACAAAAAGGACCTAAAGAGCTACGGTTCTGCAGCTAGATTTAAGTTGAGGGTCAGTAGCTCCTATAAGTCCTTTTGTTATTTTTGTGGACAAAACAAAGGACCATGATAAAGTGCTACGGTTCTGCAGCTAGATTTAACGCTATGTTTGGTAGCCCACTCTCAAATTTTTTATTAACTTCAGTATTGTTAGGAATATCAGGCACATACCAGATTTTAGGGGCATTTGGGAGCCCCTGCTAATATATTTCACACTTTGAAGTCATGTTTTGTCTGAAATATATTCTTTTTTGGTAAAAAAAAAAATGAAAAGGCAGGTAATCGCTCTTATAATTTTTGTCCATGTTCTACTCGCTTACTGCCTATAAAATACCAGAGGCTCTCAAGAGCCTGTATCGTTCACCTGGTTATAAAAAAACCAATTGGTCCTATGTATAAACTATGTCCTGCAGTGGTAGTCATCTTGGAATTACGATCAACATAAAAAACACAAAGTTTGTAAAGGACCTTCCAATGATTGATGCACAGTTTAGGTTCAATCAGTGCAATAGCTTCAGAGAAGAAGATATTTCTGTATTTTCCCGATATGGTCCTGTGTTAATACTATGACCTGTGGTGGCAGCCATCTTGGATTTCCGATCGGCATAAAAAACAGAGGACCTTCCAATGATCATTCCTGGGCAGTTTGGTTTCAGAGAAGAAGCGTTTTGAAACATTTTCCCCATAGGGTCCAATGTTAAACAAGTCCTGCCGTAGCCGCCATTTTGAATTTCATATCGGAACAAAAAACGTAGTTTGTAGAGGACCATCCAATGAACATTCATGTACAGTTTGGCTTTAATCATATTTGTAGTTTCTGAGAAGAAGGCATTTGAACATTTTCCCATAGGGTCCAATGTTAATCTATGTATTGCGGTGGCGGCCATCTTGGATTTCCGATCGACATAAAAAACATAAACTTTGTAGAGGACCTTCCAATGATCATTCCTGGGCAGTTTGGTTTCAATTGTCCAAGTGGTTTCAGAGAAGAAGCGTTTTGAAACATTTTTCCCATAGGGTCCAATGTTAAACTAAGTCCTGCCGTAGCCGCCATTTTGAATTTCATACCGGAACAAAAAACGTAAAGTTTGTAGAGGACCATCTAATGAACATTCATGTACAGTTTGGCTTTAATCATATTTGTAGTTTCTGAGAAGAAGGCATTTGAATATTTTCCCATAGGGTCCAATGTTAATCTATGTCCTGCGGTGGCGGCCATCTTGAATTTTCGATCGGCATAAAAAAACATAAACCTTGTAGAGGACCTTCCAATGACTATTCCTGGGCAGTTTGGTTTCAATTGTCCAAGTGGTTTCAGAGAAGAAGCGTTTTGAAACATTTTTCCCATAGGGTCCAATGTTAAACTAAGTCCTGCCGTAGCCGCCATTTTGAATTTCATACCGGAACAAAAAACGTAAAGTTTGTAGAGGACCATCTAATGAACATTCATGTACAGTTTGGCTTTAATAATATTTGTAGTTTCTGAGAAGAAGGCATTTGAATATTTTCCCATAGGGTCCAATGTTAATCTATGTATTGCGGTGGCGGCCATCTTGGATTTCCGATCGACATAAAAAACAAAAAATGTGTAGAGGATCTTCCAATGATCATTCCTGGGCAGCTTGGTTTCAATTGTCCAAGTGATTTCAGAGAAGAAGCGTTTTGAAACATTTTTCCCATAGGGTCCAATGTTAAACTAAGTCCTGCCGTAGCCGCCATTTTGAATTTCATACCGGAACAAAAAACGTAAAGTTTGTAGAGGACCATCCAATGAACATTCTTGTACAGTTTGGCTTTAATAATATTTGTAGTTTCTGAGAAGAAGGCATTTGAACATTTTCCCATAGGGTTCAATGTTAATCTATGTATTGCGGTGGCGGCCATCTTGGATTTCCGATCGGCATACAAAACATAATATTTGTAGAGGACCTTCCAATGATCATTCCTGGGCAGTTTGGTTTCAACTGTCCTAGTGGTTTCAGAGAAGAAGCATTTTGAAACATTTTCCCCATAGGGTCCAATGTTAAACTAAGTCCTGCCGTAGCCGCCATTTTGAATTTCATATCGGAACAAAAAACGTAAAGTTTGTAGAGGACCATCCAATGAACATTCATGTACAGTTTGGCTTTAATAATATTTGTAGTTTCTGAGAAGAAGGCATTTGAACATTTTCCCATAGGGTCCAATGTTAATCTATGTATTGGGGTGGCGGCCATCTTGGATTTCCGATCGACATAAAAAAACATAAACATTGTAGAGGACCTTCCAATGATCATTCCTGGGCAGTTTGGTTCCAACTGTCCAAGTGGTTTCAGAGAAGAAGCATTTTGAAACATTTTCCCCATAGGGTCCAATGTTAAACTAAGTCCTGCCGTAGCCGCCATTTTGAATTTCATATCGGAACAAAAAACGTAAAGTTTGTAGAGGACCATCCCATGAACATTCATGTACAGTTTGGCTTTAATAATATTTGTAGTTTCTGAGAAGAAGGCATTTGAACATTTTCCCATAGGGTCCAATGTTAATCTATGTATTGCGGTGGCGGCCATCTTGGATTTCCGATCGACATAAAAAACATAAATGTGTAGAGGATCTTCCAATGATCATTCCTGGGCAGTTTGGTTTCAATTGTCCAAGTGATTTCAGAGAAGAAGCGTTTTGAAACATTTTCCCCATAGGGTCCAATGTTAAACTAAGTCCTGCCGTAGCCGCCATTTTGAATTTCATACCGGAACAAAAAACGTAAAGTTTGTAGAGGACCATCTAATGAACATTCATGTACAGTTTGGCTTTAATAATATTTGTAGTTTCTGAGAAGAAGGCATTTGAATATTTTCCCATAGGGTCCAATGTTAATCTATGTATTGCGGTGGCGGCCATCTTGGATTTCCGATCGACATAAAAAACAAAAAATGTGTAGAGGATCTTCCAATGATCATTCCTGGGCAGCTTGGTTTCAATTGTCCAAGTGATTTCAGAGAAGAAGCGTTTTGAAACATTTTTCCCATAGGGTCCAATGTTAAACTAAGTCCTGCCGTAGCCGCCATTTTGAATTTCATACCGGAACAAAAAACGTAAAGTTTGTAGAGGACCATCCAATGAACATTCATGTACAGTTTGGCTTTAATAATATTTGTAGTTTCTGAGAAGAAGGCATTTGAACATTTTCCCATAGGGTTCAATGTTAATCTATGTATTGCGGTGGCGGCCATCTTGGATTTCCGATCGGCATACAAAACATAATTTTTGTAGAGGACCTTCCAATGATCATTCCTGGGCAGTTTGGTTTCAACTGTCCTAGTGGTTTCAGAGAAGAAGCATTTTGAAACATTTCCCCCATAGGGTCCAATGTTAAACTAAGTCCTGCCGTAGCCGCCATTTTGAATTTCATATCGGAACAAAAAACGTAAAGTTTGTAGAGGACCATCTAATGAACATTCATGTACAGTTTGGCTTTAATAATATTTGTAGTTTCTGAGAAGAAGGCATTTGAATATTTTCCCATAGGGTCCAATGTTAATCTATGTCCTGCGGTGGCGGCCATCTTGGATTTCCGATCGGCATAAAAAACAGAAACTTTGTAGAGGACCTTCCAATGACCATTCCTGGGCAGTTTGGTTTCAACTGCATTTTGAAACATTTTTCCCATAGGGTCCAATGTTAAACTAAGTCCTGCCGTAGCCGCCATTTTGAATTTCATATCGGAACAAAAAAACCTTGAGATTGTAGAGGACCGTCCAATGAACATTCATGTACAGTTTGGCTTTAATCATATTTGTAGTTTCTGAGAAGAAGGCATTTGAACATTTTCCCATAGGGTCCAATGTTAATCTATGTCCTGCGATGGCGGCCATCTTGGATTTCCGATCGGCATAAAAAACAGAAACTTGGTAAAGGACATTCCAATGATCATTCATTTACAGTTTGGGTTCAGTCAGTTCATTAGTTTCAGAGAAGAAGATCTTTGAAATTTCAGCCAATCAGAGCATATTATTGGCCCTGGCAGCCATATAGAATATCCGACTGGAACGAAAAACAGTAACTTTGTAGAGGACCATCCAAGGAACATTCCTATTAAGTTTGGTTCCAATCGGCCCAGTGGTTTCGGAGAAGAAGCTTGAAATGTGAAAAGTTTACAGACGACAGACGACAGACAAGACGACAGACGACGGACGCCAAGTGATGGCAATAGTTCATCTGGACCTTTGGTCCAGGTGAACTAATAAGGAAACTTCGCGACTTTTTACATGTTAGCTAAATATGTTCCTGGTGATATAAAATACATATTCACAAAGTTTTATCGACATATTTCCACAAATAACGAAGCAAATCGCAAATTTGTAATTTTAATTTCTAATTTTTCAACTAGCTTGTGACGTTTTAAGCCAAAAATGCTTTGTGGGATTGAAATTTAAAGTCTGGTTCGCTGATGTTAAATTCGCTTCATTTCAAGCGCTCAGAGGACTGTAATTTAAATCTAACAAGCGCTCAGAGGACTGTAATTTAAATCTAATAACCGTTGGGAAATTAAATACTGAAGTGAACAGCTACGTACTTTTTTGACAAACAACTATTTTAAATGAACAAAATGTTTCATTTCCTTTATATTTACAACGGAAAGAGTGTTTTATAACAGTCACCTATATCCGCTATATATCGGATCCCTTTTACAATTATTTTCATTTTGTTTTACTGCTAATGTGCTGAAAAATATAATGGATAATTTTGACAACGCGTTTAGTCTAGTTAAAATAGCATTTGACCTCAAAAAAATTGCAACAGAATTTTACTTTTCGTTATCTTTTAGGGAAAGGCCCAAAATAAAATATATTAAAAGTCTACCGAAATCAACCCACGGGAATGACGTCATTTTTTATCATAAAAAATCACGTATTTCCGCTGATTTTAACGTTACAGATGGGATGCCGTACACAGACTATTTATCAAAGGGGGACACTAAAAGTTTCTTCCCGCTATGAATTGAAATATCAATAAGCATATTATGTGACAATTATGAATTTGGTAAGTATTTATCAGTAAAAATACAACATAATTATCATATCTATCATCTGAAGATCTAGGAATTATCTCCTTTTTTAGTAGAATATTGAATTTTGTTGCATTTATATTTTTCGTCTCCCGTGCCTTGAATGTACGTTTATTTCATTGATTTGTGTTCTTAAATACATTTAAATAACCATAAAAAAAGAAAAGAAAATCTTTATAGACTAGAACATGCATTTATAATTACAATAAGCATAAAAACAAAAGAAATTCTCGTCTGATTTTTTTTTCTACGGAACGCCGGTTTAATAAAAATGCACAAACCGTCGACGTTATTATTTTCAATATGAACATTAATGAGATATCAGGTAGGTTTATTCTATTGATACGAAGGAGGACAATTTTAAGTTATTTAATTTTCAACAAAGGATGGCATTCCCCTGTCTATGGAACGCGGTTTTTACCATGCTATACTTATAAATACACATTTAGTAAATTCGTCCTGATTATGCATGAAATATTTGCGACTTGACGTAAAACAAATAACAATCAATCAATCAATACCAGCAAAATAAGTAGATACGTGTTTACATTTGATTGTATATCAGACGAAATGACAAGTATATTATTGCAAGTTTTATATGTACAAGTTTCATTGTAAATCCGAATCAAAGTGATTTTACACATGTAAACTAAGGCGGTTACGGCTTTGTTTCGGAAGATTTGCCTCTATCATTTCGTTTATTTGTCAATGACGTTTAAACTGGAACTCGATCACACAGAAGTGTACAGGCATTTCAAAGCGGGGCACGACGTACTTAGGAGGACAGACCGTTTTTGGGGTGGCCGTTCTACAGACCTAACTATAGAGCAGATATTGATGAGGAGTATTAAATCTTCTGGAGGCTTAACCAGAGGCAGAGGTATTGGTGAAGCTCAACGTGCACAATGGATACTATCGATGCCAGCATGTGCAGACTACAACAGTGCTATGCAGGAACTTACTGGAGTTGGACACTTTACCAGTGACCAGCACAAAGAAGCTAGCCATGCCAGAAAAGAACGAGATAGGAAAGATACTCTCGCAATTCTTGAGTATCTTTGTGACAGAAATCGTTTTACTTCCAATGTTTCTCTACGAAATATTGAAACAGGCGTTGTAGCAGAGCCTGATGTCAACGTTGACAAAGCTGAAAATATAGGAACTCGTACGTTAGAAATGATGAAAGGAGAAAATGTGTTGAGTTTCAGTTTTAAGAAATCAAATCAAACAGTGACATTAGCAGCAAAAACTAAGACTAAGTCAGATTCAGATTTTCCAACTACTGATATAGATCCTCAGTTGATGTTTCAACGCTTGACAACAGCAGCTAATGGTCTCTTTGAAAATACAGCAGAGGTGTTCAAATATGAATTGTCTAGTGTTCCTTCCTCTATGTTTGATTGCAACAGACTTCCTCCAGAGGCATGCAAGTCAAATTTAGCTGATGCAATATGGGCATGTGGAAGCGATTGTACACATGAAATAGATGGTGAGGGATTTCAGTATGTTCTTGATGGTGGCTCTTTACTTCAGCGAATTCCCTGGACACATGGTGATTCGTTTGGATCAATAGCACAAATGTATGTTGATCATGTTATCAAGAAATAAAAAGACCCTGTAATTGCATTTGACAGTTACCCAGAGCTTCCGTCAATCAAAGATGCAACACATTTGCGTCGAACAAAAGGAATTATTTCGCCGAACATAAATTTCACCCCTACTATGCCTTGCAAAACCAAAAAGGAACTGTTCATGTCAAACAGTGATAACAAGCAAGCGTTTATAAATATGCTTTGTGAAAAGCTCAATAAGCATGACATAAGATATAAGAATGCAGTTGATCATGCAGATCTTCTTATTGCACAAACAGCCGTAGATTGTGCTTTATCGTCAGAAGTCATTGTAATTGGTGAAGATACTGACTTGTTGGTGTTGCTTATTCATCACGTCAATCAACAGTGCAAACGGGTTATGTTCAAATCGGAAAAAATGGCAATAAACAAAAAAAATGAAAATATGGAACATTCAACAAACAAAAGGCTTTCTTGGGGAGGATATTTGTCATTTGTTACCCTTTTTGCATTCACTAACAGGTTGCGACTCTACATCTAGGCTTTTTGGAATTGGCAAAGTAATTGCATTAAAAAGACTGAATCAAGAGTACTTGAAAGCACAAGGTCAATTGTTCATGAATACAACTTCAAGTAAATTGGACGTCATCATAGCAGGAGAAGAAGCTCTTACATGTGTCTATGGAGGACTCCCACTTGAAGGTCTTGACATTTTTCGATGGAGAAAATCTACCGCCAAAGTGATTACGGGAAATACATCGGTGCACGTGAAAAGTTTACCTCCTACATCTGATTCAGCAAAATTCCATAGTCTACGTGTGTATTATCAGTGTCAAAAGTGGATGTCGGAAACAGTTGATATTGATCCCACTGATTGGGGATGGGAAATGAAACGCGGAAAACTTTGTCCGATTCTCATGGAACTTCCACCGGCGCCTGAAAAACTACTAAATATCATTAGATGCAATTGCAAACAAAATTGTGACACCAAGCGATGTGTGTGTAGGAAGCATGGTCTTCAATGTTCAGTCGGATGCGGTGAATGTCGTGGATTAAATTGTTCCAATTCCGATGCAATTGCAGAATCTGACTTCACTGACGAATAGGTACATGTGTACAGATAAATATTGTATTTAAAGGATATAACGAAACATTTCCTTCTTAACACTTAGAACCTCAAACTTAGAACCTCAAACTTTCCGCATATTAATTGGAATACAGTCTAAATGATACTACAGAGATGTCAATAGAAATGTCATAAACATATCTTTTGAGGTATCGTCCTTTTTTGGTCAATTAGACTTCCTACCCACACATAATGTTTCACAAATCTTAAATCTTTTCAACCAAAGTCTTTTGTTTATCACAACAGCTCATAAACTGATCTTTCGGTCTCATTTCAAATGATTTTCGAATACATATATGAACCATGATAGCTTTTCCCAGTTTTTTGGTGTTTTTTTGGCATATTTTTAAATTTTTCACCCAAAATCACATTTCTTTCATTTTTTGTATTCAATATTGTTTTATGTCATAAATGTGTCGAAATCTTTGCATTACTTTAAAATTGGAGTTATTTTTTCACAAAAAAAACAACATATGTGATTTTCTCAGTTTTTAACGAATTTGGGCTAATTTTGCTATTTTTACCCAAAATCAACATTTACCCAATCAACATTTAGCCATAAAGTTTTAAAATGATTCAAATAAAGTTATTTTACTTTATTGGTATGACCTTTGAGCTTCTGTTACTATTTTTCCTTTTGTTGTTTGCTTTTGCAGTCACTCGCGGTATTTTTTCGCAACTTTTCACTAAAATATGATGTTTTTACCCAAAAAATCTGATGTTTATACTCCCGAAAAAAGTGTAAAATATTTTCTTTTTAATTGATCACCTGAAAAAGTGTTGTTAAACTTTTGATTTGGGATGCTTTGTTCAAGAACTAACATTTTATGAGCAATTTCCAGTTTTTCACGATTTTTAACAAATTTTGCTCTTTTTTACCCAAAAAATACATTTTCCCCAACTGATATTGTGGTAGACTTTTAGTATGATGCTAAGAAAGCCTTTCAGGACTGGAACATTTCCAAAATAATTCTGTTGCAATTTTTTTGAGGTTTGCCATATTTTTCATCTATTTTGACTAGTCTAGTAACTTGTGTATTGATTGCTAGATTCTGTTTTAATCCCTTTTTTATAATCCTTATTCGGCATGCTATTTACTGTTATTTTGATCTCCGCATGCAGATGTCCGCTTGTGTGTTTTCTAGCCGGAGGGTAAAATTATACAAGTGTAAAATTCAAGGTGACCGATTAATAAAATGGGAATTTGAATACACACTATTTGCTTTCCAAGACGAGTTGGTAGATCGTTTATTATCTATTAAAGATAAAATATTCTTAAAACATTAGAATAAATATAATGTTGAAATAACAGGAACGAATTATGTTTTAGATGATAAAAAAAGTATACACCATCCTTGAAATTATAAGTGTTCATTATGAGAGGCGCCAAATTGGCCTAACTATATATAGCCGTCTCATCATTATAATTTAACGATCGATGTTCATAAAAGATGATAATATTAAATAAAATGATTTAGGCCTAAACGTTTAGAAATGAATTTTTCTTTTTAACAATAAAAGAAAATGATTATGATTTTACTCAATCATTATTTTAACAGTCGGTGTTCAAAAAAAGATGTTTTAATTAATTTAATTTAATCAAATGATTATGATTTTACTCAATCAATATTTCTTTACTTTTCTTTTGTTTAACGCGTGTTGTTTGTTTGGGAACATTTCTATATAAAGCCCCAAAATTAACGTTTTGGTTATAGCTTAAATATGTCGAGCTCAGGTACGGAAAGTGACTAGCGCCTCAAGTGATGTAGATTTCGACGACTATGGGGTGTTTGGTTAACAACTTGAACCAGAATATACGGAAGAAGAACTCAGACAAATGGAAGAGGCAGCGAGTGCCCAACGTCGGGAAATCGAGAACAACCCACGTCAGAACGACACAAATTTGATATCCACTGATATTCCTTTAGACAAAGTTCGGAAGAGATCATGATCATGAGCGGTATAAACAGATGAAGGGCAGTCAAAAATTATAAAGAGATTAGGCCACACCAGATTTACTTCTTGTTCTTCGGATTTTGTGCTAAAGACGTTGTCCAGAGCGAGCAAGTGATTTAAAAATGTTAATTTCTTTTCCTTTTTTTGGTTGTCATTTTTGATGAGCGAAACGTAAAATATTATGCGAAAAATATATTTCTTATATTTTTCATGTATTTTCAGAAGCGAGAGACCATATTTTAATTTTAAATATTTTATTCTTCAATAAATTAAGGCAAATAATTCCTGAAGTAAGAAGTGAAATGCGGGATTTACTTATTTTTTATCTTCATTCTGAAAACGACAGGTCATTCACACCGGTTCACTCAGCAGGGTACCTAATATTGCGTAATGAGTTTAGGTCCACACAGGAAATCGCCAGGCGGAATATACAAGTGTCATTTTACATCCGGTCGACAGGCCTCTGACCGAATACCTGAATACATGTGTCACAATATTTGGCAATAATCAGAAGCGCAATGCACATTTTGCGACCCGTTAACTAACTAAAATTTTACCCCTAAGTGTTGAAGGCATGTTCAAGGAATATATACAAACAACGTACACAAGTCAAATAGACAAAAACATAATAAGAACAGAAAATAAAATGAAAACAAATTACGTCCCTTGGTTTGTCAAGACTCACCGAGAGAACAGCTCCAGCAAAAGTTAAATTTAAAGTATTTCTTGTTCACTATGGAAGACACGAGTATGCACAGTGGTAACACACTGACTGAAGAACAAATTGAGCAACTAATAAAACGACTCAGGGGTGTAGAACACATAGAACCCATTGTTACAATCGAAGATTCAAATGTAAACAATGAAAAAATAGCGACGTTCGCCGAGGTAGTTAACAATCAGAGCAGTAATAAAAACAATACAGACGAATCTGATAGTAAACACGGGGAACAAAATAAAGATTACGCATCTGGTGATTCAGTAAAGCCCCTATTTTTAGTCGATCAAGACGTGTTTGGTTCCACCAAACTCGATAGAACTCACTGGCTCACCAACGTAGAGATATATAAAGCGGTAGGCTCCAAAGTCCCAGCCGAATGCATAAAGGGGATACAGCGTATTAGAGATATGTGGAGGATTTATATGGACAATACAGAGGATAGAATTACTCTAATTGTGGAAGGTTTAAATCTACGTGGCAGGCGGGTACCCCTTCACACACAAAATCCTAGGAATCCTCAAAGATTTCGACCTGATACCATCCGCATTAAAGTTAAAAATATCCCTCTTTCCGCTGATGACGGCTAAATTCACCGTACTTTTGACTCTAGAAGGTTGCAATATTGAAGGTATCTTTAGGGAAAAACTTAGAGCGGATGGGAGATTAACTAACTGTGATACAGGTGACAGACTAGTCATCAGTAAACCACTCCCACACCCACTTCCACGGAGTCTTCAAATAGGCAAGTACTGGGGGAGGATATTCCATCCTGGTCAAGTAGAAACCGACAATCAAAACAGGGAGAATAATAAAAACTGTCACAAATGTCTAAAGCCAGGACACTTCATGTATCAGTGCACAAGTGATTGGGTGTGTAGGTCATGCAATCAGCAAGGTCATAGAATGGTAGACTGTCCTCATGATCTTGTTTTCCCAGAGCCAAACATAAGTGCACATGATGGTGTTGAGGAGGAAAATCTGACTGAGCATGATGAGGATAATGATGCAAGTCAAGCTGAGAATTCTCAACCCCATAACAAAGCTGTACAATCAATCACAACAGACAAGGAAGACAAAGACATAGAAGCAAAAGGAAATAAAAAAGTAAAAATCATTGAAACTGATAAATCAGAAAATAAACAAGTTAAAGCTGGTAAAAAAACTATGGACAATTTCATGAAAACTTCAAACAGGCCTAGTGCAATTCAAAGGACTCTACCAACTCCTACTGAGAAATGCTTACAATAGGAATTAAAGTAGGAATTACTACTGGTAAGTTCAAATGCACAAGTTAAAGAGGCGATAATGTTAAGTAGAAACAAATCCAGGAATTTGTTAGGAGTGGGGGAATTCATGTCCCATCCTTCTTTTATTTCAAGTTGTAGATCTCCTGACCATTTATTCAGATCCATGATTCATGTTATATTGCATAAAAAACAATGTCTTATTTTCCAACAATAATTTCTATTTAAATAGTCTATCAACTTTTTCCATAAAATATTTACAATTTTTTTATTTTGTCAACAGGGCCTTGGGAGTCTAGGCTTATAACTATGTTAAATCTGTGATTATATTCCAAAGTAGGTATTTATGGTTGTTATTTTTTATTATTAACTCCTGCACATTCCACTTGCGTTGCCTACTGATGAGTCCCAAATGCAAACGGAAGTGTTGCAGATTCAAACACATATAATATCGCACGCTAAAATAAAAATGCTTTATATGTACAATGTCAAAGGAAAGCAAACTTTCCAATGATGCCTATTCACAAACAGTATTTCAACTGTCAGCTACATGTATTTGAATAAAAATATTTAATTCAAAGAACATTTTATTCAATAAATGAATTGCATTGGATAGCAGGACATGCCTATATATATCCTCTCCAAAAAATATCAAACAAAATGATCTATAACGTGTGACCTTTGCAAAAGACACTGTGAAATATTGACATCCACACTTGCCTTTTGGACAGCACATTTCTGTGTACACACTTGCCCTCAGGCAACACTTGTTAAACTGTTAACAAACTGTGTACATTACCACTATATAATTACCCATCTGATATATTAACATAATCCATGATGACAGTGTTGGCTATTTTACACTTGTCTCCTATCTTACAATGTTTTCCTACAATAGATCTCTTTACTGAGGACTTCTCACCAAACTGTGTACCTTCTGCTACTAAACTCTCACCACCAACCTGTTGAATATTACATTCTTAATTTTACAAATATCTTGAATATTAAATAAATACTTAATTTTACAAATCTCTTGAATATTACATAATTAATTTTACAAATATCTTGATTATTAAATAATTACTTAATCTTACAAATCTTTTGAATATTAAATAAATACTTAATTTTACAAATCTCTTGAATATTAAATATTTAATTTTACAAATCTCTTGAATATTAAATACTTAAATTTACAAATCTCTTGAATATTAAATACAGTACAGGGGTTAAAAAATCCACTAGCCCGACGCCCGGGGCTAGTAATTTCCACATTTGGGCTAGCTGAAATAATCAGCTGTATGCCCGACGGGATAGTAAAAAAATATATTGGATATTGACAAACTTGTCAATATTCACGTATCTACTTATATTCATATATGTTATATGTTGTTTAATCAGCAGCAATGTTTTATTTATTTAACCGCTAGCTTTTTGTCGAAATTGAGAGCACAGAAGGTAGTAAAACTGCGCAACTCGTCATAAAACACAGCTTCAGGGGATGTCATAGGGAAAGGGGATGGAATCAGCAAATAATGATGCTAGAAAATGGCCGATTTTACCATTCGATGTATCTCGGGATTTTATAATAAGTAAGGAAATTCTCGTCTATTTTTATTGGATAATTTTTTGACGTATTTGAAGTGTCTATGCAAAAATACCTTACAAAAGAACAAAAAGCCATTCAGAAAAATTTCACAAACTAAAAATCTTTCTGATTCTGATCCTGATCTTACCAGCAGCTCACTGGTAACATTTGGCCCAAAATTTGATTGTATTTTACTTCACATCCAAAATTTTACAAGAAGACGTATGTTGAATGTAAAATAATACAAACCTCCTTGGGAAATTATATATTTCAAACTATTACATCCATATTTGGTCACAATATATCCATAAATAAATGTCTGGCAAACTCATTTACCCAACACGATACACACTTTAGCACCCCCCTATATTTTGTAATGGCTGAGTATATAGCCAAGGGAGATAATCGTTTCCATGAGCTGACAGCTTCAACAAATGACGGCTTACCCGAAATTTCGAAAAAATGGAATACCGGAATCGGATTCCGGAACGACTATTACCGGTTTTGCCGATAGTAAAAAAAAAAAAAAAAAAATTAATGCCGACCGACCATAGATTTATTTGAAATGTGACCGTAAACACACATATTTTTTCTTTGGCCTTACAGTGACCTGAACTGTGGAAAGTAAGTGAAAATAAAACGCAATACCAGATCTGAAAAGAAAGATAGTTAAACTAATATACATTGTACATGTTGTACAAGGGTTCAAGTCTGCAAGTCGGATTCATGAAATCACGGTATTGACCAGGACTAGTGGTTCATAGATTCGGGCTAGTAATATTTGGGAGCATGCTAGCCCTGGGCTAGTGAAGTGGTCCAAGAATTTTTAACCCCTGCAGTAAAACCTGTCTAAACCGAACCCCTTTGGGACTGACAAAATTGTTCAGTTTAGACAGGGATTTGGTTTACACAGGTTCAAATTACATAGACATTTAGTAGATGGGACTGTAAAGTCTGTCTGGTTTAGGCAGGTTTACGGTTTACTCAGGGTTCAGTAGATGGGACTGTAAAGTCTGTCTGGCTTAGACAGGTTTTCAGTTTTCTCAGGGTTCAGTAGATAGGACTGTAAAGTCTGTCTGGCTTAGGCAGGTTTTCGGTTTCTCAGGGTTCAGTAGATAGGACTGTAAAGTCTGTCTGGTTTAGACAGGTTTTCGGTTTTCTCAGGGTTCAGTAGATAGGACTGTAAAGTCTGTCTGGCTTAGACAGGTTTTCGGTTTTCTCAGTGTTCAGTATATAGGACTGCAAAGTCTGTCTGGCTTAGGCTGGTTTTCTGTTTTCTCAGGGTTCAGTAGATAGGACTGTAAAGTCTGTCTGGCTTAGGCAGGTTTTCGGTTTTCTCAGGGTTCAGTACATAGGACTGTAAAGTCTGTCTGGCTTAGGCAGGTTTTCGGTTTTCTCAGGGTTCAGTAGATAGGACTGTAAAGTCTGTCTGGCTTAGATAGGTTTTCGGTTTACTCAGGGTTCAGTAGATAGGACTGTAAAGTCTGTCTGGCTTAGGCAGGTTTTCGGTTTTCTCAGAGTTCAGTATATAGGACTGTAAAGTCTGTCTAGTTTAGGCAGGTTTTCGGTTTTCTCAGGGTTCAGTAGATAGGACTGTAAAGTCTGTCTGGCTTAGGCAGGTTTTCGGTTTTCTCAGGGTTCAGTATATAGGACTGTAAAGTCTGTCTGGCTTAGGTAGGTTTTCTGTTTTCTCAGGGTTCAGTATATAGGACTGTAAAGTCTGTCTGGCTTAGGCAGGTTCTCGGTTTTCTCAGGGTTCAATAGATAGGACTGTAAAGTCTGTCTGGCTTAGGCAGGTTTTCGGTTTTCTCAGGGTTCAGTAGATAGGAGTGTTAAGTCTGTCTGGATTAGGCAGGTTTTCGGTTTTCTCAGGGTTCAGTAGATAGGACTGTAAAGTCTGTCTGGCTTAGGCAGGTTTTCGGTTTTCTCAGGGTTCAGTATATAGGACTGTAAAGTCTGTCTGGCTTAGGCAGGTTTTCGGTTTTCTCAGGGTTCAGTACATAGGACTGTAAAGTCTGTCTGGTTTATGCAGGTTTTCTGTTTTCTCAGGGTTCAGTAGATAGGACTGTAAAGTCTGTCTGGCTTAGACAGGTTTTCGGTTTTCTCAGGGTTCAGTAGATAGGACTGTAAAGTCTGTCTGGCTTAGGCAGGTTTTCGGTTTTCTCAAGGTTCAGTATATAGGACTGTAAAGTCTGTCTAGTTTAGGCAGGTTTTCGGTTTTCTCAGGGTTCAGTAGATAGGACTGTAAAGTCTGTCTGGCTTAGGCAGGTTTTCGGTTTTCTCAGGGTTCAGTATATAGGACTGTAAAGTCTGTCTGGCTTAGGTAGGTTTTCTGTTTTCTCAGGGTTCAGTATATAGGACTGTAAAGTCTGTCTGGCTTAGGCAGGTTCTCGGTTTTCTCAGGGTTCAATAGATAGGACTGTAAAGTCTGTCTGGCTTAGGCAGGTTTTCTGTTTTCTCAGGGTTCAGTAGATAGGACTGTAAAATCTGTCTGGCTTAGGCAGGTTTTCGGTTTTCTCAGGGTTCAATATATAGGACTGTAAAGCCTGTCTGGCTTAGGCAGGTTTTCGGTTTTCTCAGGGTTTAGTAGATAGGACTGTAAAGTCTGTCTGGCTTAGGCAGGTTTTCTGTTTTCTCAGGGTTCAGTAGATATGACTGTAAAGTCTTTCTGGCTTAGGCAGGTTCTCGGTTTTCTCAGGGTTCAGTAGATAGGACTGTAAAGTCTGTCTGGCTTAGGCAGGTTTTCTGTTTTCTCAGGGTTCAGTAGATAGGACTGTAAAGTCTGTCTGGTTTAGGCAGGTTTTCGGTTTTCTCAGGGTTCAACATATAGGACTGTAAAGCCTGTCTGGCTTAGGCAGGTTTTCGGTTTTCTCAGGGTTCAGTAGATAGGACTGTAAAGTCTGTCTGGCTTAGGCAGGTTTTCGGTTTTCTCAGGGTTCAGTAGATAGGACTGTAAAGTCTGTCTGGATTAGGCAGGTTTTCGGTTTTCTCAGGGTTCAGTAGATAGGACTGTAAAGTCTGTCTGGCTTAGGCAGGTTTTCTGTTTTCTCAGGGTTCAGTATATAGGGCTGTAAAGTCTGTCTGGCTTAGACAGGTTTTCGGTTTTCTCAGGGTTCAGTATATAGGACTGTAAAGTTTGTCTGGTTTAGGCAGGTTTTCGGTTTTCTCAGGGTTCAGTAGATAGGACTGTAAAGTCTGTCTGGCTTAGGCAGGTTTTCGGTTTCTCAGGGTTCAGTAGATAGGACTGCAAAGTCTGTCTGGCTTAGGCTGGTTTTCTGTTTTCTCAGGGTTCAGTATATAGGACTGTAAAGTCTGTCTGGCTTAGGCAGGTTTTCGGTTTTCTCAGGGTTCAGTACATAGGACTGTAAAGTCTGTCTGGCTTAGGCAGGTTTTCGGTTTTCTCAGGGTTCAGTAGATAGGACTGTAAAGTCTGTCTGGCTTAGATAGGTTTTCGGTTTACTCAGGGTTCAGTAGATAGGACTGTAAAGTCTGTCTGGCTTAGGCAGGTTTTCGGTTTTCTCAGAGTTCAGTATATAGGACTGTAAAGTCTGTCTAGTTTAGGCAGGTTTTCGGTTTTCTCAGGGTTCAGTAGATTGGACTGTAAAGCCTGTCTGGCTTAGGCAGGTTTTCTGTTTTCTCAGGGTTCAGTATATAGGACTGTAAAGTCTGTCTGGCTTAGGTAGGTTTTCTGTTTTCTCAGGGTTCAGTATATAGGACTGTAAAGTCTGTCTGGCTTAGGCAGGTTCTCGGTTTTCTCAGGGTTCAGTAGATAGGACTGTAAAGTCTGTCTGGCTTAGGCAGGTTTTCGGTTTTCTCAGGGTTCAGTAGATAGGAGTGTTAAGTCTGTCTGGATTAGGCAGGTTTTCGGTTTTCTCAGGGTTCAGTAGATAGGACTGTAAAGTCTGTCTGGCTTAGGCAGGTTTTCGGTTTTCTCAGGGTTCAGTATATAGGACTGTAAAGTCTGTCTGGCTTAGGCAGGTTTTCGGTTTTCTCAGGGTTCAGTACATAGGACTGTAAAGTCTGTCTGGTTTATGCAGGTTTTCTGTTTTCTCAGGGTTCAGTAGATAGGACTGTAAAGTCTGTCTGGCTTAGACAGGTTTTCGGTTTTCTCAGGGTTCAGTATATAGGACTGTAAAGTCTGTCTGGCTTAGGCAGGTTTTCGGTTTTCTCAAGGTTCAGTATATAGGACTGTAAAGTCTGTCTAGTTTAGGCAGGTTTTCGGTTTTCTCAGGGTTCAGTAGATAGGACTGTAAAGTCTGTCTGGCTTAGGCAGGTTTTCTGTTTTCTCAGGGTTCAGTATATAGGACTGTAAAGTCTGTCTGGCTTAGGTAGGTTTTCTGTTTTCTCAGGGTTCAGTATATAGGACTGTAAAGTCTGTCTGGCTTAGGCAGGTTCTCGGTTTTCTCAGGGTTCAATAGATAGGACTGTAAAGTCTGTCTGGCTTAGGCAGGTTTTCTGTTTTCTCAGGGTTCAGTAGATAGGACTGTAAAATCTGTCTGGCTTAGGCAGGTTTTCGGTTTTCTCAGGGTTCAACATATAGGACTGTAAAGCCTGTCTGGCTTAGGCAGGTTTTCGGTTTTCTCAGGGTTCAGTAGATAGGACTGTAAAGTCTGTCTGGCTTAGGCAGGTTTTCGGTTTTCTCAGGGTTCAGTAGATAGGACTGTAAATTCTGTCTGGATTAGGCAGGTTTTCGGTTTTCTCAGGGTTCAGTAGATAGGACTGTAAAGTCTGTCTGGCTTAGGCAGGTTTTCTGTTTTCTCAGGGTTCAGTAGATAGGACTGTAAAGTCTGTCTGGCTTAGGCAGGTTTTCTGTTTTCTCAGGGTTCAGTATATAGGGCTGTAAAGTCTGTCTGGCTTAGACAGGTTTTCTGTTTTCTCAGGGTTCAGTATATAGGACTGTAAAGTTTGTCTGGTTTAGGCAGGTTTTCGGTTTTCTCAGGGTTCAGTAGATAGGACTGTAAAGTCTGTCTGGTTTAGAAAGGTTTTCTGCTTTCTCAGGGTTCAGTATATAGGACTGTAAAGTCTGTCTGGTTTAGACAGGTTTTCTGAGGGTTCAGTATATAGGACTGTAAATCTGTCTGGTTTAGACAGGTTTTCTGTTTTCTCAGGGCTCAGTATATAGGACTGTAAAGTCTGTCTGGGTTAGGCAGGTTTTCTGTTTTCTCAGGGCATAGTATATAGGACTGTAAAGTCTGTCTGGCTTAGGCAGGTTTTCTGTTTTCTCAGGGTTCAGTAGATAGGACTGTAAAGTCTGTCTGGCTTAGGCAGGTTTTCGGTTTTCTCAGGGTTCAACATATAGGACTGTAAAGCCTGTCTGGCTTAAGCAGGTTTTCTGTTTTCTCAGGGTTCAGTAGATAGGACTGTAAAGTCTGTCTGGCTTAGGCAGGTTTTCTGTTTTCTCAGGGTTCAGTAGATAGGACTGTAAATTCTGTCTGGATTAGGCAGGTTTTCGGTTTTCTCAGGGTTCAGTAGATAGGACTGTAAAGTCTGTCTGGCTTAGGCAGGTTTTCAGTTTTCTCAGGGTTCAGTAGATAGGACTGTAAAGTCTGTCTGGCTTAGGCAGGTTTTCGGTTTTCTCAGAGTTCAGTAGATAGAACTGTAAAGTTTGTCTGGTTTAGGCAGGTTTTCAGTTTTCTCAGGGTTCAGCATATAGGACTGTAAAGTCTGTCTGGTTTAGGCAGGTTTTCGGTTTTCTCAGGGTTCAGTAGATAGGACTGTAAAGTCTGTCTGTCTTAGGCAGGTTTTTGGTTTTCTCAGGGTTCAGTAGATAGGACTGTAAAGTCTGTCTGGCTTAGGCAGGTTTTCGGTTTTCTCAGGGTTCAGTAGATAGGACTGTAAAGTCTGTCTGGCTTAGACAGGTTTTCGGTTTTCTCAGGGTTCAGTATATAGGACTGTAAAGTCTGTCTGGCTTAGGTAGGTTTTCTGAGGGTTCAGTATATAGGACTGTAAAGTCTGTCTGGCTTAGGCAGGTTCTCGGTTTTCTCAGGGTTCAATAGATAGAACTGTAAAGTCTGTCTGGCTTAGGCAGGTTTTCGGTTTTCTCAGGGTTCAGTAGATAGGAGTGCTAAGTCTGTCTGGATTAGGCAGGTTTTCGGTTTTCTCAGGGTTCAGTAGATAGGACTGTAAAGTCTGTCTGGCTTAGGCAGGTTTTCGGTTTTCTCAGGGTTCAGTATATAGGACTGTAAAGTCTGTCTGGCTTAGGCAGGTTTTCTGTTTTCTCAGGGTTCAGTAGATAGGACTGTAAAGTCTGTCTGGCTTAGACAGGTTTTCGGTTTTCTCAGGGTTCAGTAGATAGGACTGTAAAGTCTGTCTGGCTTAGGCAGGTTTTCGGTTTTCTCAAGGTTCAGTATATAGGACTGTAAAGTCTGTCTAGTTTAGGCAGGTTTTCGGTTTTCTCAGGGTTCAGTAGATAGGACTGTAAAGTCTGTCTGGCTTAGGCAGGTTTTCTGTTTTCTCAGGGTTCAGTATATAGGACTGTAAAGTCTGTCTGGCTTAGGCAGGTTTTCTGTCTTCTCAGAGTTCAGTAGATAGGACTGTAAAATCTGTCTGGCTTAGGCAGGTTTTCAGTTTTCTCAGGGTTCAACATATAGGACTGTAAAGCCTGTCTGGCTTAGGCAGGTTTTCTGTTTTCTCAGGGTTCAGTAGATAGGACTGTAAAGTCTGTCTGGCTTAGGCAGGTTTTTCGGTTTTCTCAGGGTTCAGTAGATAGGACTGTAAATTCTGTCTGGATTAGGCAGGTTTTCGGTTTTCTCAGGGTTCAGTAGATAGGACTGTAAAGTCTGTCTGGCTTAGGCAGGTTTTCTGTTTTCTCAGGGTTCAGTAGATAGGACTGTAAAGTCTGTCTGGCTTAGGCAGGTTTTCTGTTTTCTCAGGGTTCAGTATATAGGGCTGTAAAGTCTGTCTGGCTTAGACAGGTTTTCTGTTTTCTCAGGGCTCAGTATATAGGACTGTAAAGTTTGTCTGGTTTAGGCAGGTTTTCGGTTTTCTCAGGGTTCAGTAGATAGGACTGTAAAGTCTGTCTGGTTTAGAAAGGTTTTCTGCTTTCTCAGGGTTCAGTATATAGGACTGTAAAGTCTGTCTGGTTTAGACAGGTTTTCTGAGGGTTCAGTAGATAGGACTGTAAATCTGTCTGGTTTAGACAGGTTTTCTGTTTTCTCAGGGCTCAGTATATAGGACTGTAAAGTCTGTCTGGGTTAGGCAGGTTTTCTGTTTTCTCAGGGCATAGTATATAGGACTGTAAAGTCTGTCTGGCTTAGGCAGGTTTTCTGTTTTCTCAGGGTTCAGTAGATAGGACTGTAAAGTCTGTCTGGCTTAGGCAGGTTTTCGGTTTTCTCAGGGTTCAACATATAGGACTGTAAAGCCTGTCTGGCTTAAGCAGGTTTTCGGTTTTCTCCGGGTTCAGTAGATAGGACTGTAAAGTCTGTCTGGCTTAGGCAGGTTTTCTGTTTTCTCAGGGTTCAGTAGATAGGACTGTAAATTCTGTCTGGATTAGGCAGGTTTTCGGTTTTCTCAGGGTTCAGTAGATAGGACTGTAAAGTCTGTCTGGCTTAGGCAGGTTTTCAGTTTTCTCAGGGTTCAGTAGATAGGACTGTAAAGTCTGTCTGGCTTAGGCAGGTTTTCGGTTTTCTCAGAGTTCAGTAGATAGAACTGTAAAGTTTGTCTGGTTTAGGCAGGTTTTCAGTTTTCTCAGGGTTCAGCATATAGGACTGTAAAGTCTGTCTGGTTTAGGCAGGTTTTCGGTTTTCTCAGGGTTCAGTAGATAGGACTGTAGAGTCTGTCTGTCTTAGGCAGGTTTTCGGTTTTCTCAGGGTTCAGTAGATAGGACTGTAAAGTCTGTCTGGCTTAGGCAGGTTTTCTGTTTTCTCAGGGTTCAGTAGATAGGACTGTAAAGTCTGTCTGGTTTAGGCAGGTTTTCGGTTTTCTCAGGGTTCAACATATAGGACTGTAAAGCCTGTCTGGCTTAGGCAGGTTTTCGGTTTTCTCAGGGTTCAGTAGATAGGACTGTAAAGTCTGTCTGGCTTAGGCAGGTTTTCGGTTTTCTCAGGGTTCAGTAGATAGGACTGTAAAGTCTGTCTGGATTAGGCAGGTTTTCGGTTTTCTCAGGGTTCAGTAGATAGGACTGTAAAGTCTGTCTGGCTTAGGCAGGTTTTCTGTTTTCTCAGGGTTCAGTATATAGGGCTGTAAAGTCTGTCTGGCTTAGACAGGTTTTCGGTTTTCTCAGGGTTCAGTATATAGGACTGTAAAGTTTGTCTGGTTTAGGCAGGTTTTCGGTTTTCTCAGGGTTCAGTAGATAGGACTGTAAAGTCTGTCTGGCTTAGGCAGGTTTTCGGTTTCTCAGGGTTCAGTAGATAGGACTGCAAAGTCTGTCTGGCTTAGGCTGGTTTTCTGTTTTCTCAGGGTTCAGTATATAGGACTGTAAAGTCTGTCTGGCTTAGGCAGGTTTTCGGTTTTCTCAGGGTTCAGTACATAGGACTGTAAAGTCTGTCTGGCTTAGGCAGGTTTTCGGTTTTCTCAGGGTTCAGTAGATAGGACTGTAAAGTCTGTCTGGCTTAGATAGGTTTTCGGTTTACTCAGGGTTCAGTAGATAGGACTGTAAAGTCTGTCTGGCTTAGGCAGGTTTTCGGTTTTCTCAGAGTTCAGTATATAGGACTGTAAAGTCTGTCTAGTTTAGGCAGGTTTTCGGTTTTCTCAGGGTTCAGTAGATTGGACTGTAAAGCCTGTCTGGCTTAGGCAGGTTTTCGGTTTTCTCAGGGTTCAGTATATAGGACTGTAAAGTCTGTCTGGCTTAGGTAGGTTTTCTGTTTTCTCAGGGTTCAGTATATAGGACTGTAAAGTCTGTCTGGCTTAGGCAGGTTCTCGGTTTTCTCAGGGTTCAGTAGATAGGACTGTAAAGTCTGTCTGGCTTAGGCAGGTTTTCGGTTTTCTCAGGGTTCAGTAGATAGGAGTGTTAAGTCTGTCTGGATTAGGCAGGTTTTCGGTTTTCTCAGGGTTCAGTAGATAGGACTGTAAAGTCTGTCTGGCTTAGGCAGGTTTTCGGTTTTCTCAGGGTTCAGTATATAGGACTGTAAAGTCTGTCTGGCTTAGGCAGGTTTTCGGTTTTCTCAGGGTTCAGTACATAGGACTGTAAAGTCTGTCTGGTTTATGCAGGTTTTCTGTTTTCTCAGGGTTCAGTAGATAGGACTGTAAAGTCTGTCTGGCTTAGACAGGTTTTCGGTTTTCTCAGGGTTCAGTATATAGGACTGTAAAGTCTGTCTGGCTTAGGCAGGTTTTCGGTTTTCTCAAGGTTCAGTATATAGGACTGTAAAGTCTGTCTAGTTTAGGCAGGTTTTCGGTTTTCTCAGGGTTCAGTAGATAGGACTGTAAAGTCTGTCTGGCTTAGGCAGGTTTTCTGTTTTCTCAGGGTTCAGTATATAGGACTGTAAAGTCTGTCTGGCTTAGGCAGGTTTTCTGTCTTCTCAGAGTTCAGTAGATAGGACTGTAAAATCTGTCTGGCTTAGGCAGGTTTTCAGTTTTCTCAGGGTTCAACATATAGGACTGTAAAGCCTGTCTGGCTTAGGCAGGTTTTCTGTTTTCTCAGGGTTCAGTAGATAGGACTGTAAAGTCTGTCTGGCTTAGGCAGGTTTTTCGGTTTTCTCAGGGTTCAGTAGATAGGACTGTAAATTCTGTCTGGATTAGGCAGGTTTTCGGTTTTCTCAGGGTTCAGTAGATAGGACTGTAAAGTCTGTCTGGCTTAGGCAGGTTTTCTGTTTTCTCAGGGTTCAGTAGATAGGACTGTAAAGTCTGTCTGGCTTAGGCAGGTTTTCTGTTTTCTCAGGGTTCAGTATATAGGGCTGTAAAGTCTGTCTGGCTTAGACAGGTTTTCTGTTTTCTCAGGGCTCAGTATATAGGACTGTAAAGTTTGTCTGGTTTAGGCAGGTTTTCGGTTTTCTCAGGGTTCAGTAGATAGGACTGTAAAGTCTGTCTGGTTTAGAAAGGTTTTCTGCTTTCTCAGGGTTCAGTATATAGGACTGTAAAGTCTGTCTGGTTTAGACAGGTTTTCTGAGGGTTCAGTAGATAGGACTGTAAATCTGTCTGGTTTAGACAGGTTTTCTGTTTTCTCAGGGCTCAGTATATAGGACTGTAAAGTCTGTCTGGGTTAGGCAGGTTTTCTGTTTTCTCAGGGCATAGTATATAGGACTGTAAAGTCTGTCTGGCTTAGGCAGGTTTTCTGTTTTCTCAGGGTTCAGTAGATAGGACTGTAAAGTCTGTCTGGCTTAGGCAGGTTTTCGGTTTTCTCAGGGTTCAACATATAGGACTGTAAAGCCTGTCTGGCTTAAGCAGGTTTTCGGTTTTCTCCGGGTTCAGTAGATAGGACTGTAAAGTCTGTCTGGCTTAGGCAGGTTTTCTGTTTTCTCAGGGTTCAGTAGATAGGACTGTAAATTCTGTCTGGATTAGGCAGGTTTTCGGTTTTCTCAGGGTTCAGTAGATAGGACTGTAAAGTCTGTCTGGCTTAGGCAGGTTTTCAGTTTTCTCAGGGTTCAGTAGATAGGACTGTAAAGTCTGTCTGGCTTAGGCAGGTTTTCGGTTTTCTCAGAGTTCAGTAGATAGAACTGTAAAGTTTGTCTGGTTTAGGCAGGTTTTCAGTTTTCTCAGGGTTCAGCATATAGGACTGTAAAGTCTGTCTGGTTTAGGCAGGTTTTCGGTTTTCTCAGGGTTCAGTAGATAGGACTGTAGAGTCTGTCTGTCTTAGGCAGGTTTTCGGTTTTCTCAGGGTTCAGTAGATAGGACTGTAAAGTCTGTCTGGCTTAGGCAGGTTTTCTGTTTTCTCAGGGTTCAGTAGATAGGACTGTAAAGTCTGTCTGGTTTAGGCAGGTTTTCGGTTTTCTCAGGGTTCAACATATAGGACTGTAAAGCCTGTCTGGCTTAGGCAGGTTTTCGGTTTTCTCAGGGTTCAGTAGATAGGACTGTAAAGTCTGTCTGGCTTAGGCAGGTTTTCGGTTTTCTCAGGGTTCAGTAGATAGGACTGTAAAGTCTGTCTGGATTAGGCAGGTTTTCGGTTTTCTCAGGGTTCAGTAGATAGGACTGTAAAGTCTGTCTGGCTTAGGCAGGTTTTCTGTTTTCTCAGGGTTCAGTATATAGGGCTGTAAAGTCTGTCTGGCTTAGACAGGTTTTCGGTTTTCTCAGGGTTCAGTATATAGGACTGTAAAGTTTGTCTGGTTTAGGCAGGTTTTCGGTTTTCTCAGGGTTCAGTAGATAGGACTGTAAAGTCTGTCTGGCTTAGGCAGGTTTTCGGTTTCTCAGGGTTCAGTAGATAGGACTGCAAAGTCTGTCTGGCTTAGGCTGGTTTTCTGTTTTCTCAGGGTTCAGTATATAGGACTGTAAAGTCTGTCTGGCTTAGGCAGGTTTTCGGTTTTCTCAGGGTTCAGTACATAGGACTGTAAAGTCTGTCTGGCTTAGGCAGGTTTTCGGTTTTCTCAGGGTTCAGTAGATAGGACTGTAAAGTCTGTCTGGCTTAGATAGGTTTTCGGTTTACTCAGGGTTCAGTAGATAGGACTGTAAAGTCTGTCTGGCTTAGGCAGGTTTTCGGTTTTCTCAGAGTTCAGTATATAGGACTGTAAAGTCTGTCTAGTTTAGGCAGGTTTTCGGTTTTCTCAGGGTTCAGTAGATTGGACTGTAAAGCCTGTCTGGCTTAGGCAGGTTTTCGGTTTTCTCAGGGTTCAGTATATAGGACTGTAAAGTCTGTCTGGCTTAGGTAGGTTTTCTGTTTTCTCAGGGTTCAGTATATAGGACTGTAAAGTCTGTCTGGCTTAGGCAGGTTCTCGGTTTTCTCAGGGTTCAGTAGATAGGACTGTAAAGTCTGTCTGGCTTAGGCAGGTTTTCGGTTTTCTCAGGGTTCAGTAGATAGGAGTGTTAAGTCTGTCTGGATTAGGCAGGTTTTCGGTTTTCTCAGGGTTCAGTAGATAGGACTGTAAAGTCTGTCTGGCTTAGGCAGGTTTTCGGTTTTCTCAGGGTTCAGTATATAGGACTGTAAAGTCTGTCTGGCTTAGGCAGGTTTTCGGTTTTCTCAGGGTTCAGTACATAGGACTGTAAAGTCTGTCTGGTTTATGCAGGTTTTCTGTTTTCTCAGGGTTCAGTAGATAGGACTGTAAAGTCTGTCTGGCTTAGACAGGTTTTCGGTTTTCTCAGGGTTCAGTATATAGGACTGTAAAGTCTGTCTGGCTTAGGCAGGTTTTCGGTTTTCTCAAGGTTCAGTATATAGGACTGTAAAGTCTGTCTAGTTTAGGCAGGTTTTCGGTTTTCTCAGGGTTCAGTAGATAGGACTGTAAAGTCTGTCTGGCTTAGGCAGGTTTTCTGTTTTCTCAGGGTTCAGTATATAGGACTGTAAAGTCTGTCTGGCTTAGGTAGGTTTTCTGTTTTCTCAGGGTTCAGTATATAGGACTGTAAAGTCTGTCTGGCTTAGGCAGGTTCTCGGTTTTCTCAGGGTTCAATAGATAGGACTGTAAAGTCTGTCTGGCTTAGGCAGGTTTTCTGTTTTCTCAGGGTTCAGTAGATAGGACTGTAAAATCTGTCTGGCTTAGGCAGGTTTTCGGTTTTCTCAGGGTTCAACATATAGGACTGTAAAGCCTGTCTGGCTTAGGCAGGTTTTCGGTTTTCTCAGGGTTCAGTAGATAGGACTGTAAAGTCTGTCTGGCTTAGGCAGGTTTTCGGTTTTCTCAGGGTTCAGTAGATAGGACTGTAAATTCTGTCTGGATTAGGCAGGTTTTCGGTTTTCTCAGGGTTCAGTAGATAGGACTGTAAAGTCTGTCTGGCTTAGGCAGGTTTTCTGTTTTCTCAGGGTTCAGTAGATAGGACTGTAAAGTCTGTTTGGCTTAGGCAGGTTTTCTGTTTTCTCAGGGTTCAGTATATAGGGCTGTAAAGTCTGTCTGGCTTAGACAGGTTTTCTGTTTTCTCAGGGTTCAGTATATAGGACTGTAAAGTTTGTCTGGTTTAGGCAGGTTTTCGGTTTTCTCAGGGTTCAGTAGATAGGACTGTAAAGTCTGTCTGGTTTAGAAAGGTTTTCTGCTTTCTCAGGGTTCAGTATATAGGACTGTAAAGTCTGTCTGGTTTAGACAGGTTTTCTGAGGGTTCAGTATATAGGACTGTAAATCTGTCTGGTTTAGACAGGTTTTCTGTTTTCTCAGGGCTCAGTATATAGGACTGTAAAGTCTGTCTGGGTTAGGCAGGTTTTCTGTTTTCTCAGGGCATAGTATATAGGACTGTAAAGTCTGTCTGGCTTAGGCAGGTTTTCTGTTTTCTCAGGGTTCAGTAGATAGGACTGTAAAGTCTGTCTGGCTTAGGCAGGTTTTCGGTTTTCTCAGGGTTCAACATATAGGACTGTAAAGCCTGTCTGGCTTAAGCAGGTTTTCTGTTTTCTCAGGGTTCAGTAGATAGGACTGTAAAGTCTGTCTGGCTTAGGCAGGTTTTCTGTTTTCTCAGGGTTCAGTAGATAGGACTGTAAATTCTGTCTGGATTAGGCAGGTTTTCGGTTTTCTCAGGGTTCAGTAGATAGGACTGTAAAGTCTGTCTGGCTTAGGCAGGTTTTCAGTTTTCTCAGGGTTCAGTAGATAGGACTGTAAAGTCTGTCTGGCTTAGGCAGGTTTTCGGTTTTCTCAGAGTTCAGTAGATAGAACTGTAAAGTTTGTCTGGTTTAGGCAGGTTTTCAGTTTTCTCAGGGTTCAGCATATAGGACTGTAAAGTCTGTCTGGTTTAGGCAGGTTTTCGGTTTTCTCAGGGTTCAGTAGATAGGACTGTAAAGTCTGTCTGTCTTAGGCAGGTTTTTGGTTTTCTCAGGGTTCAGTAGATAGGACTGTAAAGTCTGTCTGGCTTAGGCAGGTTTTCGGTTTTCTCAGGGTTCAGTAGATAGGACTGTAAAGTCTGTCTGGCTTAGACAGGTTTTCTGTTTTCTCAGGGTTCAGTATATAGGGCTGTAAAGTCTGTCTGGCTTAGACAGGTTTTCGGTTTTCTCAGGGTTCAGTATATAGGACTGTAAAGTCTGTCTGGCTTAGGTAGGTTTTCTGAGGGTTCAGTATATAGGACTGTAAAGTCTGTCTGGCTTAGGCAGGTTCTCGGTTTTCTCAGGGTTCAATAGATAGAACTGTAAAGTCTGTCTGGCTTAGGCAGGTTTTCGGTTTTCTCAGGGTTCAGTAGATAGGAGTGCTAAGTCTGTCTGGATTAGGCAGGTTTTCGGTTTTCTCAGGGTTCAGTAGATAGGACTGTAAAGTCTGTCTGGCTTAGGCAGGTTTTCGGTTTTCTCAGGGTTCAGTATATAGGACTGTAAAGTCTGTCTGGCTTAGGCAGGTTTTCTGTTTTCTCAGGGTTCAGTAGATAGGACTGTAAAGTCTGTCTGGCTTAGACAGGTTTTCGGTTTTCTCAGGGTTCAGTAGATAGGACTGTAAAGTCTGTCTGGCTTAGGCAGGTTTTCGGTTTTCTCAAGGTTCAGTATATAGGACTGTAAAGTCTGTCTAGTTTAGGCAGGTTTTCGGTTTTCTCAGGGTTCAGTAGATAGGACTGTAAAGTCTGTCTGGCTTAGGCAGGTTTTCTGTTTTCTCAGGGTTCAGTATATAGGACTGTAAAGTCTGTCTGGCTTAGGCAGGTTTTCTGTCTTCTCAGAGTTCAGTAGATAGGACTGTAAAATCTGTCTGGCTTAGGCAGGTTTTCAGTTTTCTCAGGGTTCAACATATAGGACTGTAAAGCCTGTCTGGCTTAGGCAGGTTTTCGGTTTTCTCAGGGTTCAGTAGATAGGACTGTAAAGTCTGTCTGGCTTAGGCAGGTTTTTCGGTTTTCTCAGGGTTCAGTAGATAGGACTGTAAATTCTGTCTGGATTAGGCAGGTTTTCGGTTTTCTCAGGGTTCAGTAGATAGGACTGTAAAGTCTGTCTGGCTTAGGCAGGTTTTCTGTTTTCTCAGGGTTCAGTAGATAGGACTGTAAAGTCTGTCTGGCTTAGGCAGGTTTTCTGTTTTCTCAGGGTTCAGTATATAGGGCTGTAAAGTCTGTCTGGCTTAGACAGGTTTTCTGTTTTCTCAGGGCTCAGTATATAGGACTGTAAAGTTTGTCTGGTTTAGGCAGGTTTTCGGTTTTCTCAGGGTTCAGTAGATAGGACTGTAAAGTCTGTCTGGTTTAGAAAGGTTTTCTGCTTTCTCAGGGTTCAGTATATAGGACTGTAAAGTCTGTCTGGTTTAGACAGGTTTTCTGAGGGTTCAGTAGATAGGACTGTAAATCTGTCTGGTTTAGACAGGTTTTCTGTTTTCTCAGGGCTCAGTATATAGGACTGTAAAGTCTGTCTGGGTTAGGCAGGTTTTCTGTTTTCTCAGGGCATAGTATATAGGACTGTAAAGTCTGTCTGGCTTAGGCAGGTTTTCTGTTTTCTCAGGGTTCAGTAGATAGGACTGTAAAGTCTGTCTGGCTTAGGCAGGTTTTCGGTTTTCTCAGGGTTCAACATATAGGACTGTAAAGCCTGTCTGGCTTAAGCAGGTTTTCGGTTTTCTCCGGGTTCAGTAGATAGGACTGTAAAGTCTGTCTGGCTTAGGCAGGTTTTCTGTTTTCTCAGGGTTCAGTAGATAGGACTGTAAATTCTGTCTGGATTAGGCAGGTTTTCGGTTTTCTCAGGGTTCAGTAGATAGGACTGTAAAGTCTGTCTGGCTTAGGCAGGTTTTCAGTTTTCTCAGGGTTCAGTAGATAGGACTGTAAAGTCTGTCTGGCTTAGGCAGGTTTTCGGTTTTCTCAGAGTTCAGTAGATAGAACTGTAAAGTTTGTCTGGTTTAGGCAGGTTTTCAGTTTTCTCAGGGTTCAGCATATAGGACTGTAAAGTCTGTCTGGTTTAGGCAGGTTTTCGGTTTTCTCAGGGTTCAGTAGATAGGACTGTAGAGTCTGTCTGTCTTAGGCAGGTTTTCGGTTTTCTCAGGGTTCAGTAGATAGGACTGTAAAGTCTGTCTGGCTTAGGCAGGTTTTCAGTTTTCTCAGGGTTCAGTAGATAGGACTGTAAAGTCTGTCTGGCTTAGACAGGTTTTCTGTTTTCTCAGGGTTCAGTAGATAGGACTGTAAAGTCTGTCTGGCTTAGACAGGTTTTCGGTTTTCTCAGGGTTCAGTAGATAGGACTGCAAAGTCTGTCTGGCTTAGGCAGGTTTTCGGTTTTCTCAAGGTTCAGTATATAGGACTGTAAAGTCTGTCTAGTTTAGGCAGGTTTTCGGTTTTCTCAGGGTTCAGTAGATAGGACTGTAAAGTCTGTCTGGCTTAGGCAGGTTTTCTGTTTTCTCAGGGTTCAGTATATAGGACTGTAAAGTCTGTCTGGCTTAGGCAGGTTTTCTGTCTTCTCAGAGTTCAGTAGATAGGACTGTAAAATCTGTCTGGCTTAGGCAGGTTTTCAGTTTTCTCAGGGTTCAACATATAGGACTGTAAAGCCTGTCTGGCTTAGGCAGGTTTTCGGTTTTCTCAGGGTTCAGTAGATAGGACTGTAAAGTCTGTCTGGCTTAGGCAGGTTTTTCGGTTTTCTCAGGGTTCAGTAGATAGGACTGTAAATTCTGTCTGGATTAGGCAGGTTTTCGGTTTTCTCAGGGTTCAGTAGATAGGACTGTAAAGTCTGTCTGGCTTAGGCAGGTTTTCTGTTTTCTCAGGGTTCAGTAGATAGGACTGTAAAGTCTGTCTGGCTTAGGCAGGTTTTCTGTTTTCTCAGGGTTCAGTATATAGGGCTGTAAAGTCTGTCTGGCTTAGACAGGTTTTCTGTTTTCTCAGGGCTCAGTATATAGGACTGTAAAGTTTGTCTGGTTTAGGCAGGTTTTCGGTTTTCTCAGGGTTCAGTAGATAGGACTGTAAAGTCTGTCTGGTTTAGAAAGGTTTTCTGCTTTCTCAGGGTTCAGTATATAGGACTGTAAAGTCTGTCTGGTTTAGACAGGTTTTCTGAGGGTTCAGTAGATAGGACTGTAAATCTGTCTGGTTTAGACAGGTTTTCTGTTTTCTCAGGGCTCAGTATATAGGACTGTAAAGTCTGTCTGGGTTAGGCAGGTTTTCTGTTTTCTCAGGGCATAGTATATAGGACTGTAAAGTCTGTCTGGCTTAGGCAGGTTTTCTGTTTTCTCAGGGTTCAGTAGATAGGACTGTAAAGTCTGTCTGGCTTAGGCAGGTTTTCGGTTTTCTCAGGGTTCAACATATAGGACTGTAAAGCCTGTCTGGCTTAAGCAGGTTTTCGGTTTTCTCCGGGTTCAGTAGATAGGACTGTAAAGTCTGTCTGGCTTAGGCAGGTTTTCTGTTTTCTCAGGGTTCAGTAGATAGGACTGTAAATTCTGTCTGGATTAGGCAGGTTTTCGGTTTTCTCAGGGTTCAGTAGATAGGACTGTAAAGTCTGTCTGGCTTAGGCAGGTTTTCAGTTTTCTCAGGGTTCAGTAGATAGGACTGTAAAGTCTGTCTGGCTTAGGCAGGTTTTCGGTTTTCTCAGAGTTCAGTAGATAGAACTGTAAAGTTTGTCTGGTTTAGGCAGGTTTTCAGTTTTCTCAGGGTTCAGCATATAGGACTGTAAAGTCTGTCTGGTTTAGGCAGGTTTTCGGTTTTCTCAGGGTTCAGTAGATAGGACTGTAGAGTCTGTCTGTCTTAGGCAGGTTTTCGGTTTTCTCAGGGTTCAGTAGATAGGACTGTAAAGTCTGTCTGGCTTAGGCAGGTTTTCAGTTTTCTCAGGGTTCAGTAGATAGGACTGTAAAGTCTGTCTGGCTTAGACAGGTTTTCTGTTTTCTCAGGGTTCAGTATATAGGGCTGTAAAGTCTGTCTGGCTTAGACAGGTTTTCGGTTTTCTCAGGGTTCAGTATATAGGACTGTAAAGTTTGTCTGGTTTAGGCAGGTTTTCGGTTTTCTCAGGGTTCAGTAGATAGGACTGTAAAGTCTGTCTGGTTTAGAAAGGTTTTCTGCTTTCTCAGGGTTCAGTATATAGGACTGTAAAGTCTGTCTGGTTAAGACAGGTTTTCTGAGGGTTCAGTATATAGGACTGTAAATCTGTCTGGTTTAGACAGGTTTTCTGTTTTCTCAGGGCTCAGTATATAGGACTGTAAAGTTTGTCTGGGTTAGGCAGGTTTTCTGTTTTGTCAGGGTTCAGTAGATAGGACTGTAAAGTCTGTCTGGTTTAGGCAGGTTTTCGGTTTTCTCAGGGTTCAGTATATAGGACTGTAAAGTTTGTCTGGTTTAGGCAGGTTTTCGGTTTTCTCAGGGTTCGGTTTAGACAGGTTTCACTGTACTTAATTTTACAAATTTCTTGAATATCAAATATTTAATTTTACAAATTTCTTGAATATTAAATACTTAATTTTACAAATCTCTTGAATATTACATATTTAATTTTACTAATCTCTTGAAATATTACATAATTAATTTTGAGTTGTTGTGAGGTCATAATTTGGAAAGCTCAACCACATACCACAATTGGTAACATTATTTGGAAAATGTCATTAGACTAGGGTTACTATACCAAACTGGAAATTTCTTTTGACTTTTGCAGCTAGTTTGATATTATACACTTCAAAAAAAGATAACACACTAGGTCACTATAAAATCTAAAGAGTTACTTTTGATTTGTTCAGCCTAGACAATATCTAATTGAGAAGAGACACATAAGGTCAGTATACTAAACCTGAACTTTAGTTTTTACTGTTGCAAAAATGATGACATTTAGAGTTACCAAAGAAAACTAGAGGATCACTTGAGTTTGAATTGCCCAGCGAAACAAACCTTTATTTAAAAATAACAATTGTACATTTCAATATGGTTCTGACCGAGGACCTGGCGAGCTCTTAATCATGCTCTTATAATTAAGGCAAATTCTGGCCTGAAATAAGGGAAGCTTTTTGTATTTTCGGTAACAGTAGCCATCTTGGATGGAGTTCAGATCAATCAAATACATTTTAGAATTGGGATAACCAAGGACTTTTCCTGCTAGGTTTGGTTCAAATTAGCTCAAGTTTCAGAAAATATTTTTTAATGTTGTTTTTGCTATTTCCACAGATAGCATAAATTGACAACATTTACAAAAAAATCCTGGAATTGATGTTAAAAAGCTACTAACCATGCTATTACTGTTAAAATATCAGTAGATCTAGCTTCAAAGAAGGCAGCTTTGGCCAATTAGCTGGGCTCTACAATGCGACCAAAACACTTACATTTGCGAGTTACTTTTGTAAAATACGAGAAAATTTTTCGTAGTGATAGTCAGACAGCGAGTTGATATTTCCGGAACATTGACGGAAGTATAAGCCAAAATACTTGATGAAGGTTTGGGTTCTAAAGCTGAAAAGCGTAAATTCCAAGATGTCTTGGAAGTCAGAGTTTTCGTGGCTCATTGATGATTCCAACAACTACTAGATGTATTGCTATGTTTGCAGAAAGGCAGGCCCAGATATTGCTGGCAAAACTAAATTTGTCACTGGAAAAAAATTAAAACGTGAAAGTCCTGTTTATCGTAATAAAACTAAAAGTCAAAAATGTTTCAATGTGGTATCAGAAAAAACCCATTCCATAAGTATCTTCTGCCTTATTCAGGGTATTAATAATTATGTACAAATAAATACATATTAGAGATATATAGTACAAATTATGGCAAGTAACATTCTTTTGTTGGCGAGTAAAATATTTTCCCCTACTAGCCAGGTGGGTGCTGGTATGAATTGTAGAGCCCTGATTTGTTTTTAGTAATGGTGACCACCTTGGATGAAGGAAGATTTTTTTAATGATTTTTTTTTGCTGAAATATTCCTTATTTTTATAATCAGCAAAAATTGGCAAAAGAGTAAACTTAATGGAAAATCACGAAAAACATATATTAAAAAGCTCCTTTTTATGCACTTTACAGTTAAAAATTGGGCTGATTCTGGCTTAGAATAAAACTGCTTCAAGAGTTTTATGTTTTTAGTAAAAGCTGCCAACTGGGATGGAGTTTGAACCAATTATATACAATTTAGGTCTGAGGAGAATAAAATGTAAAAAGCTAAGGCTGGACACGGAACGGACCCCTGATGCAGATTGATGGCAAAAGCCAAAAGTTCCCCATGACTTTTAGTCAGATGAGCTAAAAACAAAAAAATTGTCAACATAACAAACCTAACTTTGACTGTTGTAGTTGGGGCCATGTTTTGCACTTCCAAAATTTACCATAAACAATCTTTTACTTTTGACTGATGTAACTGAGTGGATTTTTACTATTACAAAAATGACATATTAGATGATTGTAACAAACCTGAGATTTACTTTTGACTGTTGCAGATGGGTGAATATTTACTACTTCTAAAGAAGGTGCTATACTTGGTAACATTCGTGGTATCTACAAAGAAATTTAATATCTTTTAGTATGAGAGTCCATATTATTTTCATGATGCTCAAAATAGATTTCAATTCTAGGAGTTAACTGTAAAAGTTAGTGAACCTGTGTCTTTCCTGCCAGCATCATATCTAGTTTTATTTAGAGGTGGGAATCAGGGTGTGAATCCTACATCAGTGGTGTTAGGCTTGTGGTCAGAAGATTAATAGTAGAGGTGGGTATCAGGGTGTGAACCCTACATCAGTGGTGTTAGGCTTGTGGTCAGAAGATTAATAGTAGAGGTGGGTATCAGGGTGTGAACTCTACATCAGTGGTGTTAGGCTTGTGGTCAGAAGATTAATAGTAGAGGTGGGTATCAGGGTGTGAACTCTACATCAGTGGTGTTAGGCTTGTGGTCAGAAGATTAATAGTAGAGGTGGGTATCAGGGTGTGAACCCTACATCAGTGGTGTTAGGCTTGTGGTCAGAAGATTAATAGTAGAGGTGGGTATCAGGGTGTGAACCCTACATCAGTGGTGTTAAGCTTGTGGTCAGAAGATTAATAGTAGAGGTGGGTATCAGGGTGTGAACCCTACATCAGTGGTGTTAGGCTTGTGGTCAGAAGATTAATAGTAGAGGTGGGTATCAGGGTGTGAACTCTACATCAGTGGTGTTAGGCTTGTGGTCAGAAGATTAATAGTAGAGGTGGGTATCAGGGTGTGAACTCTACATCAGTGGTGTTAGGCTTGTGGTCAGAAGATTAATAGTAGAGGTGGGTATCAGGGTGTGAACCCTACATCAGTGGTGTTAGGCTTGTGGTCAGAAGATTAATAGTAGAGGTGGGTATCAGGGTGTGAACTCTACATCAGTGGTGTTAGGCTTGTGGTCAGAAGCTTAGCAGTAGAGGTGGGTATCAGGGTGTGAACCCTACATCAGTGGTGTTAGGCTTGTGGTCAGAAGCTTAGCAGTAGAGGTGGGTATCAGGGTGTGAACCCTACATCAGTGGTGTTAGGCTTGTGGTCAGAAGCTTAGCAGTAGAGGTGGGTATCAGGGTGTGAACCCTACATCAGTGGTGTTAAGCTTGTGGTCAGAAGCTTAGCAGTAGAGGTGGGTATCAGGGTGTGAACCCTACATCAGTCGTGTTAGGCTTGTGGTCAGAAGATTAATAGTAGAGGTGGGTATCAGGGTGTGAACCCTACATCAGTGGTGTTAGGGTTGTGGTCAGAAGATTAATAGTAGAGGTGGGTATCAGGGTGTGAACTCTACATCAGTGGTGTTAGGCTTGTGGTCAGAAGATTAATAGTAGAGGTGGGTATCAGGGTGTGAACTCTACATCAGTGGCGTTAGGCTTGTGGTCAGAAGCTTAGTAGTAGAGGTGGGTATCAGGGTGTGAACCCTACATCAGTGGTGTTAGGCTTGTGGTCAGAAGCTTAGCAGTAGAGGTGGGTATCAGGGTGTGAACTCTACATCAGTGGTGTTAGGGTTGTGGTCAGAAGATTAACAGTAGAGGTGGGTATCAGGGTGTGAACTCTACATCAGTGGTGTTAGGCTTGTGGTCAGAAGATTAATAGTAGAGGTGGGTATCAGGGTGTGAACCCTACATCAGTGGTGTTAAGCTTGTGGTCAGAAGCTTAGCAGTAGAGGTGGGTATCAGGGTGTGAACCCTACATCAGTGGTGTTAGGGTTGTGGTCAGAAGATTAATAGTAGAGGTGGGTATCAGGGTGTGAACTCTACATCAGTGGTGTTAGGCTTGTGGTCAGAAGCTTAGCAGTAGAGGTGGGTATCAGGGTGTGAACCCTACATCAGTGGTGTTAGGGTTGTGGTCAGAAGATTAATAGTAGAGGTGGGTATCAGGGTGTGAACTCTACATCAGTGGTGTTAAGCTTGTGGTCAGAAGATTAATAGTAGAGGTGGGTATCAGGGTGTGAACTCTACATCAGTGGTGTTAGGCTTGTGGTCAGAAGATTAATAGTAGAGGTGGGTATCAGGGTGTGAATCCTACATCAGTGGTGTTAGGCTTGTGGTCAGAAGCTTAGCAGTAGAGGTGGGTATCAGGGTGTGAACTCTACATCAGTGGTGTTAAGCTTGTGGTCAGAAGATTAATAGTAGAGGTGGGTATCAGGGTGTGAACTCTACATCAGTGGTGTTAGGCTTGTGGTCAGAAGCTTAGCAGTAGAGGTGGGTATCAGGGTGTGAACCCTACATCAGTGGTGTTAGGGTTGTGGTCAGAAGATTAATAGTAGAGGTGGGTATCAGGGTGTGAACCCTACATCAGTGGTGTTAGGCTTGTGGTCAGAAGCTTAGCAGTAGAGGTGGGTATCAGGGTGTGAACTCTACATCAGTGGTGTTAGGCTTGTGGTCAGAAGATTAATAGTAGAGGTGGGTATCAGGGTGTGAACCCTACATCAGTTGTGTTAGGCTTGTGGTCAGAAGCTTAGCAGTAGAGGTGGGTATCAGGGTGTGAACTCTACATCAGTGGTGTTAAGCTTGTGGTCAGAAGATTAATAGTAGAGGTGGGTATCAGGGTGTGAACTCTACATCAGTGGTGTTAGGCTTGTGGTCAGAAGATTAATAGTAGAGGTGGGTATCAGGGTGTGAACTCTACATCAGTGGTGTTAGGCTTGTGGTCAGAAGCTTAGCAGTAGAGGTGGGTATCAGGGTGTGAACTCTACATCAGTGGTGTTAGGCTTGTGGTCAGAAGCTTAGCAGTAGAGGTGGGTATCAGGGTGTGAACCCTACATCAGTCGTGTTAGGCTTGTGGTCAGAAGATTAATAGTAGAGCTGGGTATCAGGGTGTGAACCCTACATCAGTGGTGTTAGGGTTGTGGTCAGAAGCTTAGCAGTAGAGGTGGGTATCAGGGTGTGAACCCTACATCAGTCGTGTTAGGCTTGTGGTCAGAAGATTAATAGTAGAGCTGGGTATCAGGGTGTGAACCCTACATCAGTGGTGTTAGGGTTGTGGTCAGAAGCTTAGCAGTAGAGGTGGGTATCAGGGTGTGAACCCTACATCAGTCGTGTTAGGCTTGTGGTCAGAAGATTAATAGTAGAGGTGGGTATCAGGGTGTGAACTCTACATCAGTGGTGTTAGGCTTGTGGTCAGAAGCTTAGCAGTAGAGGTGGGTATCAGGGTGTGAACCCTACATCAGTGGTGTTAGGGTTGTGGTCAGAAGATTAATAGTAGAGGTGGGTATCAGGGTGTGAACTCTACATCAGTGGTGTTAGGCTTGTGGTCAGAAGATTAATAGTAGAGGTGGGTATCAGGGTGTGAACTCTACATCAGTGGTGTTAGGCTTGTGGTCAGAAGATTAATAGTAGAGGTGGGTATCAGGGTGTGAACTCTACATCAGTGGTGTTAGGCTTGTGGTCAGAAGATTAATAGTAGAGGTGGGTATCAGGGTGTGAATCCTACATCAGTGGTGTTAGGCTTGTGGTCAGAAGCTTAGCAGTAGAGGTGGGTATCAGGGTGTGAACTCTACATCAGTGGTGTTAAGCTTGTGGTCAGAAGATTAATAGTAGAGGTGGGTATCAGGGTGTGAACTCTACATCAGTGGTGTTAGGCTTGTGGTCAGAAGCTTAGCAGTAGAGGTGGGTATCAGGGTGTGAACCCTACATCAGTGGTGTTAGGGTTGTGGTCAGAAGATTAATAGTAGAGGTGGGTATCAGGGTGTGAACCCTACATCAGTGGTGTTAGGCTTGTGGTCAGAAGCTTAGCAGTAGAGGTGGGTATCAGGGTGTGAACTCTACATCAGTGTTGTTAGGCTTGTGGTCAGAAGATTAATAGTAGAGGTGGGTATCAGGGTGTGAACTCTACATCAGTGGTGTTAGGCTTGTGGTCAGAAGCTTAGCAGTAGAGGTGGGTATCAGGGTGTGAACTCTACATCAGTGGTGTTAGGCTTGTGGTCAGAAGCTTAGCAGTAGAGGTGGGTATCAGGGTGTGAACCCTACATCAGTCGTGTTAGGCTTGTGGTCAGAAGATTAATAGTAGAGCTGGGTATCAGGGTGTGAACCCTACATCAGTGGTGTTAGGGTTGTGGTCAGAAGCTTAGCAGTAGAGGTGGGTATCAGGGTGTGAACCCTACATCAGTCGTGTTAGGCTTGTGATCAGAAGATTAATAGTAGAGGTGGGTATCAGGGTGTGAAACCTACATCAGTGGTGTTAGGGTTGTGGTCAGAAGCTTAGCAGTAGAGGTGGGTATCAGGGTGTGAACCCTACATCAGTCGTGTTAGGCTTGTGGTCAGAAGATTAATAGTAGAGGTGGGTATCAGGGTGTGAACTCTACATCAGTGGTGTTAGGCTTGTGGTCAGAAGCTTAGCAGTAGAGGTGGGTATCAGGGTGTGAACCCTACATCAGTGGTGTTAGGGTTGTGGTCAGAAGATTAATAGTAGAGGTGGGTATCAGGGTGTGAACTCTACATCAGTGGTGTTAGGCTTGTGGTCAGAAGATTAATAGTAGAGGTGGGTATCAGGGTGTGAACTCTACATCAGTGGTGTTAGGCTTGTGGTCAGAAGATTAATAGTAGAGGTGGGTATCAGGGTGTGAATCCTACATCAGTGGTGTTAGGCTTGTGGTCAGAAGCTTAGCAGTAGAGGTGGGTATCAGGGTGTGAACTCTACATCAGTGGTGTTAAGCTTGTGGTCAGAAGATTAATAGTAGAGGTGGGTATCAGGGTGTGAACTCTACATCAGTGGTGTTAGGCTTGTGGTCAGAAGCTTAGCAGTAGAGGTGGGTATCAGGGTGTGAACCCTACATCAGTGGTGTTAGGGTTGTGGTCAGAAGATTAATAGTAGAGGTGGGTATCAGGGTGTGAACCCTACATCAGTGGTGTTAGGCTTGTGGTCAGAAGCTTAGCAGTAGAGGTGGGTATCAGGGTGTGAACTCTACATCAGTGGTGTTAGGCTTGTGGTCAGAAGATTAATAGTAGAGGTGGGTATCAGGGTGTGAACCCTACATCAGTTGTGTTAGGCTTGTGGTCAGAAGCTTAGCAGTAGAGGTGGGTATCAGGGTGTGAACTCTACATCAGTGGTGTTAGGTTTGTGGTCAGAAGATTAATAGTAGAGGTGGGTATCAGGGTGTGAACTCTACATCAGTGGTGTTAGGCTTGTGGTCAGAAGCTTAGCAGTAGAGGTGGGTATCAGGGTGTGAACTCTACATCAGTGGTGTTAGGCTTGTGGTCAGAAGCTTAGCAGTAGAGGTGGGTATCAGGGTGTGAACCCTACATCAGTGGTGTTAGGCTTGTGGTCAGAAGATTAATAGTAGAGCTGGGTATCAGGGTGTGAACCCTACATCAGTGGTGTTAGGCTTGTGGTCAGAAGCTTAGCAGTAGAGGTGGGTATCAGGGTGTGAACCCTACATCAGTCGTGTTAGGCTTGTGGTCAGAAGATTAATAGTAGAGCTGGGTATCAGGGTGTGAAACCTACATCAGTGGTGTTAGGGTTGTGGTCAGAAGCTTAGCAGTAGAGGTGGGTATCAGGGTGTGAACCCTACATCAGTCGTGTTAGGCTTGTGGTCAGAAGATTAATAGTAGAGGTGGGTATCAGGGTGTGAACTCTACATCAGTGGTGTTAGGCTTGTGGTCAGAAGCTTAGCAGTAGAGGTGGGTATCAGGGTGTGAACTCTACATCAGTGGTGTTAGGCTTGTGGTCAGAAGATTAATAGTAGAGGTGGGTATCAGGGTGTGAACCCTACATCAGTGGTGTTAGGCTTGTGGTCAGAAGATTAATAGTAGAGGTGGGTATCAGGGTGTGAACCCTACATCAGTGGTGTTAGGCTTGTGGTCAGAAGATTAACAGTAGAGGTGGGTATCAGGGTGTGAACCCTACATCAGTGGTGTTAGGCTTGTGGTCAGAAGCTTAGCAGTAGAGGTGGGTATCAGGGTGTGAACTCTACATCAGTTGTGTTAGGCTTGTGGTCAGAAGATTAATAGTAGAGGTGGGTATCAGGGTGTGAACCCTACATCAGTGGTGTTAGGCTTGTGGTCAGAAGATTAATAGTAGAGGTGGGTATCAGGGTGTGAACCCTACATCAGTGGTGTTAGGCTTGTGGTCAGAAGATTAATAGTAGAGGTGGGTATCAGGGTGTGAACCCTACATCAGTGGTGTTAGGCTTGTGGTCAGAAGATTAACAGTAGAGGTGGGTATCAGGGTGTGAACTCTACATCAGTGGTGTTAGGCTTGTTGTCAGAAGCTTAGTAGTAGAGGTGGGTATCAGGGTGTGAACCCTACATCAGTGGTGTTAGGCTTGTGGTCAGAAGATTAATAGTAGAGGTGGGTATCAGGGTGTGAACCCTACATCAGTGGTGTTAGGCTTGTGGTCAGAAGATTAATAGTAGAGGTGGGTATCAGGGTGTGAACCCTACATCAGTGGTGTTAGGCTTGTGGTCAGAAGATTAATAGTAGAGGTGGGTATCAGGGTGTGAACCCTACATCAGTGGTGTTAGGCTTGTTGTCAGAAGCTTAGTAGTAGAGGTGGGTATCAGGGTGTGAACCCTACATCAGTGGTGTTAGGCTTGTGGTCAGAAGATTAATAGTAGAGGTGGGTATCAGGGTGTGAACCCTACATCAGTGGTGTTAGGCTTGTGGTCAGAAGATTAATAGTAGAGGTGGGTATCAGGGTGTGAACCCTACATCAGTGGTGTTAGGCTTGTGGTCAGAAGATTAATAGTAGAGGTGGGTATCAGGGTGTGAACCCTACATCAGTGGTGTTAGGCTTGTGGTCAGAAGATTAATAGTAGAGGTGGGTATCAGGGTGTGAACTCTACATCAGTGGTGTTAGGCTTGTGGTCAGAAGATTAATAGTAGAGGTGGGTATCAGGGTGTGAACCCTACATCAGTGGTGTTAGGCTTGTTGTCAGAAGCTTAGTAGTAGAGGTGGGTATCAGGGTGTGAACCCTACATCAGTGGTGTTAGGCTTGTGGTCAGAAGCTTAGCAGTAGAGGTGGGTATCAGGGTGTGAACCCTACATCAGTGGTGTTAGGCTTGTGGTCAGAAGATTAATAGTAGAGGTGGGTATCAGGGTGTGAACCCTACATCAGTGGTGTTAGGCTTGTGGTCAGAAGCTTAATAGTAGAGGTGGGTATCAGGGTGTGAACTCTACATCAGTGGTGTTAGGCTTGTGGTCAGAAGATTAATAGTAGAGGTGGGTATCAGGGTGTGAACTCTACATCAGTGGTGTTAGGCTTGTGGTCAGAAGATTAACAGTAGAGGTGGGTATCAGGGTGTGAACCCTTCATCAGTGGTGTTAGGCTTGTGGTCAGAAGATTAATAGTAGAGGTGGGTATCAGGGTGTGAACCCTACATCAGTGGTGTTAGGCTTGTGGTCAGAAGCTTAGCAGTAGAGGTGGGTATCAGGGTGTGAACTCTACATCAGTTGTGTTAGGCTTGTGGTCAGAAGATTAATAGTAGAGGTGGGTATCAGGGTGTGAACCCTACATCAGTGGTGTTAGGCTTGTGGTCAGAAGATTAACAGTAGAGGTGGGTATCAGGGTGTGAACTCTACATCAGTGGTGTTAGGCTTGTTGTCAGAAGCTTAGTAGTAGAGGTGGGTATCAGGTTGTGAACCCTACATCAGTGGTGTTAGGCTTGTGGTCAGAAGATTAATAGAGGTGGGTATCAGGGTGTGAACCCTACATCAGTGGTGTTAGGCTTGTGGTCAGAAGATTAATAGTAGAGGTGGGTATCAGGGTGTGAACCCTACATCAGTGGTGTTAGGCTTGTGGTCAGAAGATTAATAGTAGAGGTGGGTATCAGGGTGTGAACCCTACATCAGTGGTGTTAGGCTTGTGGTCAGAAGATTAACAGTAGAGGTGGGTATCAGGGTGTGAACTCTACATCAGTGGTGTTAGGCTTGTGGTCAGAAGATTAATAGTAGAGGTGGGTATCAGGGTGTGAACCCTACATCAGTGGTGTTAGGCTTGTTGTCAGAAGCTTAGTAGTAGAGGTGGGTATCAGGGTGTGAACCCTACATCAGTGGTGTTAGGCTTGTGGTCAGAAGCTTAGCAGTAGAGGTGGGTATCAGGGTGTGAACCCTACATCAGTGGTGTTAGGCTTGTGGTCAGAAGATTAATAGTAGAGGTGGGTATCAGGGTGTGAACCCTACATCAGTGGTGTTAGGCTTGTGGTCAGAAGATTAACAGTAGAGGTGGGTATCAGGGTGTGAACCCTACATCAGTGGTGTTAGGCTTGTGGTCAGAAGCTTAGCAGTAGAGGTGGGTATCAGGGTGTGAACCCTACATCAGTGGTGTTAGGCTTGTGGTCAGAAGCTTAGCAGTAGAGGTGGGTATCAGGGTGTGAACTCTACATCAGTGGTGTTAGGCTTGTGGTCAGAAGATTAATAGTAGAGGTGGGTATCAGGGTGTGAACCCTACATCAGTGGTGTTAGGCTTGTGGTCAGAAGATTAATAGTAGAGGTGGGTATCAGGGTGTGAACCCTACATCAGTGGTGTTAGGCTTGTGGTCAGAAGATTAATAGTAGAGGTGGGTATCAGGGTGTGAACTCTACATCTGTGGTGTTAGGCTTGTGGTCAGAAGATTAATAGTAGAGGTGGGTATCAGGGTGTGAACCCTACATCAGTGGTGTTAGGCTTGTGGTGAGAAGCTTAGCAGTAGAGGTGGGTATCAGGGTGTGAATCCTACATCAGTGGTGTTAAGCTTGTGGTCAGAAGCTTAGCAGTAGAGGTGGGTATCAGGGTGTGAACTCTACATCAGTTGTGTTAGGCTTGTGGTCAGAAGATTAATAGTAGAGGTGGGTATCAGGGTGTGAACCCTACATCAGTGGTGTTAGGCTTGTGGTCAGAAGATTAATAGTAGAGGTGGGTATCAGGGTGTGAACCCTACATCAGTGGTGTTAGGCTTGTGGTCAGAAGCTTAGCAGTAGAGGTGGGTATCAGGGTGTGAACTCTACATCAGTGGTGTTAGGCTTGTGGTCAGAAGATTAATAGTAGAGGTGGGTATCAGGGTGTGAACCCTACATCAGTGGTGTTAGGCTTGTGGTCAGAAGATTAATAGTAGAGGTGGGTATCAGGGTGTGAACCCTACATCAGTGGTGTTAGGCTTGTGGTCAGAAGATTAATAGTAGAGGTGGGTATCAGGGTGTGAACCCTACATCAGTGGTGTTAGGCTTGTGGTCAGAAGCTTAGCAGTAGAGGTGGGTATCAGGGTGTGAACCCTACATCAGTGGTGTTAGGCTTGTGGTCAGAAGCTTAGCAGTAGAAGTGGGTATCAGGGTGTGAACCCTACATCAGTGGTGTTAGGCTTGTGGTCAGAAGATTAATAGTAGAGGTGGGTATCAGGGTGTGAACCCTACATCAGTGGTGTTAGGCTTGTGGTCAGAAGATTAATAGTAGAGGTGGGTATCAGGGTGTGAACCCTACATCAGTGGTGTTAGGCTTGTGGTCAGAAGCTTAGCAGTAGAGGTGGGTATCAGGGTGTGAACTCTACATCAGTGGTGTTAGGCTTGTGGTCAGAAGATTAATAGTAGAGGTGGGTATCAGGGTGTGAACCCTACATCAGTGGTGTTAGGCTTGTGGTCAGAAGTTTAGCAGTAGAGGTGGGTATCAGGGTGTGAACTCTACATCAGTGGTGTTAGGCTTGTGGTCAGAAGATTAATAGTAGAGGTGGGTATCAGGGTGTGAAATCTACATCAGTGGTGTTAAGCTTGTGGTCAGAAGCTTAGCAGTAGAGGTGGGTATCAGGGTGTGAACCCTACATCAGTGGTGTTAGGGTTGTGGTCAGAAGCTTAGCAGTAGAGGTGGGTATCAGGGTGTGAACCCTACATCAGTGGTGTTAGGCTTGTGGTCAGAAGCTTAGCAGTAGAGGTGGGTATCAGGGTGTGAACCCTACATCAGTGGTGTTAGGGTTGTGGTCAGAAGCTTAGCAGTAGAGGTGGGTATCAGGGTGTGAACCCTACATCAGTCGTGTTAGGCTTGTGGTCAGAAGCTTAGCAGTAGAGGTGGGTATCAGGGTGTGAACCCTACATCAGTGGTGTTAGGCTTGTGGTCAGAAGATTAATAGTAGAGGTGGGTATCAGGGTGTGAACTCTACATCAGTGGTGTTAGGCTTGTGGTCAGAAGCTTAGCAGTAGAGGTGGGTATCAGGGTGTGAACCCTACATCAGTCGTGTTAGGCTTGTGGTCAGAAGATTAATAGTAGAGGTGGGTATCAGGGTGTGAACTCTACATCAGTGGTGTTAGGCTTGTGGTCAGAAGCTTAGCAGTAGAGGTGGGTATCAGGGTGTGAACCCTACATCAGTGGTGTTAGGCTTGTGGTCAGAAGATTAATAGTAGAGGTGGGTATCAGGGTGTGAACCCTACATCAGTGGTGTTAGGCTTGTGGTCAGAAGCTTAGCAGTAGAGGTGGGTATCAGGGTGTGAACTCTACATCAGTGGTGTTAGGCTTGTGGTCAGAAGATTAATAGTAGAGGTGGGTATGAGGGTGTGAACCCTACATCAGTGGTGTTAGGCTTGTGGTCAGAAGATTAATAGTAGAGGTGGGTATCAGGGTGTGAACTCTACATCAGTGGTGTTAGGCTTGTGGTCAGAAGATTAATAGTAGAGGTGGGTATCAGGGTGTGAACTCTACATCAGTGGTGTTAGGCTTGTGGTCAGAAGCTTAGCAGTAGAGGTGGGTATCAGGGTGTGAACCCTACATCAGTCGTGTTAGGCTTGTGGTCAGAAGATTAATAGTAGAGGTGGGTATCAGGGTGTGAACTCTACATCAGTGGTGTTAGGCTTGTGGTCAGAAGCTTAGCAGTAGAGGTGGGTATCAGGGTGTGAACCCTACATCAGTGGTGTTAGGCTTGTGGTCAGAAGATTAATAGTAGAGGTGGGTATCAGGGTGTGAACCCTACATCAGTGGTGTTAGGCCTGTGGTCAGAAGCTTAGCAGTAGAGGTGGGTATCAGGGTGTGAACTCTACATCAGTGGTGTTAGGCTTGTGGTCAGAAGATTAATAGTAGAGGTGGGTATCAGGGTGTGAACTCTACATCAGTGGTGTTAGGCTTGTGGTCAGAAGATTAATAGTAGAGGTGGGTATCAGGGTGTGAACCCTACATCAGTGGTGTTAGGCTTGTGGTCAGAAGCTTAGCAGTAGAGGTGGGTATCAGGGTGTGAACCCTACATCAGTGGTGTTAGGCTTGTGGTCAGAAGATTAATAGTAGAGGTGGGTATCAGGGTGTGAACCCTACATCAGTGGTGTTAGGCTTGTGGTCAGAAGCTTAGCAGTAGAGGTGGGTATCAGGGTGTGAACCCTACATCAGTGGTGTTAGGCTTGTGGTCAGAAGATTAATAGTAGAGGTGGGTATCAGGGTGTGAACCCTACATCAGTGGTGTTAGGCTTGTGGTCAGAAGCTTAGCAGTAGAGGTGGGTATCAGGGTGTGAACCCTACATCAGTGGTGTTAGGCTTGTGGTCAGAAGCTTAGCAGTAGAGGTGGGTATCAGGGTGTGAACTCTACATCAGTGGTGTTAGGCTTGTGGTCAGAAGATTAATAGTAGAGGTGGGTATCAGGGTGTGAACCCTACATCAGTGGTGTTAGGCTTGTGGTCAGAAGATTAATAGTAGAGGTGGGTATCAGGGTGTGAACTCTACATCAGTGGTGTTAGGCTTGTGGTCAGAAGCTTAGCAGTAGAGGTGGATATCAGGGTGTGAACCCTACATCAGTGGTGTTAGGCTTGTGGTCAGAAGCTTAGCAGTAGAGGTGGGTATCAGGGTGTGAACCCTACATCAGTCGTGTTAGGCTTGTGGTCAGAAGCTTAGCAGTAGAGGTGGGTATCAGGGTGTGAACCCTACATCAGTGGTGTTAGGCTTGTGGTCAGAAGATTAATAGTAGAGGTGGGTATCAGGGTGTGAACCCTACATCAGTGGCGTTAGGTTTGTGGTCAGAAGATTAATAGTAGAGGTGGGTATCAGGGTGTGAACCCTACATCAGTGGTGTTAGGCTTGTGGTCAGAAGATTAATAGTAGAGGTGGGTATCAGGGTGTGAACTCTACATCAGTGGTGTTAGGCTTGTGGTCAGAAGCTTAGCAGTAGAGGTGGGTATCAGGGTGGGAACTCTACATCAGTGGTGTTAGGCTTGTGGTCAGAAGCTTAGCAGTAGAGGTGGGTATCAGGGTGTGAACCCTACATCAGTGGTGTTAGGGCTGTGGTCAGAAGCTTAGCAGTAGAGGTGGGTATCAGGGTGTGAACCCTACATCAGTGGTGTTAGGCTTGTGGTCAGAAGATTAACAGTAGAGGTGGGTATCAGGGTGTGAACCCTACATCAGTGGTGTTAGGCTTGTGGTCAGAAGCTTAGCAGTAGAGGTGGGTATCAGGGTGTGAACTCTACATCAGTGGTGTTAGGCTTGTGGTCAGAAGATTAATAGTAGAGGTGGGTATCAGGGTGTGAACCCTACATCAGTGGTGTTAGGCTTGTGGTCAGAAGATTAATAGTAGAGGTGGGTATCAGGGTGTGAACTCTACATCAGTGGTGTTAGGCTTGTGGTCAGAAGCTTAGCAGTAGAGGTGGATATCAGGGTGTGAACCCTACATCAGTGGTGTTAGGCTTGTGGTCAGAAGCTTAGCAGTAGAGGTGGGTATCAGGGTGTGAACCCTACATCAGTGGTGTTAGGGTTGTGGTCAGAAGCTTAGCAGTAGAGGTGGGTATCAGGGTGTGAACCCTACATCAGTCGTGTTAGGCTTGTGGTCAGAAGCTTAGCAGTAGAGGTGGGTATCAGGGTGTGAACCCTACATCAGTGGTGTTAGGCTTGTGGTCAGAAGATTAATAGTAGAGGTGGGTATCAGGGTGTGAACTTTACATCAGTGGCGTTAGGCTTGTGGTCAGAAGATTAATAGTAGAGGTGGGTATCAGGGTGTGAACCGTACATCAGTGGTGTTAGGCTTGTGGTCAGAAGATTAATAGTAGAGGTGGGTATCAGGGTGTGAACTCTACATCAGTGGTGTTAGGCTTGTGGTCAGAAGCTTAGCAGTAGAGGTGGGTATCAGGGTGTGAACTCTACATCAGTGGTGTTAGGCTTGTGGTCAGAAGCTTAGCAGTAGAGGTGGGTATCAGGGTGTGAACCCTACATCAGTGGTGTTAGGGCTGTGGTCAGAAGCTTAGCAGTAGAGGTGGGTATCAGGGTGTGAACCCTACATCAGTGGTGTTAGGGCTGTGGTCAGAAGCTTAGCAGTAGAGGTGGGTATCAGGGTGTGAACTCTACATCAGTGGTGTTAGGCTTGTGGTCAGAAGATTAACAGTAGAGGTGGGTATCAGGGTGTGAACTCTACATCAGTTGTGTTAGGCTTGTGGTCAGAAGCTTAGCAGTAGAGGTGGGTATCAGGGTGTGAACCCTACATCAGTGGTGTTAGGCTTGTGGTCAGAAGCTTAGCAGTAGAGGTGGGTATCAGGGTGTGAACTCTACATCAGTGGTGTTAGGCTTGTGGTCAGAAGATTAATAGTAGAGGTGGGTATCAGGGTGTGAACCCTACATCAGTGGTGTTAGGCTTGTGGTCAGAAGATTAATAGTAGAGGTGGGTATCAGGGTGTGAACCCTACATCAGTGGTGTTAGGCTTGTGGTCAGAAGATTAATAGTAGAGGTGGGTATCAGGGTGTGAACCCTACATCAGTGGTGTTAGGCTTGTGGTCAGAAGCTTAGCAGTAGAGGTGGGTATCAGGGTGTGAACTCTACATCAGTGGTGTTAGGCTTGTGGTCAGAAGATTAATAGTAGAGGTGGGTATCAGGGTGTTAACCCTACATCAGTGGTGTTAGGCTTGTGGTCAGAAGATTAATAGTAGAGGTGGGTATCAGGGTGTGAACCCTACATCAGTGGTGTTAGGCTTGTGGTCAGAAGCTTAGCAGTAGAGGTGGGTATCAGGGTGTGAACTCTACATCAGTGGTGTTAGGCTTGTGGTCAGAAGCTTAGCAGTAGAGGTGGGTATCAGGGTGTGAACCCTACATCAGTGGTGTTAGGCTTGTGGTCAGAAGCTTAGCAGTAGAGGTGGGTATCAGGGTGTGAACTCTACATCAGTGGTGTTAGGCTTGTGGTCAGAAGATTAATAGTAGAGGTGGGTATCAGGGTGTGAACCCTACATCAGTGGTGTTAGGCTTGTGGTCAGAAGATTAATAGTAGAGGTGGGTATCAGGGTGTGAACTCTACATCAGTGGTGTTAGGCTTGTGGTCAGAAGCTTAGCAGTAGAGGTGGATATCAGGGTGTGAACTCTACATCAGTGGTGTTAGGCTTGTGGTCAGAAGCTTAGCAGTAGAGGTGGGTATCAGGGTGTGAACCCTACATCAGTGGTGTTAGGGCTGTGGTCAGAAGCTTAGCAGTAGAGGTGGGTATCAGGGTGTGAACCCTACATCAGTGGTGTTAGGCTTGTGGTCAGAAGCTTAGCAGTAGAGGTGGGTATCAGGGTGTGAACTCTACATCAGTGGTGTTAGGCTTGTGGTCAGAAGATTAACAGTAGAGGTGGGTATCAGGGTGTGAACTCTACATCAGTGGTGTTAGGCTTGTGGTCAGAAGATTAATAGTAGAGGTGGGTATCAGGGTGTGAACCCTACATCAGTGGTGTTAGGCTTGTGGTCAGAAGATTAATAGTAGAGGTGGGTATCAGGGTGTGAACTCTACATCAGTGGTGTTAGGCTTGTGGTCAGAAGATTAATAGTAGAGGTGGGTATCAGGGTGTGAACCCTACATCAGTGGTGTTAGGCTTGTGGTCAGAAGCTTAATAGTAGAGGTGGGTATCAGGGTGTTAACTCTACATCAGTGGTGTTAGGCTTGTGGTCAGAAGATTAATAGTAGAGGTGGGTATCAGGGTGTGAACTCTACATCAGTGGTGTTAGGCTTGTGGTCAGAAGATTAATAGTAGAGGTGGGTATCAGGGTGTGAACTCTACATCAGTGGTGTTAGGCTTGTGGTCAGAAGATTAATAGTAGAGGTGGGTATCAGGGTGTGAACTCTACATCAGTGGTGTTAGGCTTGTGGTCAGAAGATTAATAGTAGAGGTGGGTATCAGGGTGTGAACCCTACATCAGTGGTGTTAAGCTTGTGGTCAGAAGCTTAGCAGTAGAGGTGGGTATCAGGGTGTGAACTCTACATCAGTGGTGTTAGGCTTGTGGTCAGAAGATTAATAGTAGAGGTGGGTATCAGGGTGTGAACTCTACATCAGTGGTGTTAGGCTTGTGGTCAGAAGATTAATAGTAGAGGTGGGTATCAGGGTGTGAACCCTACATCAGTGGTGTTAGGGCTGTGGTCAGAAGCTTAGCAGTAGAGGTGGGTATCAGGGTGTGAACCCTACATCAGTGGTGTTAGGCTTGTGGTCAGAAGATTAATAGTAGAGGTGGGTATCAGGGTGTGAACTCTACATCAGTGGTGTTAGGCTTGTGGTCAGAAGCTTAGCAGTAGAGGTGGGTATCAGGGTGTGAACCCTACATCAGTGGTGTTAGGGCTGTGGTCAGAAGCTTAGCAGTAGAGGTGGGTATCAGGGTGTGAACCCTACATCAGTGGTGTTAGGCTTGTGGTCAGAAGCTTAGCAGTAGAGGTGGGTATCAGGGTGTGAACTCTACATCAGTGGTGTTAGGCTTGTGGTCAGAAGATTAACAGTAGAGGTGGGTATCAGGGTGTGAACTCTACATCAGTGGTGTTAGGCTTGTGGTCAGAAGATTAATAGTAGAGGTGGGTATCAGGGTGTGAACCCTACATCAGTGGTGTTAGGCTTGTGGTCAGAAGATTAATAGTAGAGGTGGGTATCAGGGTGTGAACTCTACATCAGTGGTGTTAGGCTTGTGGTCAGAAGATTAATAGTAGAGGTGGGTATCAGGGTGTGAACCCTACATCAGTGGTGTTAGGCTTGTGGTCAGAAGCTTAATAGTAGAGGTGGGTATCAGGGTGTTAACTCTACATCAGTGGTGTTAGGCTTGTGGTCAGAAGATTAATAGTAGAGGTGGGTATCAGGGTGTGAACTCTACATCAGTGGTGTTAGGCTTGTGGTCAGAAGATTAATAGTAGAGGTGGGTATCAGGGTGTGAACTCTACATCAGTGGTGTTAGGCTTGTGGTCAGAAGATTAATAGTAGAGGTGGGTATCAGGGTGTGAACTCTACATCAGTGGTGTTAGGCTTGTGGTCAGAAGATTAATAGTAGAGGTGGGTATCAGGGTGTGAACCCTACATCAGTGGTGTTAAGCTTGTGGTCAGAAGCTTAGCAGTAGAGGTGGGTATCAGGGTGTGAACTCTACATCAGTGGTGTTAGGCTTGTGGTCAGAAGATTAATAGTAGAGGTGGGTATCAGGGTGTGAACTCTACATCAGTGGTGTTAGGCTTGTGGTCAGAAGATTAATAGTAGAGGTGGGTATCAGGGTGTGAACCCTACATCAGTGGTGTTAGGGCTGTGGTCAGAAGCTTAGCAGTAGAGGTGGGTATCAGGGTGTGAACCCTACATCAGTGGTGTTAGGCTTGTGGTCAGAAGATTAATAGTAGAGGTGGGTATCAGGGTGTGAACTCTACATCAGTGGTGTTAGGCTTGTGGTCAGAAGCTTAGCAGTAGAGGTGGGTATCAGGGTGTGAACTCTACATCAGTGGTGTTAGGCTTGTGGTCAGAAGATTAATAGTAGAGGTGGGTATCAGGGTGTGAACTCTACATCAGTGGTGTTAGGCTTGTGGTTAGAAGATTAATAGTAGAGGTGGGTATCAGGGTGTGAACCCTACATCAGTGGTGTTAGGCTTGTCGTCAGCAGATTAACAGTAGAGGTGGGTATCAGGGTGTGAACCCTACATCAGTGGTGTTAGGGTTGTGGTCAGAAGATTAATAGTAGAGGTGGGTATCAGGGTGTGAACTCTACATCAGTGGTGTTAGGGTTGTGGTCTGAAGATTAATAGTAGAGGTGGGTATCAGAGTGTGAACCCTACATCAGTGGTGTTAGGGTTGTGGTCAGAACCTTAGCAGCAGAGGTGGGTATCAGGGTGTGAACCCTACATCAGTGGTGTTAGGCTTGTGGTCAGAAGATTAATAGTAGAGGTGGGTATCAGGGTGTGAACTCTACATCAGTGGTGTTAGGCTTGTGGTCAGAAGCTTAGCAGTAGAGGTGGATATCAGGGTGTGAACCCTACATCAGTGGTGTTAGGCTTGTGGTCAGAAGCTTAGCAGTAGAGGTGGGTATCAGGGTGTGAACCCTACATCAGTGGTGTTAGGGTTGTGGTCAGAAGCTTAGCAGTAGAGGTGGGTATCAGGGTGTGAACCCTACATCAGTCGTGTTAGGCTTGTGGTCAGAAGCTTAGCAGTAGAGGTGGGTATCAGGGTGTGAACCCTACATCAGTGGTGTTAGGCTTGTGGTCAGAAGATTAATAGTAGAGGTGGGTATCAGAGTGTGAACCCTACATCAGTGGTGTTAGGCTTGTGGTCAGAAGCTTAGCAGTAGAAGTGGGTATCAGGGTGTGAACCCTACATCAGTGGTGTTAGGCTTGTGGTCAGAAGATTAATAGTAGAGGTGGGTATCAGGGTGTGAACCCTACATCAGTGGTGTTAGGCTTGTGGTCAGAAGATTAACAGTAGAGGTGGGTATCAGGGTGTGAACCCTACATCAGTGGTGTTAGGCTTGTGGTCAGAACCTTAGCAGCAGAGGTGGGTATCAGGGTGTGAACCCTACATCAGTGGTGTTAGGGTTGTGGTCAGAAGATTAATAGTAGAGGTGGGTATCAGGGTGTGAACTCTACATCAGTGGTGTTAGGGTTGTGGTCTGAAGATTAATAGTAGAGGTGGGTATCAGAGTGTGAACCCTACATCAGTGGTGTTAGGGTTGTGGTCAGAACCTTAGCAGCAGAGGTGGGTATCAGGGTGTGAACCCTACATCAGTGGTGTTAGGGTTGTGGTCAGAACCTTAGCAGCAGAGGTGGGTATCAGGGTGTGAACCCTACATCAGTGGTGTTAGGCTTGTGGTCAGAAGATTAATAGTAGAGGTGGGTATCAGGGTGTGAACTCTACATCAGTGGTGTTAGGCTTGTGGTCAGAAGCTTAGCAGTAGAGGTGGGTATCAGGGTGTGAACTCTACATCAGTGGTGTTAGGCTTGTGGTCAGAAGATTAATAGTAGAGGTGGGTATCAGGGTGTGAACCCTACATCAGTGGTGTTAGGCTTGTGCTCAGAAGATTAATAGTAGAGGTGGGTATCAGGGTGTGAAGCCTTCATCAGTGGTGTTAGGCTTGTGGTCAGAAGCTTAGCAGTAGAGGTGGGTATCAGGGTGTGAATCCTACATCAGTGGCGTTAGGCTTGTGGTCAGAAGCTTAGCAGTAGAGGTGGGTATCAGGGTGTGAACCCTACATCAGTGGTGTTAAGCTTGTGGTCAGAAGATTAATAGTAGAGGTGGGTATCAGGGTGTAAACTCTACATCAGTGGTGTTAGGGTTGTGGTCTGAAGATTAATAGTAGAGGTGGGTATCAGAGTGTGAACCCTACATCAGTGGTGTTAGGGTTGTGGTCAGAACCTTAGCAGCAGAGGTGGGTATCAGGGTGTGAACCCTACATCAGTGGTGTTAGGGTTGTGGTCAGAACCTTAGCAGCAGAGGTGGGTATCAGGGTGTGAACCCTACATCAGTGGTGTTAGGCTTGTGGTCAGAAGATTAATAGTAGAGGTGGGTATCAGGGTGTGAACTCTACATCAGTGGTGTTAGGCTTGTGGTCAGAAGCTTAGCAGTAGAGGTGGGTATCAGGGTGTGAACTCTACATCAGTGGTGTTAGGCTTGTGGTCAGAAGATTAATAGTAGAGGTGGGTATCAGGGTGTGAACCCTACATCAGTGGTGTTAGGCTTGTGCTCAGAAGATTAATAGTAGAGGTGGGTATCAGGGTGTGAAGCCTTCATCAGTGGTGTTAGGCTTGTGGTCAGAAGCTTAGCAGTAGAGGTGGGTATCAGGGTGTGAATCCTACATCAGTGGCGTTAGGCTTGTGGTCAGAAGCTTAGCAGTAGAGGTGGGTATCAGGGTGTGAACCCTACATCAGTGGTGTTAAGCTTGTGGTCAGAAGATTAATAGTAGAGGTGGGTATCAGGGTGTGAACTCTACATCAGTGGTGTTAGGCTTGTGGTCAGAAGATTAATAGTAGAGGTGGGTATCAGGGTGTGAACCCTACATCAGTGGTGTTAGGCTTGTGGTCAGAAGCTTAGCAGTAGAGGTGGGTATCAGGGTGTGAACTCTACATCAGTGGCGTTAGGCTTGTGGTCAGAAGCTTAGTAGTAGAGGTGGGTATCAGGGTGTGAACCCTACATCAGTGGTGTTAGGCTTGTGGTCAGAAGCTTAGCAGTAGAGGTGGGTATCAGGGTGTGAACTCTACATCAGTGGCGTTAGGCTTGTTGTCAGAAGCTTAGTAGTAGAGGTGGATCAGGGTGTGAACCCTATATCAGTGGTGTTAAGCTTGTGGTCAGAAGCTTAGCAGTAGAGGTGGGTATCAGGGTGTGAACTCTACATCAGTGGTGTTAGGCTTGTGGTCAGAAGATTAATAGTAGAGGTGGGTATCAGGGTGTGAACCCTACATCAGTGGTGTTAGGCTTGTGGTCAGAAGATTAACAGTAGAGGTGGGTATCAGGGTGTGAACCCTACATCAGTGGTGTTAAGCTTGTGGTCAGAAGATTAATAGTAGAGGTGGGTATCAGGGTGTGAACCCTACATCAGTGGTGTTAGGCTTGTGGTCAGAAGATTAATAGTAGAGGTGGGTATCAGGGTGTGAACCCTACATCAGTGCTGTTAGGCTTGTGGTCAGAAGCTTAGCAGTAGAGGTGGGTATCAGGGTGTGAACCCTACATCAGTGGTGTTAGGCTTGTGGTCAGAAGCTTAGCTGTAGAGGTGGGTATCAGGGTGTGAACTCTACATCAGTGGTGTTAGGCTTGTGGTCAGAAGATTAATAGTAGAGGTGGGTATCAGGGTGTGAACCCTACATCAGTGGTGTTAGGCTTGTGGTCAGAAGCTTAGCAGTAGAGGTGGGTATCAGGGTGTGAACCCTACATCAGTGGCGTTAGGCTTGTGGTCAGAAGCTTAGCTGTAGAGGTGGGTATCAGGGTGTGAACTCTATATCAGTGGTGTTAGGCTTGTGGTCAGAAGATTAATAGTAGAGGTGGGTATCAGGGTGTGAATCCTACATCAGTGGTGTTAGGGTTGTGGTCAGAAGCTTAGCAGTAGAGGTGGGTATCAGGGTGTGAACTCTACATCAGTGGTGTTAGGGTTGTGGTCAGAAGATTAATAGTAGAGGTGGGTATCAGGGTGTGAACTCTACATCAGTGGTGTTAGGCTTGTGGTTAGAAGCTTAGCAGTAGAGGTGGGTATCAGGGTGTGAACCCTACATCAGTGGTGTTAAGCTTGTGGTCAGAAGATTAATAGTAGAGGTGGGTATCAGGGTGTGAACTCTACATCAGTGGTGTTAGGCTTGTGGTCAGAAGATTAATAGTAGAGGTGGGTATCAGGGTGTGAACCCTACATCAGTGGTGTTAGGCTTGTGGTCAGAAGCTTAGCAGTAGAGGTGGGTATCAGGGTGTGAACCCTACATCAGTGGTGTTAGGCTTGTGGTCAGAAGATTAATAGTAGAGGTGGGTATCAGGGTGTGAACTCTACATCAGTGGTGTTAGGCTTGTGGTCAGAAGATTAATAGTAGAGGTGGGTATCAGGGTGTGAACCCTACATCAGTGGTGTTAAGCTTGTGGTCAGAAGATTAATAGTAGAGGTGGGTATCAGGGTGTGAACCCTACATCAGTGGTGTTAGGCTTGTGGTCAGAAGATTAACAGTAGAGGTGGGTATCAGGGTGTGAACTTTACATCAGTGGTGTTAGGCTTGTGGTCAGAAGCTTAGCAGTAGAGGTGGGTATCAGGGTGTGAATCCTACATCAGTGGTGTTAGGCTTGTGGTCAGAAGCTTAGCAGTAGAGGTGGGTATCAGGGTGTGAACTCTACATCAGTGGCGTTAGGCTTGTGGTCAGAAGCTTAGTAGTAGAGGTGGGTATCAGGGTGTGAACCCTACATCAGTGGTGTTAAGCTTGTGGTCAGAAGCTTAGCAGTAGAGGTGGGTATCAGGGTGTGAACTCTACATCAGTGGTGTTAGGCTTGTGGTCAGAAGCTTAGCAGTAGAGGTGGGTATCAGGGTGTGAACCCTACATCAGTGGTGTTAGGCTTGTGGTCAGAAGATTAATAGTAGAGGTGGGTATCAGGGTGTGAACCCTACATCAGTGGTGTTAGGCTTGTGGTCAGAAGATTAACAGTAGAGGTGGGTATCAGGGTGTGAACCCTACATCAGTGGTGTTAGGCTTGTGGTCAGAAGCTTAGCAGTAGAGGTGGGTATCAGGGTGTGAACTCTACATCAGTGGCGTTAGGCTTGTGGTCAGAAGCTTAGTAGTAGAGGTGGGTATCAGGGTGTGAACCCTACATCAGTGGTGTTAAGCTTGTGGTCAGAAGCTTAGCAGTAGAGGTGGGTATCAGGGTGTGAACTCTACATCAGTGGTGTTAGGCTTGTGGTCAGAAGATTAATAGTAGAGGTGGGTATCAGGGTGTGAACCCTACATCAGTGGTGTTAAGCTTGTGGTCAGAAGATTAATAGTAGAGGTGGGTATCAGGGTGTGAACCCTACATCAGTGGTGTTAGGCTTGTGGTCAGAAGATTAATAGTAGAGGTGGGTATCAGGGTGTGAACTCTATATCAGTGGTGTTAGGGTTGTGGTCAGAAGATTAATAGTAGAGGTGGGTATCAGGGTGTGAACCCTACATCAGTGGTGTTAGGGTTGTGGTCAGAAGATTAATAGTAGAGGTGGGTATCAGGGTGTGAACCCTACATCAGTGGTGTTAGGCTTGTGGTCAGAAGCTTAGCAGTAGAGGTGGGTATCAGGGTGTGAACTCTACATCAGTGGCGTTAGGCTTGTTGTCAGAAGCTTAGTAGTAGAGGTGGGTATCAGGGTGTGAACCCTACATCAGTGGTGTTAAGCTTGTGGTCAGAAGCTTAGCAGTAGAGGTGGGTATCAGGGTGTGAACTCTACATCAGTGGTGTTAGGCTTGTGGTCAGAAGATTAATAGTAGAGGTGGGTATCAGGGTGTGAACCCTACATCAGTGGTGTTAGGCTTGTGGTCAGAAGATTAATAGTAGAGGTGGGTATCAGGGTGTGAACTCTACATCAGTGGTGTTAGGCTTGTGGTCAGAAGCTTAGCAGTAGAGGTGGGTATCAGGGTGTGAACTCTACATCAGTGGTGTTAGGCTTGTGGTCAGAAGCTTAGCAGTAGAGGTGGGTATCAGGGTGTGAACTCTACATCAGTGGTGTTAGGGTTGTGGTCAGAAGATTAATAGTAGAGGTGGGTATCAGGGTGTGAACTCTACATCAGTGGTGTTAGGGTTGTGGTCAGAAGATTAATAGTAGAGGTGGGTATCAGGGTGTGAACCCTACATCAGTGGTGTTAGGCTTGTGGTCAGAAGATTAATAGTAGAGGTGGGTATCAGGGTGTGAACTCTACATCAGTGGTGTTAGGCTTGTGGTCAGAAGATTAATAGTAGAGGTGGGTATCAGGGTGTGAACCCTACATCAGTGGTGTTAAGCTTGTGGTCAGAAGATTAATAGTAGAGGTGGGTATCAGGGTGTGAACCCTACATCAGTGGTGTTAGGCTTGTGGTCAGAAGATTAACAGTAGAGGTGGGTATCAGGGTGTGAACTTTACATCAGTGGTGTTAGGCTTGTGGTCAGAAGCTTAGCAGTAGAGGTGGGTATCAGGGTGTGAATCCTACATCAGTGGTGTTAGGCTTGTGGTCAGAAGCTTAGCAGTAGAGGTGGGTATCAGGGTGTGAACTCTACATCAGTGGCGTTAGGCTTGTGGTCAGAAGCTTAGTAGTAGAGGTGGGTATCAGGGTGTGAACCCTACATCAGTGGTGTTAAGCTTGTGGTCAGAAGCTTAGCAGTAGAGGTGGGTATCAGGGTGTGAACTCTACATCAGTGGTGTTAGGCTTGTGGTCAGAAGCTTAGCAGTAGAGGTGGGTATCAGGGTGTGAACCCTACATCAGTGGTGTTAGGCTTGTGGTCAGAAGATTAATAGTAGAGGTGGGTATCAGGGTGTGAACCCTACATCAGTGGTGTTAGGCTTGTGGTCAGAAGATTAACAGTAGAGGTGGGTATCAGGGTGTGAACCCTACATCAGTGGTGTTAGGCTTGTGGTCAGAAGCTTAGCAGTAGAGGTGGGTATCAGGGTGTGAACTCTACATCAGTGGCGTTAGGCTTGTGGTCAGAAGCTTAGTAGTAGAGGTGGGTATCAGGGTGTGAACCCTACATCAGTGGTGTTAAGCTTGTGGTCAGAAGCTTAGCAGTAGAGGTGGGTATCAGGGTGTGAACTCTACATCAGTGGTGTTAGGCTTGTGGTCAGAAGATTAATAGTAGAGGTGGGTATCAGGGTGTGAACCCTACATCAGTGGTGTTAAGCTTGTGGTCAGAAGATTAATAGTAGAGGTGGGTATCAGGGTGTGAACCCTACATCAGTGGTGTTAGGCTTGTGGTCAGAAGATTAATAGTAGAGGTGGGTATCAGGGTGTGAACTCTATATCAGTGGTGTTAGGGTTGTGGTCAGAAGATTAATAGTAGAGGTGGGTATCAGGGTGTGAACCCTACATCAGTGGTGTTAGGGTTGTGGTCAGAAGATTAATAGTAGAGGTGGGTATCAGGGTGTGAACCCTACATCAGTGGTGTTAGGCTTGTGGTCAGAAGCTTAGCAGTAGAGGTGGGTATCAGGGTGTGAACTCTACATCAGTGGCGTTAGGCTTGTTGTCAGAAGCTTAGTAGTAGAGGTGGGTATCAGGGTGTGAACCCTACATCAGTGGTGTTAAGCTTGTGGTCAGAAGCTTAGCAGTAGAGGTGGGTATCAGGGTGTGAACTCTACATCAGTGGTGTTAGGCTTGTGGTCAGAAGATTAATAGTAGAGGTGGGTATCAGGGTGTGAACCCTACATCAGTGGTGTTAGGCTTGTGGTCAGAAGATTAATAGTAGAGGTGGGTATCAGGGTGTGAACTCTACATCAGTGGTGTTAGGCTTGTGGTCAGAAGCTTAGCAGTAGAGGTGGGTATCAGGGTGTGAACTCTACATCAGTGGTGTTAGGCTTGTGGTCAGAAGATTAACAGTAGAGGTGGGTATCAGGGTGTGAACTCTACATCAGTGGTGTTAGGCTTGTGGTCAGAAGCTTAGCAGTAGAGGTGGGTATCAGGGTGTGAACTCTACATCAGTGGTGTTAGGGTTGTGGTCAGAAGATTAATAGTAGAGGTGGGTATCAGGGTGTGAACTCTACATCAGTGGTGTTAGGCTTGTGGTCAGAAGATTAACAGTAGAGGTGGGTATCAGGGTGTGAACTCTACATCAGTGGTGTTAGGCTTGTGGTCAGAAGCTTAGCAGTAGAGGTGGGTATCAGGGTGTGAACTCTACATCAGTGGTGTTAGGGTTGTGGTCAGAAGATTAATAGTAGAGGTGGGTATCAGGGTGTGAACTCTACATCAGTGGTGTTAGGGTTGTGGTCAGAAGATTAATAGTAGAGGTGGGTATCAGGGTGTGAACTCTACATCAGTGGTGTTAGGCTTGTGGTTAGAAGCTTAGCAGTAGAGGTGGGTATCAGGGTGTGAACTCTACATCAGTGGTGTTAGGCTTGTGGTCAGAAGATTAATAGTAGAGGTGGGTATCAGGGTGTGAACCCTACATCAGTGGTGTTAGGCTTGTGGTCAGAAGATTAATAGTAGAGGTGGGTATCAGGGTGTGAACCCTACATCAGTGGTGTTAAGCTTGTGGTCAGAAGATTAATAGTAGAGGTGGGTATCAGGGTGTGAACTCTACATCAGTGGTGTTAGGCTTGTGGTCAGAAGCTTAGCAGTAGAGGTGGGTATCAGGGTGTTAACCCTACATCAGTGGTGTTAGGCTTGTGGTCAGAAGATTAATAGTAGAGGTGGGTATCAGGGTGTGAACTCTACATCAGTGGTGTTAGGCTTGTGGTCAGAAGATTAATAGTAGAGGTGGGTATCAGGGTGTGAACCCTACATCAGTGGTGTTAAGCTTGTGGTCAGAAGATTAATAGTAGAGGTGGGTATCAGGGTGTGAACTCTACATCAGTGGTGTTAGGCTTGTGGTCAGAAGCTTAGCAGTAGAGGTGGGTATCAGGGTGTTAACCCTACATCAGTGGTGTTAGGCTTGTGGTCAGAAGATTAATAGTAGAGGTGGGTATCAGGGTGTGAACCCTACATCAGTGGTGTTAGGCTTGTGGTCAGAAGATTAACAGTAGAGGTGGGTATCAGGGTCTGAACCCTACATCAGTGGTGTTAAGCTTGTGGTCAGAAGCTTAGCAGTAGAGGTGGGTATCAGGGTGTGAACCCTACATCAGTGGTGTTAGGCTTGTGGTCAGAAGATTAATAGTAGAGGTGGGTATCAGGGTGTGAACCCTACATCAGTGGTGTTAGGCTTGTGGTCAGAACATTAATAGTAGAGGTGGGTATCAGGGTGTGAACTCTACATCAGTGGTGTTAGGGTTGTGGTCAGAAGATTAATAGTAGAGGTGGGTATCAGGGTGTGAACCCTACATCAGTGGTGTTAGGCTTGTGGTCAGAAGATTAATAGTAGAGGTGGGTATCAGGGTGTGAACTCTACATCAGTGGTGTTAGGCTTGTGGTCTGAAGATTAATAGTAGAGGTGGGTATCAGGGTGTGAACCCTACATCAGTGGTGTTAGGCTTGTGGTCAGAAGCTTAGCAGTAGAGGTGGGTATCAGGGTGTGAACTCTACATCAGTGGTGTTAGGGTTGTGGTCAGAAGATTAATAGTAGAGGTGGGTATCAGGGTGTGAACCCTACATCAGTGGTGTTAGGGTTGTGGTCAGAAGATTAATAGTAGAGGTGGGTATCAGGGTGTGAACCCTACATCAGTGGTGTTAGGCTTGTGGTCAGAAGATTAATAGTAGAGGTGGGTATCAGGGTGTGAACCCTACATCAGTGGTGTTAGGCTTGTGGTCAGAAGATTAATAGTAGAGGTGGGTATCAGGGTGTGAACCCTACATCAGTGGTGTTAGGGTTGTGGTCAGAAGATTAATAGTAGAGGTGGGTATCAGGGTGTGAACCCTACATCAGTGGTGTTAGGCTTGTGGTCAGAAGATTAATAGTAGAGGTGGGTATCAGGGTGTGAACCCTACATCAGTGGTGTTAGGGTTGTGGTCAGAAGATTAATAGTAGAGGTGGGTATCAGGGTGTGAACCCTACATCAGTGGTGCTAGGCTTGTGGTCAGAAGATTAATAGTAGAGGTGGGTATCAGGGTGTGAACCCTACATCAGTGGTGTTAGGCTTGTGGTCAGAAGATTAATAGTAGAGGTGGGTATCAGGGTGTGAACCCTACATCAGTGGTGTTAGGCTTGTGGTCAGAAGATTAATAGTAGAGGTGGGTATCAGGGTGTGAACCGTACATCAGTGGTGTTAGGCTTGTGGTCAGAAGATTAATAGTAGAGGTGGGTATCAGGGTGTGAACTCTACATCAGTGGTGTTAGGCTTGTGGTCAGAAGATTAATAGTAGAGGTGGGTATCAGGGTGTGAACCCTACATCAGTGGTGTTAGGCTTGTGGTCAGAAGCTTAGCAGTAGAGGTGGGTATCAGGGTGTGAACTCTACATCAGTGGTGTTAGGCTTGTGGTCAGAAGCTTAGCAGTAGAGGTGGGTATCAGGGTGTGAACCCTACATCAGTGGTGTTAGGGTTGTGGTCTGAAGATTAATAGTAGAGGTGGGTATCAGGTTGTGAACTCTACATCAGTCGTGTTAGGCTTGTGGTCAGAAGATTAATAGTAGAGGTGGGTATCAGGGTGTGAACTCTACATCAGTCGTGTTAGGCTTGTGGTCAGAAGATTAATAGTAGAGGTGGGTATCAGGGTGTGAACCCTACATCAGTGGTGTTAGGCTTGTGGTCAGAAGCTTAGCAGTAGAGGTGGGTATCAGGGTGTGAACTCTACATCAGTGGTGTTAGGCTTGTGGTCAGAAGCTTAGCAGTAGAGGTGGGTATCAGGGTGTGAACCCTACATCAGTGGTGTTAGGCTTGTGGTCAGAAGATTAATAGTAGAGGTGGGTATCAGGGTGTGAACCCTACATCAGTGGTGTTAGGGTTGTGGTCAGAAGATTAATAGTAGAGGTGGGTATCAGGGTGTGAACTCTACATCAGTGGTGTTAGGCTTGTGGTCAGAAGCTTAGCAGTAGAGGTGGGTATCAGGGTGTGAACCCTACATTAGTGGTGTTACGGTTGTGGTCTGAAGATTAATAGTAGAGGTGGGTATCAGGGTGTGAACCCTACATCAGTGGTGTTAGGGTTGTGGTCTGAAGATTAATAGTAGAGGTGGGTATCAGGGTGTGAACCCTACATCAGTGGTGTTAGGCTTGTGGTCAGAAGATTAACAGTAGAGGTGGGTATCAGGGTGTGAACTCTACATCAGTGGTGTTAAGCTTGTGGTCAGAAGATTAATAGTAGAGGTGGGTATCAGGGTGTGAACCCTACATCAGTGGTGTTAAGCTTGTGGTCAGAAGATTAATAGTAGAGGTGGGTATCAGGGTGTGAATCCTACATCAGTGGTGTTAGGCTTGTGGTCAGAAGATTAATAGTAGAGGTGGGTATCAGGGTGTGAACCCTACATCAGTGGTGTTAGGCTTGTGGTCAGAAGATTAATAGTAGAGGTGGGTATCAGGGTGTGAACCCTACATCAGTGGTGTTAGGGTTGTGGTCAGAAGATTAATAGTAGAGGTGGGTATCAGGGTGTGAACTCTACATCAGTGGTGTTAGGGTTGTGGTCAGAAGATTAATAGTAGAGGTGGGTATCAGGGTGTGAACCCTACATCAGTGGTGTTAGGGTTGTGGTCAGAAGATTAATAGTAGAGGTGGGTATCAGGGTGTGAACCCTACATCAGTGGTGTTAGGCTTGTGGTCAGAAGATTAATAGTAGAGGTGGGTATCAGGGTGTGAATCCTACATCAGTGGTGTTAGGGTTGTGGTCAGAAGATTAATAGTAGAGGTGGGTATCAGGGTGTGAACCCTACATCAGTGGTGTTAGGCTTGTGGTCAGAAGATTAATAGTAGAGGTGGGTATCAGGGTGTGAATCCTACATCAGTGGTGTTAGGGTTGTGGTCAGAAGCTTAGCAGTAGAGGTGGGTATCAGGGTGTGAACTCTACATCAGTGGTGTTAGGCTTGTGGTCAGAAGCTTAGCAGTAGAGGTGGGTATCAGGGTGTGAATCCTACATCAGTGGTGTTAGGCTTGTGGTCAGAAGATTAATAGTAGAGGTGGGTATCAGGGTGTGAATCCTACATCAGTGGTGTTAGGGTTGTGGTCAGAAGATTAATAGTAGAGGTGGGTATCAGGGTGTGAACCCTACATCAGTGGTGTTAGGCTTGTGGTCAGAAGATTAATAGTAGAGGTGGGTATCAGGGTGTGAATCCTACATCAGTGGTGTTAGGGTTGTGGTCTGAAGATTAATAGTAGAGGTGGGTATCAGGGTGTGAACCCTACATCAGTCGTGTTAGGCTTGTGGTCAGAAGCTTAGCAGTAGAGGTGGGTATCAGGGTGTGAACCCTACATCAGTCGTGTTAGGCTTGTGGTCAGAAGATTAATAGTAGAGGTGGGTATCAGGGTGTGAACCCTACATCAGTGGTGTTAGGCTTGTGGTCAGAAGATTAATAGTAGAGGTGGGTATCAGGGTGTGAATCCTACATCAGTGGTGTTAGGGTTGTGGTCTGAAGATTAATAGTAGAGGTGGGTATCAGGGTGTGAACCCTACATCAGTCGTGTTAGGCTTGTGGTCAGAAGCTTAGCAGTAGAGGTGGGTATCAGGGTGTGAACCCTACATCAGTCGTGTTAGGCTTGTGCTCAGAAGCTTAGCAGTAGAGGTGGGTATCAGGGTGTGAATCCTACATCAGTGGTGTTAGGCTTGTGGTCAGAAGATTAATAGTAGAGGTGGGTATCAGGGTGTGAACCCTACATCAGTGGTGTTAGGCTTGTGGTCAGAAGATTAATAGTAGAGGTGGGTATCAGGGTGTGAACCCTACATCAGTGGTGTTAGGCTTGTGGTCAGAAGCTTAGCAGTAGAGGTGGGTATCAGGGTGTGAACCCTACATCAGTGGTGTTAGGCTTGTGGTTAGAAGCTTAGCAGTAGAGGTGGGTATCAGGGTGTGAACCCTACATCAGTGGCGTTAGGCTTGTGGTCAGAAGCTTAGCAGTAGAGGTGGGTATCAGGGTGTGAACCCTACATCAGTGGCGTTAGGCTTGTGGTCAGAAGCTTAGCAGTAGAGGTGGGTATCAGGGTGTGAACTCTACATCAGTGGTGTTAGGCTTGTGGTCAGAAGCTTAGCAGTAGAGGTGGGTATCAGGGTGTGAACCCTACATCAGTGGTGTTAGGCTTGTGGTCAGAAGATTAATAGTAGAGGTGGGTATCAGGGTGTGAATCCTACATCAGTCGTGTTAGGCTTGTGGTCAGAAGCTTAGCAGTAGAGGTGGGTATCAGGGTGTGAACTCTACATCAGTGGTGTTAGGCTTGTGGTCAGAAGCTTAGCAGTAGAGGTGGGTATCAGGGTGTGAACCCTACATCAGTGGTGTTAGGGTTGTGGTCAGAAGATTAATAGTAGAGGTGGGTATCAGGGTGTGAACCCTACATCAGTGGTGTTAAGCTTGTGGTCAGAAGATTAATAGTAGAGGTGGGTATCAGGGTGTGAACCCTACATCAGTGGTGTTAGGCTTGTGGTCAGAAGATTAATAGTAGAGGTGGGTATCAGGGTGTGAACCCTACATCAGTGGTGTTAGGCTTGTGGTCAGAAGCTTAGCAGTAGAGGTGGGTATCAGGGTGTGAACTCTACATCAGTGGTGTTAGGCTTGTGGTCAGAAGCTTAGCAGTAGAGGTGGGTATCAGGGTGTGAACCCTACATCAGTGGTGTTAGGCTTGTGGTCAGAAGATTAATAGTAGAGGTGGGTATCAGGGTGTGAACCCTACATCAGTGGTGTTAGGGTTGTGGTCTGAAGATTAATAGTAGAGGTGGGTATCAGGTTGTGAACTCTACATCAGTCGTGTTAGGCTTGTGGTCAGAAGATTAATAGTAGAGGTGGGTATCAGGGTGTGAACTCTACATCAGTCGTGTTAGGCTTGTGGTCAGAAGATTAATAGTAGAGGTGGGTATCAGGGTGTGAACCCTACATCAGTGGTGTTAGGCTTGTGGTCAGAAGCTTAGCAGTAGAGGTGGGTATCAGGGTGTGAACTCTACATCAGTGGTGTTAGGCTTGTGGTCAGAAGCTTAGCAGTAGAGGTGGGTATCAGGGTGTGAACCCTACATCAGTGGTGTTAGGCTTGTGGTCAGAAGATTAATAGTAGAGGTGGGTATCAGGGTGTGAACCCTACATCAGTGGTGTTAGGGTTGTGGTCAGAAGATTAATAGTAGAGGTGGGTATCAGGGTGTGAACTCTACATCAGTGGTGTTAGGCTTGTGGTCAGAAGCTTAGCAGTAGAGGTGGGTATCAGGGTGTGAACCCTACATTAGTGGTGTTACGGTTGTGGTCTGAAGATTAATAGTAGAGGTGGGTATCAGGGTGTGAACCCTACATCAGTGGTGTTAGGGTTGTGGTCTGAAGATTAATAGTAGAGGTGGGTATCAGGGTGTGAACCCTACATCAGTGGTGTTAGGCTTGTGGTCAGAAGATTAACAGTAGAGGTGGGTATCAGGGTGTGAACTCTACATCAGTGGTGTTAAGCTTGTGGTCAGAAGATTAATAGTAGAGGTGGGTATCAGGGTGTGAACCCTACATCAGTGGTGTTAAGCTTGTGGTCAGAAGATTAATAGTAGAGGTGGGTATCAGGGTGTGAATCCTACATCAGTGGTGTTAGGCTTGTGGTCAGAAGATTAATAGTAGAGGTGGGTATCAGGGTGTGAACCCTACATCAGTGGTGTTAGGCTTGTGGTCAGAAGATTAATAGTAGAGGTGGGTATCAGGGTGTGAACCCTACATCAGTGGTGTTAGGGTTGTGGTCAGAAGATTAATAGTAGAGGTGGGTATCAGGGTGTGAACTCTACATCAGTGGTGTTAGGGTTGTGGTCAGAAGATTAATAGTAGAGGTGGGTATCAGGGTGTGAACCCTACATCAGTGGTGTTAGGGTTGTGGTCAGAAGATTAATAGTAGAGGTGGGTATCAGGGTGTGAACCCTACATCAGTGGTGTTAGGCTTGTGGTCAGAAGATTAATAGTAGAGGTGGGTATCAGGGTGTGAATCCTACATCAGTGGTGTTAGGGTTGTGGTCAGAAGATTAATAGTAGAGGTGGGTATCAGGGTGTGAACCCTACATCAGTGGTGTTAGGCTTGTGGTCAGAAGATTAATAGTAGAGGTGGGTATCAGGGTGTGAATCCTACATCAGTGGTGTTAGGGTTGTGGTCAGAAGCTTAGCAGTAGAGGTGGGTATCAGGGTGTGAACTCTACATCAGTGGTGTTAGGCTTGTGGTCAGAAGCTTAGCAGTAGAGGTGGGTATCAGGGTGTGAATCCTACATCAGTGGTGTTAGGCTTGTGGTCAGAAGATTAATAGTAGAGGTGGGTATCAGGGTGTGAATCCTACATCAGTGGTGTTAGGGTTGTGGTCAGAAGATTAATAGTAGAGGTGGGTATCAGGGTGTGAACCCTACATCAGTGGTGTTAGGCTTGTGGTCAGAAGATTAATAGTAGAGGTGGGTATCAGGGTGTGAATCCTACATCAGTGGTGTTAGGGTTGTGGTCTGAAGATTAATAGTAGAGGTGGGTATCAGGGTGTGAACCCTACATCAGTCGTGTTAGGCTTGTGGTCAGAAGCTTAGCAGTAGAGGTGGGTATCAGGGTGTGAACCCTACATCAGTCGTGTTAGGCTTGTGGTCAGAAGATTAATAGTAGAGGTGGGTATCAGGGTGTGAACCCTACATCAGTGGTGTTAGGCTTGTGGTCAGAAGATTAATAGTAGAGGTGGGTATCAGGGTGTGAATCCTACATCAGTGGTGTTAGGGTTGTGGTCTGAAGATTAATAGTAGAGGTGGGTATCAGGGTGTGAACCCTACATCAGTCGTGTTAGGCTTGTGGTCAGAAGCTTAGCAGTAGAGGTGGGTATCAGGGTGTGAACCCTACATCAGTCGTGTTAGGCTTGTGGTCAGAAGCTTAGCAGTAGAGGTGGGTATCAGGGTGTGAATCCTACATCAGTGGTGTTAGGCTTGTGGTCAGAAGATTAATAGTAGAGGTGGGTATCAGGGTGTGAACCCTACATCAGTGGTGTTAGGCTTGTGGTCAGAAGATTAATAGTAGAGGTGGGTATCAGGGTGTGAACCCTACATCAGTGGTGTTAGGCTTGTGGTCAGAAGCTTAGCAGTAGAGGTGGGTATCAGGGTGTGAACCCTACATCAGTGGTGTTAGGCTTGTGGTTAGAAGCTTAGCAGTAGAGGTGGGTATCAGGGTGTGAACCCTACATCAGTGGCATTAGGCTTGTGGTCAGAAGCTTAGCAGTAGAGGTGGGTATCAGGGTGTGAACCCTACATCAGTGGCGTTAGGCTTGTGGTCAGAAGCTTAGCAGTAGAGGTGGGTATCAGGGTGTGAACTCTACATCAGTGGTGTTAGGCTTGTGGTCAGAAGCTTAGCAGTAGAGGTGGGTATCAGGGTGTGAACCCTACATCAGTGGTGTTAGGCTTGTGGTCAGAAGATTAATAGTAGAGGTGGGTATCAGGGTGTGAATCCTACATCAGTCGTGTTAGGCTTGTGGTCAGAAGCTTAGCAGTAGAGGTGGGTATCAGGGTGTGAACTCTACATCAGTGGTGTTAGGCTTGTGGTCAGAAGCTTAGCAGTAGAGGTGGGTATCAGGGTGTGAACCCTACATCAGTGGTGTTAGGGTTGTGGTCAGAAGATTAATAGTAGAGGTGGGTATCAGGGTGTGAACCCTACATCAGTGGTGTTAAGCTTGTGGTCAGAAGATTAATAGTAGAGGTGGGTATCAGGGTGTGAACCCTACATCAGTGGTGTTAGGCTTGTGGTCAGAAGATTAATAGTAGAGGTGGGTATCAGGGTGTGAACCCTACATCAGTGGTGTTAGGCTTGTGGTCAGAAGATTAATAGTAGAGGTGGGTATCAGGGTGTGAACTCTACATCAGTGGTGTTAGGCTTGTGGTCAGAAGATTAATAGTAGAGGTGGGTATCAGGGTGTGAACCCTACATCAGTGGTGTTAAGCTTGTGGTCAGAAGATTAATAGTAGAGGTGGGTATCAGGGTGTGAACCCTACATCAGTGGTGTTAAGCTTGTGGTCAGAAGATTAATAGTAGAGGTGGGTATCAGGGTGTGAACCCTACATCAGTGGTGTTAGGGTTGTGGTCAGAAGATTAATAGTAGAGGTGGGTATCAGGGTGTGAACCCTACATCAGTGGTGTTAAGCTTGTGGTCAGAAGATTAATAGTAGAGGTGGGTATCAGGGTGTGAACCCTACATCAGTGGTGTTAGGCTTGTGGTCAGAAGATTAATAGTAGAGGTGGGTATCAGGGTGTGAACCCTACATCAGTGGTGTTAAGCTTGTGGTCAGAAGATTAATAGTAGAGGTGGGTATCAGGGTGTGAATCCTACATCAGTGGTGTTAGGGTTGTGGTCAGAAGATTAATAGTAGAGGTGGGTATCAGGGTGTGAACCCTACATCAGTGGTGTTAGGGTTGTGGTCAGAAGATTAATAGTAGAGGTGGGTATCAGGGTGTGAACTCTACATCAGTGGTGTTAGGGTTGTGGTCTGAAAATTAATAGTAGAGGTGGGTATCAGGGTGTGAACTCTACATCAGTGGTGTTAGGGTTGTGGTCAGAAGCTTAGCAGTAGAGGTGGGTATCAGGTTGTGAACCCTACATTAGTGGTGTTACGGTTGTGGTCTGAAGATTAATAGTAGAGGTGGGTATCAGGGTGTGAACCCTACATCAGTCGTGTTAGGCTTGTGGTCAGAAGCTTAGCAGTAGAGGTGGGTATCAGGGTGTGAATCCTACATCAGTGGTGTTGTGGTTGTGGTCTGAAGATTAATAGTAGAGGTGGGTATCAGGGTGTGAACCCTACATCAGTCGTGTTAGGCTTGTGGTCAGAAGCTTAGCAGTAGAGGTGGGTATCAGGGTGTGAACCCTACATCAGTCGTGTTAGGCTTGTGGTCAGAAGCTTAGCAGTAGAGGTGGGTATCAGGGTGTGAATCCTACATCAGTGGTGTTAGGCTTGTGGTCAGAAGATTAATAGTAGAGGTGGGTATCAGGGTGTGAACCCTACATCAGTGGTGTTAGGCTTGTGGTCAGAAGATTAATAGTAGAGGTGGGTATCAGGGTGTGAACCCTACATCAGTGGTGTTAGGCTTGTGGTCAGAAGCTTAGCAGTAGAGGTGGGTATCAGGGTGTGAACCCTACATCAGTGGTGTTAGGCTTGTGGTTAGAAGCTTAGCAGTAGAGGTGGGTATCAGGGTGTGAACCCTACATCAGTGGCGTTAGGCTTGTGGTCAGAAGCTTAGCAGTAGAGGTGGGTATCAGGGTGTGAACCCTACATCAGTGGCGTTAGGCTTGTGGTCAGAAGCTTAGCAGTAGAGGTGGGTATCAGGGTGTGAACTCTACATCAGTGGTGTTAGGCTTGTGGTCAGAAGCTTAGCAGTAGAGGTGGGTATCAGGGTGTGAACCCTACATCAGTGGTGTTAGGCTTGTGGTCAGAAGATTAATAGTAGAGGTGGGTATCAGGGTGTGAACCCTACATCAGTGGTGTTAGGCTTGTGGTCAGAAGATTAACAGTAGAGGTGGGTATCAGGGTGTGAACCCTACATCAGTGGTGTTAGGCTTGTGGTCAGAAGATTAATAGTAGAGGTGGGTATCAGGGTGTGAATCCTACATCAGTCATGTTAGGCTTGTGGTCAGAAGCTTAGCAGTAGAAGTGGGTATCAGGGTGTGAACTCTACATCAGTGGTGTTAGGCTTGTGGTCAGAAGCTTAGCAGTAGAGGTGGGTATCAGGGTGTGAACCCTACATCAGTGGTGTTAGGGTTGTGGTCAGAAGATTAATAGTAGAGGTGGGTATCAGGGTGTGAACCCTACATCAGTGGTGTTAAGCTTGTGGTCAGAAGATTAATAGTAGAGTTGGGTATCAGGGTGTGAACTCTACATCAGTGGTGTTAGGGTTGTGGTCAGAAGATTAACAGTAGAGGTGGGTATCAGGGTGTGAACCCTACATCAGTGGTGTTAAGCTTGTGGTCAGAAGATTAATAGTAGAGGTGGGTATCAGGGTGTGAACCCTACATCAGTGGTGTTAAGCTTGTGGTCAGAAGATTAATAGTAGAGGTGGGTATCAGGGTGTGAACCCTACATCAGTGGTGTTAGGGTTGTGGTCAGAAGATTAATAGTAGAGGTGGGTATCAGGGTGTGATCCCTACATCAGTGGTGTTAAGCTTGTGGTCAGAAGATTAATAGTAGAGGTGGGTATCAGGGTGTGAACCCTACATCAGTGGTGTTAGGCTTGTGGTCAGAAGATTAATAGTAGAGGTGGGTATCAGGGTGTGAACCCTACATCAGTGGTGTTAAGCTTGTGGTCAGAAGATTAATAGTAGAGGTGGGTATCAGGGTGTGAACCCTACATCAGTGGTGTTAAGCTTGTGGTCAGAAGATTAATAGTAGAGGTGGGTATCAGGGTGTGAATCCTACATCAGTGGTGTTAGGGTTGTGGTCAGAAGATTAATAGTAGAGGTGGATATCAGGGTGTGAACCCTACATCAGTGGTGTTAGGGTTGTGGTCAGAAGATTAATAGTAGAGGTGGGTATCAGGGTGTGAACTCTACATCAGTGGTGTTAAGCTTGTGGTCAGAAGATTAACAGTAGAGGTGGGTATCAGGGTGTGAACCCTACATCAGTGGTGTTAAGCTTGTGGTCAGAAGATTAATAGTAGAGGTGGGTATCAGGGTGTGAACCCTACATCAGTGGTGTTAGGCTTGTGGTCAGAAGCTTAGCAGTAGAGGTGGGTATCAGGGTGTGAACCCTACATCAGTGGTGTTAGGGTTGTGGTCAGAAGATTAATAGTAGAGGTGGGTATCAGGGTGTGAACCCTACATCAGTGGTGTTAGGCTTGTGGTCAGAAGATTAATAGTAGAGGTGGGTATCAGGGTGTGAACTCTACATCAGTGGTGTTAGGCTTGTGGTCAGAAGCTTAGCAGTAGAGGTGGGTATCAGGGTGTGAACCCTACATCAGTGGTGTTAGGCTTGTGGTCAGAAGATTAATAGTAGAGGTGGGTATCAGGGTGTGAACCCTACATCAGTGGTGTTAAGCTTGTGGTCAGAAGATTAACAGTAGAGGTGGGTATCAGGGTGTGAACTCTACATCAGTGGTGTTAAGCTTGTGGTCAGAAGATTAATAGTAGAGGTGGGTATCAGGGTGTGAACCCTACATCAGTGGTGTTAGGCTTGTGGTCAGAAGCTTAGCAGTAGAGGTTGGTATCAGGGTGTGAACTCTACATCAGTGGTGTTAAGCTTGTGGTCAGAAGATTAATAGTAGAGGTGGGTATCAGGGTGTGAACTCTACATCAGTGGTGTTAGGGTTGTGGTCAGAAGATTAATAGTAGAGGTGGGTATCAGGGTGTGAACCCTACATCAGTGGTGTTAGGCTTGTGATCAGAAGATTAATAGTAGAGGTGGGTATCAGGGTGTGAACTCTACATCAGTGGTGTTAGGGTTGTGGTCAGAAGATTAATAGTAGAGGTGGGTATCAGGGTGTGAACCCTACATCAGTGGTGTTAAGCTTGTGGTCAGAAGATTAACAGTAGAGGTGGGTATCAGGGTGTGAACCCTACATCAGTGGTGTTAGGCTTGTGGTCAGAAGATTAATAGTAGAGGTGGGTATCAGGGTGTGAACTCTACATCAGTGGTGTTAGGCTTGTGGTCAGAAGCTTAGCAGTAGAGGTGGGTATCAGGGTGTGAACCCTACATCAGTGGTGTTAGGCTTGTGGTCAGAAGCTTAGCAGTAGAGGTGGGTATCAGGGTGTGAACCCTACATCAGTGGTGTTAGGCTTGTGGTCAGAAGCTTAGCAGTAGAGGTGGGTATCAGGGTGTGAACTCTACATCAGTGGTGTTAAGCTTGTGGTCAGAAGATTAATAGTAGAGGTGGGTATCAGGGTGTGAACCCTACATCAGTGGTGTTAGGGTTGTGGTCAGAAGATTAATAGTAGAGGTGGGTATCAGGGTGTGAACTCTACATCAGTGGTGTTAGGCTTGTGGTCAGAACCTTAGCAGTAGAGGTGGGTATCAGGGTGTGAACTCTACATCAGTGGTGTTAGGCTTGTGGTCAGAAGATTAATAGTAGAGGTGGGTATCAGGGTGTGAACTCTACATCAGTGGTGTTAGGCTTGTGGTCAGAACCTTAGCAGTAGAGGTGGGTATCAGGGTTTGAACTCTACATCAGTGGTGTTAGGCTTGTGGTCAGAAGCTTAGCAGTAGAGGTGGGTATCAGGGTGTGAACTCTACATCAGTGGTGTTAGGGTTGTGGTCAGAAGATTAATAGTAGAGGTGGGTATCAGGGTGTGAACCCTACATCAGTGGTGTTAGGCTTGTGGTCAGAAGATTAATAGTAGAGGTGGGTATCAGGGTGTGAACTCTACATCAGTGGTGTTAGGCTTGTGGTCAGAACCTTAGCAGTAGAGGTGGGTATCAGGGTGTGAACTCTACATCAGTGGTATTAGGCTTGTGGTCAGAAGGTTAGCAGTAGAGGTGGGTATCAGGGTGTGAACTCTACATCAGTGGTGTTAGGGTTGTGGTCAGAAGATTAATAGTAGAGGTGGGTATCAGGGTGTGAACCCTACATCAGTGGTGTTAGGCTTGTGGTCAGAAGATTAATAGTAGAGGTGGGTATCAGGGTGTGAACCCTACATCAGTGGTGTTAAGCTTGTGGTCAGAAGATTAATAGTAGAGGTGGGTATCAGGGTGTGAACTCTACATCAGTGGTGTTAGGCTTGTGGTCAGAAGATTAACAGTAGAGGTGGGTATCAGGGTGTGAACCCTACATCAGTGGTGTTAGGCTTGTGGTCAGAAGATTAATAGTAGAGGTGGGTATCAGGGTGTGAACCCTACATCAGTGGTGTTAAGCTTGTGGTCAGAAGATTAATAGTAGAGGTGGGTATCAGGGTGTGAACCCTACATCAGTGGTGTTAGGCTTGTGGTCAGAAGCTTAGTAGTAGAGGTGGGTATCAGGGTGTGAACTCTACATCAGTGGTGTTAGGCTTGTGGTCAGAAGATTAATAGTAGAGGTGGGTATCAGGGTGTGAACCCTACATCAGTGGTGTTAGGGTTGTGGTCAGAAGATTAATAGTAGAGGTGGGTATCAGGGTGTGAACCCTACATCAGTGGTGTTAAGCTTGTGGTCAGAAGATTAATAGTAGAGGTGGGTATCAGGGTGTGAACCCTACATCAGTGGTGTTAAGCTTGTGGTCAGAAGATTAATAGTAGAGGTGGGTATCAGGGTGTGAACCCTACATCAGTGGTGTTAGGGTTGTGGTCAGAAGATTAATAGTAGAGGTGGGTATCAGGGTGTGAACCCTACATCAGTGGTGTTAGGCTTGTGGTCAGAAGATTAATAGTAGAGGTGGGTATCAGGGTGTGAACTCTACATCAGTGGTGTTAGGCTTGTGGTCAGAAGATTAATAGTAGAGGTGGGTATCAGGGTGTGAACTCTACATCAGTGGTGTTAGGCTTGTGGTCAGAAGATTAATAGTAGAGGTGGGTATCAGGGTGTGAACCCTACATCAGTGGTGTTAGGCTTGTGGTCAGAAGATTAATAGTAGAGGTGGGTATCAGGGTGTGAACCCTACATCAGTGGTGTTAAGCTTGTGGTCAGAAGCTTAGCAGTAGAGGTGGGTATCAGGGTGTGAACCCTACATCAGTGGTGTTAGGCTTGTGGTCAGAAGCTTAGCAGTAGAGGTGGGTATCAGGGTGTGAACTCTACATCAGTGGTGTTAAGCTTGTGGTCAGAAGATTAACAGTAGAGGTGGGTATCAGGGTGTGAACTCTACATCAGTGGTGTTAGGCTTGTGGTCAGAAGCTTAGCAGTAGAGGTGGGTATCAGGGTGTGAACCCTACATCAGTGGTGTTAGGCTTGTGGTCAGAAGATTAATAGTAGAGGTGGGTATCAGGGTGTGAACTCTACATCAGTGGTGTTAGGCTTGTGGTCAGAAGATTAATAGTAGAGGTGGGTATCAGGGTGTGAACTCTACATCAGTGGTGTTAGGCTTGTGGTCAGAAGATTAATAGTAGAGGTCGGTATCAGGGTGTGAACCCTACATCAGTGGTGTTAAGCTTGTGGTCAGAAGATTAACAGTAGAGGTGGGTATCAGGGTGTGAACTCTACATCAGTGGTGTTAGGCTTGTGGTCAGAAGATTAATAGTAGAGGTGGGTATCAGGGTGTGAACTCTACATCAGTGGTGTTAGGCTTGTGGTCAGAAGCTTAGCAGTAGAGGTGGGTATCAGGGTGTGAACTCTACATCAGTGGTGTTAAGCTTGTGGTCAGAAGCTTAGCAGTAGAGGTGGGTATCAGGGTGTGAACCCTACATCAGTGGTGTTAAGCTTGTGGTCAGAAGCTTAGCAGTAGAGGTGGGTATCAGGGTGTGAATCCTACATCAGTGGTGTTAGGCTTGTGGTCAGAAGATTAATAGTAGAGGTGGGTATCAGGGTGTGAATCCTACATCAGTGGTGTTAAGCTTGTGGTCAGAAGCTTAGCAGTAGAGGTGGGTATCAGGGTGTGAATCCTACATCAGTGGTGTTAGGCTTGTGGTCAGAAGATTAATAGTAGAGGTGGGTATCAGGGTGTGAATCCTACATCAGTGGTGTTAGGCTTGTGGTCAGAAGCTTAGCAGTAGAGGTGGGTATCAGGGTGTGAACTCTACATCAGTGGTGTTAGGCTTGTGGTCAGAAGATTAATAGTAGAGGTGGGTATCAGGGTGTGAACTCTACATCAGTGGTGTTAGGCTTGTGGTCAGAAGCTTAGCAGTAGAGGTGGGTATCAGGGTGTGAACTCTACATCAGTGGTGTTAGGCTTGTGATCAGAAGATTAATAGTAGAGGTGGGTATCAGGGTGTGAACCCTACATCAGTGGTGTTAGGCTTGTGGTCAGAATATTAATAGTAGAGGTGGGTATCAGGGTGTGAACCCTACATCAGTGGTGTTAAGCTTGTGGTCAGAAGATTAATAGTAGAGGTGGGTATCAGGGTGTGAACCCTACATCAGTGGTGTTAGGCTTGTGGTCAGAAGATTAATAGTAGAGGTGGGTATCAGGGTGTGAACCCTACATCAGTGGTGTTAGGCTTGTGGTCAGAAGATTAATAGTAGAGGTGGGTATCAGGGTGTGAACCCTACATCAGTGGTGTTAGGGTTGTGGTCGGAAGATTAATAGTAGAGGTGGGTATCAGGGTGTGAACCCTACATCAGTGGTGTTAGGCTTGTGGTCAGAAGATTAATAGTAGAGGTGGGTATCAGGGTGTGAACCCTACATCAGTGGTGTTAGGGTTGTGGTCAGAAGATTAATAGTAGAGGTGGGTATCAGGGTGTGAACCCTACATCAGTGGTGTTAAGCTTGTGGTCAGAAGATTAATAGTAGAGGTGGGTATCAGGGTGTGAACCCTACATCAGTGGTGTTAGGCTTGTGGTCAGAAGCTTAGCAGTAGAGGTGGGTATCAGGGTGTGAACTCTACATCAGTGGTGTTAGGGTTGTGGTCAGAAGATTAATAGTAGAGGTGGGTATCAGGGTGTGAACCCTACATCAGTGGTATTAAGCTTGTGGTCAGAAGATTAATAGTAGAGGTGGGTATCAGGGTGTGAACCCTACATCAGTGGTGTTAAGCTTGTGGTCAGAAGATTAATAGTAGAGTTGGGTATCAGGGTGTGAACCCTACATCAGTGGTGTTAGGGTTGTGGTCAGAAGATTAATAGTAGAGGTGGGTATCAGGGTGTGAACCCTACATCAGTGGTGTTAGGCTTGTGGTCAGAAGATTAACAGTAGAGGTGGGTATCAGGGTGTGAACCCTACATCAGTGGTGTTAGGCTTGTGGTCAGAAGCTTAGCAGTAGAGGTGGGTATCAGGGTGTGAACCCTACATCAGTGGTGTTAAGCTTGTGGTCAGAAGATTAATAGTAGAGGTGGGTATCAGGGTGTGAACCCTACATCAGTGGTGTTAGGCTTGTGGTCAGAAGATTAATAGTAGAGGTGGGTATCAGGGTGTGAACCCTACATCAGTGGTGTTAGGCTTGTGGTCAGAAGATTAATAGTAGAGGTGGGTATCAGGGTGTGAACCCTACATCAGTGGTGTTAGGCTTGTGGTCAGAAGATTAATAGTAGAGGTGGGTATCAGGGTGTGAACCCTACATCAGTGGTGTTAGGCTTGTGGTCAGAAGCTTAGCAGTAGAGGTGGGTATCAGGGTGTGAACTCTACATCAGTGGTGTTAGGGTTGTGGTCAGAAGATTAATAGTAGAGGTGGGTATCAGGGCGTGAACTCTACATCAGTGGTGTTAGGGTTGTGGTCAGAAGATTAATAGTAGAGGTGGGTATCAGGGTGTGAACCCTACATCAGTGGTGTTAGGCTTGTGGTCAGAAGATTAATAGTAGAGGTGGGTATCAGGGTGTGAACCCTACATCAGTGGTGTTACGGTTGTGGTCAGAAGATTAATAGTAGAGGTGGGTATCAGGGTGTGAACCCTACATCAGTCGTGTTAGGCTTGTGGTCAGAAGATTAATAGTAGAGGTGGGTATCAGGGTGTGAACCCTACATCAGTGGTGTTAGGCTTGTGGTCAGAAGATTAATAGTAGAGGTGGGTATCAGGGTGTGAATCCTACATCAGTGGTGTTAGGGTTGTGGTCAGAAGCTTAGCAGTAGAGGTGGGTATCAGGGTGTGAACTCTACATCAGTGGTGTTAAGCTTGTGGTCAGAAGATTAATAGTAGAGGTGGGTATCAGGGTGTGAACTCTACATCAGTGGTGTTAGGCTTGTGGTCAGAAGATTAACAGTAGAGGTGGGTATCAGGGTGTGAACCCTACATCAGTGGTGTTAGGCTTGTGGTCAGAAGATTAATAGTAGAGGTGGGTATCAGGGTGTGAACCCTACATCAGTGGTGTTAGGGTTGTGGTCAGAAGATTAATAGTAGAGGTGGGTATCAGGGTGTGAACCCTACATCAGTGGTGTTAGGCTTGTGGTCAGAAGATTAATAGTAGAGGTGGGTATCAGGGTGTGAACCCTACATCAGTGGTGTTAGGCTTGTGGTCAGAAGATTAATAGTAGAGGTGGGTATCAGGGTGTGAACCCTAGATCAGTGGTGTTAGGCTTGTGGTCAGAAGCTTAGCAGTAGAGGTGGGTATCAGGGTGTGAACTCTACATCAGTGGTGTTAGGGTTGTGGTCAGAAGATTAATAGTAGAGGTGGGTATCAGGGTGTGAACTCTACATCAGTGGTGTTAGGGTTGTGGTCAGAAGATTAATAGTAGAGGTGGGTATCAGGGTGTGAACCCTACATCAGTGGTGTTAGGCTTGTGGTCAGAAGATTAATAGTAGAGGTGGGTATCAGGGTGTGAACCCTACATCAGTGGTGTTAGGGTTGTGGTCAGAAGATTAATAGTAGAGGTGGGTATCAGGGTGTGAACCCTACATCAGTCGTGTTAGGGTTGTGGTCAGAAGATTAATAGTAGAGGTGGGTATCAGGGTGTGAACCCTACATCAGTGGTGTTAGGCTTGTGGTCAGAAGATTAATAGTAGAGGTGGGTATCAGGGTGTGAACCCTACATCAGTGGTGTTAGGCTTGTGGTCAGAAGCTTAGCAGTAGAGGTGGGTATCAGGGTGTGAACCCTACATCAGTGGTGTTAAGCTTGTGGTCAGAAGATTAATAGTAGAGGTGGGTATCAGGGTGTGAACCCTACATCAGTGGTGTTAGGCTTGTGGTCAGAAGATTAATAGTAGAGGTGGGTATCAGGGTGTGAACCCTACATCAGTGGTGTTAGGCTTGTGGTCAGAAGATTAATAGTAGAGGTGGGTATCAGGGTGTGAACCCTACATCAGTGGTGTTAGGCTTGTGGTCAGAAGATTAATAGTAGAGGTGGGTATCAGGGTGTGAACCCTACATCAGTGGTGTTAGGCTTGTGGTCAGAAGCTTAGCAGTAGAGGTGGGTATCAGGGTGTGAACTCTACATCAGTGGTGTTAGGGTTGTGGTCAGAAGATTAATAGTAGAGGTGGGTATCAGGGTGTGAACTCTACATCAGTGGTGTTAGGGTTGTGGTCAGAAGATTAATAGTAGAGGTGGGTATCAGGGTGTGAACCCTACATCAGTGGTGTTACGGTTGTGGTCAGAAGATTAATAGTAGAGGTGGGTATCAGGGTGTGAACTCTACATCAGTCGTGTTAGGCTTGTGGTCAGAAGATTAATAGTAGAGGTGGGTATCAGGGTGTGAACCCTACATCAGTGGTGTTAGGCTTGTGGTCAGAAGATTAATAGTAGAGGTGGGTATCAGGGTGTGAATCCTACATCAGTGGTGTTAGGGTTGTGGTCAGAAGCTTAGCAGTAGAGGTGGGTATCAGGGTGTGAACTCTACATCAGTGGTGTTAAGCTTGTGGTCAGAAGATTAATAGTAGAGGTGGGTATCAGGGTGTGAACTCTACATCAGTGGTGTTAGGCTTGTGGTCAGAAGATTAACAGTAGAGGTGGGTATCAGGGTGTGAACCCTACATCAGTGGTGTTAGGCTTGTGGTCAGAAGATTAATAGTAGAGGTGGGTATCAGGGTGTGAACCCTACATCAGTGGTGTTAGGGCTGTGGTCAGAAGATTAATAGTAGAGGTGGGTATCAGGGTGTGAACCCTACATCAGTGGTGTTAGGCTTGTGGTCAGAAGATTAATAGTAGAGGTGGGTATCAGGGTGTGAACCCTACATCAGTGGTGTTAGGCTTGTGGTCAGAAGATTAATAGTAGAGGTGGGTATCAGGGTGTGAACCCTAGATCAGTGGTGTTAGCTTGTGGTCAGAAGCTTAGCAGTAGAGGTGGGTATCAGGGTGTGAACTCTACATCAGTGGTGTTAGGGTTGTGGTCAGAAGATTAATAGTAGAGGTGGGTATCAGGGTGTGAACTCTACATCAGTGGTGTTAGGGTTGTGGTCAGAAGATTAATAGTAGAGGTGGGTATCAGGGTGTGAACCCTACATCAGTGGTGTTAGGCTTGTGGTCAGAAGATTAATAGTAGAGGTGGGTATCAGGGTGTGAACCCTACATCAGTGGTGTTAGGGTTGTGGTCAGAAGATTAATAGTAGAGGTGGGTATCAGGGTGTGAACCCTACATCAGTCGTGTTAGGCTTGTGGTCAGAAGATTAATAGTAGAGGTGGGTATCAGGGTGTGAACCCTATATCAGTGGTGTTAGGCTTGTGGTCAGAAGATTAACAGTAGAGGTGGGTATCAGGGTGTGAACCCTACATCAGTGGTGTTAGGCTTGTGGTCAGAAGATTAATAGTAGAGGTGGGTATCAGGGTGTGAACCCTTCATCAGTGGTGTTAAGCTTGTGGTCAGAAGATTAATAGTAGAGGTGGGTATCAGGGTGTGAACCCTACATCAGTCGTGTTAGGCTTGTGGTCAGAAGATTAATAGTAGAGGTGGGTATCAGGGTGTGAACCCTACATCAGTGGTGTTAGGCTTGTGGTCAGAAGATTAATAGTAGAGGTGGGTATCAGGGTGTGAACCCTACATCAGTGGTGTTAGGCTTGTGGTCAGAAGCTTAGCAGTAGAGGTGGGTATCAGGGTGTGAACCCTACATCAGTGGTGTTAGGCTTGTGGTCAGAAGATTAATAGTAGAGGTGGGTATCAGGGTGTGAACTCTACATCAGTGGTGTTAGGCTTGTGGTCAGAAGATTAATAGTAGAGGTGGGTATCAGGGTGTGAATCCTACATCAGTGGTGTTAGGCTTGTGGTTAGAAGATTAATAGTAGAGGTGGGTATCAGGGTGTGAACCCTACATCAGTGGTGTTAGGCTTGTGGTCAGAAGATTAATAGTAGAGGTGGGTATCAGGGTGTGAACTCTACATCAGTGGTGTTAGGCTTGTGGTCAGAAGATTAATAGTAGAGGTGGGTATCAGGGTGTGAACTCTACATCAGTGGTGTTAGGCTTGTGGTCAGAAGATTAATAGTAGAGGTGGGTATCAGGGTGTGAACCCTACATCAGTGGTGTTAGGCTTGTGGTCAGAAGATTAATAGTAGAGGTGGGTATCAGGGTGTGAACCCTACATCAGTGGTGTTAAGCTTGTGGTCAGAAGCTTAGCAGTAGAGGTGGGTATCAGGGTGTGAACTCTACATCAGTGGTGTTAGGGTTGTGGTCAGAAGATTAATAGTAGAGGTGGGTATCAGGGTGTGAACCCTACATCAGTGGTGTTAGGCTTGTGGTCAGAAGATTAATAGTAGAGGTGGGTATCAGGGTGTGAACCCTACATCAGTGGTGTTAAGCTTGTGGTCAGAAGATTAATAGTAGAGGTGGGTATCAGGGTGTGAACCCTACATCAGTGGTGTTAAGCTTGTGGTCAGAAGATTAATAGTAGAGGTGGGTATCAGGGTGTGAACCCTACATCAGTGGTGTTAGGCTTGTGGTCAGAAGATTAATAGTAGAGGTGGGTATCAGGGTGTGAACTCTACATCAGTGGTGTTAGGCTTGTGGTCAGAAGATTAATAGTAGAGGTGGGTATCAGGGTGTGAACCCTACATCAGTGGTGTTAGGCTTGTGGTCAGAAGATTAATAGTAGAGGTGGGTATCAGGGTGTGAACCCTACATCAGTGGTGTTAGGCTTGTGGTCAGAAGATTAATAGTAGAGGTGGGTATCAGGGTGTGAACCCTACATCAGTGGTGTTAGGCTTGTGGTCAGAAGATTAATAGTAGAGGTGGGTATCAGGGTGTGAACCCTACATCAGTGGTGTTAGGGTTGTGGTCAGAAGATTAACAGTAGAGGTGGGTATCAGGGTGTGAACCCTACATCAGTGGTGTTAGGGTTGTGGTCAGAAGATTAATAGTAGAGGTGGGTATCAGGGTGTGAACTCTACATCAGTGGTGTTAGGGTTGTGGTCAGAAGATTAATAGTAGAGGTGGGTATCAGGGTGTGAACTCTACATCAGTGGTGTTAGGCTTGTGGTCAGAAGATTAATAGTAGAGGTGGGTATCAGGGTGTGAACTCTACATCAGTGGTGTTAGGCTTGTGGTCAGAAGATTAATAGTAGAGGTGGGTATCAGGGTGTGAACTCTACATCAGTGGTGTTAGGGTTGTGGTCAGAAGATTAATAGTAGAGGTGGGTATCAGGGTGTGAACTCTACATCAGTGGTGTTAGGCTTGTGGTCAGAAGATTAACAGTAGAGGTGGGTATCAGGGTGTGAACCCTACATCAGTGGTGTTAGGCTTGTGGTCAGAAGATTAACAGTAGAGGTGGGTATCAGGGTGTGAACCCTACATCAGTGGTGTTAGGCTTGTGGTCAGAAGATTAATAGTAGAGGTGGGTATCAGGTGTGAACTCTACATCAGTGGTGTTAGGCTTGTGGTCAGAAGATTAATAGTAGAGGTGGGTATCAGGGTGTGAACCCTACATCAGTGGTGTTAGGCTTGTGGTCAGAAGATTAATAGTAGAGGTGGGTATCAGGGTGTGAACCCTACATCAGTGGTGTTAAGCTTGTGGTCAGAAGATTAATAGTAGAGGTGGGTATCAGGGTGTGAACCCTACATCAGTGGTGTTAGGCTTGTGGTCAGAAGATTAATAGTAGAGGTGGGTATCAGGGTGTGAACCCTACATCAGTGGTGTTAGGCTTGTGGTCAGAAGATTAACAGTAGAGGTGGGTATCAGGGTGTGAACCCTACATCAGTGGTGTTAGGCTTGTGGTCAGAATATTAATAGTAGAGGTGGGTATCAGGGTGTGAACCCTACATCAGTGGTGTTAAGCTTGTGGTCAGAAGATTAATAGTAGAGGTGGGTATCAGGGTGTGAACCCTACATCAGTGGTGTTAGGCTTGTGGTCAGAAGATTAATAGTAGAGGTGGGTATCAGGGTGTGAACCCTACATCAGTGGTGTTAGGCTTGTGGTCAGAAGATTAATAGTAGAGGTGGGTATCAGGGTGTGAACCCTACATCAGTGGTGTTAGGGTTGTGGTCGGAAGATTAATAGTAGAGGTGGGTATCAGGGTGTGAACCCTACATCAGTGGTGTTAGGCTTGTGGTCAGAAGATTAATAGTAGAGGTGGGTATCAGGGTGTGAACCCTACATCAGTGGTGTTAGGGTTGTGGTCAGAAGATTAATAGTAGAGGTGGGTATCAGGGTGTGAACCCTACATCAGTGGTGTTAAGCTTGTGGTCAGAAGATTAATAGTAGAGGTGGGTATCAGGGTGTGAACCCTACATCAGTGGTGTTAGGCTTGTGGTCAGAAGCTTAGCAGTAGAGGTGGGTATCAGGGTGTGAACTCTACATCAGTGGTGTTAGGGTTGTGGTCAGAAGATTAATAGTAGAGGTGGGTATCAGGGTGTGAACCCTACATCAGTGGTATTAAGCTTGTGGTCAGAAGATTAATAGTAGAGGTGGGTATCAGGGTGTGAACCCTACATCAGTGGTGTTAAGCTTGTGGTCAGAAGATTAATAGTAGAGTTGGGTATCAGGGTGTGAACCCTACATCAGTGGTGTTAGGGTTGTGGTCAGAAGATTAATAGTAGAGGTGGGTATCAGGGTGTGAACCCTACATCAGTGGTGTTAGGCTTGTGGTCAGAAGATTAACAGTAGAGGTGGGTATCAGGGTGTGAACCCTACATCAGTGGTGTTAAGCTTGTGGTCAGAAGATTAATAGTAGAGGTGGGTATCAGGGTGTGAACCCTACATCAGTGGTGTTAGGCTTGTGGTCAGAAGATTAATAGTAGAGGTGGGTATCAGGGTGTGAACCCTACATCAGTGGTGTTAGGCTTGTGGTCAGAAGATTAATAGTAGAGGTGGGTATCAGGGTGTGAACCCTACATCAGTGGTGTTAGGCTTGTGGTCAGAAGATTAATAGTAGAGGTGGGTATCAGGGTGTGAACCCTACATCAGTGGTGTTAGGCTTGTGGTCAGAAGCTTAGCAGTAGAGGTGGGTATCAGGGTGTGAACTCTACATCAGTGGTGTTAGGGTTGTGGTCAGAAGATTAATAGTAGAGGTGGGTATCAGGGTGTGAACTCTACATCAGTGGTGTTAGGGTTGTGGTCAGAAGATTAATAGTAGAGGTGGGTATCAGGGTGTGAACCCTACATCAGTGGTGTTAGGCTTGTGGTCAGAAGATTAATAGTAGAGGTGGGTATCAGGGTGTGAACCCTACATCAGTGGTGTTACGGTTGTGGTCAGAAGATTAATAGTAGAGGTGGGTATCAGGGTGTGAACCCTACATCAGTCGTGTTAGGCTTGTGGTCAGAAGATTAATAGTAGAGGTGGGTATCAGGGTGTGAACCCTACATCAGTGGTGTTAGGCTTGTGGTCAGAAGATTAATAGTAGAGGTGGGTATCAGGGTGTGAACCCTACATCAGTGGTGTTAGGCTTGTGGTCAGAAGATTAATAGTAGAGGTGGGTATCAGGGTGTGAACCCTACATCAGTGGTGTTAGGCTTGTGGTCAGAAGATTAACAGTAGAGGTGGGTATCAGGGTGTGAATCCTACATCAGTGGTATTAAGCTTGTGGTCAGAAGATTAATAGTAGAGGTGGGTATCAGGGTGTGAACCCTACATCAGTGGTGTTAAGCTTGTGGTCAGAAGATTAATAGTAGAGTTGGGTATCAGGGTGTGAACCCTACATCAGTGGTGTTAGGGTTGTGGTCAGAAGATTAATAGTAGAGGTGGGTATCAGGGTGTGAACCCTACATCAGTGGTGTTAGGCTTGTGGTCAGAAGATTAACAGTAGAGGTGGGTATCAGGGTGTGAACCCTACATCAGTGGTGTTAAGCTTGTGGTCAGAAGATTAATAGTAGAGGTGGGTATCAGGGTGTGAACCCTACATCAGTGGTGTTAGGCTTGTGGTCAGAAGATTAATAGTAGAGGTGGGTATCAGGGTGTGAACCCTACATCAGTGGTGTTAGGCTTGTGGTCAGAAGATTAATAGTAGAGGTGGGTATCAGGGTGTGAACCCTACATCAGTGGTGTTAGGCTTGTGGTCAGAAGATTAATAGTAGAGGTGGGTATCAGGGTGTGAACCCTACATCAGTGGTGTTAGGCTTGTGGTCAGAAGCTTAGCAGTAGAGGTGGGTATCAGGGTGTGAACTCTACATCAGTGGTGTTAGGGTTGTGGTCAGAAGATTAATAGTAGAGGTGGGTATCAGGGTGTGAACTCTACATCAGTGGTGTTAGGGTTGTGGTCAGAAGATTAATAGTAGAGGTGGGTATCAGGGTGTGAACCCTACATCAGTGGTGTTAGGCTTGTGGTCAGAAGATTAATAGTAGAGGTGGGTATCAGGGTGTGAACCCTACATCAGTGGTGTTACGGTTGTGGTCAGAAGATTAATAGTAGAGGTGGGTATCAGGGTGTGAACCCTACATCAGTCGTGTTAGGCTTGTGGTCAGAAGATTAATAGTAGAGGTGGGTATCAGGGTGTGAACCCTACATCAGTGGTGTTAGGCTTGTGGTCAGAAGATTAATAGTAGAGGTGGGTATCAGGGTGTGAACCCTACATCAGTGGTGTTAGGCTTGTGGTCAGAAGATTAATAGTAGAGGTGGGTATCAGGGTGTGAACCCTACATCAGTGGTGTTAGGCTTGTGGTCAGAAGATTAACAGTAGAGGTGGGTATCAGGGTGTGAATCCTACATCAGTGGTGTTAGGGTTGTGGTCAGAAGCTTAGCAGTAGAGGTGGGTATCAGGGTGTGAACTCTACATCAGTGGTGTTAAGCTTGTGGTCAGAAGATTAATAGTAGAGGTGGGTATCAGGGTGTGAACTCTACATCAGTGGTGTTAGGCTTGTGGTCAGAAGATTAATAGTAGAGGTGGGTATCAGGGTGTGAATCCTACATCAGTGGTGTTAGGGTTGTGGTCAGAAGCTTAGCAGTAGAGGTGGGTATCAGGGTGTGAACTCTACATCAGTGGTGTTAAGCTTGTGGTCAGAAGATTAATAGTAGAGGTGGGTATCAGGGTGTGAACTCTACATCAGTGGTGTTAGGCTTGTGGTCAGAAGATTAATAGTAGAGGTGGGTATCAGGGTGTGAACCCTACATCAGTGGTGTTAGGCTTGTGGTCAGAAGCTTAGCAGTAGAGGTGGGTATCAGGGTGTGAACCCTACATCAGTGGTGTTAGGCTTGTGGTCAGAAGATTAATAGTAGAGGTGGGTATCAGGGTGTGAACCCTACATCAGTGGTGTTAGGGTTGTGGTCAGAAGATTAATAGTAGAGGTGGGTATCAGGGTGTGAACCCTACATCAGTGGTGTTAGGCTTGTGGTCAGAAGATTAATAGTAGAGGTGGGTATCAGGGTGTGAACCCTACATCAGTGGTGTTAGGCTTGTGGTCAGAAGATTAATAGTAGAGGTGGGTATCAGGGTGTGAACCCTAGATCAGTGGTGTTAGGCTTGTGGTCAGAAGCTTAGCAGTAGAGGTGGGTATCAGGGTGTGAACTCTACATCAGTGGTGTTAGGGTTGTGGTCAGAAGATTAATAGTAGAGGTGGGTATCAGGGTGTGAACTCTACATCAGTGGTGTTAGGGTTGTGGTCAGAAGATTAATAGTAGAGGTGGGTATCAGGGTGTGAACCCTACATCAGTGGTGTTAGGCTTGTGGTCAGAAGATTAATAGTAGAGGTGGGTATCAGGGTGTGAACCCTACATCAGTGGTGTTAGGGTTGTGGTCAGAAGATTAATAGTAGAGGTGGGTATCAGGGTGTGAACCCTACATCAGTCGTGTTAGGCTTGTGGTCAGAAGATTAATAGTAGAGGTGGGTATCAGGGTGTGAACCCTACATCAGTGGTGTTAGGCTTGTGGTCAGAAGATTAATAGTAGAGGTGGGTATCAGGGTGTGAACCCTACATCAGTGGTGTTAGGCTTGTGGTCAGAAGATTAATAGTAGAGGTGGGTATCAGGGTGTGAACCCTACATCAGTGGTGTTAGGCTTGTGGTCAGAAGATTAATAGTAGAGGTGGGTATCAGGGTGTGAACCCTTCATCAGTGGTGTTAAGCTTGTGGTCAGAAGATTAATAGTAGAGGTGGGTATCAGGGTGTGAACCCTACATCAGTCGTGTTAGGCTTGTGGTCAGAAGATTAATAGTAGAGGTGGGTATCAGGGTGTGAACCCTACATCAGTGGTGTTAGGCTTGTGGTCAGAAGATTAATAGTAGAGGTGGGTATCAGGGTGTGAACCCTACATCAGTGGTGTTAGGGTTGTGGTCAGAAGATTAATAGTAGAGGTGGGTATCAGGGTGTGAACCCTACATCAGTGGTGTTAGGCTTGTGGTCAGAAGATTAATAGTAGAGGTGGGTATCAGGGTGTGAACCCTACATCAGTGGTGTTAGGCTTGTGGTCAGAAGATTAATAGTAGAGGTGGGTATCAGGGTGTGAACCCTAGATCAGTGGTGTTAGGCTTGTGGTCAGAAGCTTAGCAGTAGAGGTGGGTATCAGGGTGTGAACTCTACATCAGTGGTGTTAGGGTTGTGGTCAGAAGATTAATAGTAGAGGTGGGTATCAGGGTGTGAACTCTACATCAGTGGTGTTAGGGTTGTGGTCAGAAGATTAATAGTAGAGGTGGGTATCAGGGTGTGAACCCTACATCAGTGGTGTTAGGCTTGTGGTCAGAAGATTAATAGTAGAGGTGGGTATCAGGGTGTGAACCCTACATCAGTGGTGTTAGGGTTGTGGTCAGAAGATTAATAGTAGAGGTGGGTATCAGGGTGTGAACCCTACATCAGTCGTGTTAGGCTTGTGGTCAGAAGATTAATAGTAGAGGTGGGTATCAGGGTGTGAACCCTACATCAGTGGTGTTAGGCTTGTGGTCAGAAGATTAATAGTAGAGGTGGGTATCAGGGTGTGAACCCTATATCAGTGGTGTTAGGCTTGTGGTCAGAAGATTAACAGTAGAGGTGGGTATCAGGGTGTGAACCCTACATCAGTGGTGTTAGGCTTGTGGTCAGAAGATTAATAGTAGAGGTGGGTATCAGGGTGTGAACCCTTCATCAGTGGTGTTAAGCTTGTGGTCAGAAGATTAATAGTAGAGGTGGGTATCAGGGTGTGAACCCTACATCAGTCGTGTTAGGCTTGTGGTCAGAAGATTAATAGTAGAGGTGGGTATCAGGGTGTGAACCCTACATCAGTGGTGTTAGGCTTGTGGTCAGAAGATTAATAGTAGAGGTGGGTATCAGGGTGTGAACCCTACATCAGTGGTGTTAGGCTTGTGGTCAGAAGCTTAGCAGTAGAGGTGGGTATCAGGGTGTGAACCCTACATCAGTGGTGTTAGGCTTGTGGTCAGAAGATTAATAGTAGAGGTGGGTATCAGGGTGTGAACTCTACATCAGTGGTGTTAGGCTTGTGGTCAGAAGATTAATAGTAGAGGTGGGTATCAGGGTGTGAATCCTACATCAGTGGTGTTAGGCTTGTGGTCAGAAGATTAATAGTAGAGGTGGGTATCAGGGTGTGAACTCTACATCAGTGGTGTTAGGCTTGTGGTCAGAAGATTAATAGTAGAGGTGGGTATCAGGGTGTGAACTCTACATCAGTGGTGTTAGGCTTGTGGTCAGAAGATTAATAGTAGAGGTGGGTATCAGGGTGTGAACCCTACATCAGTGGTGTTAGGCTTGTGGTCAGAAGATTAATAGTAGAGGTGGGTATCAGGGTGTGAACCCTACATCAGTGGTGTTAAGCTTGTGGTCAGAAGCTTAGCAGTAGAGGTGGGTATCAGGGTGTGAACCCTACATCAGTGGTGTTAGGCTTGTGGTCAGAAGCTTAGCAGTAGAGGTGGGTATCAGGGTGTGAACCCTACATCAGTGGTGTTAGGCTTGTGGTCAGAAGATTAATAGTAGAGGTGGGTATCAGGGTGTGAACTCTACATCAGTGGTGTTAAGCTTGTGGTCAGAAGATTAACAGTAGAGGTGGGTATCAGGGTGTGAACTCTACATCAGTGGTGTTAGGGTTGTGGTCAGAAGATTAATAGTAGAGGTGGGTATCAGGGTGTGAACTCTACATCAGTGGTGTTAAGCTTGTGGTCAGAAGATTAATAGTAGAGGTGGGTATCAGGGTGTGAACTCTACATCAGTGGTGTTAGGCTTGTGGTCAGAAGATTAATAGTAGAGGTGGGTATCAGGGTGTGAACCCTACATCAGTGGTGTTAGGCTTGTGGTCAGAAGATTAATAGTAGAGGTGGGTATCAGGGTGTGAACTCTACATCAGTGGTGTTAGGGTTGTGGTCAGAAGATTAATAGTAGAGGTGGGTATCAGGGTGTGAACCCTACATCAGTGGTGTTAGGCTTGTGGTCAGAAGATTAACAGTAGAGGTGGGTATCAGGGTGTGAACTCTACATCAGTGGTGTTAGGGTTGTGGTCAGAAGCTTAGCAGTAGAGGTGGGTATCAGGGTGTGAACTCTACATCAGTGGTGTTAGGCTTGTGGTCAGAAGCTTAGCAGTAGAGGTGGGTATCAGGGTGTGAATCCTACATCAGTGGTGTTAGGCTTGTGGTCAGAAGATTAATAGTAGAGGTGGGTATCAGGGTGTGAATCCTACATCAGTGGTGTTAGGCTTGTGGTCAGAAGCTTAGCAGTAGAGGTGGGTATCAGGGTGTGAACTCTACATCAGTGGTGTTAGGCTTGTGGTCAGAAGATTAATAGTAGAGGTGGGTATCAGGGTGTGAACTCTACATCAGTGGTGTTAGGCTTGTGGTCAGAAGCTTAGCAGAAGAGGTGGGTATCAGGGTGTGAACTCTACATCAGTGGTGTTAGGCTTGTGATCAGAAGATTAATAGTAGAGGTGGGTATCAGGGTGTGAACCCTACATCAGTGGTGTTAGGCTTGTGGTCAGAATATTAATAGTAGAGGTGGGTATCAGGGTGTGAACCCTACATCAGTGGTGTTAAGCTTGTGGTCAGAAGATTAATAGTAGAGGTGGGTATCAGGGTGTGAACCCTACATCAGTGGTGTTAGGCTTGTGGTCAGAAGATTAATAGTAGAGGTGGGTATCAGGGTGTGAACCCTACATCAGTGGTGTTAGGCTTGTGGTCAGAAGATTAATAGTAGAGGTGGGTATCAGGGTGTGAACCCTACATCAGTGGTGTTAGGGTTGTGGTCGGAAGATTAATAGTAGAGGTGGGTATCAGGGTGTGAACCCTACATCAGTGGTGTTAGGCTTGTGGTCAGAAGATTAATAGTAGAGGTGGGTATCAGGGTGTGAACCCTACATCAGTGGTGTTAGGGTTGTGGTCAGAAGATTAATAGTAGAGGTGGGTATCAGGGTGTGAACCCTACATCAGTGGTGTTAAGCTTGTGGTCAGAAGATTAATAGTAGAGGTGGGTATCAGGGTGTGAACCCTACATCAGTGGTGTTAGGCTTGTGGTCAGAAGCTTAGCAGTAGAGGTGGGTATCAGGGTGTGAACTCTACATCAGTGGTGTTAGGGTTGTGGTCAGAAGATTAATAGTAGAGGTGGGTATCAGGGTGTGAACCCTACATCAGTGGTATTAAGCTTGTGGTCAGAAGATTAATAGTAGAGGTGGGTATCAGGGTGTGAACCCTACATCAGTGGTGTTAAGCTTGTGGTCAGAAGATTAATAGTAGAGTTGGGTATCAGGGTGTGAACCCTACATCAGTGGTGTTAGGGTTGTGGTCAGAAGATTAATAGTAGAGGTGGGTATCAGGGTGTGAACCCTACATCAGTGGTGTTAGGCTTGTGGTCAGAAGATTAATAGTAGAGGTGGGTATCAGGGTGTGAACCCTACATCAGTGGTGTTAAGCTTGTGGTCAGAAGATTAATAGTAGAGGTGGGTATCAGGGTGTGAACCCTACATCAGTGGTGTTAAGCTTGTGGTCAGAAGATTAACAGTAGAGGTGGGTATCAGGGTGTGAACCCTACATCAGTGGTGTTAAGCTTGTGGTCAGAAGATTAATAGTAGAGGTGGGTATCAGGGTGTGAACCCTACATCAGTGGTGTTAGGCTTGTGGTCAGAAGATTAATAGTAGAGGTGGGTATCAGGGTGTGAACCCTACATCAGTGGTGTTAGGCTTGTGGTCAGAAGATTAATAGTAGAGGTGGGTATCAGGGTGTGAACCCTACATCAGTGGTGTTAGGCTTGTGGTCAGAAGATTAATAGTAGAGGTGGGTATCAGGGTGTGAACCCTACATCAGTGGTGTTAGGGTTGTGGTCAGAAGCTTAGCAGTAGAGGTGGGTATCAGGGTGTGAACTCTACATCAGTGGTGTTAGGGTTGTGGTCAGAAGATTAATAGTAGAGGTGGGTATCAGGGTGTGAACTCTACATCAGTGGTGTTAGGGTTGTGGTCAGAAGATTAATAGTAGAGGTGGGTATCAGGGTGTGAACTCTACATCAGTGGTGTTAGGCTTGTGGTCAGAAGATTAATAGTAGAGGTGGGTATCAGGGTGTGAACCCTACATCAGTGGTGTTACGGTTGTGGTCAGAAGATTAATAGTAGAGGTGGGTATCAGGGTGTGAACCCTACATCAGTCGTGTTAGGCTTGTGGTCAGAAGATTAATAGTAGAGGTGGGTATCAGGGTGTGAACCCTACATCAGTGGTGTTAGGCTTGTGGTCAGAAGATTAATAGTAGAGGTGGGTATCAGGGTGTGAACCCTACATCAGTGGTGTTAGGCTTGTGGTCAGAAGATTAATAGTAGAGGTGGGTATCAGGGTGTGAACCCTACATCAGTGGTGTTAGGCTTGTGGTCAGAAGCTTAGCAGTAGAGGTGGGTATCAGGGTGTGAACTCTACATCAGTGGTGTTAGGGTTGTGGTCAGAAGCTTAGCAGTAGAGGTGGGTATCAGGGTGTGAACCCTACATCAGTGGTGTTAGGCTTGTGGTCAGAAGATTAATAGTAGAGGTGGGTATCAGGGTGTGAACCCTACATCAGTGGTGTTAGGGTTGTGGTCAGAAGCTTAGCAGTAGAGGTGGGTATCAGGGTGTGAACTCTACATCAGTGGTGTTAAGCTTGTGGTCAGAAGATTAATAGTAGAGGTGGGTATCAGGGTGTGAACTCTACATCAGTGGTGTTAGGCTTGTGGTCAGAAGATTAATAGTAGAGGTGGGTATCAGGGTGTGAACCCTACATCAGTGGTGTTAGGCTTGTGGTCAGAAGCTTAGCAGTAGAGGTGGGTATCAGGGTGTGAACCCTACATCAGTGGTGTTAGGCTTGTGGTCAGAAGATTAATAGTAGAGGTGGGTATCAGGGTGTGAACCCTACATCAGTGGTGTTAGGGTTGTGGTCAGAAGATTAATAGTAGAGGTGGGTATCAGGGTGTGAACCCTACATCAGTGGTGTTAGGCTTGTGGTCAGAAGATTAATAGTAGAGGTGGGTATCAGGGTGTGAACCCTACATCAGTGGTGTTAGGCTTGTGGTCAGAAGATTAATAGTAGAGGTGGGTATCAGGGTGTGAACCCTAGATCAGTGGTGTTAGGCTTGTGGTCAGAAGCTTAGCAGTAGAGGTGGGTATCAGGGTGTGAACTCTACATCAGTGGTGTTAGGGTTGTGGTCAGAAGATTAATAGTAGAGGTGGGTATCAGGGTGTGAACTCTACATCAGTGGTGTTAGGGTTGTGGTCAGAAGATTAATAGTACAGGTGGGTATCAGGGTGTGAACCCTACATCAGTGGTGTTAGGCTTGTGGTCAGAAGATTAATAGTAGAGGTGGGTATCAGGGTGTGAACCCTACATCAGTGGTGTTAGGGTTGTGGTCAGAAGATTAATAGTAGAGGTGGGTATCAGGGTGTGAACCCTACATCAGTCGTGTTAGGCTTGTGGTCAGAAGATTAATAGTAGAGGTGGGTATCAGGGTGTGAACCCTACATCAGTGGTGTTAGGCTTGTGGTCAGAAGATTAATAGTAGAGGTGGGTATCAGGGTGTGAACCCTATATCAGTGGTGTTAGGCTTGTGGTCAGAAGATTAATAGTAGAGGTGGGTATCAGGGTGTGAACTCTACATCAGTGGTGTTAGGCTTGTGGTCAGAAGATTAATAGTAGAGGTGGGTATCAGGGTGTGAACCCTACATCAGTGGTGTTAGGCTTGTGGTCAGAAGATTAATAGTAGAGGTGGGTATCAGGGTGTGAACCCTACATCAGTGGTGTTAGGCTTGTGGTCAGAAGATTAATAGTAGAGGTGGGTATCAGGGTGTGAACCCTTCATCAGTGGTGTTAAGCTTGTGGTCAGAAGATTAATAGTAGAGGTGGGTATCAGGGTGTGAACCCTACATCAGTCGTGTTAGGCTTGTGGTCAGAAGATTAATAGTAGAGGTGGGTATCAGGGTGTGAACCCTACATCAGTGGTGTTAGGCTTGTGGTCAGAAGATTAATAGTAGAGGTGGGTATCAGGGTGTGAACCCTACATCAGTGGTGTTAGGCTTGTGGTCAGAAGCTTAGCAGTAGAGGTGGGTATCAGGGTGTGAACCCTACATCAGTGGTGTTAGGCTTGTGGTCAGAAGATTAATAGTAGAGGTGGGTATCAGGGTGTGAACTCTACATCAGCGGTGTTAGGCTTGTGGTCAGAAGATTAATAGTAGAGGTGGGTATCAGGGTGTGAATCCTACATCAGTGGTGTTAGGCTTGTGGTTAGAAGATTAATAGTAGAGGTGGGTATCAGGGTGTGAACCCTACATCAGTGGTGTTAGGCTTGTGGTCAGAAGATTAATAGTAGAGGTGGGTATCAGGGTGTGAACCCTACATCAGTGGTGTTAGGCTTGTGGTCAGAAGCTTAGCAGTAGAGGTGGGTATCAGGGTGTGAACCCTACATCAGTCGTGTTAAGCTTGTGGTCAGAAGATTAATAGTAGAGGTGGGTATCAGGGTGTGAACCCTACATCAGTGGTGTTAGGCTTGTGGTCAGAAGATTAATAGTAGAGGTGGGTATCAGGGTGTGAATCCTACATCAGTGGTGTTAGGCTTGTGGTCAGAAGATTAATAGTAGAGGTGGGTATCAGGGTGTGAACCCTACATCAGTCGTGTTAAGCTTGTGGTCAGAAGCTTAGCAGTAGAGGTGGGTATCAGGGTGTGAATCCTACATCAGTGGTGTTAGGCTTGTGGTCAGAAGATTAATAGTAGAGGTGGGTATCAGGGTGTGAACTCTACATCAGTGGTGTTAGGCTTGTGGTCAGAAGATTAATAGTAGAGGTGGGTATCAGGGTGTGAACTCTACATCAGTGGTGTTAGGCTTGTGGTCAGAAGCTTAGCAGTAGAGGTGGGTATCAGGGTGTGAACCCTACATCAGTGGTGTTAGGCTTGTGGTCAGAAGATTAATAGTAGAGGTGGATATCAGGGTGTGAACCCTACATCAGTGGTGTTAGGGTTGTGGTCAGAAGATTAATAGTAGAGGTGGGTATCAGGGTGTGAACTCTACATCAGTGGTGTTAGGCTTGTGGTCAGAAGATTAACAGTAGAGGTGGGTATCAGGGTGTGAACTCTACATCAGTGGTGTTAGGCTTGTGGTCAGAAGCTTAGCAGTAGAGGTGGGTATCAGGGTGTGAATCCTACATCAGTGGTGTTAGGCTTGTGGTCAGAAGATTAATAATAGAGGTGGGTATCAGGGTGTGAACCCTACATCAGTGGTGTTAGGTTTGTGGTCAGAAGATTAATAGTAGAGGTGGGTATCAGGGTGTGAATCCTACATCAGTGGTGTTAGGCTTGTGGTCAGAAGATTAATAATAGAGGTGGGTATCAGGGTGTGAACCCTACATCAGTGGTGTTAGGCTTGTGGTCAGAAGATTAATAGTAGAGGTGGGTATCAGGGTGTGAACCCTACATCAGTGGTGTTAGGGTTGTGGTCAGAAGATTAATAGTAGAGGTGGGTATCAGGGTGTGAACCCTACATCAGTGGTGTTAGGCTTGTGGTCAGAAGATTAATAGTAGAGGTGGGTATCAGGGTGTGAACCCTACATCAGTGGTGTTAGGCTTGTGGTCAGAAGATTAATAGTAGAGGTGGGTATCAGGGTGTGAACCCTAGATCAGTGGTGTTAGGCTTGTGGTCAGAAGCTTAGCAGTAGAGGTGGGTATCAGGGTGTGAACTCTACATCAGTGGTGTTAGGGTTGTGGTCAGAAGATTAATAGTACAGGTGGGTATCAGGGTGTGAACTCTACATCAGTGGTGTTAGGGTTGTGGTCAGAAGATTAATAGTAGAGGTGGGTATCAGGGTGTGAACCCTACATCAGTGGTGTTAGGCTTGTGGTCAGAAGATTAATAGTAGAGGTGGGTATCAGGGTGTGAACCCTACATCAGTGGTGTTAGGGTTGTGGTCAGAAGATTAATAGTAGAGGTGGGTATCAGGGTGTGAACCCTACATCAGTCGTGTTAGGCTTGTGGTCAGAAGATTAATAGTAGAGGTGGGTATCAGGGTGTGAACCCTACATCAGTGGTGTTAGGCTTGTGGTCAGAAGATTAATAGTAGAGGTGGGTATCAGGGTGTGAACCCTACATCAGTGGTGTTAGGCTTGTGGTCAGAAGATTAATAGTAGAGGTGGGTATCAGGGTGTGAACCCTACATCAGTGGTGTTAGGCTTGTGGTCAGAAGATTAATAGTAGAGGTGGGTATCAGGGTGTGAATCCTACATCAGTGGTGTTAGGGTTGTGGTCAGAAGATTAACAGTAGAGGTGGGTATCAGGGTGTGAACCCTACATCAGTGGTGTTAGGCTTGTGGTCAGAAGATTAATAGTAGAGGTGGGTATCAGGGTGTGAACCCTTCATCAGTGGTGTTAAGCTTGTGGTCAGAAGATTAATAGTAGAGGTGGGTATCAGGGTGTGAACCCTACATCAGTCGTGTTAGGCTTGTGGTCAGAAGATTAATAGTAGAGGTGGGTATCAGGGTGTGAACCCTACATCAGTGGTGTTAGGCTTGTGGTCAGAAGATTAATAGTAGAGGTGGGTATCAGGGTGTGAACCCTACATCAGTGGTGTTAGGCTTGTGCTCAGAAGCTTAGCAGTAGAGGTGGGTATCAGGGTGTGAACCCTACATCAGTGGTGTTAGGCTTGTGGTCAGAAGATTAATAGTAGAGGTGGGTATCAGGGTGTGAATCCTACATCAGTGGTGTTAGGCTTGTGGTCAGAAGATTAATAGTAGAGGTGGGTATCAGGGTGTGAACCCTACATCAGTGGTGTAGGCTTGTGGTCAGAAGATTAATAGTAGAGGTGGGTATCAGGGTGTGAACCCTACATCAGTGGTGTTAAGCTTGTGGTCAGAAGATTAATAGTAGAGGTGGGTATCAGGGTGTGAACCCTACATCAGTGGTGTTAGGCTTGTGGTCAGAAGCTTAGCAGTAGAGGTGGGTATCAGGGTGTGAACCCTACATCAGTCGTGTTAAGCTTGTGGTCAGAAGATTAATAGTAGAGGTGGGTATCAGGGTGTGAACCCTACATCAGTGGTGTTAGGCTTGTGGTCAGAAGATTAATAGTAGAGGTGGGTATCAGGGTGTGAATCCTACATCAGTGGTGTTAGGCTTGTGGTCAGAAGATTAATAGTAGAGGTGGGTATCAGGGTGTGAACCCTACATCAGTCGTGTTAAGCTTGTGGTCAGAAGCTTAGCAGTAGAGGTGGGTATCAGGGTGTGAATCCTACATCAGTGGTGTTAGGCTTGTGGTCAGAAGCTTAGCAGTAGAGGTGGGTATCAGGGTGTGAACCCTACATCAGTGGTGTTAGGCTTGTGGTCAGAAGATTAATAGTAGAGGTGGGTATCAGGGTGTGAACCCTACATCAGTGGTGTTAGGGTTGTGGTCAGAAGATTAATAGTAGAGGTGGGTATCAGGGTGTGAACTCTACATCAGTGGTGTTAGGCTTGTGGTCAGAAGATTAATAGTAGAGGTGGATATCAGGGTGTGAACCCTACATCAGTGGTGTTAGGGTTGTGGTCAGAAGATTAATAGTAGAGGTGGGTATCAGGGTGTGAACCCTACATCAGTGGTGTTAGGCTTGTGGTCAGAAGATTAATAGTAGAGGTGGGTATCAGGGTGTGAACTCTACATCAGTGGTGTTAGGCTTGTGGTCAGAAGATTAATAGTAGAGGTGGGTATCAGGGTGTGAACTCTACATCAGTGGTGTTAGGCTTGTGGTCAGAAGATTAACAGTAGAGGTGGGTATCAGGGTGTGAACTCTACATCAGTGGTGTTAAGCTTGTGGTCAGAAGATTAATAGTAGAGGTGGGTATCATGGTGTGAACCCTACATCAGTGGTGTTAGGCTTGTGGTCAGAAGCTTAGCAGTAGAGGTGGGTATCAGGGTGTGAACCCTACATCAGTGGTGTTAAGCTTGTGGTCAGAAGATTAATAGTAGAGGTGGGTATCAGGGTGTGAACCCTACATCAGTGGTGTTAGGCTTGTGGTCAGAAGCTTAGCAGTAGAGGTGGGTATCAGGGTGTGAATCCTACATCAGTGGTGTTAGGCTTGTGGTCAGAAGATTAATAATAGAGGTGGGTATCAGGGTGTGAACCCTACATCAGTGGTGTTAGGCTTGTGGTCAGAAGATTAATAGTAGAGGTGGGTATCAGGGTGTGAACCCTACATCAGTGGTGTTAGGCTTGTGGTGAGAAGCTTAGCAGTAGAGGTGGGTATCAGGGTGTGAACTCTACATCAGTGGTGTTAGGCTTGTGGTGAGAAGCTTAGCAGTAGAGGTGGGTATCAGGGTGTGAATCCTACATCAGTGGTGTTAGGGTTGTGGTCAGAAGCTTAGCAGTAGAGGTGGGTATCAGGGTGTGAACCCTACATCAGTGGTGTTAGGGTTGTGGTCAGAAGCTTAGCAGTAGAGGTGGGTATCAGGGTGTGAACTCTACATCAGTGGTGTTAGGGTTGTGGTCAGAAGATTAATAGTAGAGGTGGGTATCAGGGTGTGAACCCTACATCAGTGGTGTTAGGGTTGTGGTCAGAAGATTAATAGTAGAGGTGGGTATCAGGGTGTGAACCCTACATCAGTGGTGTTAGGCTTGTGGTGAGAAGCTTAGCAGTAGAGGTGGGTATCAGGGTGTGAATCCTACATCAGTGGTGTTAGGGTTGTGGTCAGAAGCTTAGCAGTAGAGGTGGGTATCAGGGTGTGAACCCTACATCAGTGGTGTTAGGGTTGTGGTCAGAAGCTTAGCAGTAGAGGTGGGTATCAGGGTGTGAACTCTACATCAGTGGTGTTAGGGTTGTGGTCAGAAGATTAATAGTAGAGGTGGGTATCAGGGTGTGAACCCTACATCAGTGGTGTTAGGCTTGTGGTGAGAAGCTTAGCAGTAGAGGTGGGTATCAGGGTGTGAACCCTACATCAGTGGTGTTAAGCTTGTGGTCAGAAGATTAATAGTAGAGGTGGGTATCAGGGTGTGAACTCTACATCAGTGGTGTTAGGCTTGTGGTGAGAAGCTTAGCAGTAGAGGTGGGTATCAGGGTGTGAACTCTACATCAGTGGTGTTAGGCTTGTGGTCAGAAGCTTAGCAGTAGAGGTGGGTATCAGGGTGTGAACTCTACATCAGTGGTGTTAGGCTTGTGGTGAGAAGCTTAGCAGTAGAGGTGGGTATCAGGGTGTGAACTCTACATCAGTGGTGTTAGGCTTGTGGTGAGAAGCTTAGCAGTAGAGGTGGGTATCAGGGTGTGAACTCTACATCAGTGGTGTTAGGCTTGTGGTGAGAAGCTTAGCAGTAGAGGTGGGTATCAGGGTGTGAACTCTACATCAGTGGTGTTAGGCTTGTGGTGAGAAGCTTAGCAGTAGAGGTGGGTATCAGGGTGTGAACCCTACATCAGTGGTGTTAGGCTTGTGGTGAGAAGCTTAGCAGTAGAGGTGGGTATCAGGGTGTGAATCCTACATCAGTGGTGTTAGGGTTGTGGTCAGAAGCTTAGCAGTAGAGGTGGGTATCAGGGTGTGAGCCCTACATCAGTGGTGTTAGGGTTGTGGTCAGAAGCTTAGCAGTAGAGGTGGGTATCAGGGTGTGAACTCTACATCAGTGGTGTTAGGGTTGTGGTCAGAAGATTAATAGTAGAGGTGGGTATCAGGGTGTGAACCCTACATCAGTGGTGTTAGGCTTGTGGTCAGAAGATTAATAGTAGAGGTGGGTATCAGGGTGTGAACTCTACATCAGTGGTGTTAGGCTTGTGGTCAGAAGATTAATAGTAGAGGTGGGTATCAGGGTGTGAACCCTACATCAGTGGTGTTAGGCTTGTGGTCAGAAGATTAATAGTAGAGGTGGGTATCAGGGTGTGAACTCTACATCAGTGGTGTTAGGCTTGTGGTCAGAAGCTTAGCAGTAGAGGTGGGTATCAGGGTGTGAATCCTACATCAGTGGTGTTAGGCTTGTGGTCAGAAGATTAATAGTAGAGGTGGGTATCAGGGTGTGAACCCTACATCAGTGGTGTTAGGCTTGTGGTCAGAAGATTAATAGTAGAGGTGGGTATCAGGGTGTGAACCCTACATCAGTGGTGTTAGGCTTGTGGTCAGAAGATTAATAGTAGAGGTGGGTATCAGGGTGTGAACTCTACATCAGTGGTGTTAGGCTTGTGGTCAGAAGCTTAGCAGTAGAGGTGGGTATCAGGGTGTGAATCCTACATCAGTGGTGTTAGGCTTGTGGTCAGAAGATTAATAGTAGAGGTGGGTATCAGGGTGTGAACCCTACATCAGTGGTGTTAGGCTTGTGGTCAGAAGATTAATAGTAGAGGTGGGTATCAGGGTGTGAACCCTACATCAGTGGTGTTAGGCTTGTGGTCAGAAGCTTAGCAGTAGAGGTGGGTATCAGGGTGTGAACTCTACATCAGTGGTGTTAGGCTTGTGGTCAGAAGCTTAGCAGTAGAGGTGGGTATCAGGGTGTGAATCCTACATCAGTGGTGTTAGGCTTGTGGTCAGAAGATTAATAGTAGAGGTGGGTATCAGGGTGTGAACCCTACATCAGTGGTGTTAGGCTTGTGGTCAGAAGCTTAGCAGTAGAGGTGGGTATCAGGGTGTGAATCCTACATCAGTGGTGTTAGGCTTGTGGTCAGAAGATTAATAATAGAGGTGGGTATCAGGGTGTGAACCCTACATCAGTGGTGTTAGGCTTGTGGTCAGAAGATTAATAGTAGAGGTGGGTATCAGGGTGTGAACCCTACATCAGTGGTGTTAGGCTTGTGGTGAGAAGCTTAGCAGTAGAGGTGGGTATCAGGGTGTGAACTCTACATCAGTGGTGTTAGGCTTGTGGTGAGAAGCTTAGCAGTAGAGGTGGGTATCAGGGTGTGAATCCTACATCAGTGGTGTTAGGGTTGTGGTCAGAAGCTTAGCAGTAGAGGTGGGTATCAGGGTGTGAACCCTACATCAGTGGTGTTAGGGTTGTGGTCAGAAGCTTAGCAGTAGAGGTGGGTATCAGGGTGTGAACTCTACATCAGTGGTGTTAGGGTTGTGGTCAGAAGATTAATAGTAGAGGTGGGTATCAGGGTGTGAACCCTACATCAGTGGTGTTAGGGTTGTGGTCAGAAGATTAATAGTAGAGGTGGGTATCAGGGTGTGAACCCTACATCAGTGGTGTTAGGCTTGTGGTGAGAAGCTTAGCAGTAGAGGTGGGTATCAGGGTGTGAATCCTACATCAGTGGTGTTAGGGTTGTGGTCAGAAGCTTAGCAGTAGAGGTGGGTATCAGGGTGTGAACCCTACATCAGTGGTGTTAGGGTTGTGGTCAGAAGCTTAGCAGTAGAGGTGGGTATCAGGGTGTGAACTCTACATCAGTGGTGTTAGGGTTGTGGTCAGAAGATTAATAGTAGAGGTGGGTATCAGGGTGTGAACCCTACATCAGTGGTGTTAGGCTTGTGGTGAGAAGCTTAGCAGTAGAGGTGGGTATCAGGGTGTGAACCCTACATCAGTGGTGTTAAGCTTGTGGTCAGAAGATTAATAGTAGAGGTGGGTATCAGGGTGTGAACTCTACATCAGTGGTGTTAGGCTTGTGGTGAGAAGCTTAGCAGTAGAGGTGGGTATCAGGGTGTGAACTCTACATCAGTGGTGTTAGGCTTGTGGTCAGAAGCTTAGCAGTAGAGGTGGGTATCAGGGTGTGAACTCTACATCAGTGGTGTTAGGCTTGTGGTGAGAAGCTTAGCAGTAGAGGTGGGTATCAGGGTGTGAACTCTACATCAGTGGTGTTAGGCTTGTGGTGAGAAGCTTAGCAGTAGAGGTGGGTATCAGGGTGTGAACTCTACATCAGTGGTGTTAGGCTTGTGGTGAGAAGCTTAGCAGTAGAGGTGGGTATCAGGGTGTGAACTCTACATCAGTGGTGTTAGGCTTGTGGTGAGAAGCTTAGCAGTAGAGGTGGGTATCAGGGTGTGAACCCTACATCAGTGGTGTTAGGCTTGTGGTGAGAAGCTTAGCAGTAGAGGTGGGTATCAGGGTGTGAATCCTACATCAGTGGTGTTAGGGTTGTGGTCAGAAGCTTAGCAGTAGAGGTGGGTATCAGGGTGTGAACCCTACATCAGTGGTGTTAGGGTTGTGGTCAGAAGCTTAGCAGTAGAGGTGGGTATCAGGGTGTGAACTCTACATCAGTGGTGTTAGGGTTGTGGTCAGAAGATTAATAGTAGAGGTGGGTATCAGGGTGTGAACCCTACATCAGTGGTGTTAGGCTTGTGGTCAGAAGATTAATAGTAGAGGTGGGTATCAGGGTGTGAACTCTACATCAGTGGTGTTAGGCTTGTGGTCAGAAGATTAATAGTAGAGGTGGGTATCAGGGTGTGAACCCTACATCAGTGGTGTTAGGCTTGTGGTCAGAAGATTAATAGTAGAGGTGGGTATCAGGGTGTGAACTCTACATCAGTGGTGTTAGGCTTGTGGTCAGAAGCTTAGCAGTAGAGGTGGGTATCAGGGTGTGAATCCTACATCAGTGGTGTTAGGCTTGTGGTCAGAAGATTAATAGTAGAGGTGGGTATCAGGGTGTGAACCCTACATCAGTGGTGTTAGGCTTGTGGTCAGAAGATTAATAGTAGAGGTGGGTATCAGGGTGTGAACCCTACATCAGTGGTGTTAGGCTTGTGGTCAGAAGATTAATAGTAGAGGTGGGTATCAGGGTGTGAACTCTACATCAGTGGTGTTAGGCTTGTGGTCAGAAGCTTAGCAGTAGAGGTGGGTATCAGGGTGTGAATCCTACATCAGTGGTGTTAGGCTTGTGGTCAGAAGATTAATAGTAGAGGTGGGTATCAGGGTGTGAACCCTACATCAGTGGTGTTAGGCTTGTGGTCAGAAGATTAATAGTAGAGGTGGGTATCAGGGTGTGAACCCTACATCAGTGGTGTTAGGCTTGTGGTCAGAAGCTTAGCAGTAGAGGTGGGTATCAGGGTGTGAACTCTACATCAGTGGTGTTAGGCTTGTGGTCAGAAGCTTAGCAGTAGAGGTGGGTATCAGGGTGTGAATCCTACATCAGTGGTGTTAGGCTTGTGGTCAGAAGATTAATAGTAGAGGTGGGTATCAGGGTGTGAACCCTACATCAGTGGTGTTAGGCTTGTGGTCAGAAGATTAATAGTAGAGGTGGGTATCAGGGTGTGAACTCTACATCAGTGGTGTTAGGCTTGTGGTCAGAAGCTTAGCAGTAGAGGTGGGTATCAGGGTGTGAATCCTACATCAGTGGTGTTAGGGTTGTGGTCAGAAGCTTAGCAGTAGAGGTGGGTATCAGGGTGTGAACCCTACATCAGTGGTGTTAGGGTTGTGGTCAGAAGCTTAGCAGTAGAGGTGGGTATCAGGGTGTGAACTCTACATCAGTGGTGTTAGGCTTGTGGTCAGAAGATTAATAGTAGAGGTGGGTATCAGGGTGTGAACTCTACATCAGTGGTGTTAGGCTTGTGGTCAGAAGCTTAGCAGTAGAGGTGGGTATCAGGGTGTGAACCCTACATCAGTGGTGTTAGGGTTGTGGTCAGAAGATTAATAGTAGAGGTGGGTATCAGGGTGTGAACTCTACATCAGTGGTGTTAGGCTTGTGGTCAGAAGCTTAGCAGTAGAGGTGGGTATCAGGGTGTGAACCCTACATCAGTGGTGTTAGGCTTGTGGTCAGAAGATTAATAGTAGAGGTGGGTATCAGGGTGTGAACTCTACATCAGTGGTGTTAGGCTTGTGGTCAGAAGCTTAGCAGTAGAGGTGGGTATCAGGGTGTGAACTCTACATCAGTGGTGTTAGGCTTGTGGTCAGAAGATTAATAGTAGAGGTGGGTATCAGGGTGTGAACTCTACATCAGTGGTGTTAGGCTTGTGGTCAGAAGCTTAGCAGTAGAGGTGGGTATCAGGGTGTGAACCCTACATCAGTGGTGTTAGGCTTGTGGTCAGAAGATTAATAGTAGAGGTGGGTATCAGGGTGTGAACTCTACATCAGTGGTGTTAGGCTTGTGGTCAGAAGCTTAGCAGTAGAGGTGGGTATCAGGGTGTGAACTCTACATCAGTGGTGTTAGGCTTGTGGTCAGAAGATTAATAGTAGAGGTGGGTATCAGGGTGTGAACTCTACATCAGTGGTGTTAGGCTTGTGGTCAGAAGCTTAGCAGTAGAGGTGGGTATCAGGGTGTGAACTCTACATCAGTGGTGTTAGGCTTGTGGTCAGAAGATTAATAGTAGAGGTGGGTATCAGGGTGTGAACCCTACATCAGTGGTGTTAGGCTTGTGGTCAGAAGATTAACAGTAGAGGTGGGTATCAGGGTGTGAACTCTACATCAGTGGTGTTAGGCTTGTGGTCAGAAGATTAATAGTAGAGGTGGGTATCAGGGTGTGAACTCTACATCAGTGGTGTTAGGCTTGTGGTCAGAAGCTTAGCAGTAGAGGTGGGTATCAGGGTGTGAACTCTACATTAGTGGTGTTAGGCTTGTGGTCAGAAGATTAATAGTAGAGGTGGGTATCAGGGTGTGAACTCTACATCAGTGGTGTTAGGCTTGTGGTCAGAAGATTAATAGTAGAGGTGGGTATCAGGGTGTGAACTCTACATCAGTGGTGTTAGGCTTGTGGTCAGAAGATTAATAGTAGAGGTGGGTATCAGGGTGTGAACTCTACATCAGTGGTGTTAGGCTTGTGGTCAGAAGCTTAGCAGTAGAGGTGGGTATCAGGGTGTGAACCCTACATCAGTGGTGTTAGGGTTGTGGTCAGAAGATTAATAGTAGAGGTGGGTATCAGGGTGTGAACCCTACATCAGTGGTGTTAGGCTTGTGGTCAGAAGCTTAGCAGTAGAGGTGGGTATCAGGGTGTGAACTCTACATCAGTGGTGTTAAGCTTGTGGTCAGAAGATTAATAGTAGAGGTGGGTATCAGGGTGTGAACTCTACATCAGTGGTGTTAAGCTTGTGGTCAGAAGATTAATAGTAGAGGTGGGTATCAGGGTGTGAACTCTACATCAGTGGTGTTAGGCTTGTGGTCAGAAGATTAATAGTAGAGGTGGGTATCAGGGTGTGAACCCTACATCAGTGGTGTTAGGCTTGTGGTCAGAAGCTTAGCAGTAGAGGTGGGTATCAGGGTGTGAACCCTACATTAGTGGTGTTAGGCTTGTGGTCAGAAGCTTAGCAGTAGAGGTGGGTATCAGGGTGTGAACTCTACATCAGTGGTGTTAGGCTTGCGGAGAGAAGTCAACAACCTCGTCCTCAACCACTCTGCCACCCAAGTACCTTAATAATAACTAACTGCAAATAAAATTCCATGTTTACTCATTTGTGAAGATTTTTTATGTTGATACTAAATACATAGAGCCTTTTTGATATATAAGGCCATGTAAAATTAATTATCTGGTTCTTAGATACCGCCGCATCGGCAAAAAATCGGCCGCTGGCTTGTATTTATCACCAAACAAAAATAAATACAACATTAAAAAAGTCAGCATTGAAATTTTCGTGCCTTTTAAATTGAATTGATCAAAGAGAGACAACTCCAATTTCACTTTGAAGGAATTCGGAACACTCTTGTGTTTTCCTCTGATTGTACGAAGTCGTTACTTCCGGTAATTCCAAATGGTAACAATCGATAAAATGGAACCTAAAGATTGGACCAATATGCATATAAATACAAAAATTAAATACCTCCCTCCCTCATCATTTTTTTGAAAGTCAGTATCTGAGAACCAGATAATTATTTTTACAACCAACCTTTCATGCTCATACATTTCAATGAGAAGTATTACAAATAAATTTTAACTTAAAAGTTGAAAACTTCTTTCAAAAATGTCATGTGCAATGACCTCCATTTAACAAAGTGTGAACAGATGAAAAGACTAACAACAATAATATCACTATCACACAGAAATGTACGCACCATATATCTATATGGACTATTATAGGTATTAATGGGAAATTCTCTTTAGACTTAAAAATGTAATGGGAATTTTTTTTTTCTTTTTTATAGAAAACAAATCTTAATCTAAAAATAAGGTAATTATGAATATTAAACCTGTTTGTTTGATTCACTATAAGCTGATATTGTGTTGGTTCTAACACAAAATCCACCATCTTGCACATAAGCATAGCAACGGATCTTGTTGTCATGGTAACAATCTTCCATGTCTCCTTGGTGGTCAATCCATGTAGACATGTCTCTCACACTCTGTGTTAATGCGTCTTCTGATGAGAAACTGAAAATATCTGAAATATATTTAAGATTTAATCCTGCATTCAACTTCATTAATGTTAATATCTATAAATGGTGAAAATTAAAAGTGATTGTATTGTTTTCTGAAGTACAATAAACATTCATTAATTATTGATATCATTTTTATATTGAAATTGAAACTGTAGCTACCTGATATAGTTTTTTAGCATACATTATAGAATTTTGTGTGGCCAAAATGTGACCACTAAAAAATTTGCTGAATGCAATGTGATGGTTATGAAATCCACTCATATAACTTATAGTATATAATTGTAAATCATAATAATAACATATACCTGGCTTGGTATCCTCTGATATTACAGATTGGTTAGTATTAGGTACTTCCTGCTTGGGTTTACTAAACTGTTTCTTGACTAAATATGGTATCAATTCACTTCTAATGGATGATATTGACCTAAAAATAGATTATTTAATATAAATCTAAATAAAGTATTCTTGTCATAAAATTTATAGTTCCTTAAAAAATTAGCTAGATATAAAACTTAACCTAATTCACTCATGCATAAGAATCTTATCTTAGATACAGGTCAAAGTCAGTGATTATAATTTTATGATGTAGTGTCATCAAGATGTATTATATAGTATACACCGCGCTAAAAAAATGTTAGATGTGACTACATGTATAGAGTGAGTGATTGTTGTTTAATGCCAATTCAGCAATTTTTCAGCTATATCATGGCGAGAACATGAGTTAATTTTCAATGAGATGATGATGAGGTCCGCTTTGTACTAGACCAACATGCCGAGTTGGATTTTTATAGTGCTAGCTCACTGAAACAACAGTCCGCAGGTAGACATATCGCTCCACTCGGACACATTAATCTGATTCTGAGCCAACCAGACTTTGCACTTTCCCCTTAATGCTGCGTGCTTAGCGGAGAAGCAACAAATACCACTTATATAGTCTTCAGTTTGACCCGACCGGGGCTTGAACCCACGATCTACCACACTCAAGGCGAGCACGCTAACCATTATGACATCGATGCGGTTGACTACATGTATAATAAACATATAAGTGAAGAAAACACACAATTTAATAAACAAAGTAAATGAGGATATTTCATTGAAAAAAATATCTGCATGGAAATTTATTTTTTATTAAAACTGGTCAAGTGAATAAATAACTTACCGGTATCTATTTTTCTTCAATAACAAATGTAGATCAGTTGATTGCTTAAAATTTTCCATAAAGAAGATGTCTATTGAATATTGTATACAGTAGAATTCGTTTATAACGAACAGGCTTATAACGAAATCAGGCTTATAGCGAAGTAAAGATAAATCCCCGGTCCCATCGCTATTTAAACAATGTATTTGTGAAGGCCTATTAAGAATTTTTTATAACGAAATCAGGCTTATAACGAAGAGAATTTTAAACCCAAACAACGTTTTTATTACTCAAAATTGACATGATATAACAAAGAAAATTGCTGAACAAACAAATCATTTACCTGTCTTCCGTTACGCACAGACGATCACATATTAGAATGGTCAAGTGCACTTGACACTTCCGTTATTGATAATTGAAAAATCAATAATCCCACCTTTGATATTGTTAATGATGTCAATCAAGACTTTTCTTTAAAATATTCAAAAAATAAAATGGGTATTAATGATGTGATTAATAAGTTGTCAATTAATAACACACGTGCTAATTTATTGCATTAAATATTAATAAAACGTAATCAAAATTTTAATGAATGGATGCACAAACTAAAGAAATTAAAAACAAAGTCATGTGTGAGATTAATTCATTCACTATTGTTTATTTTTTCTTTGATGATAGACTCTTTAATTAAACAAAAAACTGTGTGGTCTCAAGGTTCATCTAAATACCAAAAACAAAAGAAATGTACTCGTTCTGAAATTTCGATTAACCTGAGTTTTTATGTGTATATAATAGCAAAAAGAAACAATTATTCTTCAAATTCAAATAAAAAAAAAGGAAAATGGCTACAATCTTAAAATTGGCCATTAAAAATATATATCCGAATTATCAGCATTATATACCGATATCGATCCAAGTGTTAATACCCGACCTCATATTTCCTGTTTATAAAATAGATCGTGAACAAAGTTGAAAAAATGTTTCTAAGGAACATTTGAAGATACCAAAGAGGTATTCAGAAGCCGTAGTCTTTGAGAACTGTCTAACGAATTATATATTTTTTTACGATAAAGGCCCACTTTATTGTGCATCAGTTATCATAGCGTAATGAAACTGCCCGGGTCAGAACCAGATTTTTTTCTCTCTAAAATTACGCGACCTCGGTGGCTTGAACTACCGATAGCTAGAACAGATTTTGACAGTCCCTTCGAGTTCGAGCCAGCGAAGTTCTACTGTACGATTTTCAAAAGGGAAGGTAATTATACATTGTTTCTCTTATAACGAACGATGCCTATAACGAACTAAGATCGAGAGTCCCCTGGATTTCGTTATAAACGAACTCTACTGTAGTTATTTTTTAAACCATATTGCAGAATGTCCTTTAAAATCTATTAACTAAATGGAAAATAAGTTAACTTCTACATTTTACTTGATTAGAAATAATCAATTTTAAAAATACAATATGTGTATACAGAAACAGTAAAAAGGTCAGTAAACACAGACACTGCCATATACACTTATACACATGTAAAAATACAATATGTGTATACAGAAATAGTGAAAAGGTCAGTAAACACAGACACTACCATATACACTTATACACATGTAAAAATACAATATGTGTATACAGAAACCGTAAAAAGGTCAGTAAACACAGACACTGCCATATACACTTATACACATGTAAAAATACAATATGTGTCTTGTGTATACAGAAACAGTAAAAAGGTCAGTAAACACAGACACTGCCATATACACTTATACACATGTAAAAATACAATATGTGTATACAGAAATAGTGAAAAAGTCAGTAAACACTGCCATATACACTTATACACATGTAAAAATACAATGTGTATACAGAAACAGTAAAAAGGTCAGTAAACACAGACACTGCCATATACACTTATACACATGTAAAAATACAATATGTGTATACAGAAACAGTAAAAAGGTCAGTAAACACAGACACTGCCATATACACTTATACACATGTAAAAATACAATATGTGTATACAGAAATAGTGAAAAAGTCAGTAAGCACTCCCATATACACTTATACACATGTAAAAATACAATATGTGTATACAGAAATAGTGAAAAAGTCAGTAAGCACTGCCATATACATTTATACACATGTAAAAATACAATATGTGTATACAGAAACAGTAAAAAGGTCAGTAAACACAGACACTGCCATATACACTTATACACATGCAAAAATACAATATGTGTATACAGAAACAGTAAAAAGGTCAGTAAATACAGACACTGCCATATACACTTATACACATGTAAAAATACAATATGTGTATACAGAAACAGTAAAAAGGTCAGTAAACACAGACACTGCCATATACACTTATACACATGTAAAAATACAATATGTGTATACAGAAATAGTGAAAAAGTCAGTAAGCACTGCCATATACACTTATACACATGTAAAAATACAATATGTGTATACAGAAACAGTAAAAAGGTCAGTAAACACAGACACTGCCATATACACTTATACACATGTAAAAATACAATATGTGTATACAGAAACCGTAAAAAGGTCAGTAAATACAGACACTGCCATATACACTTATACACATGCAAAAATACAATATGTGTATACAGAAACCGTAAAAAGGTCAGTAAACACAGACACTGCCATATACACTTATACACATGCAAAAATACAATATGTGTATACAGAAACAGTAAAAAGGTCAGTAAATACAGACACTGCCATATACACTTATACACATGTAAAAATACAATATGTGTATACAGAAACAGTAAAAAGGTCAGTAAACACAGACACTGCCATATACACTTATACACATGTAAAAATACAATATGTGTATACAAAAACAGTGAAAAAGTCGGTAAACACTGCCATATACACTTATATACATGCAAATTGTTTGACATGATTTTGTTCACAAATATCATGACCTCTATATAAAGACTGATTGTCTTATGTGACATTTTTAAGAATTCGCTTCAATGGTCACTATAGACAAGTTTAACTGTATTAATATGACATAGTACCACACAAAACAATGTAAATGTATACCTACTTTGATGTTGCTAAGTAATCTATTACCCATTTCTTCATTAGATAAAGATGGCAGTCTGTTAAACCAGATTTTATGTTAATAAATGGATGTCTGAAAAATACAAACTTAGTAAATTTACTTTTTTTTATCTGGTATATCTTTATTCTCCTAAACCAATTGTAAGTTACAATAAGCTATAGAGATGTACAAAGTCATGAAACAATATTTACAATGAATATTTACATAACTTCTAGCTTGGAGCTATAGTAATTAGCACTTACTAGTTACTAGCTATGTATCACTGCTGGCAAATACTATGTATTACTGCTGGCAAATACTTCTTGTGGTTTTCCGTGTTGTTCGTTCAAAGGTATATCTTGTGCATCATGGGTGCTCTTCGGAACCCCTCGGCCCCCATCCCCCACGATTCACTACAATATGTTAGTGAATTCTTTTCTATTTCTGAACAGTAATTAGTTAGCATTCTTTTCTCTTTAACAATGGGTCATGCTTTGTGTTTTTACACCTCTACATATTTAATAACAACTTTTAGTTTTATGCTTAGGCATATCTGACATATGCTTGTGAGTTACATATGATAATGTTGTCTTACATCGTCTGCCAATGTTTTGTCTTCTTTTTTTTCAAACCTAAGGGGCGGTCGCGGTCCATAGATAGCTGCGTTTACAACTACCTGTGCAATCAGTGCCTATCATCACTAACGTTGTGAGTTCGAATCCCGCTCATTGCAAGGTGTACTCGATACAACATTATGTGATGAAATTTGTCAGTGACTTGCGACAGGTCGTGGTTTTCTCCGGTTTCCTCCACCAATAAAACTAACTGCCACCATAAAACTGAAATATTGTTGAAAGTGGCACCATAATCTTACACCTCCCATACAAACAATAGCCAGAAAGACAATATTAAACACACAAATGAAACCTGTACATTCACAAGGATTGAAAGGAAGTATATGTCATTGTTGAATTTATCTTACACAAAAGAACATCTTTCATATCCACTTTAGTTAACACAAAATCATAAGCAATCTGAATATTTATGGTGCCGCTTAAACAAAAATGGCCATAAAATGTTTAAGGGTAGGAATTTTGGAGGTGAAAAATTAGGGTTAGGGAGGCAAACTGACATGTCACATACACATGTTTTGCCTTATTTCATCATTTGAAAATGTTAGAGAAATTAGGCACAAGTAGATGACTTTAACATTTACAACAAATAAACAAAGTATATTGGACAAATATTTACTGAGTTATTATTGTAATAATGTCAATACCTTCAAATTTAATGAGTTATTTTCTTCATGTAATGTTATTGTATTAGAAAAACTATGAAAAATTTATAAAGATTATTAATATGAAAGTCGTTAATGTAATTGTAATTTTTCCACACATGTACAAGACTTAATATGTTGTGTATAATTGTTAACTTCTCTGCAGCTATATACAAATGCATTTGGTTTATGAGAATAAAATTCATTCATTCACAAATAAACCATGCGGCAGTTTGATAATTAGTTGTGAGAAAATTGCTTGGATGATTAAAAAATGGTGCATTTCATCGTTGTCTTACGCGACGTTACTGTCAAGAACTTTACTCAATTACTGACAAAAAATCGATCGTAAGTTGCAATACAGGAATCTTCACTCCCAACAATCATCAATATTTATTTGGGCGAGTGTTGTTTAAATCTAATCACCTTTATATTTAAAAAAATTTTTGAGCCTTTATCAAAATAATAAAGCAGTTTTTTTCTGTCCATCATTCAGATCACGTTTTTTCTTCTATGTCAAGTTGACGCATGAACCTGGTTTAATCTATACACAATTTAAAATGCTCAATTCCATTCGGGAGTCTCATATTTTACCTTACGAGTTAACAAAGATGAATGGTAGTCAAACACGGAACTCGTCGAAAACACATAAACAAAGAATTTAGATGTAATGGAAATATGCTAATTTTGTGTTATCAGTTGTTTTTTTTTGCATTTAATGAGTGAATCCATTTTTTTTTTGTTTTTTTTTTTTTTAAATCACAAATTTGAACCGGCGATAGTATCAGAATTAAGCAGCGACAAATCGACAGGTGCTGATCCTTATTGAAATCCCTGGGCTGAGCCCGAGTTGCTCACCTGTTGTTCTGTTTTGGGGAAAATTTATACAGAACTTTTCATAGGTGCTTCCTACCAAATTTCAATTAATTTGGCCAAATGTTTTTAAAGAAGATTTTTTAAATTGGCCAATCACAAACAAGAACTGCCTATATATGGCGACCACAGGAATTTTGTACAGGCTAAGCAGTTTCAGAGGAGAAGATTTTTTAGAAATTGACCAACCAGAAGCAAGAATTGCCTATGGCAACCATGTTTGTTTACAGAAATGAGCAATTTTTATAGAGGACCTTCCTCAGATGTTTCCTACCAAGTATTGGTTCATTTGGCTAAGCGGTTTCAGAGGAAAAGATTAAAAAGTGAAAAGTTAACACAGATGACAAAAGCTCACTTTGCCTTTGGAAAGGTGAGCTAAAAACCAAGTGTTGACACTTAGAATCTTCTGCTCATATTTACGTTTACGTTGTATACATGTTTAGACACATAAATTCTGTATGTATCAACCTATAAATGAAGATGACCAATAGACCTTCTAAAAGTTGGTTCAAGTTATGGTAAAAGTACACATCAATAAAAAAATCATTTCAATACCTTTTTAAGACAGACTTTCTGAATGTGACTGTATCTTCCAGGTCTGCTTCTGAAGCCATAAATAAAACTCTGTCACCTTTCTCATCAAATCCAATGAAATCTTTGTCTACAAACAGAAAACAGTAATTCTAAACAAATCAGATGAAACCTTTGTCTAATTAATATGTAATAAAAATATAATCAATTTTAATGAAATCTTTCTCTACAAACAGATAAAAATACTCTCATCAAAAGCAATGTAAGTTTTCTCTCCAAATGTAAATTATTCTCCTCAAGTTCATTAAAACTGTTGCCTAAATACTACCATCAAATCTAATGAAATATTTGTCTACAAACAGCAAAAATACATTAAATTCTATGAAATTTTTGTCTATATGCAGAGCAAATAACCTAATAAAATATGATATTAAAGAAATCTTTGTCTTTGAACAGAATAATTGGAACACATGAAATAAATCTCTCTGTAATTTTGGTAACAAATCAAAAGTGATGTAGCACATTTGGAAAATGTCACACTCCTTGTTCCTTGTACACAAACAAAACCTGCTTCAGTTTCTAATTTAACAAGATATGATTATAATTTAACGATTATGAAGTCTCAAGTCTCCCAAACCGGCCACTGACAACAGGTTTAAAAAATAAATCAAAAGCTACCTTTGAAATCAAACAATGTTGAATTTTTACGGTATTGTGGCAGCCATTTTGAAAATGGAGATCGGTAGAAATTTTGCGATGTCGGGAATCAATTCAGGTCATCATAATCTACTTACAGATCAAATTTCGTTGAAATCAAACAATGTTGAATTTGTGCGGTATTGTGGTGGCCATTTTGAAAATGGCGACCGGTAGAAATTTTTCGATGTCAGGAATCAATTCGGGACATCATGATCTACTTACATATGAAATGTCGTTGAAATCGGACAATCTTTTATCTATAAGATTTGTTCTTTGTAACCTTTGTTCTTCTAATAAAACAAGCATCTATAGGTCAATCTAAAGCTATCTTTTATGTATAAGATTTGTTCTTCTAATAAAACAAGTATCTATAGGTCAATCTAAAGCTATCTTTTATGTATAAGATTTGTTCTAATAAAACAAGTATCTATAGGCCAATCTAAAGCTATTTTTTATCTATAAGATTTGTTCTTCTAATAAAACAAGTATCTATAGGTCAATCTAAAGCTATCTTTTATGTATAAGATTTGTTCTTCTAATAAAACAAGTATCTATAGGTCAATCTAAAGCTATCTTTTATGTATAAGATTTGTTCTAATAAAACAAGTATCTATAGGCCAATCTAAAGCTATTTTTTATCTATAAGATTTGTTCTTCTAATAAAACAAGTATCTATAGGTCAATCTAAAGCTATCTTTTATCTATAACATTTGTTCTTCTAATAAAACAAGTATCTATAGGCCAATCTAAAGCTATCTTTTATGTATAAGATTTGTTCTTCTAATAAAACAAGTATCTATAGGCCAATCTAAAGCTATCTTTTATCTATAAGATTTGTTCTTCTAATAAAACAAGTATCTATAGGCCAATCTAAACCTATCTTTTATCTATAAGATTTGTTCTTCTAATAAAACAAGTATCTATAGGCCAATCTAAAGCTATCTTTTATCTATAAGATTTGTTCTTCTAATAAAACAAGTATCTATAGGTCAATCTAAAGCTATCTTTTATCTATAAGATTTGTTCTTCTAATAAAACAAGTATCTATAGGCCAATCTAAAGCTATCTTTTATCTATAAGATTTGTTCTTCTAATAAAATAAGTATCTATAGGCCAATCTAAAGCTATCTTTTATCTATAAGATTTGTTCTTCTAATAAAATAAGTATCTATAGGCCAATCTAAAGCTATCTTTTATCTATAAGATTTGTTCTTCTAATAAAACAAGTACCTATAGGTCAATCTAAAGCTATCTTTTATCTATAAGATTTGTTCTTCTAATAAAACAAGTATCTATAGGTCAATCTAAAGCTATCTTTTATCTATAAGATTTGTTCTTCTAATAAAACAAGTATCTATAGGCCAATCTAAAGCTATCTTTTATCTATAACATTTGTTCTTCTAATAAAACAAGTACCTATAGGTCAATCTAAAGCTATCTTTTATCTATAAGATTTGTTCTTCTAATAAAACAAGTATCTATAGGCCAATCTAAAGCTATCTTTTATCTATAAGATTTGTTCTTCTAATAAAACAAGTATCTATAGGCCAATCTAAAGCTATCTTTTATCTATAAGATTTGTTCTTCTAATAAAACAAGTATCTATAGGCCAATCTAAAGCTATCTTTTATCTATAAGATTTGTTCTTCTAATAAAACAAGTATCTATAGGCCAATCTAAACCTATCTTTTATCTATAAGATTTGTTCTTCTAATAAAACAAGTATCTATAGGTCAATCTAAAGCTATCTTTTATCTATAAGATTTGTTCTTCTAATAAAACAAGTATCTATAGGCCAATCTAAACCTATCTTTTATCTATAAGATTTGTTCTTCTAATAAAACAAGTACCTATAGGTCAACCTAAAGCTATCTTTTATCTATAAGATTTGTTCTTCTAATAAAACAAGTATCTATAGGTCAATCTAAAGCTATCTTTTATCTATAAGATTTGTTCTTCTAATAAAACAAGTATCTATAGGCCAATCTAAACCTATCTTTTATCTATAAGATTTGTTCTTCTAATAAAACAAGTACCTATAGGTCAACCTAAAGCTATCTTTTATCTATAAGATTTGTTCTTCTAATAAAACAAGTATCTATAGGTCAATCTAAAGCTATCTTTTATCTATAAGATTTGTTCTTCTAATAAAACAAGTATCTATCGGCCAATCTAAAGCTATCTTTTATCTATAAGATTTGTTCTTCTAATAAAACAAGTATCTATAGGTCAATCTAAACCTATCTTTTATCTATAAGATTTGTTCTTCTAATAAAACAAGTATCTATAGGAAAATCTAAAGCTATCTTTTATCTATAACATTTGTTCTTCTAATAAAACAAGTATCTATAGGTCAATCTAAAGCTATCTTTTATCTATAAGATTTGTTCTTCTAATAAAACAAGTATCTATCGGCCAATCTAAAGCTATCTTTTATCTATAAGATTTGTTCTTCTAATAAAACAAGTATCTATAGGCCAATCTAAAGCTATCTTTTATCTATAAGATTTGTTCTTCTAATAAAACAAGTATCTATAGGCCAATCTAAAGCTATCTTTTATCTATAAGATTTGTTCTTCTAATAAAACAAGTATCTATAGGCCAATCTAAAGCTATCTTTTATCTATAAGATTTGTTCTTCTAATAAAACAAGTATCTATAGGTCAATCTAAAGCTATCTTTTATCTATAAGATTTGTTCTTCTAATAAAACAAGTATCTATAGGCCAATCTAAAGCTATCTTTTATCTATAAGATTTGTTCTTCTAATAAAACAAGTATCTATAGGTCAATCTAAAGCTATCTTTTATCTATAAGATTTGTTCTTCTAATAAAACAAGTATCTATAGGCCAATCTAAAGCTATCTTTTATCTATAAGATTTGTTCTTCTAATAAAACAAGTATCTATAGGTCAATCTAAAGCTATCTTTTATCTATAAGATTTGTTCTTCTAATAAAACAAGTATCTATAGGCCAATCTAAAGCTTTCTTTTATCTATAACATTTGTTCTTCTAATAAAACAAGTATCTATAGGCCAATCTAAAGCTATCTTTTATCTATAAGATTTGTTCTTCTAATAAAACAAGTATCTATAGGCCAATCTAAACCTATCTTTTATCTATAAGATTTGTTCTTCTAATAAAACAAGTACCTATAGGTCAACCTAAAGCTATCTTTTATCTATAAGATTTGTTCTTCTAATAAAACAAGTATCTATAGGTCAATCTAAAGCTATCTTTTATCTATAAGATTTGTTCTTCTAATAAAACAAGTATCTATAGGCCAATCTAAAGCTATCTTTTATCTATAAGATTTGTTCTTCTAATAAAACAAGTATCTATAGGTCAATCTAAAGCTATCTTTTATCTATAAGATTTGTTCTTCTAATAAAACAAGTATCTATAGGCCAATCTAAAGCTATCTTTTATCTATAAGATTTGTTCTTCTAATAAAACAAGTACCTATAGGTCAATCTAAAGCTATCTTTTATCTATAAGATTTGTTCTTCTAATAAAACAAGTACCTATAGGCCAATCTAAAGCTATCTTTTATCTATAAGATTTGTTCTTCTAATAAAACAAGTACCTATAGGACAATCTAAAGCTATCTTTTATCTGTAACATTTGTTCTTCTAATAAAACAAGTATCTATAGGTCAATCTAAAGCTATCTTTTATCTATAAGATTTGTTCTTCTAATAAAACAAGTATCTATCGGCCAATCTAAAGCTATCTTTTATCTATAAGATTTGTTCTTCTAATAAAACAAGTATCTATAGGTCAATCTAAAGCTATCTTTTATCTATAAGATTTGTTCTTCTAATAAAACAAGTATCTATAGGCCAATCTAAAGCTATCTTTTATCTATAAGATTTGTTCTTCTAATAAAACAAGTATCTATAGGCCAATCTAAAGCTATCTTTTATCTATAAGATTTGTTCTTCTAATAAAACAAGTATCTATAGGTCAATCTAAAGCTATCTTTTATCTATAAGATTTGTTCTTCTAATAAAACAAGTACCTATAGGTCAATCTAAAGCTATCTTTTATCTATAAGATTTGTTCTTCTAATAAAACAAGTACCTATAGGCCAATCTAAAGCTATCTTTTATCTATAAGATTTGTTCTTCTAATAAAACAAGTATCTATAGGCCAATCTAAAGCTATCTTTTATCTATAAGATTTGTTCTTCTAATAAAACAAGTATCTATAGGTCAATCTAAAGCTATCTTTTATCTATAAGATTTGTTCTTCTAATAAAACAAGTATCTATAGGCCAATCTAAAGCTATCTTTTATCTATAAGATTTGTTCTTCTAATAAAACAAGTATCTATAGGCCAATCTAAAGCTATCTTTTATCTATAAGATGTGTTCTTCTAATAAAACAAGTATCTATAGGCCAATCTAAACCTATCTTTTATCTATAAGATTTGTTCTTCTAATAAAACAAGTATCTATAGGCCAATCTAAACCTATCTTTTATCTATAAGATTTGTTCTTCTAATAAAACAAGTACCTATAGGTCAATCTAAAGCTATCTTTTATCTATAAGATTTGTTCTTCTAATAAAACAAGTATCTATAGGCCAATCTAAAGCTATCTTTTATCTATAAGATTTGTTCTTCTAATAAAACAAGTATCTATAGGTCAATCTAAAGCTATCTTTTATCTATAAGATTTGTTCTTCTAATAAAACAAGTATCTATAGGCCAATCTAAAGCTATCTTTTATCTATAAGATTTGTTCTTCTAATAAAACAAGTATCTATAGGTCAATCTAAAGCTATCTTTTATCTATAAGATTTGTTCTTCTAATAAAACAAGTATCTATAGGCCAATCTAAACCTATCTTTTATCTATAAGATTTGTTCTTCTAATAAAACAAGTACCTATAGGTCAACCTAAAGCTATCTTTTATCTATAAGATTTGTTCTTCTAATAAAACAAGTATCTATAGGTCAATCTAAAGCTATCTTTTATCTATAAGATTTGTTCTTCTAATAAAACAAGTATCTATAGGCCAATCTAAAGCTATCTTTTATCTATAAGATTTGTTCTTCTAATAAAAAAAGTATCTATAGGTCAATCTAAAGCTATCTTTTATCTATAAGATTTGTTCTTCTAATAAAACAAGTATCTATAGGCCAATCTAAAGCTATCTTTTATCTATAAGATTTGTTCTTCTAATAAAACAAGTACCTATAGGTCAATCTAAAGCTATCTTTTATCTATAAGATTTGTTCTTCTAATAAAACAAGTACCTATAGGCCAATCTAAAGCTATCTTTTATCTATAAGATTTGTTCTTCTAATAAAACAAGTACCTATAGGACAATCTAAAGCTATCTTTTATCTATAACATTTGTTCTTCTAATAAAACAAGTATCTATAGGTCAATCTAAAGCTATCTTTTATCTATAAGATTTGTTCTTCTAATAAAACAAGTATCTATAGGCCAATCTAAAGCTATCTTTTATCTATAAGATTTGTTCTTCTAATAAAACAAGTATCTATAGGCCAATCTAAAGCTATCTTTTATCTATAAGATTTGTTCTTCTAATAAAACAAGTATCTATAGGCCAATCTAAAGCTATCTTTTATCTATAAGATTTGTTCTTCTAATAAAACAAGTATCTATAGGTCAATCTAAAGCTATCTTTTATCTATAAGATTTGTTCTTCTAATAAAACAAGTATCTATAGGCCAATCTAAAGCTATCTTTTATCTATAAGATTTGTTCTTCTAATAAAACAAGTATCTATAGGTCAATCTAAAGCTATCTTTTATCTATAAGATTTGTTCTTCTAATAAAACAAGTATCTATAGGCCAATCTAAAGCTATCTTTTATCTATAAGATTTGTTCTTCTAATAAAACAAGTATCTATAGGTCAATCTAAAGCTATCTTTTATCTATAAGATTTGTTCTTCTAATAAAACAAGTATCTATAGGCCAATCTAAAGCTATCTTTTATCTATAAGATTTGTTCTTCTAATAAAACAAGTATCTATAGGCCAATCTAAAGCTATCTTTTATCTATAAGATTTGTTCTTCTAATAAAACAAGTATCTATAGGCCAATCTAAAGCTATCTTTTATCTATAAGATTTGTTCTTCTAATAAAACAAGTATCTATAGGCCAATCTAAAGCTATCTTTTATCTATAAGATGTGTTCTTCTAATAAAACAAGTATCTATAGGCCAATCTAAACCTATCTTTTATCTATAAGATTTGTTCTTCTAATAAAACAAGTATCTATAGGCCAATCTAAACCTATCTTTTATCTATAAGATTTGTTCTTCTAATAAAACAAGTACCTATAGGTCAATCTAAAGCTATCTTTTATCTATAAGATTTGTTCTTCTAATAAAACAAGTATCTATAGGCCAATCTAAAGCTATCTTTTATCTATAAGATTTGTTCTTCTAATAAAACAAGTATCTATAGGTCAATCTAAAGCTATCTTTTATCTATAAGATTTGTTCTTCTAATAAAACAAGTATCTATAGGCCAATCTAAAGCTATCTTTTATCTATAAGATTTGTTCTTCTAATAAAACAAGTATCTATAGGTCAATCTAAAGCTATCTTTTATCTATAAGATTTGTTCTTCTAATAAAACAAGTATCTATAGGCCAATCTAAAGCTATCTTTTATCTATAAGATTTGTTCTTCTAATAAAACAAGTATCTATAGGCCAATCTAAACCTATCTTTTATCTATAAGATTTGTTCTTCTAATAAAACAAGTACCTATAGGTCAACCTAAAGCTATCTTTTATCTATAAGATTTGTTCTTCTAATAAAACAAGTATCTATAGGTCAATCTAAAGCTATCTTTTATCTATAAGATTTGTTCTTCTAATAAAACAAGTATCTATAGGCCAATCTAAAGCTATCTTTTATCTATAAGATTTGTTCTTCTAATAAAACAAGTATCTATAGGTCAATCTAAAGCTATCTTTTATCTATAAGATTTGTTCTTCTAATAAAACAAGTATCTATAGGCCAATCTAAAGCTATCTTTTATCTATAAGATTTGTTCTTCTAATAAAACAAGTACCTATAGGTCAATCTAAAGCTATCTTTTATCTATAAGATTTGTTCTTCTAATAAAACAAGTACCTATAGGCCAATCTAAAGCTATCTTTTATCTATAAGATTTGTTCTTCTAATAAAACAAGTACCTATAGGACAATCTAAAGCTATCTTTTATCTGTAACATTTGTTCTTCTAATAAAACAAGTATCTATAGGTCAATCTAAAGCTATCTTTTATCTATAAGATTTGTTCTTCTAATAAAACAAGTATCTATCGGCCAATCTAAAGCTATCTTTTATCTATAAGATTTGTTCTTCTAATAAAACAAGTATCTATAGGTCAATCTAAAGCTATCTTTTATCTATAAGATTTGTTCTTCTAATAAAACAAGTATCTATAGGCCAATCTAAAGCTATCTTTTATCTATAAGATTTGTTCTTCTAATAAAACAAGTATCTATAGGCCAATCTAAAGCTATCTTTTATCTATAAGATTTGTTCTTCTAATAAAACAAGTATCTATAGGTCAATCTAAAGCTATCTTTTATCTATAAGATTTGTTCTTCTAATAAAACAAGTTACTATAGGTCAATCTAAAGCTATCTTTTATCTATAAGATTTGTTCTTCTAATAAAACAAGTACCTATAGGCCAATCTAAAGCTATCTTTTATCTATAAGATTTGTTCTTCTAATAAAACAAGTATCTATAGGCCAATCTAAAGCTATCTTTTATCTATAAGATTTGTTCTTCTAATAAAACAAGTATCTATAGGTCAATCTAAAGCTATCTTTTATCTATAAGATTTGTTCTTCTAATAAAACAAGTATCTATAGGCCAATCTAAAGCTATCTTTTATCTATAAGATTTGTTCTTCTAATAAAACAAGTATCTATAGGCCAATCTAAAGCTATCTTTTATCTATAAGATGTGTTCTTCTAATAAAACAAGTATCTATAGGCCAATCTAAACCTATCTTTTATCTATAAGATTTGTTCTTCTAATAAAACAAGTATCTATAGGCCAATCTAAACCTATCTTTTATCTATAAGATTTGTTCTTCTAATAAAACAAGTACCTATAGGTCAATCTAAAGCTATCTTTTATCTATAAGATTTGTTCTTCTAATAAAACAAGTATCTATAGGCCAATCTAAAGCTATCTTTTATCTATAAGATTTGTTCTTCTAATAAAACAAGTATCTATAGGTCAATCTAAAGCTATCTTTTATCTATAAGATTTGTTCTTCTAATAAAACAAGTATCTATAGGCCAATCTAAACCTATCTTTTATCTATAAGATTTGTTCTTCTAATAAAACAAGTATCTATAGGTCAATCTAAAGCTATCTTTTATCTATAAGATTTGTTCTTCTAATAAAACAAGTATCTATAGGCCAATCTAAACCTATCTTTTATCTATAAGATTTGTTCTTCTAATAAAACAAGTACCTATAGGTCAACCTAAAGCTATCTTTTATCTATAAGATTTGTTCTTCTAATAAAACAAGTATCTATAGGTCAATCTAAAGCTATCTTTTATCTATAAGATTTGTTCTTCTAATAAAACAAGTATCTATAGGCCAATCTAAAGCTATCTTTTATCTATAAGATTTGTTCTTCTAATAAAAAAAGTATCTATAGGTCAATCTAAAGCTATCTTTTATCTATAAGATTTGTTCTTCTAATAAAACAAGTATCTATAGGCCAATCTAAAGCTATCTTTTATCTATAAGATTTGTTCTTCTAATAAAACAAGTACCTATAGGTCAATCTAAAGCTATCTTTTATCTATAAGATTTGTTCTTCTAATAAAACAAGTACCTATAGGCCAATCTAAAGCTATCTTTTATCTATAAGATTTGTTCTTCTAATAAAACAAGTACCTATAGGACAATCTAAAGCTATCTTTTATCTATAACATTTGTTCTTCTAATAAAACAAGTATCTATAGGTCAATCTAAAGCTATCTTTTATCTATAAGATTTGTTCTTCTAATAAAACAAGTATCTATAGGCCAATCTAAAGCTATCTTTTATCTATAAGATTTGTTCTTCTAATAAAACAAGTATCTATAGGCCAATCTAAAGCTATCTTTTATCTATAAGATTTGTTCTTCTAATAAAACAAGTATCTATAGGCCAATCTAAAGCTATCTTTTATCTATAAGATTTGTTCTTCTAATAAAACAAGTATCTATAGGTCAATCTAAAGCTATCTTTTATCTATAAGATTTGTTCTTCTAATAAAACAAGTATCTATAGGCCAATCTAAAGCTATTTTTATCTATAAGATTTGTTCTTCTAATAAAACAAGTATCTATAGGTCAATCTAAAGCTATCTTTTATCTATAAGATTTGTTCTTCTAATAAAACAAGTATCTATAGGCCAATCTAAAGCTATCTTTTATCTATAAGATTTGTTCTTCTAATAAAACAAGTATCTATAGGTCAATCTAAAGCTATCTTTTATCTATAAGATTTGTTCTTCTAATAAAACAAGTATCTATAGGCCAATCTAAAGCTATCTTTTATCTATAAGATTTGTTCTTCTAATAAAACAAGTATCTATAGGCCAATCTAAAGCTATCTTTTATCTATAAGATTTGTTCTTCTAATAAAACAAGTATCTATAGGCCAATCTAAAGCTATCTTTTATCTATAAGATTTGTTCTTCTAATAAAACAAGTATCTATAGGCCAATCTAAAGCTATCTTTTATCTATAAGATGTGTTCTTCTAATAAAACAAGTATCTATAGGCCAATCTAAACCTATCTTTTATCTATAAGATTTGTTCTTCTAATAAAACAAGTATCTATAGGCCAATCTAAACCTATCTTTTATCTATAAGATTTGTTCTTCTAATAAAACAAGTACCTATAGGTCAATCTAAAGCTATCTTTTATCTATAAGATTTGTTCTTCTAATAAAACAAGTATCTATAGGCCAATCTAAAGCTATCTTTTATCTATAAGATTTGTTCTTCTAATAAAACAAGTATCTATAGGTCAATCTAAAGCTATCTTTTATCTATAAGATTTGTTCTTCTAATAAAACAAGTATCTATAGGCCAATCTAAAGCTATCTTTTATCTATAAGATTTGTTCTTCTAATAAAACAAGTATCTATAGGTCAATCTAAAGCTATCTTTTATCTATAAGATTTGTTCTTCTAATAAAACAAGTATCTATAGGCCAATCTAAACCTATCTTTTATCTATAAGATTTGTTCTTCTAATAAAACAAGTACCTATAGGTCAACCTAAAGCTATCTTTTATCTATAAGATTTGTTCTTCTAATAAAACAAGTATCTATAGGTCAATCTAAAGCTATCTTTTATCTATAAGATTTGTTCTTCTAATAAAACAAGTATCTATAGGCCAATCTAAAGCTATCTTTTATCTATAAGATTTGTTCTTCTAATAAAACAAATATCTATAGGTCAATCTAAAGCTATCTTTTATCTATAAGATTTGTTCTTCTAATAAAACAAGTATCTATAGGCCAATCTAAAGCTATCTTTTATCTATAAGATTTGTTCTTCTAATAAAACAAGTACCTATAGGTCAATCTAAAGCTATCTTTTATCTATAAGATTTGTTCTTCTAATAAAACAAGTACCTATAGGCCAATCTAAAGCTATCTTTTATCTATAAGATTTGTTCTTCTAATAAAACAAGTACCTATAGGACAATCTAAAGCTATCTTTTATCTATAACATTTGTTCTTCTAATAAAACAAGTATCTATAGGTCAATCTAAAGCTATCTTTTATCTATAAGATTTGTTCTTCTAATAAAACAAGTATCTATAGGCCAATCTAAAGCTATCTTTTATCTATAAGATTTGTTCTTCTAATAAAACAAGTATCTATAGGCCAATCTAAAGCTATCTTTTATCTATAAGATTTGTTCTTCTAATAAAACAAGTATCTATAGGCCAATCTAAAGCTATCTTTTATCTATAAGATTTGTTCTTCTAATAAAACAAGTATCTATAGGCCAATCTAAAGCTATCTTTTATCTATAAGATTTGTTCTTCTAATAAAACAAGTATCTATAGGTCAATCTAAAGCTATCTTTTATCTATAAGATTTGTTCTTCTAATAAAACAAGTATCTATAGGCCAATCTAAAGCTATCTTTTATCTATAAGATTTGTTCTTCTAATAAAACAAGTATCTATAGGTCAATCTAAAGCTATCTTTTATCTATAAGATTTGTTCTTCTAATAAAACAAGTATCTATAGGCCAATCTAAAGCTATCTTTTATCTATAACATTTGTTCTTCTAATAAAACAAGTATCTATAGGCCAATCTAAAGCTATCTTTTATCTATAAGATTTGTTCTTCTAATAAAACAAGTATCTATAGGCCAATCTAAACCTATCTTTTATCTATAAGATTTGTTCTTCTAATAAAACAAGTATCTATAGGCCAATCTAAACCTATCTTTTATCTATAAGATTTGTTCTTCTAATAAAACAAGTACCTATAGGTCAATCTAAAGCTATCTTTTATCTATAAGATTTGTTCTTCTAATAAAACAAGTATCTATAGGCCAATCTAAAGCTATCTTTTATCTATAAGATTTGTTCTTCTAATAAAACAAGTATCTATAGGTCAATCTAAAGCTATCTTTTATCTATAAGATTTGTTCTTCTAATAAAACAAGTATCTATAGGCCAATCTAAAGCTATCTTTTATCTATAAGATTTGTTCTTCTAATAAAACAAGTATCTATAGGCCAATCTAAAGCTATCTTTTATCTATAAGATTTGTTCTTCTAATAAAACAAGTATCTATAGGCCAATCTAAACCTATCTTTTATCTATAAGATTTGTTCTTCTAATAAAACAAGTATCTATAGGCCAATCTAAACCTATCTTTTATCTATAAGATTTGTTCTTCTAATAAAACAAGTATCTATAGGCCAATCTAAACCTATCTTTTATCTATAAGATTTGTTCTTCTAATAAAACAAGTACCTATAGGTCAATCTAAAGCTATCTTTTATCTATAAGATTTGTTCTTCTAATAAAACAAGTACCTATAGGTCAATCTAAAGCTATCTTTTATCTATAAGATTTGTTCTTCTAATAAAACAAGTACCTATAGGCCAATCTAAAGCTATCTTTTATCTATAAGATTTGTTCTTCTAATAAAACAAGTACCTATAGGTCAATCTAAAGCTATCTTTTATCTATAAGATTTGTTCTTCTAATAAAACAAGTACCTATAGGCCAATCTAAAGCTATCTTTTATGTATAAGATTTGTTCTTCTAATAAAACAAGTATCTATAGGTCAATCTAAAGCTATCTTTTATGTATAAGATTTGTTCTTCTAATAAAACAAGTATCTATAGGCCAATCTAAAGCTATCTTTTATCTATAAGATTTGTTCTTCTAATAAAACAAGTATCTATAGGCCAATCTAAAGCTATCTTTTATCTATAAGATTTGTTCTTCTAATGAATTCTTGCTAATGAACTAATGACATCCAATCCTTGTGAAATAAGTTCATTAATTTGTGTGTAATCTGTGATAATTACTAGGTTTGTAGTGGACGTGAAATTTATACTTTATATTGCAGGATGAACATTGATTTTCTGGAATGGTAAATACCAAAACATAATGATGGTATATGATGTAATAATAAAGTATATTATAGATGTGCCTCGTAAAACTTGATATATGACACATCATCTAATGATAACATACATTATAAGGTCGTTTCACACCCATTTATACTGATTATTAAAGACCCTACTCGGTTACTGTGGAATGTAGAACAGCAAAAAAAAAGCACTGTTCCTTTACTGTAAGTCTAAGTATAATGTTTGATAGTCTCTTTGGTTCATTTACATTTTTTAAATACGGTAGATACAGCTTGGAATTAAACATTTAGTCTCGAAATGCTTATAATTTGAATTCAGAAATGTAATACAACTATAGCCTTACATTTGGTCAAGGCATGAAGATATTTCACTAAGAAAAAAACACAGACTCAGTTGAATTATAAATTAGTATCATAATATAATTGTGTTACCTGAACGCTTGCGTGTTCTAACACCAGGTGGAGCTATGTCTAGGTACTGTTGGGGAACTGTAGACAGTAGCATGGTGACTGATGCATCATATGTCCTATGTACATTTGCTATATGATGTAAGGGCAGATCTGTGATTAAGTCACAACTGATCACTAGAATATCTGTCTGTAAATAAAAGTTTTTATTACATACTCATATAGATATCTTGAATTTGATTAGTTTAAAGAACGTCAAATGACATTCCGTTCGATCAACCGTTGGACGTTAGGTCGCATGGTTATATCAACCCCACGCAAGAAAACCCCCATGGAAATTCCCTTATGAGCCTCACCTGTTTCTAAATCCGGTTACTTCAAGTTACTACAAGTTATCAACTTGGTAAAAACGTGTGACATGACTAGCAGAATTTACTGAATATGGGTCATCACTTGGTATTTGTTGTCAGATTTGAACTAGACCAAATAATTATGGTACTGTGTAGGATATTCGATGTAATAAAACAATTGTCAACCTTGTAAGAGTGTGATATTAGAGAATGTCTACCAGAGAAAGTTTATGCCACCATCGACCAAGCCCTCGGGTGACAATCTGTCATATCACACTCTTACAAGGTTGATAATTGCATAATATAAGCTATATACCAGTAGACACTATAGACAACTCTACCACCATCTTTATTGAATATTTGCATTCCTATAAATTATGACAATGGTCAAATCTATACAAAACTTTACCATGAAGGCCACTTGTCTACACAACCTTCCTAGCATATATTGAACATAACTGGACATGGTGGGCAACAGAATACTGGAATTTCATGTTTTATTACAGTTCCTAAACTATGGTGAAACCAGAAGCTTTTCCAAAATGTGACCAGGATATAGGCATAATAACATGGTGCATACACATTAATAATTACATAGCAATACTTTGGAAAAATGTAATCATTACCCAGGCCTGCACATTATATGCATTTTGTGTTGGTACAACTGTTTGTATCCTGTCAAGTCAGTTGTGGAAACCAAATCACTACGAGAGGCATAGCATCCAGTAGTTATGTTGTTTATGCAACTGACGAGAATTGATGCTATAAACATACTGCCTTTAGCTGAGGGTGTTATGGTAGATTACCATATGACACGGCTGGTAATCGGCACAAGCAGAACAGTTGGTTCTGCAAAGAAATTCGTGAGGATAATTTCCAGTGTTGGTGGAGGAGAGTTCACGAAGACGCTTTGTACATGTCAAAAATTGAAATTTTCTTTTTTACTGCTCGAATATTGCAAAATCAGAGAATGCTATGCTGTGACGAATGCTTTCACGATTAGAAACATGTATAGTTTATTCTTGTATATGAAGTGTAACTCTCGCAAAATCAATCATCCCACGAAAAACATGACGAAAATTGTGACACTCTTGCATTTCTAAGTTGTTCTTGACAAAGATGCAAGTTAAATTTTCAATATTTTTTCATCATGGGAGTCTAAATGTAATCGGGGATCAATTCCGATTCGTCAGAAGTAAATTGAAGTCTAGATAAATCTACAAAATGTCAATTTTCTCGTTTTCCTGCTTGAGGAGATCAGTTTTGATATCCTCACGAATTTCTCTGCAGAACCAACTGTTCTGCTTGTGCTGATTACCAGCTGTGTATGAAGAAAAAAAATTATCACCTGAGACAAAAGATAGCATGTTTTTATTATACTGAAATCATATTTTCATTCATAAAAAAATAATATCGGTATATTATCAATAAATACGATTTTTAAATTAAAAAAAACCCAGAACAATAGAACAACAAATTATAACAGCTATATCAACGTGGAAATGTTACTTTCAAATGTAAGACACTGTCTGACAGACTGTAATACACTGTCTGACAGACTGTAATACACTGTCTGACTGACTGTAATACACTGTCTGACTGTAATACACGGCTTGACTGACTGTAATACACTGTCTGACTGACTGTAATACACTGTCTGACTCAAATACACTGTCTGACTGACTGCAATGAACTGTCTGACTAGTGACTGTAATACACTCTCTGACTGACTGTAATACACTGTCTGACTGTAATCCACTGTCTGACTGACTGTAATACACTGTCTAACTGACTGTGATACACTGTTTGACTGTAATACACTGTCTGACTGACTGTAATACACTGTCTGACTGACTGCAATACACTGTCTGACTGTAATCCACTGTCTGACTGACTGTAATACACTGTCTGACTGACTGTAATACACTGTTTGACTGTAATACACTGTCTGACTGACTGCAATACACTGCTTGATTGTAATACAGTCTGACTGACTGTAATACACTGTCTGACTGACTGTAATACACTGTCTGACTGACTGTAATACACTGTCTGACTGACTGTAATACACTGCTTGATTGTAATACACTGTCTGACTGTAATATACTGTCTGACGGTAATACACTATCTGACTGACTGTAATACACTGTCTGACTGTAATACAATGTTTGACTGACTGAAATAGACTGTCTGACTGCAATACACTGCTTGACTGTAATACACTGCTTGACTGTAATACACTGTCTGACTGTAATATACTGTCTAACTGTAATACACTATCTGACTGACAAATACACTGCTTGATTGTAATACACTGTCTGACTGTAATATACTGTCTGACTGTAATACACTATCTGACTGACTGTAATACACTGTTTGACTGTAATACACTGCTTGACTGCAATACACTGCTTGACTGTAATACACTGTCTGACTGTAATATACTGTCTGACTGTAATACACTGTCTGACTGTAATATACTGTCTGACTGACTGCAATACACTGTCTGACTGACTGTAATACACTGCTTGACTGTAATACACTGCTTGACTGTAATACACTGTCTGACTAATATACTGTCTGACTGTAATACACTGTCTGACTGTAATATACTGTCTGACTGACTGCAATACACTGTCTGACTGACTGTAATACACTGCTTGACTGTAATACACTGCTTGACTGTAATACACTGTCTGACTAATATACTGTCTGACTGTAATACACTGTCTGACTGTAATACACTGTCTGACTGACATTAATACATTGTCTGACTTGACTGTAATACACTGTCTAACTGTAATACATTGTCTGACTGTAATACACTGTCTGACTGTAATACACTGACTGACTGTAATGCACTGTCTGACTGTAATACACTGTCTGACTGTAATACACTGCAGCTGTCTGACTAATACACTGTCTGACTGTAATACACTGTCTGACTGTAATACACTGTCCGACTGTAATACACTGTCTGACTAATTAACTGTCTGACTGACTGTAATACACTGCCTGACATTAATACACTGTCTGACTGAATAATACACTGTCTGACTGTAATACATTGTCTGACTAACTGTAATACACTGTCTGACTGACTGTAATACACTGTTTGACTGACTGTAATACATTGTCTGACTGACTAATACATTGTCTGACTGACTGTACTATACTGTCTGACTGTAATACACTGTCTGACTGACTGTAATGCACTGTGACTGTAATACACTGTCTGACTGTAATACACTGTCTGACTGATTGTAATACACTGTCTGACTGTAATACACTGTCTGACTGTAATACACTGTCTGACTAATACACTGTCTGATTGACTGTAATGCATTCTCTGACTGTAATACTCTATCTGACTGACTGCAATACACTGTCTGACTGTAATACACTGTACAATTAGTCTAGTCAATTTGGTGTTTAACCTGCAACTAATTGCAACACAAATTTTTTTTTATCGGAAATTTAGTCTAGTATAGGTATCTAAGAAAATCATATAAAAAATATACACAAATATATTTTGCAGAAAGTTGTTAAATTTAGTAAAAAATATAGACTGAATATTTGATTAATTTAGTGACTGGAAATGCCCATCGTACACAAGTAAAAACGATTATTTGACCTTCACATTGAAACATGTAGCAGACGAAAACAAAAATAAAAGGGGAAAATATGAATATGAATGGTATAAACTTATTTATCTTCAGTTCTTCAAAGTAGTATAAACATTATTTTGTCAGTAACTTTACCACTTACATAAAAAAGGCTGATTTATGAATGTAATTTCATATTTTTGTTGACAATGTTCCCCCGAACATCGATGTTTATTTATCCAATTTATAGAACATAGGACAATTGCATAAGCCCGGTGTCATATGGTATTTTGAACCCCATGGTAAATTGATCCTGGGGTCAATTTTCATCCATGGTATATTGAACCCCCTTATTGAAAACTAAACCCTCCTTGTATGGTAAATTGATCCCCCCCCATTTCTAATCAAGAGATAGGCAGGGAGGTCAAAATATCATGTGTAGGGGGGTCGATGTAACATGGATAGGGGGGTCGATATACCATGGGTAGGGTGGTCAAAATACCATGGATAGGGGGGTCATATTCCATGGGTAGGGGGTCGATATTCCATGGATAGATGGGGGGGGGGGGGGGGGGGTCAAAATACCATGGGTAGAATTCCAATTCAGTAATTAGTTATAATGTAATGCAAAATTGAGACAGCAATTAGAGCTTCCTTCTAATATTCATTCAATCTTATACATGTAGTAAACATTATTACATGTATTAACACATCTTAACTAGAGGCTCCCAGGAACCTGTATAGCTCACCTGGGTATAATAACAACATCAGTCAATAAAATTTGATAACTTCGACAAAAAAAATTAACAAATGTAGCCTTCGTCATTGCAGACCCCTTCTACAAAAAAATTTGGCAGGGGTTCCCCCTTTAATGTAAGTTATCAAAATTGCTGTAAAAAAACATATATGTCAATGATTCTCAAAATTTAGCTTTTCCTACTTCACATTTTGTAATAGAGTTGCTTCCCTTTGATTATTTGAGTAACCAAAAGCAGTGAGTCAGTAAAAAAATGCATTTCAAGAGGAATAACTCTTCACACAGTTGTCGCACATTTTTAACTGTGTGAAAATTTTTGTAGATCTTGACATGCTGAACATTTTTGCAGTTTAAACTTTCCCTCTATCTCTAATAGTTTTTGAGATATAAGATGATAGTATTAAAATTGAGAACATTTTGATGAAAAAAGGGCAATAACTCCAAAATGGGTAATGGGATTTACTTCAAAATTGCAGGGTAGGAAGATCTTGACATGGTGCACATAACGTCTATCTCTTATAGTTTTTGAAATATAACACGAAAAGTATTAAAATAAAAAATAAAAATTGATCGAAGGGCCGAACCGCCGGACACATTTTTGGAAGAGAACCATCCAATGACTATTTCATCAAAATTTTGTTCTTATTGAGCAAATGGTTTCAGACAAGAAGATTTTTATGGGAATTTCCCATAGGGTCCTATGTTAAATTAAGTTCGGCTGTGGCGGCCATCTTGGTCGGTGTTCTGAAATGCCGGACACAATTTTGGAAGAGAACCACCCAAGAATCATTTCAGCAAAGTTTGGTTGAGATTGGCTCAGTAGATTTTTTTTAAATTTCATCCCCCCTTTTTTCTAATTTGCATAATCGGTCAAAATAGGCAAAAGTTCATAAAAAATCCCGTAATATATGTTAAAAAGCTCATCATTATGCTTATACAGTTCAAATTTGGGCACTTTCTGGCTTAAAATAGAGCAGTTTTGGCCATTTGAAGAAATTTCTATTTTTAGTAATGGTGGCCATCTTGGATACAGGACGGTGCTGACGGACACAATTTTGAAAGGGGATCACCCAAGGATCATATCAGCAAAGTTTGGTTGAGATTGGCTCAGTAGTTTCAGAGGAGAAGATTTTTTTTAAATTTCATCCCCTCTTTTCTATTTTTAGCTTGGCGGCCATCTTGGTTGGAAGTTGGGATCACCGGACACAATTTTGGAAGGGGGCCATCCAAGGATCATTCCACAAAAGTTTGGTTGCAATTGGCCCAGTGGTTTCTGAGAAGATTTTTTTTTAAATTTCATCCCCCCTTTTTTTTCTAATTTGCATAATCGGTTAAAATGGGTAATGGGATTTACTTCAAAATTGCAGGGTAGGTAGATCTTGACATGCTGAACATGTTTGCAGTTTCAACTTACCACCTGTCTCTTATAGTTTTTGAAATAAAGGACGAAAAGTATTAAAATTTTAAAAATTTGATGAAAAAAGGGAAATAACTCCAAAATGGGTAATGGGATTTACTTCAAAATTGCAGGGTGGGTAGATCTTGATATGCCGCACATTTTTGCAATTTAAAGTTAACCTTTATCTCTTATAGTTTTTGAAATATAAGACGAAAAGTATTAAAATTTTACAAATTTGATGAAAAAAGGGCAATAACTCCAAGATGGGTAATCAGATTTATTTCAAAATTGCAGGGTAGGTAGATCTGGATGTGCTGATCATTTTTACCCCATGTCAGATTTTTGATATTATTAACGGTTTTTGAGTTATTACCAAAAACCTGCAATTTTACCATATGTTCTATTTTTAGTAACAGCGGCCATGTTGGTTGGTGCACGGCATCACCGGACACAATTTTGAAACTAGACACACTAGTGATGATTCAGACCAAGTTTGGTTTCCATTGGTCTAGTACTTTCAGAGGAGAATATTTTTGAAAAAGTTTACGACGTACGACGACGACGACGCCAAGTGATGGCAATATCTCACATGACCCTTTGGGTCAGGTGAGCTAAAAATGTATCAAATAATCTCAATTAAGGTCTTATTATGACACCAATAATTACCAGTTCTACTTTCACACCTTTTCAATGGACTAATCTGTTTTTAGTGAAAAGTATCATTGTTTTTTGACAAATAAAATATGTGTAATTAAAGCATATAGATACAAAAAGGATTTCCATGAATTTAATCTTGTAATGTCTTTCATCTTTAATATTACATAAAAAATTATATGGAAAGGACATACCATAATGAAATTTTGAAAGTTGTCTCATGATAAGACAATGTATGATTTTGAAAGAATGTTGTTTTACAGTCTTAAAACTGTTTTCACTGAAATTTTGAAAACTAGAATATTTAAATGATATTATTTGTCGCATCTAAAAAAATTATTTTTAATACCGAAATAATCATTAAAAATATTATTTTGAAAATATATGTGTTAATTAACACACAAGGTAAACGTCGGCCACATTTAAAGGGAATTTCCGCTTGGGTGATTTTTATTTGATGTTGTAGAACACTTGAATCTCCTGCCCTTCGTGGGACACACTTTGCAGTAACAATTTTGAATGGTTAAATGCTCATGATTTTCATGCTTCGGTATGGGTATAAAAGGTTTGAAAATTTCAATGATTGTCAGTATCAGTTTTGACACCGAAGCTATGCCATGTTTGAATCCACAACAGAGAGAACAAGCCATAGGTAGACTGCATGCTGGGCAACCTGCTAGAGTGATTGCCAATGACTTCAACTGTAATGTCCGGACAATTGAACGTCTGCGGGTACACTACAACGCCACAAACAGCACGAATGACCGACCACGCTGCGGTAGACCACAGGTTACAACCGCTCGCCAGAACAGGTTAATGGTCTGTCAACATTTGTGGAATCGGTTCACCAGAGCTACTAAAACTGCACGACAGACTGTTGGAACACATCAGCGACCAATAAGTGCCGATACGGTTCGCCACCGATTAGTTGCCAGCAATCTAAGATGTTACCGTCCTGCCAGGGGACCTGTCCTTACGCCCCGACACGAGCATCTTCAATGGGCATTGCAGCGACAAAATTGGCGTAACCAGCAGTGGCGTAACGTCATCTTCTCTGACGAAAGCCGTTACTGCATCTCAACCACAGATGGCAGAACAAGATTGTGGAGAAGGCGAGGAGAACGATATAATGACAACTGCATGATGGAAAGGAATGCTTGGGGCGGTCGAAGCATCATGGTATGAGGTGGCATCGGACTCAATGTGAAACTTGGTTCAGTTATCTTCCAGAATCTTGGCCCGGGGAGAGGCAATGGAGTAACAGCTGCCTGTTACATCGATCAAGTTCTGAGATCGCATGTTGTGCCGCATTTCGCACGTCATCAAAACAAGACGTTCCAGCAGGATAATGCGTGTGCGCATACAGCCAGGGCAACAAGAGACTTCTTGCAGCAGAATAACGTCAATGATATGAACTGGCCAGCTCTAAGTCCAGATTTGAACCCTATTGAACATCTGTGGGACGAAATTCAGAGACGGTTGAATGAAGAGCAGCCAAGCCCGACAACTGCAGCTGAACTTTCGGTAGCGTTTCAGAGAGTTTGGGCACTTATTCCTATGACATTCATCAATCGCCTTGTCAACTCTATGTATCGAAGATGTGCTGCTGTGATTAACGCTGGTGGTGGACTTACTCGTTATTAACGGAAGTGGAATTAAAGCATCAACATGTTGCGGTTTTGCTTTAGAGACATTCGATATAACTTCATAACATAGAGACAATAAATCCACCATTCAAACAATGTAAAACGAATTTATTTTATGTTTATTGTATTTCAAAAAAAATGTCTGTGATTCTGTCATTTGTTGCGACGTTTCTTTTGCGGTTCAGTATATATCAAATCGTATGAAGTAAACAAGTAAACCTTTGCTTATATAGGGAATCTCAGCGAAACCAATTTTAAGAAAAATATCAGATTCATGATATACAAATTTTGAAATTTTGAAAATTTTCTTAAAATTCTATGAAAATTTTGAATTTTTATTTTTTTATTTTTTTTAATATCTTATGAAATTTGCTAAAGTTTTTGAAATTTTATGAACATTTTGTATTTTTTTGAAATTTTTGAAATATTGAATTTCTTTTGAAATTTTGAATTTTTATTTTAATTTATATATTTTTTGAAATTTAATTAAATTTTTGAAATTTTGAACTTTTGAAAATTTAGATTTTTTTGAAATTTTATTACCCCCCTACCCATAGTATATATTGAACCCCCTACCCATGGTATATCGACCCCCCTACCCATGATATATTGACCGCCTTAACCATGGTATATCGACCCCCCTACCCATGGTATATTGACCCTCCTACCCATGGTATATTGACCCCCTTAACCATGGTATATCGACCCCCCTACCCATGGTATATTGAACCCCTACCCATGGTATATCGACCCCCCTACCCATGGTATATCAACTCCCCTATCCATGGTATATTTACCCCCCTACCCATGGTATATCGACCACCCTACCCATGGTATATCGACCCCCCAACCCATGGTATTTGACCCCCCTGCCCATGGAATATCGACCCTCCTACCTATGGTATATCAAACCCTCTCTTATGGCATTATGAACTGAGGGGGGGGGGGGGGGTTCAATTTACCATGAGGGGGTTCAAAATACCATATGCAATATGAATGGAACATATCAAATGTTACTTGGAAGTATATTTATTGTATTCCCAATTAGATTTTGTATTTATTAACAAAGACGTCATGGGGATTCCTCCACATTTCTGATGACGACATGAAAGTAGTTCTGACTAAAATACATCATGTATCTTGATGAGTATAAAATTCCATAATTCTATAGAATACATACTTAATGTTAAATAAAATTTCTAACCTTAACTTTTCCCTTTAGTAACTTTAAGGAATCAGCTGTGCCCAAATCATTATCTGGAATTCCTTCAAAATGTAACTTCATTTTGACACCATGTATGTCCACTAATGTTTTCTGTATTTCATTTAAAGTTGATTGTAAAACAATTACTATGGCCTCTGAAAAAGAAGATAAAATAGTTTGTACACTAATGAATGGGACATTAGACCACAACACCTTAATGTACTCAGAGTTTGCATTAACACAAAATTCAGCATTTTTTACAAAATTTTTTGAAATAGGTCACAAATGGAAAAATGTATGAAATATTGACAAGAAAATTTAACCTCTGCATTTTTTATGCAGGTAAAAAATAACTGCCACGACCTCTTTACAGTACTGATGTGGTATATTTATTGAATTGTGTAACAAACTTCATTTTGAGTTTGATTTATCTCCCTTAGGTCATATAGATATAGTGGTTCAGGTAAATTACAGGCGTTATTTTTAGGTAGTATTTTTAGAGTTGTTTGGCAGGTTTAAATAGTGGTTGGACAAGTCAGGCACACATTGAGTCAGCACAAATTTAAGCTTTGAGCTGGAAAGGTGTGGTTGAGAAACTTCAGTTGTGAAATGGCAGATGATATTGAAAATGGAGATGGCCATGCATAGAAATGTCAGAACAGGACATTTAGGTCATATTTCTGTACAGAGCAATTCATATTTCACACCCAGGGGATTGGTTTATGGTGTTTTATGATGAGTTTATGGATGTGTTTGGAGCCACATGGTTATTGGTAATGTCATGAGCCATGCCTTAGAGTATATTGAGATTGGAAATAGTTTGAGTTTTCCCTTAGAAGTTGTTTATATGGGAAGTGGAACACATAAAATCAGTGTTATACAAATAGTTATAATTCAGTTTTGAAGACTTCCTTGGAGGAGGCCATTGTCACAGGTTCACACATAAATATTTGTGAACTACAAATACTATTATAAAGTCATAGAGGAAATGAGTTATATATTTTGAACATATTGAATACAAAGAGTACTGAAAAGAGGTGTTTTATATTTCTATTGAATATTAAGAGTATTTCAATGTCGTCGATTTAGATAAAACTTTATAAAAGGAAATTACTAACTGCTTTTGCATATTGAAACCGTTTGGAACATTATATTAGAAAAAGGAACTAACTTTACTGTGGAACATTAATATTTGGAAGGGGAGATAACTTTGAAAACGACTGTGATATCTAGAGGAAAATTTATATATTTAACTAGACAGAGAAACTATATTCATATTTGAAATGTTTACTATATAATTGGTGTTGACTATTTTTATGTATTTGTCCTGAATTTTGTTTATTTTGTATGTGTATTTTCAGTTCTATTTTCTTTTTTTTTGTTTAGTTTATTTTGTTTATTTGGTGTGGATTTTAATAAAACATTATAATTTTTACACCATTCTCATTCTCATTGGCAAATCCAGCACACATTTGTGTAAGAAACCAGAAGTGATTTATCACTTCATTACAAATTGAATAGCTTTCACCTTCAAGGAAGGCTTCATCGGGATAGATATAACAGAAAGACAAAATTACATGAATTTATCTATTATTTCAACATTTTAAGCAATTATCTTCCAGGGTTGAATACATGAATCAAAATTTGAATTATAACAATATCTTTAACAAGCATTTTCTAGCAGTATCATTTTATTTGTATTTTTGTAAATTCTGTTTCAATTTCTACTGATGTCAGATATTTCATATCAAAATTGATTGATTAGATTTTTGGTGTTTTAATGCCACTTTCAGCAATATTTCAGCTACAAATGTATATCATGGCAACAGAGTTTTAGTGTGCATATAATTTTTTTTTTTTAAATTGGGCTTAAATTTGATGGACACGATACTGAATTTCAGAAATAACAGTCTAGATTTGTCTCAAAAGAGTTACTGATAACTGTGTCCTCATTTAAAAATACCAATTATGCCATAAGATATTTCAAACAGCATGACAGGTTTATGTCTATTTATGACTGCCATTAAGTCTATGCTGCTTTATACATGTATGTTGACAGCATGACAGGTTTATGTCTATTTATGACTGCCATTAAGTCTATGCTGCTTTATACATGTATGTTGACAGCATGACAGGTTTATGTCTATTTATGACTGCCATTAAGTCTGCTGCTTTATACATGTATGTTGACAGCATGACAGGTTTATGTCTATTTATGACTGCCATTAAGTCTATGCTGCTTTATACATGTATGTTGACAGCATGACAGGTTTATGTCTATTTATGACTGCCATTAAGTCTATGCTGCTTTATACATGTATGTTGACAGCATGACAGGTTTATGTCTATTTATGACTGCCATTAAGTCTGCTGCTTTATACATGTATGTTGACAGCATGACAGGTTTATGTCTATTTATGACTGCCCTTAAGTCTATGCTGCTTTATACATGTATGTTGACAGCATGACAGGTTTATGTCTATTTATGACTGCCCTTAAGTCTATGCTGCTTTATACATGTATGTTGACAGCATGACAGGTTTATGTCTATTTATGACTGCCATTAAGTCTATGCTGCTTTATACATGTATGTTAACAGCATGACAGGTTTATGTCTATTTATGACTGCCATTAAGTCTATGCTGCTTTATACATGTATGTTGACAGCATGACAGGTTTATGTCTATTTATGACTGCCATTAAGTCTATGCTGCTTTATACATGTATGTTGACAGCATGACAGGTTTATGTCTATTTATGACTGCCATTAAGTCTATGCTGCTTTATACATGTATGTTAACAGCATGACAGGTTTATGTCTATTTATGACTGCCATTAAGTCTGCTGCTTTATACATGTATGTTGACAGCATGACAGGTTTATGTCTATTTATGACTGCCCTTAAGTCTATGCTGCTTTATACATGTATGTTGACAGCATGACAGGTTTATGTCTATTTATATCTGCCCTTAAGTCTATGCTGCTTTATACATGTATGTTGACAGCATGACAGGTTTATGTCTATTTATGACTGCCATTAAGTCTATGCTGCTTTATACATGTATGTTAACAGCATGACAGGTTTATGTCTATTTATGACTGCCATTAAGTCTATGCTGCTTTATATGTTAACAGCATGACAGGTTTATTCCTATTTATGACTGCCATTAAGTCTATGCTGCTTTATACATGTATGTTGACAGCATGACAGGTTTATGTCTATTTATGACTGCCATTAAGTCTATGCTGCTTTATACATGTATGTTAACAGCATGACAGGTGTATGTATATTTATGACTGCCATTAAGTCTATGCTGCTTTATATGTTAACAGCATGACAGGTTTATGCCTATTTATGACTGCCATTATGTCTATGCTGCTTTATACATGTATGTTGACAGCATGACAGGTTTATGTCTATTTATGACTGCCATTAAGTCTATGCTGCTTTATATGTTAACAGCATGACAGGTTTATGCCTATTTATGACTGCCCTTAAGTCTATGCTGCTTTATACATGTATGTTGACAGCATGACAGGTTTATGTCTGTTTATGACTGCCCTTAAGTCTATGCTGCTTTATACATGTATGTTGACAGCATGACAGGTTTATGTCTATTTATGACTGCCATTAAGTCTATGCTGCTTTATACATGTATGTTGACAGCATGACAGGTTTATGTCTATTTATGACTGCCATTAAGTCTATGCTGCTTTATACATGTATGTTGACAGCATGAAAGGTTTATGTCTATTTATGACTGCCATTAAGTCTATGCTGCTTTATACATGTATGTTGACAGCATGACAGGTTTATGTCTATTTATGACTGCCCTTAAGTCTATGCTGCGTTATACATGTATGTTGACAGCATGACAGGTTTATGTCTATTTATGACTGCCATTAAGTCTATGCTGCTTTATACATGTATGTTGACAGCATGACAGGTTTATGTCTATTTATGACTGCCATTCAGTCTATGCTGCTTTATACATGTATGTTGACAGCATGACAGGTTTATGTCTATTTATGACTGCCATTAAGTCTATGCTGCTTTATACATGTATGTTAACAGCATGACAGGTTTATGCCTATTTATGACTGCCATTAAGTCTATGCTGCTTTATACATGTATGTTAACAGCATGACAGGTTTATGTCTATTTATGACTGCCATTAAGTCTATGCTGCTTTATACATGTATGTTAACAGCATGACAGGTTTATGTCTATTTATGACTGCCCTTAAGTCTATGCTGCTTTATACATGTATGTTGACAGCATGACAGGTTTATGTCTATTTATGACTGCCATTAAGTCTATGCTGCTTTATACATGTATGTTAACAGCATGACAGGTTTATGTGCATGACAGGTTTATGTCTATTTATGACTGCCATTAAGTCTATGCTGCTTTATATGTTAACAGCATGAGAGGTTTATTCCTATTTATGACTGCCATTAAGTCTATGCTGCTTTATACATGTATGTTGACAGCATGACAGGTTTATGTCTATTTATGACTGCCATTAAGTCTATGCTGCTTTATACATGTATGTTAACAGCATGACAGGTGTATGTATATTTATGACTGCCATTAAGTCTATGCTGCTTTATATGTTAACAGCATGACAGGTTTATGCCTATTTATGACTGCCATTAAGTCTATGCTGCTTTATACATGTATGTTGACAGCATGACAGGTTTATGTCTATTTATGACTGCCATTAAGTCTATGCTGCTTTATATGTTAACAGCATGACAGGTTTATGCTTATTTATGACTGCCATTAAGTCTATGCTGCTTTATACATGTATGTTGACAGCATGACAGGTTTATGTCTGTTTATGACTGCCCTTAAGTCTATGCTGCTTTATACATGTATGTTGACAGCATGACAGGTTTATGTCTATTTATGACTGCCATTAAGTCTATGCTGCTTTATACATGTATGTTGACAGCATGACAGGTTTATGTCTATTTATGACTGCCATTAAGTCTATGCTGCTTTATACATGTATGTTGACAGCATGAAAGGTTTATGTCTATTTATGACTGCCATTAAGTCTATGCTGCTTTATACATGTATGTTGACAGCATGACAGGTTTATGTCTATTTATGACTGCCCTTAAGTCTATGCTGCTTTATACATGTATGTTGACAGCATGACAGGTTTATGTCTATTTATGACTGCCATTAAGTCTATGCTGCTTTATACATGTATGTCTATTTATGACTGCCATTAAGTCTATGCTGCTTTATACATGTATGTTGACAGCATGACAGGTTTATGTCTATTTATGACTGCCATTAAGTCTGCTGCTTTATACATGTATGTTGACAGCATGACAGGTTTATGTCTATTTATGACTGCCATTAAGTCTATGCTGCTTTATACATGTATGTTAACAGCATGACAGGTTTATGTCTATTTATGACTGCCATTAAGTCTATGCTGCTTTATACATGTATGTTAACAGCATGACAGGTTTATGTCTATTTATGACTGCCATTAAGTCTATGCTGCTTTATACATGTATGTTAACAGCATGACAGGTTTATGTCTATTTATGACTGCCATTAAGTCTATGCTGCTTTATACATGTATGTTGACAGCATGACAGGTTTATGTCTATTTATGACTGCCCTTAAGTCTATGCTGCTTTATACATGTATGTTGACAGCATGACAGGTTTATGTCTATTTATGATTGCCATTAAGTCTATGCTGCTTTATACATGTATGTTGACAGCATGAGAGGTTTATGTCTATTTATGACTGCCCTTAAGTCTATGCTGCTTTATACATGTATGTTGACAGCATGACAGGTTTATGCCTATTTATGACTGCCCTTAAGTCTATGCTGCTTTATACATGTATGTTGACAGCATGACAGGTTTATGTCTATTTATGACTGCCATTAAGTCTATGCTGCTTTATACATGTATGTTGACAGCATGACAGGTTTATGTCTATTTATGACTGCCATTAAGTCTATGCTGCTTTATACATGTATGTTGACAGCATGAGAGGTTTATGTCTATTTATGACTGCCCTTAAGTCTATGCTGCTTTATACATGTATGTTGACAGCATGACAGGTTTATGTCTATTTATGACTGCCATTAAGTCTATGCTGCTTTATACATGTATGTTGACAGCATGACAGGTTTATGTCTATTTATGACTGCCCTTAAGTCTATGCTGCTTTATACATGTATGTTAACAGCATGACAGGTTTATGTCTATTTATGACTGCCATTAAGTCTATGCTGCTTTATATGTTAACAGCATGACAGGTTTATGTCTATTTATGACTGCCATTAAGTCTATGCTGCTTTATACATGTATGTTGACAGCATGACAGGTTTATGTCTATTTATGACTGCCATTAAGTCTATGCTGCTTTATACATGTATGATGACAGCATGACAGGTTTATGTCTATTTATGACTGCCCTTAAGTCTATGCTGCTTTATACATGTATGTTAACAGCATGACAGGTTTATGTCTATTTATGACTGCCCTTAAGTCTATGCTGCTTTATACATGTATGTTGACAGCATGACAGGTTTATGTCTATTTATGACTGCCATTAAGTCTATGCTGCTTTATACATGCATGTTGACAGCATGACAGGTTTATGTCTATTTATGACTGCCATTAAGTCTATGCTGCTTTATACATGTATGTTGACAGCATGACAGGTTTATGTCTATTTATGACTGCCATTAAGTCTATGCTGCTTTATACATGTATGTTGACAGCATGACAGGTTTATGTCTATTTATGACTGCCATTAAGTCTATGCTTCTTTATACATGTATGTTAACAGCATGACAGGTTTATGTCTATTTATAACTGCCATTAAGTCGATGCTGCTTTATACATGTATGTTGACAGCATGACAGGTTTGTCTATTTATGACTGCCATTAAGTCTATGCTGCTTTATACATGTATGTTGACAGCATGACAGGTTTATGTCTATTTATGACTGCCATTAAGTCTATGCTGCTTTATACATGTATGTTGACAGCATGACAGGTTTATGTCTATTTATGACTGCCATTAAGTCTATGCTGCTTTATACATGTATGTTGACAGCATGACAGGTTTATGTTTATTTATGACTGCCATTAAGTCTATGCTGCTTTATACATGTATGTTGACAGCATGACAGGTTTATGTCTATTTATGACTGCCATTAAGTCTATGCTGCTTTATACATGTATGTTGACAGCATGACAGGTTTATGTCTATTTATGACTGCCATTAAGTCTATGCTGCTTTATACATGTATGTTGACAGCATGACAGGTTTATGTCTATTTATGACTGCCATTAAGTCTGCTGCTTTATACATGTATGTTGACAGCATGACAGGTTTGTCTATTTATGACTGCCATTAAGTCTGCTGCTTTATACATGTATGTTGACAGCATGACAAGTTTATGTCTATTTATGACTGCCATTAAGTCTATGCTGCTTTATACATGTATGTTGACAGCATGACAGGTTTATGTCTATTTATGACTGCCATTAAGTCTATGCTGCTTTATACATGTATGTTGACAGCATGACAGGTTTATGTCTATTTATGACTGCCTTTAAGTCTATGCTGCTTTATACATGTATGTTAACAGCATGACAGGTTTATGTCTATTTATGACTGCCCTTAAGTCTATGTTGCTTTGTATGTTACAATATATCATCAACACTGGCTTGAAGTGTGTCAATGTCTGTTGGTGAAAACCAGGAATTCCTGCAATGGTCTGTTAGTGACAAACCAGCCTTCCTGCAGTGGTCTGTTGGTGACAAACCATGCATTCCTGCAGTGGTCTGTTGGTGACAAACCAGGCATTCCTGCAGTGGTCTGTTGATGACAAACCAGGCCTTCCTGCAGTGGTCTGTTGGTGACAAACCAGCCTTCATACAGTAGTCTTTTGGTGACAAACCAGGCATTCCTGCAGTGGTCTGTTGGTGACAAACCAGCCTTCCTACAGTGGTCTGTTGGTGACAAACCAGGCATTCCTGCAGTGGTCTGTTGGTGACAAACCAGACATTCCAGCAGTGTTCTGTTGGTGACAAACCAGACATTCCAGCAGTGGTCTGTTGGTGACAAACCAGGAATTCCTGCAGTGAGTGGTTGGTGACAAACCAGGCCTTCCTGCAGTGGTCTGTTGGTGACAAACCAGGCATTCCTGCAGTGGTCTGTTGGTGACAAACCAGGCATTTCTGCAGTGGTCTGTTAGTGACAAACCAGCCTTCCTGCAGTGGTCTGTTGGTGACAAACCAGACCTTCCTGCAGTGGTCTGTTGGTGACAAACAAGCCTTCCTACAGTGGGTCTGTTGGTGACAAATCAGGCATTCCTGCAGTGGTCTGTTGGTGACAAACCAGCCATTCCTGCAGTGGACAATTTGAATTTGATTAATTGTATCATATGCATAAGTATCACATGCAGAACAAGTATATTCAATCACATGACCACAGATTTATTGTGTCCTTTAAATATTATGACGGTTTCAAAAAACATAGCCAAGCTGAGCCAAGGGTTTTGAAGGCTTTTGTGAAGATATTATTGACATTGTTTTTCCATTGTGTATCTTGTCAACATTAGACCATGAAATTTTGCTTCTTCTAATAGCTTGATTGACATTGAAAGAAGTAAATAAAAAAAATTAATTATTTTTTTACATTACAATTATCAGGAATAATAACTGTTATGTATTTATCTGACTTTTATGTGCAGTGATATTACAGTGAACTTTGAGACTGAGAAACTCCAGCATCTGTGTCATAAATCTGTCTACATCTTGTAATTAATATTAACTCTGTCAATGTGTATGGTTTGTTTGTAATAGTTGATGCTTAGTCAGTATTAAATACGTATTTGAAGTGAATGGTTGTTTCGATGCTAATTAAGCTCCAAACATAAAACTGGCGACGAGGATAATTCTAAGAGGACTCCGATTAATTCATCTGTGAGATCTTCTTGGTTAGCTATCATAATGCCTGGAGACGAAGCACAGCCACGAAATGCTGTTGGAATTATTGGGCGAATAGAACCGTTTGAGGACACTGTTGAAACTTGGACGAGTTACACAGAACGGTTGGAGCAATACTTCGAAGTGAATGATATTGCTGAGGATAAGAAAGTTCCGGCTTTACTGACACTTCTGGGTGGCAAAACTTATACCTTGCTGAGAAATTTGACAGCTCCAAATAAGCCTAAAGAAAAGGATTACACAACTCTAGTGAACTTACTTAAGAGACCATTTGACGCTAAAGCCAATTGTAATTGCGGAACGTTTCCGATTTCACAAACGGAACCAGCTCCAGTGTGAAAGTGTTAATGCGTACATTGCAGAGCTCAGAAAATTAACAGAATTCTGTGAATTTGGATTAAATTTAAATGACACTCTACATGATAGATTTGTTTGTGGATTACGTAATGACCAGATTCAGAAGAAACTGTTGACAATCGGAGAACGTTCGCTAGATAAAGCATTAGAAATTGCAGTTGCAATGGAGACCGCGACGAAAGATGCCATAGAATTGCGGAATGTTCAAGGTGACACTCCCGTTCATAAAGTGCGGGGTGACCGCAGAAGAAGAAATCAGGGACGATCACAGCCCAAATTGGTTTGTTATCGTTGTAATGGAACTGACCATTTAGCAGATAAGTGCAGATTTAAGGAGAGTACATGTAACCAGTGCCACCGTAAAGGACATATCCGTGCAGCATGTCGTTCTGGAGGACAAAAGAAGAAACCTCAACATAGAAATCAGAGAGTACATGCACTCAACCATGAAGAAAATGATGATCTTGAGATTTACAGTGTTTATTCGCATGGAAATGATTCTATTTGGATTAAACCGTGTGTCAATGGGAATGTTATTCCTATGGAATTAGATACCGGCAGTAGTGTTTCCGTAATTTCAGAGGCGGATTATGTGAAATATTTCAAAGGAGAAAAGCTCGAGAAATCGTTGTTAGTGCTTAAAACGTATTCTGGTGAGAAGTTGCATTCTTTGGGAGTTATGCGAGTTCAGGTGCAGTACAATGATCAGTGTTCGTATCTTAATTTGTACGTGGTTAAGCATAGTGGTCCAGCTTTGTTCGGTAGAGAATGGTTGAAAAGTATTCAACTCGATTGGAAAATGATAAAATCATTGACCATCGCGAGCGACGAATCCAAGTGCGATATGACTCTGAAGGACATATTAGCAAGGCGTGAAGAAGTTTTCAAAGACGATATCGGTTGCGTTAAGGAAATTAAGGCAAAGTTACACCTTAAACAAGACGCGGTACCGAAATTCGTGAAAGCGAGACCGGTAGCATTTGCATTGAGACCAAAAGTCGAGCAAGAGTTAGACAAGCTTGAAAAGCAAAACATACTCACCCCAGTTCAAGTAAGCGATTGGGCGAGTCCGGTCGTTTCGGTTTTAAAGAAGGACGGAAGGGTCCGAATTTGTGACGATTTTAAAGTCACATTGAACTCATGCTTACAAGTAGATCAATATCTGATGCCGAAAATCGACGATATCTTTGCAAATTTAGCCGGCGGTCAGAAATTCAGTAAGATAGACTTGCGCCAAGCCTATTTACAGTTGCCGATGGACGAAGAGTCCATGAAATTGCTTACGATTAACACCCACAAGGGTTTGTATCAGTTTACGTGCCTTCCGTTTGGAGTCGCTAGTTCACCCGCGATATGGCAGCATACAATAGATCAGATTCTGCAAGGACTAGAAGGTGTCCAATGTATACTCGATATGATCGTGATCGGTAAGACGGAACAAGAACACTTGAAAAATCTTGACAATGTACTTAGCAGAATGCAGCGATTTGGACTTCGCGTGAATATTGACAAGTGCTACTTCTCTAAAGAAAATGTTACTTATTGCGGTCACGAAATCGGTTCAGACGGATTGAAAAAATTGCAAGACAAAATTAACGCAATTTTGAAGGTAAAAAAGCCAGAAAATGTTACCCAACTTCGGTCATTTTTAGGTCTAGTGCAGTATTATGGTAAATTTTTACAAAATTTGGCGACAGAAGCACGTCCGTTAAATGAGCTCCTAGAAAAAACGCGAAAATGGAAATGGACAGACCAATGCGACACAGCATTTGAAAACATTAAGAAACTTGTGACGTCTGATCAGGTTTTAACACATTACGATCCGGCGATTTCGATAAGATTAGCGTGCGACGCATCCCCCTTCGGACTTGGAGCAGTCTTATCCCACGTAATGCCTGACGGTTCGGAGCGACCAGTTATGTTTGCTTCTCGTTCGTTAAGCAAATCCGAGCGAAATTATGCACAAATAGACAAAGAGGCCCTCGGTATTGTCTGGAGCGTGCGCAAATTCTATAATTACTTGTTTGCACGTAAATTTACGCTGGTAACCGATCATCAACCGCTTACCTCGATTTTCAGTCCAAGCCGAGCAATTCCAGCCACAACCGCTGCAAGATTGCAGAGATATGCATTATTTTTATCCGGTTTTAACTATGACATAGAGTATAAAAGTACAAAACGTCACACAAACGCGGACGGACTGTCTAGAATGCATGTTCAGAGTTGTAATGATTCGGACAATTTAGATGCCGAAGAAATTTTCCATATATCTCATTTTGAAACTTTGCCCGTTACGAGTGATGCTATTGCGCACGAAATCCGCCGTGACCGAGTCCTGTCACGTGTTTATGAGCAAGTTAAGAATGGTTGGAAAGAAGGGAACCATGGTGAACTGCTTAAGCCATTTTATAATCGCAAAAGTGAAATCACACTTCATCAAGGTTGTTTACTTTGGGGAATTCGTGTAATCGTGCCCGCAAAGTTGCGTTCCCGTATTCAAGATTTGCTTCATGAAGGACATCCGGGAGTAGTCCGTATGAAGGCCGTAGCTCGTAGTTACGTGTGGTGGCCCGGAATCGATAGTCAAATCGAACAGACTGTCAAGTGTTGTGATGGGTGTCAGCTAACACAGAAAATGCTGCAAGTAGCACCACTGCATCCATGGGAGTGGCCATCTGCTCCCTGGGAGAGAGTCCATGTGGATTTCGCTGGTCCATTCATGCATAGTATGTTTTTAGTTCTCGTATGTGCTCATTCGAAGTGGCCAGAAGTCGTCCAGATGAAAACAACTACATCTACAAAGACTATCGAAGCATTACGTATAATATTTTGTAGAACTGGTATTCGTAAGCAAATTGTCTCTGACAATGGTCCACAATTTACGTCAGGGGAATTTGAGAACTTTACAAAGCAAAATGGAATTAAACACTACAAGTCAGCACCTTTTCATCCTGCTACTAATGGATTAGTCGAACGCTTCGTTCAAACTTTTAAGAATAGTATGCGGGCGATGAAACAGGACAATAAGGTTTTGAGCCACACAATTCCAAACTTCTTGTTGAACTACAGGAACACACTGCATTCAGTGACGAAAGAGACTCCTGCGAGGTTATTTATGGGAAGAGACTTACGTTCATGCTTGAGTCTAGTACGCCCGTCTGTAAAAGACACTGTGATGAACTCGCACATGGATATTGTATTTCAAAAGTCTAGACCTGAGAGATCACGTTACTTTAAGGTTGGCGACCGTGTTATTGCTCGTGACTACAAGGGAAAAAACCACAAATGGATTGGAGGACAAATTGAAAGTTCTGATGGACCTTTAATGTATAAAGTGAAAACTGACTTAGGTTCTAACTGGAGAAGACATGTTGATCAGATTAAACCGAGTAAAATTGCAGAGGACATTGCGCAAAACACATCTCTAATTGAAGAACCAAGTGTTGAAACAACTGAAAACACAAAGACTGATGTTCAAACAGACAATATTAATGATAAACCGATTGACGGACCGAGTACAATCACAGCTGTTCAAGAGAGATGATATCCTGAGAGGATCCGTAAACAGACGAAAAGACTCATTACCGAAATATAAACAATGTTAGAAAGTGATTATACAGTGTTGAGGCATAATAATCCTCGTATAATCACATTCTGGGGGCAAACCTCAGAAGCATTTATTTTTGTGTAGTGTAATTTATCATAATCTTGCATGTTTGTGTAATCAAAACAAATTATCACTTCATTCATACATTTTACAATTTCATTCATTCAGTTCTAATGATTTATTGGTTTTTTTTGTGTACCGATACAAACATCTAGCAGGGAGGAATTGTTATGTATTTATCTGACTTTTATGTGCAGTGAACTTACAGTGAACTTTGAGACTGAGAAACTCCAGCATCTGTGTCATAAATCTGTCTACATCTTGTAATTAATATTAACTCTGTCAATGTGTATGGTTTGTTTGTAATAGTTGATGCTTAGTCAGTATTAAATACGTATTTGAAGTGAATGGTTGTTTCTATGCTAATTAAGCTCCAAACATAAAAATAACCATGTACTATTTCCTTTCCATATAATGCACCTTTTTTGTTTCAGAAAAACTAAGGAGCTAATTATTACTACCTTCAAATCCAGCCCTTTCTAGCATGTTAACAGGATACCAGATCATCGGCATGTTTCCTACTGGAAGTAATGCTTTGGGACATTTGGAAGTCAGATCAGTCATCCTGGATCCCTGTCCAGCTGCCATTATTACTGGCATAAACTCCATGTTTAAAAATTGGGGATCTAAATAAAACATATATAATAGCTATACGTACATGTACATGTAATTTAAATATATGAAAATAATATAGTAGTGCTTAAAGGTGATATGTCAATTCTAAATTGATTGGCACTCCAATTCAAAATAAATGTCTACGCTGGCATAGCATGATAATACCGCAGTATGCAGATAAGGGCTTACTCATGCACTAGTTTTATTTGGAAACCATAACTTATAGAAATCCCCTGAAAAATTCGGAAATCCTAATCTCAACGAGATTAGTCAGACAAGGGGCTCTGACAATTTGGTAATCTCGTTGAGATTAGGATTCCGAAGAAATTTCTATCTGTACATGTATCTTCATCCTAATCTCGTTTCAAGGCCTATCAAAGATATTCTGGAAATTTAAAATTTGACCCTCCGGTGCATTCAGATGGATATTTTGGCATGGATGGATTGTGTCAGATCAAATGCAGGTAATATTTCATATATAGACATATTTTCTAGTTCAAATCTGCAAAAATATTGATATTTCCTTACCTTTTACAGCATCTATCAGATAAAAGGATCCAAAATCCACCTCGAACTGTCCGCCATTTTGATGAACTCATGAACTACACCACGTGATCAAAATCGTCACGGATTTTGTTACAGCCTGTTTCTAGATTCAAGATGTCGATGTCAAATATTTTATTATAATTTAAAAATCCCATATACACGGCTTGAACTTTTTTTTTATGTTGTTGTAAATATTTTTATTAAAACCAATCAACACGACAACAGCCCATAAAGGATATGCTTGCATATATACATTACAGAGCTGTCGAAATCTCTTTCCTGTCTGTCGGACAATAGGTCTGGCAGATGTGGACAATGTGTCAGACCTATCAAACATTTGCCGGACCTACATTTTTTTTACAACTTCAACTGAATTACACATATACTGGCTAAATCCATAAAATGGTTTGTTTACAGCTTCAAGTGATACCTTTGAATATTCAAAGTTAGTACAACACATTTTTGTGTGACATGTGGAAATATACATGTACATACAATACAATAGACTTGTGTATGAAATAAACAAAGATACCAAGTTTGCATAATGCTAGCTATACACATGTTTCAAGGTGTTGCCTCTTATAAGTAGCATCAGGACCGAATCAATTGGATGACTGACAACCTACATACTTCAAAATGAAGCACTCATAGCCAAAAACACCAAAATACTAGGAAGCCAAATCCAGATAACAGTGTTCCAGCTAGGAATTGAAGATGGAGAGGCGCGACTTTGGAAAAAGGGCACTTCAACGCATCAAAAACTATGAAAAAGGGCAATATAGTTATTTTCAGTTACTTAAGTTAATATTAGAAATGTCTTTCAGTACTACATTTTCAGCTTTTTGCATCAATGCATCTACATGACTCATTGTTTATATATATTTTATTACATTGACATATGTACAGAAATGCACGTTAAAATCTGAAGATCAATAAAAAGACATGTGCTAAAAAGAATATTAGGGTTATGAATGTTCCAGATACAATTTTAATTAAAATAAAAGTCACATTGTATTTACAAGTCTTCTGTTTTTGTGTTTAATAAAGTCATGTACACACTTGTCTCATTCATGTACACACTTGTCTAAGGCATGTACACACTTGTCTAAGGCATGTACACACTTGTCTCATTCATGTACACACTTGTCTCATACATGTATAATTTTGAGTGTACAGACTACAGATCACAGTTGTACTTAATGTTCAAAATTTTGGAAAGTGTCTCAGTTTTAATGTTAGCTCTGTGGCTGGTTTTGATTAAGGCAACTTGAGAGAAAAGTCTCTTAACTTCTGCAGTGCTCAAAGGCTGTATGACAGCAATGCTGTACAGTTTGGAGACAAGTGGATATATTGAAGAAAGATTTTTGTCTTTGTGATCTACTGACTGAAATAGTTCATTCAAGTGAGTTAAGGATCTGTTGTCAGAGGAGGACACAATCTGTATAAATTCCTGCCACTAAATGAGCAGAGACTCAAGAGTCCATGTCAAAATATGTAGCTAAGGCCTCCATTTCAGTATAACCATACATATACTCAATCAAATCAGTTCCTGTGAGATCAAGTATTGCTAACTGATCAATAATATCAATAATATCAGCATCCTCAAACCAAAATGAATTTACTCATCAAATTGACAAAAAATATTTTAGTTTGATTTGCATTAGTAATTTTCCACAACTTTATTAATTATAAATTATTCTCAAGTGACTGAATTGTTTTTAGTAGGCCACTACATGTAGGTACTTCTACAGAGCATTTAAAGGTATTTGCAAGATTTTAATAATTTTTAATAAATGTTTAAATGTTGGATCACTTGAACTTAGCGAAAACAAATTATGTACAGTATTGTACCATTATTGTAATTATTGTGTTGGATCTAATTAGTATTACAAGCGTATATCAATAAAGACTGGTACAAATGGAGAACATAAAGTTTAATAAAAAAGTCTTTTTTTTTTTTAATTGTACTGGTATATGATTATTTGAATGTTTAAATAATATGCAAAAGTGATTTTATTCATTGATTTTTTTTTAAATTGAAAGCAATTAGAAAAATTAATACTATATTACTGAAATACGGAGATATGGCAGGGGAGATAATAATTTTATTGACTTAATTTTTTTTTATCAATGCTCTTGTGATTTTTCAACAACAATTTAGACTTTTTTTGAAATATTTTGGTAGCCCTTAAAAGGGCTGTTTAGATGCTTAGATGAAATTGGTGTACATGTTTTGACAATTCTTTACAATGACCTAAGGACATATTTCACTGATCACTGGGCAGGAAATTACTAATTAGCAGACAACAGGTGATTGTTGTTAAAAGCATTACACCTGCCACGCTTTAACACCTGTACACATTTAATTAGAAATTAATTGGACAAGTTTTGAGACAATGTCACAAGTGGACAACACAAGCGTACACGTTTGGGATTCATGTACAGCATGAAAAGGGCAGAGGGGCACAAAATTTCGGGGGCGGGGCACAGCACCCCTCTATTTTGGTCTAGCTGGAACACTGCAGATAAGGACATACCTAACCATGTGCCATACACAGAATGAAGTCTTGGTTATGATATCTGAAAACAGAGTGAGACAACTGCTGATATAAAATACCAGCCAGTCCCGACCTTCCTTCCATTTGATATTGAATGTCCGTGCAGGACGCTTGTCTTTTTCGTATTTCTTTCTTTTTTGTTTGGTTTCTATTTCGGTTTTTGTTTTACTTATTTTCATTTTAACCCCTGGTTTTGCCCCACTTGCAAACTGAATTGGCCAGGCAGTGGGCACTGCCATTTTTTATTCTATTTTAATTTAGTTCCGATTGGATAATTCGCCCCTAAAGTCCCTTTGGACGATTGTTCGGAGTTCGGTAATTTTGTTATTACCCTTATTCATCATAAAAAAAATTCTTTGTTTGTCGACATTCATTTAAGCTTTCATGCAGCCATTCGCTAATTAGCTTTATTTTTCGTAAACATAATAATCAGTGGATAGTTGATCGATACTGACAACGATCAACGTGCTGTTGATAAAGTAAGATCTGAGGGACGAAAAGTGCCTTGAGACAAAAAGAAATTATAATGACATGCGCAGTCACCGCATACTGGTTTACGGTTCATGTTAAATCAGTTTAATATTTTGCAAACAACGACAAGTTTGAGAAGCGAAAGTAAGTAATGATGCCGGTCATCTTCAAGCGCTTTGTCAGTCCCAAGTTACTGAAAAATTGCTCCGGACATCGGGTCCGACGCGAAGTAGTTTAAATCGGACCTAGTCAATATTTTGTCCGACGGTCCGATATGTCTGACGATTTTCGACAGGTCTGATACAATAAATATTTGACATCGACATTTAATCTAGAAACAGGCTGTAACAAAATCCGTGACGATTTTGATCACATGGTGTAGTTCATGGGTTCACTGAAATGGTGGACAGTTCGAAGTGGATTTTGGATTATTTTATCTGATAGATGCTGTAAAAGGTAAGGAAATATCAATATTTTTGCAGATTTGAACTAGAAAATATGTCTATATACAGACTTTTTGAAATTTGTTTTCATTTTGCTGGACATAGGTCCAGCACCCAGGAATTTTCTGCTGGACCCTCTGGATTTTTGCCGAACCTACATTTTTTATGCAAAATTGTTTTAAAGCCAAGCAATGTCATACCTTTATTATTATTTTAGTCTAGCAAAGCACTTTCTGTATCTAACTTCATTAGTACTGGTAGAGGCCTAAAAATAGGAAGACCAGTCGCCATCCAGAATAAACCAAAAAGTTGAAACCATGCACCAAAAAAGAGTAGCCAAATCCAGCTAGGGATACCCTCAAACTTTGAAAAATTTACCAGATTTAAAACTATTTTTTTTTTTTTTATTGAGATTACAATAACAATATTCTAAAAGTCATTAGACTCTCTCAATCTCCCGTTCAATTCCCCTGATGCAGTCTCTCAATCATGTTGTCATTTAATTCTTCACTCTGTTCAATCCATCATAATGCTTCAGGAACAACCACATTTTTATGATCGACACATTCAATCGTAACTACTCGGTCATTCTCACTACCCTGTTATTTGCAGGGTAGCGAGAATGGCCGAGTAGTTATGATTGCGACACATTGCTATGTTGCCGGAACTGTAAACAAAATTCTAAATAGAAACGGATTCGGTGAAGAGAACGATACAAATCAGGGACGTCATGTTTTTTATTTCATTAATTTTTTGGGGGCTTTTCACTCGAAAAGATCATCTTACGCATCACAATATATTCAAATATATTTATTTTCATGACAGTTACCAATAATATTTACCAAAAAAGATAAAATATCACGTATTCAATGCAGTTACGAATTCCGAGTCGATCGAACTTGTTCCGGTATTTACAATACGACCTGCGTTTCTGACTTCCGTTAAAAAAGTAAACACATCATTCAAAAATGTTTGGCGGACATGGGGACCGACATTACCGACGTTATTGGCGGACCTCATGATTTTCTGCCCCCTAGGTCCGACGAATTTAAAAAACTCTGTATATTACTATATATGAAATCTTACCAGAATTTGATCTGGCACAATCCGTCCATGGCAAAATATCCATCGGAATGCACCGGGGGGTCATATTTAATTAACTTTTCATGAATACCTTTGATAGGCCTTGAAACGAGATTAGGATGAAGACACCTGGTGTAGCCCAGGCATGACAGAACTAATTTCAACGAGATTAACAATTTGGCACAGACTGAAAATGGCGATAATTGGTCCTCGACAATTAGGTTTTGAATAACTAAGAGATAATACATACGGGTGACCGGTCAGGGCTGTATTGTAAGATATTTTTCTTAATCTGATAAAAGCAGCTGCTGATTTATTTTTGCAAAAACATATGGTCAATGTCAAAAAATACTTCCAATTATTGGTGTTATTTTTAGCTACTTTCAAACGCTTAAATGATTTTATTTAGTATAAGAATATTTACCCGTAAACGGAAATATAAGTATCCGGAATATTTAACAAAAATAAAAGCATATCTATTTAATATATTACAATACAAATATCTATCAATTCTTTGTATTTGGAAGATAATAGGAAGAATGCATAATAAAGTAACCAACTAATTCAAAATTTATTTAAACCGTTTGAATTTTGATTTAAGCTCTACTGTATGCATATGCAATATTTTTCAGGAATAAAGGAAAGATTTAAATTAATATGAGACAGGCAACCTGTTTGAAGGACGAAGTCCTAAAATTTCAATAATACGATAATCCGTACACGTTAGTCTCACCGCCATCGGACGCAATTACGAACAATTTCGATGATATTGACCATGGCATTTGATAATAATTTATAAATTTGACCAAATTGATGAAGCTGATTGCATGTTCATATTTCAGATTAAACATCAATATTCCTTTTGAATCATAGCCCATATATTATTCAATGCATTGTTACGGGTTTTAACAATCAATCAATCAAAGTTTTATTTAAAGTCGGTACATTTTATAACAATACAACATAAGCTCTCAAGAGCTTTTCAAACCGACATGCATAACAAAATTACATAAATTAAATACAGCACAACAAAAACATGTCATTCAATACAAAACCAATACACATCCAGACAAACCTATGCATACATCTCTGTGTTTTGACCTCTGGACCCCCACAAGTGCCTCTCTGCGCACCCGCTGTCACAGGACCAGAGGTCAAAACAGAAAAAAGATGCCGACATTTAGCAGCCATTACACATACAAGTACATGCATGCAAATTATAACCAGTCTATATTTAAGCAAAGAAGCAAATTAACTCAAACACATAAAATATTCATGTACTTTTAAAACATATTTTTTAAAAATATTCTAAAAAAAATATTTTAAAATATTCATGCAGAAATAGCCAAGCACTAAAATAGAGCACAAGTTAAACTGAAAAGCATCAAGTTAAGTAAAAAAAAATTGTTTGTTGGTATATGCTTTAATTAGAAGCATATAAATAACAATAAAAAATAAGCTCGAAAGAGCTTTTTTAAACTGACATACAAATTACACATACAGGTATATATATATATACTTGGAACAGATTTTCATGACCCCGTTCTAGTCACTCTGTGACCTAGATCCGGACACAATTTCGAACGACATCATAATAACCTTTCTAGTGTAAATTATTTAATGACAACTGTTAAAATTGAATGAGCATTCATTCATTTACGTTCACATATCTATTTGTATATAATACACATGACATAAAAACCTTTCCTTTATTCATACCATAAATGTGTGCCAGTTTGCATTCGGAATTCCTTGGACTCTTCAATGAATAAGGTACATCACGGATTTTGACATTTTGGGATAGATCAAGGTAAGGAAAATGTATTATATTGACTGTTTTTATTTTAATTTTAATGTGTTCTACATATGCATAGAACCAGGAGATCATATTCTTTCCAATTACAGGCATAAGATAACAAAATATGCGAACCTCAATGAATTTTAGCGATAGATTCCAAGTGCAATTGTCGATCGTTTTCTGTTTACAAATATGAAAACCCGTCGTCTGCAACATTCAACAACTGCGCATGAATAATTTTATCCCAAAACACGAGTAATTTAGCGAGGTATCTATTTATAAAAGCATTTTTTTAATTCATGTTTTGAAGGAACAATTAGGGGACATACTTTTTATTTCCTTCGTAATTGCGTCCGGTGAGGCTATTATCTTTTATGTTGAATGAATTGTGTAGCCGATTTGTTATGGCGTTCATTTTACCTACGCCCAATCGTAACTACTCGGTCATTCTCGCTACCCTGCAAATAACCTCGTATGCATTAGGCGTATAAATCGCACTACTTTTCACATGTCTGTTACATGAAAGTTTGATAATGTTATATTTTAAGCAATTTTCTATATTTCGATTAAAGTTTTAATTAGTTTTGCATAATTAGATTTTACTTAGTATGTCTTCCATATTGGATTTTCGTGGACTATATTTTTGTGCGGCTTAACTTAACTTAACTTCCGACAAACAATTTAAGAAGAATTTCTACTATGTACGTACGAGGTTATTTGCAGGGTAGCGAGAATGGCCGAGTAGTTACGATTGACCTACGCCGCTCTTCCATCGGTAAACTGACGAGTTCTGTCCCCTGGCTCGTACCTCGGCTAGATTGAGACAGACTGAGTCAGTCTATTCCATCGGGAGTTTCGTAGAAAGAGATTTTTTTATTAGAATTTTATTAAAAGTTTATTTCGATTTTGCATAGAGTAAATAATCAAAGAATTGGGAATTTTTCAGTGAAATAGATTTCTTTTGCGTTTCTAAATTATCAATTGATCTATTTTTTAAACTTCCGGTGAGCAGATTTTTAGCTATCAATATACAAAAACATGTAGAAGGAAAAATCGGACAGCTTACCGTTAGAAGGACTTCGTCCTTTAATATTGTATAATATTTAGAACGCATATTTTTTCTAATACAAACCATGCAAATGATTACGCATGTGAGTGCAGTGGCGTAGCTTCCATTGAGGCAATGAGGCAACATTTGCAAGTAGAGACTCTCTTTACTATGAAACAGGATGGGAACCTTTGTCTTGTAGACGTAAATCTCGCAAACTGACAACATTTTACAAAATGCATAATAAAATATGTCCTCAATACTTGTGTAATTGTCTACCTCCTACAGTATCTAGTATCAGTGATCATAATCTCCGAAACAATGAAAACTATACAACACCAAGAAGTAGGCTCAGAATGTCTTTGACATCCTTTATACCATCTACTGTTTCATTATGGAACAATTTAGATCTAAATGTTAGAAATAGCCCAAATATATCATGTTTTAAGTCTAGAATTAAGGAAAAAACTGTTAAATCTCCGGGGTATTATGGTGAAGGGTCCAGAAAATTAAGCATACTCCATGCTAGACTACGACATCAATGTAGCTCATTGAATTCTGATTTATATCGTATAAACATTACAAATGACCCCAAATGTCAATGTGGTGCACCGTATGAAGATTCAAGTCATTATCTAATGGAATGTCCATTATACCAAAACGAGAGATATTGTCTTTTTAGAAACTTAAGAGAAACCAACAAAAATATAGAAACATTACTCTTTGGAAACGATGAAAATAGTATAAACGAAAATTCTAATATCTTCAATAAAGTTCGAGCATATATTAGACAAACAAAAAGATTCTAATCAGTGGTCGGTCATCTGGTCTCCATCAACATCAATTTATTTCCCATGTTTCACTATATTGTGTTAAATATTATTTATATTTGTGTATGTGTTATTTTTGTTGACATTATTATATGTGTATTATTTGTAGGGAGAGGACAGTCCATAAGTTGTGATAACTTTTTGTCCAATCCCATTGCTATTTTATTTGCAATAAAATAATATTAAACTAAATGAGGCAACTGCCTCACTAGATTTTTTTCGCAGAAAAAAATTAATGTGATTAATATTATAAAAGTTGATTAAAATACAAGAAATAAAAACCTTTGTCAAAGTTTGTAATAAAAATATATTCTACGTCATTAATTGAAATCGTTTCCGCTTCATTTACCGTTTACGGTGGGCCTGGCTTTAAATCCGCTCTTAGATACAAACTTGTTTTATCTTTTCTGTTTTTTTTCGATTGCAGATATATCTGAAACTCGGGAAGAAGCTTCATGTAGCCACTCTGAAAGTTCTGAAATAAATTCACAAACATAATCACAAACACAGTCATTTGACCCAGTTAGTTATATTGGAAAACCTTTAAACGATACACAGAAAAAAACAATTCTTGGTTCTAAATGGACACCAGAAAAACGACAATATTCATTTCCCCTTACAAACGGTAGAAGATATAATGTAACCTGGGAAGACAAATGCACTAAACGTGAAGATGGAAATTTTGACTTTCTCGTTCATTGGAAAGCCGAAGAAAAACCCGTCACTAGACGCATATCGAAATAGTTTTCTGCGTGTTATTTCGGTTATTCTTGAAATCATAAATTATCCATTTAATCTCGGGAAAATGCGTTTCAAGGACCCCCCCTAGCATGAGTTGTCTCACTAGAAAAAAGACCCAAGCTACGCCAATGGAGTGTTTACCGTGTCTGTTTCTAACATGCGTTTTCAAAGTTCACACAAACTAAATGACAAACATTCACTGGCAAAAAGTTGGCGTACAGCTGGTTGTCGAGTTGTCATCAGTTACAAACGATCGGTACTTGAATACTATCTCAACGCTGATATGAATTGTCTGCATATGCCTCAAACACGACTGAACAAGTTCTGGAAAGAGTGTATACAATTTATATTTTCTGCTATTTCTTCCACATACTGACCACATGTACAGTAGTAGTATATGGAGACAGTTCAAGTAGTATTTGAAGAGGTGCTGTGAGGAGGTGCTACCGGAGGTCACGTCACTGGAAGTGACACGACCAGAAGTGACGTCATCGGAAGCGGCCCGAAAACGGAACCGGAAGTCACGGAGGTGATCGCGTGCGCTTGCGCAATCGTTTCCCGCGTTTTTCTATCTTACTTTAGTAGTAGTGCAAAATGTAGTACAGTAGTACAAGTACCATGGCTACCGGATGTGACAGAAGGTCACGTGACCCCGAAGGGTTTTTCCTTGAGTGTGCGCATGCTCAACCAGAAACATATCCGCCCTAATGGGGCCTTTTCACCGGAAATGACGTCATCACCCATAGGTATTCCCGTGGGGTGTTCTCTAGGACGTCCGCGTCCCATAAGTAGCATGGCTACTGGAACTAGTCCTTATCATTATCTACCCCTTTTATTTTCATATAATAATATGAGGCAGGTGCAACCTGAAACGCTCCCGAAGAACAGTATTTTTTTCTTCCTGTTTACAAAATATCAAGCTTAAAATTAACACCACCTAAAACTCCAAACTCCGGACAGTTTTCGTATCCGCTACCAAACATTGTTTCATTTTTATTTCGACTAGAGTTCCGGTTTAGGTCATGTGATTTTTCTTTTAATTTATTTCCGGTTTGGTAGCCATATTGTTGAAGATTTTGAAGTGCCATAGTAGTGCATATTCATACTTCTACCATTAACGCTCCCGAAATTCGGGAGCGTATAATATATAATAATGGTTTTCACCTACAGTGTTTTCGGATATGTTGTGTAGTACTCCAAGGGTGTCCGCGTTGGATTTTTGTTGTATTTTCAGAGATCTTGACGATTCTTGATTCCTTCCTCTAATTTTCGCATTTATTCAACATCTTAATCACTATTTTGTTGACTTGTTGCAGTTTTGTCATAGATGTTTACGCTAATGTGTGATATTTTCATAATGTGTTTCGTTTTGTTTTTGTTTGTAACATGTTTTGGGTGGAATGTCAACGCTATTGCTGCCGCTGTGGTGGCGGTGGCGGCTGCGTCGGAGGAGGAGGAGAAGGAGTACTGCGGTGGCGGGTGGGAGGAGGGCGGCGGTGGCTCAGGCAGAGGGCGGTGGAGGAGGGGGAGGTCTCTGGGTGTAATTATGACTAACAAAGAAATCTTCCATATTTCCCATATCATTTCACTATTCAACTTGCATTTTTTCCATATTTTACATATCTTTTCACTATTCAACTTACTTTTCCTCCATATTTTCCATGTCTTTTCACTTTTCAACTTACTTTTCTTCCATATTTTCCATATCATTTCACATTTCATCCATATTTTCCATCTCATTTCACAATTTTCTTCTGTATTTTCCAAATCTTTTCACTATTCAACTTATCTTTCTTTCATAATTTCCATATCTTTTCACTATTTTCTTCTGTATTTTCCATATCTTTTCACTATTCAACTTGGGTTTCTTCCATATTTTTCATATCTTTTCACTATTCAACTTGCCTTTCTTCCATATTGTCCATATCTTATCACTATTCGACTTACTTTTCTTCTATATTGTCCATATCTTATCACTATTCGCCTTTCTTCCAAATTTTCCATATCATTTCACATTTCAACTTGCCTTTCTTCTATATTTTCCAAATCTTTTCACATTTCAACCTACTTTTCTTCCATATTTTCCATATCATTTCACTATTCAACTTGGGTTTCTTTCATATTTTTAATATCATTTCACAATTCAACTTGGGTTTCTTCTGTATTTTCCATATCTTTTCACTATTCAACTTGCCTTTTTTCCATATTTTCCATATCTTATCACTATTCAACTTGCCTTTCTTCCATATTGTCCATATCATTTTACATTTCAACTTACTTTTCTTCCATATTTTCAATATCATTTCACTGTTCAACCTACTTTTCTTCTATATTTTTCATATCTTTTCACAATTTTCTTCTGTATTTTCCAAATCTTTTCACATTTCAACCTACTTTTCTTCCATATTTTCCATATCATTTCACTATTCAACTTGGGTTTCTTCCATATTTGTAATATCATTTCACAATTCAACTTGGGTTTCTTCTGTATTTTCCATATCTTTTCACTATTCAACTTGCCTTTTTTCCATATTTTCCATATCTTATCACTATTCAACTTGCCTTTCTTCCATATTGTCCATATCATTTTATTATTCAACCTACTTTTCATCCATAATTTCCATATCTTTTCACTATTTTCTTCTGTATTTTCCATATCTTTGCACTATTCAACTTGGGTTTCTTCCATATTTTTCATATCTTTTCACTATTCAACTTGCCTTTCATCCATATTGTCCATATCTTATCACTATTCAACTTGCCTTTTTTTTCATATCGTCCATATCATTTCACTATTCAACCTACTTTTCTTCCCCATTTTCCATATCTTTTCACTATTCAATTCATCTTTCTTTCATAATTTCCATATCTTTCCACAATTTTTTTCTGTATTTTCCATATCTTTTCACTATTCAACTTGCATTTCTTCCATATTTTTCATATCTTTTCACAATTTTCTTCTGTATTTTCCAATTTTTTTCACTATTCTTCTTGCCTTTCTTCCAAATTTTCCATATCATTTCATATTTCAACTTGCCTTTCTTCCATATTTTTCATATCATTTCACAATTTTCTTCTCTATTTTCCAAATCTTTTCACATTTCAACCTACTTTTCTTCCATATTTTCCATATCATTTCACTATTCAACTTGGATTTCTTCCATATTTTTAATATCATTTCACAATTCAACTTGGGTTTCCTCTGTATTTTCCATATCTTTTCACTATACAACTTGCCTTTCTTCCATATTGTTCATATCTTATCACTATTTAACTTGCCTTTCTTCCATATTGTCCATATCATTTCACATTTCAATTTACTTTTCTTCCATATTTTCCATATCATTTCACTGTTCAATCTACTTTTCTTCCATATTTTTCATATTTTTTCACAATTTTCTTCTGTATTTTCCATATCTTTTCACATTTCAACCAACTTTTCTTCCATATTTTCCATATCATTTCACTATTCAACTTGGATTTCTTCCATATTTTTAATATCATTTCACAATTCAACTTGGGTTTCCTCTGTATTTTCCATATCTTTTCACTATACAACTTGCCTTTCTTCCATATTGTTCATATCTTATCACTATTTAACTTGCCTTTCTTCCATATTGTCCATATCATTTCACATTTCAATTTACTTTTCTTCCATATTTTCCATATCATTTCACTGTTCAACCTACTTTTCTTCCATATTTTTCATATCTTTTCACAATTTTCTTCTGTATTTTCCAAATCTTTTCACATTTCAACCTACTTTTCTTCCATATTTTCCATATCATTTCACTATTCAACTTGGGTTTCTTCCATATTTTTAATATCATTTCACAATTCAACTTGGGTTTCTTCTGTATTTTCCATATCTTTTCACTATTCAACTTGCCTTTCTTCCATATTTTTCATATCATTTCACAATTTTCTTCTCTATTTTCCAAATCTTTTCACATTTCAACCTACTTTTCTTCCATATTTTCCATATCATTTCACTATTCAACTTGGATTTCTTCCATATTTTTAATATCATTTCACAATTCAACTTGGGTTTCCTCTGTATTTTCCATATCTTTTCACTATACAACTTGCCTTTCTTCCATATTGTTCATATCTTATCACTATTTAACTTGCCTTTCTTCCATATTGTCCATATCATTTCACATTTCAATTTACTTTTCTTCCATATTTTCCATATCATTTCACTGTTCAATCTACTTTTCTTCCATATTTTTTCACAATTTTCTTCTGTATTTTCCATATCTTTTCACATTTCAACCAACTTTTCTTCCATATTTTCCATATCATTTCACTATTCAACTTGGATTTCTTCCATATTTTTAATATCATTTCACAATTCAACTTGGGTTTCCTCTGTATTTTCCATATCTTTTCACTATACAACTTGCCTTTCTTCCATATTGTTCATATCTTATCACTATTTAACTTGCCTTTCTTCCATATTGTCCATATCATTTCACATTTCAATTTACTTTTCTTCCATATTTTCCATATCATTTCACTGTTCAACCTACTTTTCTTCCATATCTTTTCACAATTTTCTTCTGTATTTTCCAAATCTTTTCACATTTCAACCTACTTTTCTTCCATATTTTCCATATCATTTCACTATTCAACTTGGGTTTCTTCCATATTTTTAATATCATTTCACAATTCAACTTGGGTTTCTTCTGTATTTTCCATATCTTTTCACTATTCAACTTGCCTTTTTTCCATATTTTCCATATCTTATCACTATTCAACTTGCCTTTCTTCCATATTGTCCATATCATTTTATTATTCAACCTACTTTTCTTCCATAATTTCCATATCTTTTCACTATTTTCTTCTGTATTTTCCATATCTTTGCACTATTCAACTTGGGTTTCTTCCATATTTTTCATATCTTTTCACTATTCAACTTGCCTTTCATCCATATTGTCCATATCTTATCACTATTCAACTTGCCTTTTTTTCATATCGTCCATATCATTTCACTATTCAACCTACTTTTCTTCCCCATTTTTCATATCTTTTCACAATTTTCTTCTGTATTTTCCAATTTTTTTCACTATTCTTCTTGCCTTTCTTCCAAATTTTCCATATCATTTCATATTTCAACTTGCCTTTCTTCCATATTTTCCATATCATTTCACAATTTTCTTCTCTATTTTCCAAATCTTTTCACATTTCAACCTATTTTTCTTCCATATTTTCCATATCATTTCACTATTCAACTTGGATTTCTTCCATATTTTTAATATCATTTCACAATTCAACTTGGGTTTCCTCTGTATTTTCCATATCTCTTCACCATTCAACTTATCTTTCTGTCATAATTTCCATATCTTTCCACAATTTTCTTCTGTATTTTGATATCTTTTCACTATTCAACTTGCCTTTCATCCATATTGTCCATATCTTATCACTTTTCAACTTGCCTTTTTTCCATATCGTTCATATCATTACACTATTCAACTTATCTTTCTTTCATAATTTCCATATCTTTCCTCAATTTTCTTCTGTATTTTCCAATTTTTTTCACTATTCGACTTGCCTTTCTTCCATATTTTCCATATCATTTCACATTTCAACTTGCCTTTCTTCCATATTTTCCATATCATTTCACATTTCAACTTGCCTTTCTTCCATAGTTTCCATATCATTTCACATTTCAACTTACTTTTCATCCATATTTTCCGTATCATTTAATTATTCAACCTACTTTTCTTCCATAATTTCCATATCTTTTCACTATTTTCTTCTGTATTTTCCATATCTTTGCACTATTCAACTTGGGTTTCTTCCATATTGTCCATATCATTTCACATTTCAACTTACTTTTCTTCCATATTTTCCATATAATTTCACTGTTCAACCTACTTTTCTTCCATAATTTTCATATCTTTTCACAATTTTCTTCTGTATTTTCCAAATCTTTTCACATTTCAACCTACTTTTCTTCCATATTTTCCATATCATTTCACTGTTCAATCTACTTTTCTTCCATATTTTTCATATCTTTTCACAATTTTCTTCTGTATTTTCCATATCTTTTCACATTTCAACCAACTTTTCTTCCATATTGTCCATATCATTTCACTATTCAACTTGGATTTCTTCCATATTTTTAATATCATTTAACAATTCAACTTGGGTTTCTTCTGTATTTTCCATATCTTTTCACTATTCAACTTGCCTTTCATCCATATTGTCCATATCTTATCACTATTCAACTTGCATTTCTTCCATATCGTTCATATCATTTCACTATTCAACCTACTTTTCTTCCCCATTTCCATATCTTTTCACTATTCAACTTATCTTTCATATCTTTTCACAATTTTCTTCTGTATTTTCCATTTTTTCACTATTCGACTTGCCTTTCTTCCATATTTTCCATATCATTTCACATTTCAACTTGCCTTTCTTCCATATTTTCCATATCATTTCACATTTCAACTTACCTTTCTTCCATAGTTTCCATATCATTTCACATTTCAACTTACTTTTCATCCATATTTTCCGTATCATTTAATTATTCAACCTACTTTTCTTCCATAATTTCCATATCTTTTCACTATTTTCTTCTATATTTTCCAAATCTTTTCACTATTAAACTTGCCTTTCTTCCATATTTTTCATATCTTTTCACAATTTTCTTCTGTATTTTCCATTTTTTTTTCACTATTCGTCTTACCTTTCTTCCAAATTTTCCATATCATTTCACCTTACTTTTCTTGCATATTTTCCATATCATTTCACATTTCAACCTACTTTTCTTCCATATTTGCCATATCATTTCACTATTCAACTTGGGTTTCTTCCATATTTTTAATATCATTTAACAATTCAACTTGAGTTTCTTCTGTATTTTCCATATCTTTTCACTATTCAACTTGCCTTTCATCCATATTGTCCATATCTTATCACTATTCAACTTGCCTTTTTTCCATATCGTTCATATCATTTCACTATTCAACCTACTTTTCTTCCCCATTTCCATATCTTTTCACTATTCAACTTATCTTTCTTTCATAATTTCCATATCTTTCCACAATTTTCTTCTGTATTTTCCATATCTTTTCACTATTCAACTTGCCTTTTTTCCATATTTTTCATATCTTTTCACAATTTTCTTCTGTATTTTCCAATTTTTTTTCACTATTCAACTTGCCTTTTTTCCATATTTTTCATATCTTTTCACATTTCAACTTACCTTTCTTCCATAGTTTCTATATCATTTCACATTTCAACTTACTTTTCATCCATATTTTCCGTATCATTTAATTATTCAACCTACTTTTCTTCCATAATTTCCATATCTTTTCACTATTTTCTTCTGTATTTTCCATATCTTTGCACTATTCAACTTGTCTTTCATCCATATTGTCCATATCTTATCACTATTCAACTTGCCTTTTTTCCATATCTTCCATATCATTTCACTATTCAACCTACTTTTCTTCCCCATTTTCCATATCTTTTCACCATTCAACTTATCTTTCTTTCATAATTTCCATATCTTTCCACAATTTTCTTCTGTATTTTGATATCTTTTCACTATTCAACTTGCCTTTCATCCATATTGTCCATATCTTATCACTTTTCAACTTGCCTTTTTTCCATATCGTTCATATCATTACACTATTCAACTTATCTTTCTTTCATAATTTCCATATCTTTCCTCAATTTTCTTCTGTATTTTCCAATTTTTTTCACTATTCGACTTGCCTTTCTTCCATATTTTCCATATCATTTCACATTTCAACTTGCCTTTCTTCCATATTTTCCATATCATTTCACATTTCAACTTGCCTTTCTTCCATAGTTTCCATATCATTTCACATTTCAACTTACTTTTCATCCATATTTTCCGTATCATTTAATTATTCAACCTACTTTTCTTCCATAATTTCCATATCTTTTCACTATTTTCTTCTGTATTTTCCATATCTTTGCACTATTCAACTTGGGTTTCTTCCATATTGTCCATATCATTTCACATTTCAACTTACTTTTCTTCCATATTTTCCATATCATTTCACTGTTCAACCTACTTTTCTTCCATAATTTTCATATCTTTTCACAATTTTCTTCTGTATTTTCCAAATCTTTTCACATTTCAACCTACTTTTCTTCCATATTTTCCATATCATTTCACTGTTCAATCTACTTTTCTTCCATATTTTTCATATCTTTTCACAATTTTCTTCTGTATTTTCCATATCTTTTCACATTTCAACCAACTTTTCTTCCATATTTTCCATATCATTTCACTATTCAACTTGGATTTCTTCCATATTTTTAATATCATTTAACAATTCAACTTGGGTTTCTTCTGTATTTTCCATATCTTTTCACTATTCAACTTGCCTTTCATCCATATTGTCCACTATTCAACTTGCATTTTTTCCATATCGTTCATATCATTTCACTATTCAACCTACTTTTCTTCCCCATTTCCATATCTTTTCACTATTCAACTTATCTTTCTTTCATAATTTCCATATCTTTCCACAATTTTCTTCTGTATTTTCCATATCTTTTCACTATTCAACTTGCCTTTGTTCCATATTTTTCATATCTTTTCACAATTTTCTTCTGTATTTTCCAATTTTTTCACTATTCGACTTGCCTTTCTTCCATATTTTCCATATCATTTCACATTTCAACTTGCCTTTCTTCCATATTTTCCATATCATTTCACATTTCAACTTACCTTTCTTCCATAGTTTCCATATCATTTCACATTTCAACTTACTTTTCATCCATCTTTTCCATATCATTTAATTATTCAACCTACTTTTCTTCCATAATTTCCATATCTTTTCACCATTTTCTTCTATATTTTCCAAATCTTTTCACTATTAAACTTGCCTTTCTTCCATATTTTTCATATCTTTTCACAATTTTCTTCTGTATTTTCCATTTTTTTTTCACTATTCGTCTTACCTTTCTTCCAAATTTTCCATATCATTTCACCTTACTTTTCTTGCATATTTTCCATATCATTTCACATTTCAACCTACTTTTCTTCCATATTTGCCATATCATTTCACTATTCAACTTGGGTTTCTTCCATATTTTTAATATCATTTAACAATTCAACTTGAGTTTCTTCTGTATTTTCCATATCTTTTCACTATTCAACTTGCCTTTCATCCATATTGTCCATATCTTATCACTATTCCACTTGCCTTTTTTCCATATCGTTCATATCATTTCACTATTCAACCTACTTTTCTTCCCCATTTCCATATCTTTTCACTATTCAACTTATCTTTCTTTCATAATTTCCATATCTTTCCACAATTTTCTTCTGTATTTTCCATATCTTTTCACTATTCAACTTGCCTTTTTTCCATATTTTTCATATCTTTTCACAATTTTCTTCTGTATTTTCCAATTTTTTTCACTATTCAACTTGCCTTTTTTCCATATTTTTCATATCTTTTCACATTTCAACTTACCTTTCTTCCATAGTTTCTATATCATTTCACATTTCAACTTACTTTTCATCCATATTTTCCGTATCATTTAATTATTCAACCTACTTTTCTTCCATAATTTCCATATCTTTTCACTATTTTCTTCTGTATTTTCCATATCTTTGCACTATTCAACTTGGGTTTCTTCCATATTTTTCATATCTTTTCACTATTCAACTTGTCTTTCTTCCATATTGTCCATATCTTATCACTATTCAACTTGCCTTTTTTCCATATCGTCCATATCATTTCACTATTCAACCTACTTTTCTTCCCCATTTTCCATATCTTTTCACCATTCAACTTATCTTTCTTTCATAATTTCCATATCTTTCCACAATTTTCTTCTGTATTTTGATATCTTTTCACTATTCAACTTGCCTTTCATCCATATTGTCCATATCTTATCACTTTTCAACTTGCCTTTTTTCCATATCGTTCATATCATTACACTATTCAACTTATCTTTCTTTCATAATTTCCATATCTTTCCTCAATTTTCTTCTGTATTTTCCAATTTTTTTCACTATTCGACTTGCCTTTCTTCCATATTTTCCATATCATTTCACATTTCAACTTACTTTTCATCCATATTTTCCGTATCATTTAATTATTCAACCTACTTTTCTTCCATAATTTCCATATCTTTTCACTATTTTCTTCTGTATTTTCCATATCTTTGCACTATTCAAATTGGGTTTCTTCCATATTGTCCATATCATTTCACATTTCAACTTACTTTTCTTCCATATTTTCCATATCATTTCACTATTCAACCTACTTTTCTTCCATAATTTTCATATCTTTTCACAATTTTCTTCTGTATTTTCCAAATCTTTTCACATTTCAACCTACTTTTCTTCCATATTTTCCATATCATTTCACTATTCAACTTGGGTTTCTTCCATATTTCTAATATGATTTCACAATTCAACTTGGGTTTCTTCTCTATTTTCCATATCTTTTCACTATTCAACTTGCCTTTCATCCATATTGTCCATATCTTATCACTATTCAACTTGCCTTTTTTCCATATCATTTCACTATTCAACCTACGTTTCTTCCCCATTTTCCATATCTTTTCACTATTCAACTGATCTTTCTTTCATAATTTCCATATCTTTTCACTATTCAACTTGCCTTTCATCCATATTGTCCATATCTTATCACTTTTCAACTTGCCTTTTTTCCATATCGTTCATATCATTACACTATTCAACTTATCTTTCTTTCATAATTTCCATATCTTTCCTCAATTTTCTTCTGTATTTTCCAATTTTTTTCACTATTCGACTTGCCTTTCTTCCATATTTTCCATATCATTTCACATTTCAACTTGCCTTTCTTCCATATTTTCCATATCATTTCACATTTCAACTTACCTTTCTTCCATAGTTTCCTTATCATTTCACATTTCAACCTACTTTTCATCCATATTTTCCGTATCATTTAATTATTCAACCTACTTTTCTTCCATAATTTCCATATCTTTTCACTATTTTCTTCTGTATTTTCCATATCTTTGCACTATTCAACTTGGGTTTCTTCCATATTTTTCATATCTTTTCACTATTCAACTTGCCTTTCATCCATATTGTCCATATCTTATCACTATTCAACTTGCCTTTCTTCCATAATGTCCATATCATTTCACATTTCAACTTACTTTTCTTCCATATTTTCCATATCATTTAATTATTCAACCTACTTTTCTTCCATAATTTCCATATCTTTTCACTATTTTCTTCTATATTTTCCAAATCTTTTCACTATTAAACTTGCCTTTCTTCCATTTTTTTCATATCTTTTCACAATTTTCTTCTGTATTTTCCATTTTTTTTTCACTATTCGTCTTACCTTTCTTCCAAATTTTCCATATCATTTCACCTTACTTTTCTTGCATATTTTCCATATTATTTCACATTTCAACCTACTTTTCTTCCATATTTGCCATATCATTTCACTATTCAACTTGGGTTTCTTCCATATTTTTAATATCATTTAACAATTCAACTTGAGTTTCTTCTGTATTTTCCACATCTTTGCACTATTCAACTTGGGTTTCTTCCATATTTTTCATATCTTTTCACTATTCATCTTTTCTTTCTTCCATATTGTCGATATCTTATCACCATTCAACTTACCTTTCTTCCATATTTTCCCTATCTTTTCACCATTCGACGTACTTTCTCTGTATTTTCCAAATCTTTTCATTATTTAGCTTACTTTTCTTCCGTATTTTCCAAATCATTTCATTATTCAACTTATGTTTCTTCCATATTTTTCATATCTTATCACTATTCGACTTGCTTTTCTTCCATATTTTCCAAAATCATTTTACAATGCAACTTATCTTTTTTCCATATTTTCCATATCATTTCAACTTGCCTTTCTTCCATATTGTCAATATCTTATCACTATTCGACTTACTTTGCTTCCATATCATTTCACAATTTTCTTCTGTATTTTCCAAATCTTTTAACTATTCAACTTGTGTTTCTTCCATATTTTTCATATTTTTTCACTATTCAACTTGCCTTTCTTCCATATTGGCCATATCTTATCACTATTCGACTTGCTTTTCTTCCATATTTTTCATATCATTTCACATTTCAACTTGCCTTTCTTCCATATTTTCCATATCATTTCACATTTCAACTGACCTTTTTTCCATATTTTCCATATCATTTCACTATTCAACCTACTTTTCTTCCATATTTTTCATATAATTTCACAATTTTCTTTTGTATTTTCCAAATCTTTTCACTATTCGATTTTCCTTTCTTCCATAATTTGCCTATCTTTTCACCGCCGATTTGAGGATTGGACGTTGATTAGAGACTGGACGTTGATCTGAGTCTTACACACACACACATATATATATATATATATATAAAGTATAAGGGAATCTACAAATGGTTGATCGAAAATTTTGTCAATATATTTTTTGTAACATCTTTATCGGTTTCGTTGCACAATCTTCTAGACTTCTATATATATCTCCCAGTCTTATTTACGACACCCCATGTAGTGGGCTACCATCATATCGAGCATCATTTAATATCCTTCAAGAAGAGCTCGAAGATACCAAAAGGGTAATCGGAATCCGTATATCGAAGAAGAACAGACAGCACAATGGCCAAAAGAAAAAACTCAAAAGGACAAACAACAATCCACAAAACATACATGTAAAACTAAATATCGAGTAACACGAACCACACTAAAAACTGGGGGTGAACTCAAGTGCTCCGGAAGGGTAAGCAGTCCCTGCTCCATTAGTGGCACCCGTCGTGTTAATCTAGTTACAAACCAGGCAGTGTTTACGACAAGTGGAACATATCCGTGGTCATTTGTGACACAGATATTCCATAGCGGTCATGATGGCGACAGTAACATTTCGAAGTGATGACTTCAACTTTACCAAAAGGAACCCCTGGTGCAGTAGTTTCCTTGTTAACAGCAACCCTCTATCAAGGAAATCCTGATAGGAACCACAAGCTCTGGAATATCGTATCATCTGAGAGATATATACTCCATATGCAAGACATTCCACACTTTTGAGCCAGACACTACAAGCTATATATTGGGATAATGAATGTACTGTTGATCTAAATGTGTGACCTTGACCACTAGATTAGATTAGATTAAGCATATTTTATTGCTAAATATTTTGACAATTGCATTGGACACAAATTATATCAATTTACAAAGGTCCTCTCCACATAATAAATAATTACAATAATACATACGTCAGCAATAGTAGAATGCCTCTCAGATAGACATTCAAGTAAAGTATTCACCACACACCCTCGAGTGGTAGACTACCATCATAATAAGTATCAATATCTTTCTATGCATTAACAAGTACGGAGAAGGATTCAGTGTGCGGTATATTTGGACTAGTCATGTACAATTGAACCAAGATTATAACATTGACCTACCAGATTGACAATCTAGTCTTAATTGCAACACACCCTCTAGTGGTTGACTTCAATCAAGCTTAGTATCATTAATATCCTTCATTGAATCATGGGCGTAGCTTGGGTTGGAATTTTATCGAGGCAGGGAACTGGGGGCCCAGTTTCTTAGAAGCTATCGCCTTTTTGGAGGTTTTTTTTTGTTAAAATATTGACGTTGTGATAGTAATTATTACCCTAATTTGGTAAATTAGCCACAAGTAGTTTTTTTTTTTGCTTTTTTAAATTATCGACATTAGAATACACGAAGCTATGCATTCATCACCGTAATTTGTTCATTACGCTCCTTACACCCCTACATAATTTAAGAGTTGATTGACACACCAGGGGATCTTCAATCATGTTTATAAGATATATGGCTCAAACGTAACGCTTATTCAGACAGATTGATAGTTGATGGACAGAGCCAATTACATTGACGACCGACGGACCAATGTTAGTGCTAATGGATAGAAGAATGAATAGAAACTACGACTGATGTACAGACGAGTATTCATTATCTCAACACCTGTTAATGGAAAAAGAAAACAAACTTTAAAACAAAACTGTTACTTGCGTTGTCTTCACATACACAAAAATATTAAACTTCAAATGTCACACTAACGAGCAAAGATCTAACAAATACACTAATCAAACTTTAAAACCATACTTGAAATGTTTATGTCTGTACATAATACTATGAATGTCAACAAAGTAATTTACAAGTGCATCTATTACTCGTATCGAATTTGTCTAGTATTTTGACTCTGTCACTAGTGGAGCAGGAACTGCCTACCCTTCTGGAGCACCCGAGTTCACCCCCGCTTTTTGGTTGGGTTCGTGTTACTCGATCGTTGGTTTTATATGTATGTTTTGTAGATCGTTGTTTGTCCTTTTGTTCTTTTTCTTTTGGCCATTGTGTTTGTCTGTTCTTCTTCGATATACGGATTCTGATTAATCCTTTGGTATCTTCAAGCTCTTCTTGCTCTCTGTGAATGTGCAATAATGCTTAGTCTGTACTCGACCATTGCTGTTCTGTTTCATTGCTTTAGACGCCTCAAAGCAGAAAAAGATCATTCACATGGTACATATTATATTGGCATGGTTAGTAGAATGTGGAAGATTTCGCGAATGCTTGGGTAATAATCCGAGTCGGCCAAAATGAAAGCAACGAATAGGGAGGATGGCTTGTTTTTTTGTATCAAGCGGTGGATTTCCCGTTGAAAAGTTGCATTTTGGAGTAGGTCGACACTGTACCAGTCAAAGACTCTCTCACTTTCTGCTGGTGTCATTGTTTCAATGGGCCCGGGTGGTTCAATGAGTTAGGTAGTTGGATTACCTAACAACTCATACAAACATATCAGCAATACGGCGTGTGTTCGCGCCCGGCTTTGTAAATTACAAAAGGCGTGCACTCGACTCGCAGCCGCAAGTGATAAAGTTTACCAGTTACTTGCCCATGGTCAGTGGTTCTCTCCGGTCAGCCGGCTTTTTCCACCACTTAAACTGGTTCCCATGATATAGCTGAAATATTGCTGAAAGTGGCGTTAAAACACCTAAAATCAAATCAATCAGTTATTGTTTGAATAGTCGGTTAATGATTGTGTTTATCCATTACTTAAAAAAATATTTTAAGAAAAAAATGTACCGAGGCTATTGCCTCGGTTGCTTCAATGTATGTTGAATTGTTGAATTCAAAGGAGATGAAATTTATAGAAATACGGCATCAGTGCCGTCTTAACGCACGGGCACACTGGGCAATTGCCCGGGGGCGCCACGAGCATAGTTGCCCATGCTAATCCATGAATGTTGTGACTTGCTCTCAATAAATAAATAAATAAATACTACACTATTTTAAACTATAAATATTTTTTATTGGAAAATGCATATTTAGCATGTGTTTTGCTAAAGATAATGAACAATATTATTGTAATCTTTATGATAGCAAGTGGGATGTGTCCGGGGGCCTATCATGCTGTTAAGACGGCCCTGTACGGCATATGCCACTTTTAAACCAGTATGTCCCCATCAACCTCGAAGAGGAAATAAAGAGGGGAGGGGAACTAATGAGATAGCCAATATAAGAAACAGGAAGTAAATAAAACCATAGAGTATCTTTGTTATTAAGAACACATACATTGTTTCGGTTCATTGCCGTTATTAAGAACACTTACACTGTTTCGGTTCATTGCCGTTATTAAAAGAACACAGACATTGTTTCGGTTCATTGCTGTTATTAAGAACACATACATTTTCATTGCCGTTATTAAGAACACATACACTGTTTCGGTTCATTGCCGTTATTAAGAACACATACATTGTTTCGGTTCATTGCCGTTATCAATACACAGAATTTTAAGGAGACTACATGTATTTGGCATTATTATGTTGAGAGAAAAAAAAACCAACCAATACAATTGAATAGCCTATTAAATAGAAAATATCTGGCGAAGTTTCTCAACATCGAAATGTGATCTCAGAGATTTTGAATTTTATTCGTGGTATTGAAGTTTGATCTGATATAGGCCCAATATTCCAAATACAAATTAATCGAATATGTCGTAATTTTGAAAGTACATAAAATTAAGATCCTTTGAATGATCTTACTTAATATTTACTGTTCAGAAATACCTTCACTCGGGTCACACAGTTTGAATCAATAATGTAATGTAATTTGTCCATGTCAATTTTTAATGTTGAAAGCTAATCGATTGGTATACAAAGTACTATTTAAAGAATCACATAAAAATAATTACATAAGGACGAAAGTCGTGGAGTAGAAAGAAGATATTAGCACTAAACTTGAAGCATTCAACACAGAATATTGTCGGGGTTTAGAAGACTCCTGAATAATAAACCTTTTAAATTACATAGGAATGCATTACATTTTAATGAACTTACGACATTACCACATGCTTGTCAATTTCACTGTATTTTAGCTATTACTTTTTCTCCTTTTTGATTATTTTTCAGGTTGGAAAGTAAAAAAGATAACCCTTAAAGGCACACAGGCCGTTATTTTACTAAAAAAAATGTTTCCCAATATAAGACCTAAACTTTGATTTAGAAAACAATAAAGATATATTGTAGTTGAAATTTTTCATAATATCATACGTAAATAGCATAGAACGAAAGAAATACGTCGCTGTTTGATTTTCTTCCATCCAGGAAAGAATTCAATGTTGACCCGTCCAATGCTAAACATTCGAATTCTTTTCACTATTTACGACATTATAACAGATTTTTTAAACCTGGCTTTTTGTTCAGAACATTTTATTAGTATAAAACATCGAATATTGGCAACTTTTAATATAAAAAAAATTCAATTCTGACAGCCTAGAGCAGGGAAATAAAAGTACATGCATTAAATGTACAATCGGAATTCTCTAAAATGGCAGACAAGCGTCCTAAGGATATTATCAATTTTCAACACGGTTATTGGAAAGCAACGAAAAAGCAGCGTTTCAGTTAGCGACTACAATGCGCTTACTCTTTTTCGAATTCTACAAAAAAGAGGTCTTCAACATACAGGGAGCATACGTGGCACTCTTCAAACACGTTACATACTATGATCCAGCGTCTAGAACATGACAGACACCATCAATAGGTCACGTCCTTTCTACCACATGAGAACCGTCAATTGTACCCAGCTAACACAGTACCCTGGGTTTTATTTGGTAAGTGTTCTTTTACATTGGCAATATTTAGAAGAAGAACAACATTATTTTTGAGTTTGAACATAGTGTTTTGTCAGGATAACATATATGTAGTGTTCCTTCTCATGAGATATTTAAATATTTTTATTACATTGTTTTAGATTCTTATGTTTTTCTAAGATAATGGTAAAATATCACCAAAAGAAAACAGTACAAATAACAAATAGTACAGTCACAACGACACTAATGAAGCTTAAAATAAATAACATTACTACAGATTGGACAAAAACGTAGATATCAAATTAAGTGCACACGACGCGTTTCTGGAATATTCATCAGGAATACACTTAACATCGAAAGATTGGAAAGTCAAATCACCGTCGTCGATACAACACGGATGAAAACCCTGCGATACCCTCCTTGAGATGAGCGCAATGTGATCGACGATAGGGCAACACGAGCTCCCTTATAAAAAAAATCAGGAATCAAACCATGTGATTCGAAAGATTACGTTTTTCCAGATCCATGCATGGCACCCGTCGTGAAATCATTATTTACAAAGTTAGTGCCTAATACAAATTGGATCAAAGGAAGCAAGGTTGTAATAGTTACTTCTGGGATTTGTCTTCAAGCAGTTGGGACGCGCAAATCCCGCTATGGACCATTGCTTAGGAAGTCCCGATTCTACATGTTTGTTACCTGCATAAAATGGAAAAACAAACTAGAAAACAGGTTGTATTTGGACCTAGGAGTGTTATCATGTGTACATCAAGGTTGTATTAGCTACAAAATGTAGGTCTGTTATCATGTGTACAAGGTTGTATTTGGACCTCGGTTTGCTTTCATGTTTTCAAGGTTGTATTAGCTAGGTCTGTTATCATGTGTACAAGGTTGTATTAGCTAGGTGTGTTATCATGTGTGCACAGTTGTATTTGAACCTAGGTCTGTTATCGTGTGTACAAAGTTGTATTTGGACCTAGGTCTATTATCATGAGTACAAGGTTATATTAGCTAGGTCTGTTATCATGTGTACAGGTACAAGGCTGTATTTGGACCTATGTTTGTTATCATGTGTACACGATTGTATTTGGACCTAGGTCTGTTATCATGTGTGCAAGGTTCTATTAGCTAGGTCTGTTATCATGTGTACAAGGTTGTATTAACTAGGTATGTTACTATATGTACAAGGTTATATTAGCTAGGTCTGTTATCATGTGTACAAGGTTGTATTAGCTAGGTCTGTTACTATGTGTACAAGATTGTATTAGCTAGGTCTGTTATCATGTGTGCAAGGTTGTATTAGTTAGGTCTGTTATCATGTGTACAAGGTTGTATTAGCTAGATCTGTTGCCATGTGTACAAGGTTGTATTAGCTAGATCTTTTATCATGTGTGCAAGGTTGTATTAGTTAGGTCTGTTATCATGTGTACAAGGTTGTATTAGCTATATCTGTTGCCATGTGTACAAGGTTGTATTTGGACCTAGGTTTGTTATCATGTGTACAAGGTTGTATTTGGACCTATGTCTGTTATCATGTGTTCAAGGTTGTATTAGCTAGGTCTGTTATCATGTGTACACGTACAAGGTTGTATTTGGACCTATGTTTGTTATCATGTGTACACGATTGTATTTGGACCTAGGTCTGTTATCATCATGTGTGCAAGGTTCTATTAGCTAGGTCTGTTATCATGTGTGCAAGGTTGTATTAGCTAGGTCTGTTATCATGTGTACAAGGTTGTATTAGCTAGGTCTGTTACTATGTGTACAATATTGTATTAGCTAGATCTGTTATCATGTGTACAAGGTTGTATTAGTTAGGTCTGTTATCATGTGTACAAGGTTGTATTAGCTAGGTCTGTTACTATGTGTACAAGATTGTATTAGCTAGATCTGTTATCATGTTTACAAGGTTGTATTAGCTAGGTCTGTTATCATGTGTACAAGGTTGTATTAGCTAGGTGTGTTATCATGTGTGCAAGGTTGTATTACCTATGTGTGTTATCATGTGTACAAGGTTGTATTAGCTAGGTTTGTTATCATGTGTACAAGGTTGTATTATCTGGGTCTGTTATCATGTGTACAAGATTGTATTTGGACCTAGGTCTGTTTTCATGTATACAAGGGTGTATTAACTAGGTGTGTTATCATGTGTACAAGGTTGTATTAGCTAGGTCTGTTATCATGTGTACAAGTACAAGTTTGTATTTGGAACTATGTTTGTTATCATGTGTACACAATTGTATTTGGACCTAGGTCTCTTATCATGTGTACAAGGTTGTATTAGCTAGGTCTGTTATCATGTGTACAAGGTTGTATTAGCTAGGTGTGTTATCATGTGTACAAGTTCGTATTAACTAGGTCTGTTATCATGTGTACAAGTACAAGGTTGTATTTGGACCTATTTTTGTTATCATGTGTACACGATTGTATTTGGACCTAGGTCTGTTATCATGTGTGCAAGCTTCTATTAGCTAGGTCTGTTATCATGTGTACAAGGTTGTATTAGCTAGGTCTGTTACTATACGTACAAGGTTATATTAGCTAGGTATGTTATCATGTGTACAAGGTTGTATTAGCTAGGTCTGTTACTATGTGTACAAGATTGTATTAGCTAGGTCTGTTATCATGTGGACAAGGTTGTAGTAGTTAGGTCTGTTATCATGTGTACAAGGTTGTATTAGCTAGATCTGTTGCCATGTGTACAATGTTGTATTAGCTAGATCTGTTATCATGTGTACAAGGTTGTATTAGCTAGGTCTGTTATCATGTGTACACAGTTGTATTTGAATCGAGGTCTGTTATCATGAGTACAAGGTTGTATTAGCTAGGTGTGTTATCATGAGTACAAGGTTGTATTAGCTAGGTCTGTTATCATGTGTACAAGTACAAGGTTGTATTTGGACCTATGTTTGTTATCATGTGTACACGATTGTATTTGGACCTAGGTCTGTTATCATGTGTACAAGGTTGTATTAGATAGGTCTATTATCATGTGTACAAGGTTGTATTAGCTAGGTATGTTACTATGTGTACAAGGTTGTATTAGCTAGGTCTGTTATCATGTGTACAAGGTTGTATTAGCTAGGTCTGTTATCATGTGTACAAGGTTGTATTAGCTATAAAATCAAACATAAAAAATATATATGAGGGAAAAGGTATTATGGCACGTGAGTTTGACTTAACATAATTGCAGTTCCACTTAATTTACATCATAGATCAATTTATTTTTCAACAACTTTAACAGCTTCGTACATTTCTGTGATCAGTCAGATAACTCTGTTAGTGAGACGATTTCGTTCTTAGGGGGGCATCGCATTATCTTTACTTTTATAAACACTATACTTTTATCAAAGAACAGTACGAACGAAATGAATCTAGGATTGTGAATTCGATTTTATTAGGGAAAAACCCTTGAGCACCTGTGTTCATCCCGTTCTGTGCTCATCTTTTTGTTTTCCTGTTTTGTGTTTTGTGTTTTGTTTGTCTTCGTTCTGCATCTTGTGTCCAATGCATTCCGTTTCTCTGGATTGTCCATTCTTGATAGCCACTTCGATTAATGTTGCCTGTTACTCCGGATTGTCCATTCATGATTTGCACAGACAAAATATTTCAACTTAGCCAACATGGTCATTTTAAGGCAACGACTTGATATCAGTGAAGTTTCACAGTTTGACGGATGTATTCATAGTGACAACACATTGTATGGAATATTAATAACTGATTAGTAACAATTAAAATCGTGCTTCAAAGGCATCATAATGGTAACACTGAATAATATATTTACTAAAGCTGAGATCTCCCACAGACATAGGTAACGTAAACCGAGTGTGGCTATCCTGCTCTGTGGTTTACCTACTCTAACAGACTTTTATATTATATGGTCAATCTTTTGACCTGATCGATTCGTGCACACGAAATTATATATCTACGTTTTTATAATAAACACCAGAGAACACATTTCGTCTTTGTGAGCGATTAGATCTAATGAAATTATACTGGTTAAACGTGAAATCATGATTTACAGAATAACCATTTGAATGAATAAGAAAATGACTCTTTAATAAACATGTGTAGAACAGTTGTGTATACTGTAGAAAAGTTATCACTTAAATAAATTATTTGCCTTTTCAATCTGTTGACTTTGAGGGTACTTCAGAAACGCGTCGTGTACACTAAGTAAGATATCAACGTTTTTATTACCACGACTGTGTCGATACGTCTGCTGCTGAACTATTAGTGCCCGAGGGAGGCTATCATCCACCCAGTTGGCAGTGCTTCTACACTGGTATGGTTTATTAGAGATGTTGATGCTTAAAATTTACATTACGTGAATATTGTTATTTATTTTAACTAAGGCCAATCTCCCACAAACATTGGTAACCTTAGCAGATTTTGGATCTCCTGTTTAGTCGCTATAAGTTTCTTGCTACCAAAGACTTTTCAATTATTTGGCATTTCAACATTTTGACTATGAGTGTATCCGACGACGATTATTCCAGAAACGCAACGTGCGTAATAAATTAGATATCTACGTTTTTATTACTATCACGTGGTCGATACCACTGCTGCTGGACTATTAGTACCGGAGAGAATCATCCATCCAGTAGTGAGTGCTTCGGCAGTGATATGGTTTAATAATTTCTTAATTAATGTAATTGATTAAAACTAAGGTCAATCCCCCACAGGCACAGGTAATATTAGCTATTCTAACATCACGTCCTTCTTTCGCTTTGTAGACAAACGAGCGAGTTATCGATGGTATAATCTCATTCGTACATGCGCCGGTGAATGTGACTGACTTTTCCATTGGCAGTATAAATTGTGAGCGACATTTTCCGCAAGCGTAAATATAATTACCGTCTTCCAATCAAAGTATACTACCGTATTTGTACTCTTAGACATATCAGAATCGAACTAAATCATGAGCGTATGAAATGTGGTACCACTTTGTTTTGTATATTTTGTATATAAGGGTAATAACAAAATTACCGAACTCCGAACAATCTTACAAAGGGAAAGTCAAAACTCATAATTATATAAACAGACAAAATCAGTCAACAACGGGAAAACTGTGAAAACCGTAATGACCCTGAATTGGTACAGGCATTTCTAAAGAAATGGTGGGTTGAATCAGATTTTAAAGCGCCAAACCTCCCGCTCTCATTACGGTTCAAAGGTTCCGGCTGTCATTATAGTCATTATAACAGTATTTAGATACAGGAACAAAATAGGTAAAATAGTTGTCAAAGCAGTACCATATTCAGTGAAGTAAATGTCAAAAACACTTTTACGTCACACATTGATAAAAAAATATTTTTGACATTTTTCTTGACTTCTTTATCTTTATACATTTTCACTATATGAAAATGCATCGCTTATAATCGTTTCTGCAGAGACGGAATATATTTCGACAAGATCTTGGTATCGGAATATAAACTTTTTAAGAGATCAAATAAGGCGAATCTTTTTATAGCCCTGGTCCAGTAGCCTGTTTCTCAGATGAAGATTACGTTTCAGGAAATCAGAATAATTGCTACTGGCCCTTGCATAGCGAATCAATTGCGAGATGTAAACACCATATGCAGGAGAAGCTGGTATATTGCTGCACATGTTTGGAAAATTTGTGATTTTAAAATTGAAGTCGTCCCGTTTATCATAAATTTTAGTACTGAGTTGACCACTGTCGTCAAATTCGAGGTATAAGTCCAAAAATGATGCGGACGAAGCTGTATCTGTGGTCTCTTTAACTTCCAGCTCTGGAGAATATATCAATGGAAGAAATTCGGCAAATCTAGAATTATTGATAGATAAAACGTCATCAATATACCTGTATGCGAAATTAAAGGCTCTAGCCTCATGAATCTTCTTATCTTTTACAAGCTTTTGAAGAAACTCCGACTCATATGAGTATAAAAATAAATCGGCTAGAAGAGGGGCACAATTCGTACCCATTGGTATGCCGACGACCTGCTGAAACAGTGTCCCTCCAAAGGAGACAAATATATTATCGATGAGGAACTCCAGCATACTGATCACTTGTTCCTCGGAGTAGCATGTTTTACCGTTTTGAATTTTGTTTGAAAAATATGTGAAATTGTAGCCTAACACAACAAATTTTGAGCCATAGTTTCTATGACTGAAAGCTTTATGATTTGTTTCTTTTAAGCGGGTTTTTAATTTGTCATGCGGTAGGGTGGTATATAGAGTTGAAAAATCAAAAGTTTTGATGGAGGTTACCTGAGAGAAAGATCTTGATTTCAGGTTATCCAAAAGATCTTTAGAGTTTTTCAAAATCCACATGTGATTTATGCCACTACGCGAGTAAACAGTTTCACAATATTTCTGTTGTCCCTCTTTTACTGCAGACAGAATCTTTGTCAGGTGAATAGACAATTCTTTCGTCGAACAAGTTGATGATCCCGCTATGTACTTTTCTTTGTATGGTGTCTTATAGAGCTAAGCTTGGAAGAAACTGTGTGAGTTGAGTGATTGGTGTTTATCATCACTTCTAACATTCCTACAGTTGTATTGTGACTAGCAGACATGGTGAAGGAGGAAAGCCTTGTCAGATAAAAACAAATTGGCTGGTGAACACCCAGAGGCAAAGGAAGGTGCCTAGACATACTTGAGGTGTGTAAAGGGACTTGGACCCACGTTGATGATGTTAAGTTTGTGGTCAAATGTCAACGACATTAATCACCCGGCCATACCAAGCCTTTTAGAAGGAAACAAATGAATTCATCAATTTCATTATGATTACATAAAACTTAGGCAATTTCATATTGTTTCAAACAATAGGAAAAAACCCAGCAAATTCCAGATAAGTTTTTAGCATTTTCTTAATTGACATTTAGTTTTAAAGTTCATATGTATGTGATGATACCTCTTAAAATGATTGAATTTCGATAGTTTTGCTCTAGTCAGTATATATATCAGGACTGGATTGTACAAACCTCAATTAAATTTAGGTCTCAATTAAACCTTAAGTGTAAATTAATTTCATGTACATTCTAAGTGAATTTAAGTGTCAATTAAGATATAATTGACACTTAAATTTAATTGAGGTTTGTGTCTTTAACCTGATCATTTTATAAATTGGTTATGATGAACAGGTGTCTGGATTGAATTTGACCACTATATTAACTCATCAGTTTTCTGAATATCACTTTCATATAGCATACAGAGGGGCAAACAATCAACCGCTTAACTCTATTGTTCGATCAAGTAATGCACTCAAATGATCCTTTCGAACTTGTATAGTATTTCACCTTTTAAGGATTTTAAGGATTATGGGTGGAAAGCGCTACTTTCAAAAAATTTCAGTAATATCATGGAGCTTACTTATATTAATGGAATAAACCGGAGTGCCCAGAGGAATTAACGGACTTAGCGCACGCCACTGACAAACGTTATCACAAATAATATTGTATCGAGTACAGCTACAAACGTACGAGAGTCGAACTCACAGTCCTTAGTGGTGATAGAAGCTGATTGTCTTGGTAGATTGTAAGTCCAATTACCGTACGATTAGAGTCACGGTATAGTTCCCAGTGTTTACATTTGCCAATTTGTTTTGATTATTTTTCTTTTTGCATTGGGAGAAATATTGTAGGACTAGGGACCATGGTAACCCTTCAGCATTCTAGACAGAAAAGTAAAAAAAGATAATAACATTTGTATTACATTCAATATAATACCAAAATTATCATAAAAAGCCACGTTGCATCAATTCAATTATGATGCTCGTATGTTTCAAAATTTGTCAAATGTACTCCTGATTACAGTTTGCTTTGTCGACGCAGGGTAGTGATAACGGTTCTCAGGGCTCTTCCAACAGATCTGCCCAACACACACTCCAGGTAATGGAATAGGAGGTGCCCTCTGAATGGGGTTTGTCAAGTCATAATACGGATAATCTGGGCGTGGACAATGGTGTGTGCCATGTGTGGGGAGTACTCCTGGCACGGGGGTTTTCGGGTCATAATACGGATAGTCTGGGCGTGGTCAATAGTGTGTTCCATGTTTGGTGAGTGCTCCTGGCACGTAAACGACCACTTTTGTAGATTAAAAAAGTATGTGCATGCTATATTATTATATATTGTTGAGCTTAATTCCGTCTTGAAAATGCATGAACTGCTTGACGCTGCATAGCCAGAAATAATGGGTACTTTGCTCATTTGCATATCTAAGATTGCAATTTTCATATGATCTATATAGACGATATCATTCATAATTGCATGTGTGTCATTTTCTGAACTTGAAAATGATACATTGAATCAAGCTGAATTAAATGAAATAAAAATTAATGAAAACAATTAAATATTCGAGGTTCCTGGACTAAATGAAAATCCGAGGCGACGAACCCTTTGTTGGCCTTAAGAGTCTATGTAAAAATGTCTGAAATACATGAAACTGGTGGCGTGTGACACAAAATTTAACAATGAATGACATTTGGCGACATATTTTCTGAAATTAATTTAGATTCCTCAATAATATATGTAATTATATTAACTAACCTTATATTTCTAGCTTCTAAACTCGGGGTTCCCACATTAAATATAATATGATCATTTTTGCATGATCGCGATATCAAAGACATGTCTAAAATCGTTACAAAAAAAAATATTAGAATTTTGACAGAAGAAAAACTTTGCGGAAATAAACAATAACTTTTAATTTTCGAATCATTGACGGACACATTGAATTTCCGTACTATAGGCTATTTTTTTGACAAATCTAATAAACGATCCATCAAGCTTGAAACTGCAGTCACGTGATCAAAATCTAATTTAAATATGATGAATATTTATGAGGAAAGTACCCTCAATTTCTGGATATGGGTGATTAAGCTTCCAACAGTCAATCTGTGTTTTTTCTAGTATCATTTAGATGGTCAAGTGGAAAAGGTCGTCGACTTCTGACCACATACCTAACCTTACTGATGTGGATTCGCTCCACATTATCCAAGTTTTAAGATTTCCAGACACCACCAATGGTCAGAGGTTTCACGGTCAGTTATTTCTATAGCCCCGAGCTTTCCTCCCTAATCAGTATGGTATTCAAGATATTGCTGTAAAAGTGTTGAAAATGACGTTACCTCGATATTTTTAACGACATTGTAGTTGCACCAATTCCCTGCACATCGGTAATGCACAGATAAGTTACATTTTCAGGCACTATACGTTTTACTGTTGGACACAGTTTCTTCCTCATAATAAAAAACAATCCTACCAAGATATGAGACATTTATTTCTATGAAAATGATACATCGATGAGGAGATACATAATATAGGATAAACATATAAAGCTATTGATTTGTCAAAAACAGTAAAGCAATACTATAGAGAGGATTTTCTTATGTGAATTGCAGTGTAATGCTTCAAAACTCGCAAAGAAATCCGAAGGGAGCGGTAAAATGCAGCTAAAACTTTTAAGTAGCTTACTTTTGCCTGAATTAAGCGGGATTTAGAAGCGATCAATTTTACAATGATCTGACATAGTCTGTTGGGATCTGACACACGACGCAACGTTTTAATATTATAGTCAATTAAAAACGAAACATTTCTGCCACTGTTATTGCTAATTCTATACAAGTTTTGAAAGGAATTAAAATTTCCATCGCCGTTTGCTGCTTGTGTTGTCAAATATAATCAGTTTTTTTTTTTTAGATAAAAGAGGAAATAGATACATGTAACAATAATTTTTAAATAAGTTCATCTGTAATACTACGACAGGAAAGGCAGGCGAGCTACAGACAAACTGCTTACGCTGGGACAGATGAATACGAACAACAACAAGCCGAACAAGAATAATCAAGGAAGTTTACTGATTCAGTGTCGATTACAGTCGGAACCGCCCTTGTGAGAAAAATCCTTGAATACGTCCACGAATGTGACAACTTGTCCCACCCTGGGCTTGATTTCGTGGTGATTCACAAAAGAATGACATGATAACTGGTCAATATTTGGTCAGGCTCCCTCTGTTACTGACCTTGGTCCTAATATTTTTTTTATTTTAACCTTGTTAAGCCCAACTTATTTTGTTGTCACGTTTTTGGACTTACAAACAAGGTACATTTATTTAGCATATATTAGCAAATTTGCTGTCTCTTTCAAATCAAATTGAATTTTAACATTATTAAAATTGTCCACACATTTGAAATTTAAAATTGAGCTTTCATTTGCAATAGCAAAATTGTCTGCACGCTATACAGTCTCGAACTCTTTGGTGTTACATTAATTAGTTTTGCATAAATTATCGGCACAGTTTCTGAATAACATAGTTATATAAATTATCCGCACTGTTTGAACTCGTGTTTTTACATAAATTTTCGACACAGTTTGAACTCATATGGTTACATAACTTATTGGCACAGTTTGTGGATACCATAGTGTTATTTACTAGTAAAGACTAATACCGATTGAAGAGTAACACGACGGATGCCACTAGTGGAACAGGAACTGGTTACCTCGGTTCATGTTGACGGTAAAACGGAATACCAGGGAGAAAAAGACCGACCTGCAATATGTCACTCACAAATTTCATCACATAGTGGTATTGTAGTTGGTTTTTGCTTATTGTTGCTTTTCAATATTTGGTATCATAGTTGGATTATGTTTGTTGCTGCTGTTCAATATTTGGTATTATAGATGGTATTTGTTTGTTCCTGTTGTTCTATATTTTGCATTATAGTTGGTTTTTGTTTGTCCCTGATGTGTTCAATATTTGGTATTATAGTTCGCTTTTGTTTATTCCTGCTGTTCAATATTTGGCATTGTAGTGGGATTTTGTTTATTGCTGCTGTTCACTATTTGGTATTATAGTTTGTTTTTGTTTGTTTCTTTTGTTCATTATTTGGAATTGTAGTTGATTTTTGTTTGTTTCTGTTGTTCAATATTTGGTATTGCAGTTGGTTTTTGTTTGATTCTATTGTTCAATATTTGGTATTGTAGTTGGTTTTTGTTTGTTTCTGTTGTTCAATATTTGGTATATTGTAGTTGGTTTTTGTTTGTTTCTGTTGTTCAATATTTGGTATTATAGTTGGTTTTTGTTTGTTCTTGCTGTTCAATATTTGGTATTATAGTTGGTTTTTGTTTGTTCTTGCTGTTCAATATTTGGTATTATAGTTGGTTTTTGTTTGTTCTTGCTGTTCAATATTTGGCATTATTGTTGGTTTTTTCTTGTTCCTATTGTTCAATATTTGAAATTATAGTATTATAGTTGGATTTTGTTTGTTGCTGCTGCTCAATAATTGGCATTATAGTTGGATTTTGTTTGTTGTTGCTGTTCTATATTTGGTATCATAGTTGATTTGTGTTTGTTCCACTTGTTCAAAATTTGGTATTATAGTTGGGTTTTGTTTTTTGCTGCTGTTCAATATTTGGTATTATAGTTGGTTTTTGTTTGTTGCTGCTGTTCTATATTTGGCAATAAAGTTGATTTTTGTTTGTTTGTTATTCAATATGAGGTATTATAGTTTGTCTTTGTTCCTATTGTTCAATATTTGGTTTTATAGTTGTTTTTTTTCTTGTTCCTACTGTTCACTATTTGGTATTATAGTTGATTTTTGCATGTTTCTGCTGTTCACGATTTGGTGTTGTAGTTGGTTTTTGTTTGTTTCTGTTGTTCAATATTTGGTATATTGTAGTTGGTTTTTGCTTGTTCCTGTTATTCAATATTTGGTATTATAGTTGGTTTTTGTTTGTTCCTATTGTTCAATATTTGGTATCATAGTTGGTTTTTGCTTGTTGTTGCTGTTCACTATTTGGTATTGTAGTTGGTTTCTGTTTGTTCCTATTGTTCAATATTTGGTATTATAGTTGGTTTTTGTTTGTTTCTGTTGTTCAATATTTGGTATTATAGTTGGTTTTTGTTTGTTCTTGCTGTTCAATATTTGGTATTATAGTTGGTTTTTGTTTGTTCTTGCTGTTCAATATTTGGTATTATAGTTGGTTTTTGTTTGTTCTTGCTGTTCAATATTTGGCATTATTGTTGGTTTTTTCTTGTTCCTATTGTTCAATATTTGAAATTATAGTATTATAGTTGGATTTTGTTTGTTGCTGCTGCTCAATAATTGGCATTATAGTTGGATTTTGTTTGTTGTTGCTGTTCTATATTTGGTATCATAGTTGATTTGTGTTTGTTCCACTTGTTCAAAATTTGGTATTATAGTTGGGTTTTGTTTTTTGCTGCTGTTCAATATTTGGTATTATAGTTGGTTTTTGTTTGTTGCTGCTGTTCTATATTTGGCATTATTGTTGGTTTTTGTTTGTTGCTGCTGTTCTATATTTGGCATTATAGTTGGTTTTTGTTTGTTGCTGCTTTTCAATATTTGGTATTATCGTTGGTTTTTCCTTGCTCTTCCTGTTCAATATTTGGTATTATAGTTGGTTTTTGCTTGTCCCTGGTTTTGAATATTTGGTATTGTAGTTGGTTTCTGTTTGTTGCTTCTGATCAATATTTGGTGTTATAGTTGGTTTGTGTTTCCTCTTCCTGTTCAATATTTGGTATTATAGTTGGTTTTTGCTTGTCCCTGGTGTTGAATATTTGGTATATTGTAGTTGGTTTTTGCTTGTTCCTGTTATTCAATATTTGGTATTATAGTTGGTTTTTGTTTGTTCCTATTGTTCAATATTTGGCATTATAGTTGGTTTTTGCTTGCTCTTCCTGTTCAATATTTGGTATCATAGTTGGTTTTTGCTTGTCCCTGGTGTTGAATATTTGGTATTGTAGTTGGTTTTTGTTTGTTCCTATTGTTCAATATTTGATATTATAGTATTATAGTTAGATTTTGTTTGTTGCTGCTGCTCAATATTTGGCATTATAGTTGGATTTTGTTTGCTGCTGCTGTTCTATATTTGGTATCATAGTTGATTTTTGCTTGTTCCTCTTGTTCAAAATTTTGTATTATAGTTGGTTTTTGTTTGTTCATGTTGTTCAATATTTGGAATTATAGTTGGTTTTTGTTTGCTCTTCCTGTTCAATATTTGGTATTATAGTTGCATTTTGCTTGTCCCTGGTGTTGAATATTTGATATTGTAGTTGGTTTTTGTTTGTCCCTGCTGTTCAATATTTGGTATTGTAGCTGGTTTCTGTTTGTTGCTTCTGATCAATATTTGGTGTTATAATTGGTTTGTGTTTGCTCTTCCTGTTCAATATTTGGTACCATAGTTGGTTTTTACTTGTCCCTGGTGTTGAATATTTGGTATTGTAGTTGGTTTTTGTTTGTTCCTATTGTTCAATATTTGATATTATAGTATTTTAGTTGGATTTTGTTTGTTGATGCTGCTCAATATTTGGCATTATAGTTGGATTTTGTTTGTTGCTGCTGTTCTATATTTGGCATCATAGTTGATTTTTGCTTGTTCCTCTTGTTCAAAATTTTGTATTATAGTTGGTTTTTGTTTGTTCATGTTGTTCAATATTTGGTATTATAGTTGGTTTTTGTTTTTTGCTGCTGTTCAATATTTGGTATTATAGTTGGTTTTTGTTTGTTGCTGCTGTTCTATATTTGGCAATATAGTTGGTTTTTGTTTGTTGCTGCTGTTCAATATTTGGTATTATAGTTGGTTTTTGTTTGCTCTTCCTGTTCAATATTTGGTATTATAGTTGGTTTTTGCTTGTCCCTGGTGTTGAATATTTGGCATTGTAGCTGGTTTCTGTTTGTTGCTTCTGATCAATATTTGGTGTTATAATTGGTTTGTGTTTGCTCTTCCTGTTTAATATTTGGTATCATAGTTGGTTTTTGCTTGTCCCTGGTGTTGAATATTTGGTATTGTAGTTGGTTTTTGTTTGTTCCTATTGTTCAATATTTGATATTATAGTATTATAGTTGGATTTTGTTTGTTGCTGCTGCTCAATATTTGGCATTATAGTTGGTTTTTGTTTGTTTCTGTTGTTCAATATTTGGTATATTGTAGTTGGTTTTTGTTTTTTCCTGTTGTTCAATATTTGGTATTATCGTTAGTTTTTGTTTGTTGCTGCTGTTCAATATTTGGCATTAAAGTTGATTTTTGTTTGTTTGTTATTCAATATGTGGTATTATAGTTTGTCTTAGTTCCTAATGTTCAATATTTGGTTTTATAGTTGGTTTTTTCTTGTTCCTACTGTTCACTATTTGGTATTATAGTTGATTTTTGCTTCTTTCTGCTGTTCACGATTTGGTGTTGTAGTTGGTTTTTGTTTGTTTCTGTTGTTCAATATTTGGTATATTGTAGTTGGTTTTTTTTTTTGCTTCTGCTGTTCACTATTTGGTATTGTAGTTGGTTTCTGTTTGTTGCTTCTGATCAATATCTGGTGTTATAGTGGGCTTTTGTTTATTGTTGCTGTTCAATGTTTGGTATTGTACTTGACTTTTGTTTGTTCCTGCTGTTTAATACTAGGTATTATAGTTGTTTTTTGTTTTTTTATCTGTTCAATGTTTGGCATTGTAGTTTGTTTTTGTTTGTTTCTATTGTTCAATATTAGTTATATTGTAGTTGGTTTTTGTTTGTTTTTGCTGTTCACTATTTGGTATTGTAGTTGGTTTTTGTTTGTTTCTGTTGTTCAATATTTGGTATATTGTAGTTGGTTTTTGCTTGTTCCTGTTATTCAATATTTGGTATTATAGTTGGTTTTTGTTTGTTCCTATTGTTCAATATTTGGTATTATAGTTGGATTTTGTTTGTTGTTGCTGTTCAATATTTGGCATTATAGTTGGTTTTTGTTTGTTGCTGTTATTCAATATTTGGCATTATAGTTGGTTTTTGTTTGTTCCTATTGTTCAATATTTGGTATTATAGTTGGATTTTGTTTGTTGTTGCTGTTCAATATTTGGTATTATAGTTGGTTTTCGTTTGTTCCTGTTGTTCAATATTTGGTATCATAGTTGGTTTTTGCTTGTTGTTGCTGTTCACTATTTGGTATTGTAGTTGGTTTTTGTTTGTTCCTATTGTTCAATATTTGATATCATAGTTGGTTTTTGTTTGTTGCTGCTGTTCACTATTTGGTATTATAGTTGGTTTTTGTTTGTTCCTATTGTTCAATATTAGGTATTATAGTTATATTTTGTTTGTTGCTGCTTTTCCATATTTGGTATTGTAGTTGGTTTTTGTTTGTTCCTATTGTTCAATATTTGGTATTATAGTTATATTTTGTTTGTTGCTGTTGTTCAATATTTGGTATTATAGTTGGATTTTGTTTGTTGCTGCTGTTCCATATTTGGTATTGTAGTTGGTTTTTATTTGTTCCTATTGTTCAATATTTGGTATGATAGTTATATCTTGTTTGTTCCTATTGTTCAATATTTGGTATCATAGTTGGTTTTTCCTTGTTGCTGCTGTTCCATATTTGGTTATGTAATTGGTTTTTGTTTGTTCCTATTGTTCAATATTTGGTATCTAACCAACTACAATACCAAATAGTGAACAGCAACAACAACAAAACACCAACTATAATACCAAATATTGAACAATAGGAACAAATAAATCCAACTACAATACCAAATATGGAACAGCAGCAACAAACAAAATCCAACTATAATACCAAATATTGAACAACAGCAACAAACAAAATATAACTATAATACCAAATATTGAACAATAGGAACAAACAAAAACCAATTACATAACCAAATATGGGACAGCAGCAACAAGGAAAACCCAACTATGATACCAAATATTGAACAATAGGAACAAACAAGATATAACTATAATACCAAATATTGAACAATAGGAACAAACAAAAACCAATTACATAACCATATATGGAACAGCAGCAACAAGCAAAAACCAACTATAATACCAAATATTGAACAATAGGAACAAACAAAAACCAATTACATAACCAAATATGGGACAGCAGCAACAAGCAAAACCCAACTATGATACCAAATATTGAACAATAGGAACAAACAAGATATAACTATAATACCAAATATTGAGCAATAGGAACAAATAAAAACCAACTCCAATACCAAATATGGAACAGCAGCAACAAACAAAATCCAACTATAATACCAAATATTGAACAACAGCAACAAACAAAATATAACTATAATACCAAATATTGAACAATAGGAACAAACAAAAACCAATTACATAACCAAATATGGAACAGCAGCAACAAGCAAAAACCAACTATAATACCAAATATTGAACAACAGCAACAAACAAGATATAACTATAATACCAAATATTGAAAAATAGGAACAAATAAAAACCAACTACAATACCAAATAGTGAACAGCAAAAACAAATAAAAACCAACTATAATACCAAATAGTGAACAGCAGCAACAAACAAAAACCAACTATGATACCAAATATTGAACAACAGCAACAAACAAAATATAACTATAATACCAAATATTGAACAATGGGAAGAAACAAAAACCAACTACAATACCAAATATGGAACAGCAGCAACAAACAAAAACCAACTATAATACCAAATATTGAACAACAGCAACAAACAAAATATAACTATAATACCAAATATTGAACAATGGGAACAAACAAAAACCAACTACAATACCAAATATGGAACAGCAGCAACAAACAAAAACCAACTATGATACCAAATATTGAACAACAGCAACAAACAAAATATAACTATAATACCAAATATTGAACAATGGGAACAAACAAAAACCAACTACAATACCAAATATGGAACAGCAGCAACAAACAAAAACCAACTATAATACCAAATATTGAACAATAGGAACAAACAAAAACCAACTATAATACCAAATAGTGAACAGCAGCAACAAACAAAAACCAACTATAATACCAAATATTGAACAATAGGAACAAACAGAAACCAACTACAATACCAAATAGTGAACAGCAACAACAAGCAAAAACCAACTATGATACCAAATATTGAACAATAGGAACAAACAAAAACCAACTACAATACCAAATACTGAACAGCAGCAACAAACAAAAACCAACTATAATACCAAATAGTGAACAGCAGCAACAAACAAAAACCAACTATGATATCAAATATTGAACAATAGGAACAAACAAAAACCAACTATAATACCAAATATTGAACAGCAGCAACAAACCAAAACCAACTATAATACCAAATATTGAACAATAGGAACAAACAGAAACCAACTACAATACCAAATAGTGAACAGCAACAACAAGCAAAAACCAACTATGATACCAAATATTGAACAATAGGAACAAACAAAAACCAACTACAATACCAAATACTGAACAGCAGCAACAAACAAAAACCAACTATAATACCAAATAGTGAACAGCAGCAACAAACAAAAACCAACTATGATATCAAATATTGAACAATAGGAACAAACAAAAACCAACTATAATACCAAATATTGAACAGCAGCAACAAACCAAAACCAACTATAATACCAAATATTGAACAATAGGAACAAACAGAAACCAACTACAATACCAAATAGTGAACAGCAACAACAAGCAAAAACCAACTATGATACCAAATATTGAACAATAGGAACAAACAAAAACCAACTACAATACCAAATACTGAACAGCAGCAACAAACAAAAAACAACTATGATACCAAATATACAACAGCATGAACAAACAAAAACCAACTATGATTCCAAATATTGAACAGAAGCAACAAACAAAATCCAATTATAATAATAGGTTATTATACAGTGCTATGTACAATATGGAAAGATATTGTGCGAATCTGTATTGTATTGAAAACCCGTATTGGACGAGACACCGCAGGCGTCGAGTTCAATACGGGTTTTCAATACAATACGGACGAGTACAATATCTTTCCATATTGTACATAACACTGTATAATAACCTATTTATTATACAGCTGAAATGATCAATACTATAACAACAATTTTATGTTATGTTGTAATCTCCCCACCGCTTGTACAAAAAAAATCCGGAAAAAATACTTAAGACAACCATCTATCGACTTTGACTTTTGTAATGTATCGTCATCCTGTGACGTTGTTTACAGGGAACGCTGATTGACACAAGCTGGTTACTGATTTATTTTACGATTTTGTGGGCATTTTACTTGTTTGAGTAGCTAAATTGCAAAATGCCATCAAATTGGAAAATATCAGTAACTTAATTACATCACCGTCTAGTTATCAATGTAGGAAAACAACTTAAGCAAGGTTAGTGCATTTTGTTATTCTTGGCCGACACACATCAATGGAATGTACAGACGTTGGCCAGGAATGAGTTCGCAAAATGGCGACGTCGCACTTATCGATATCGTGTTAAATGTCCATATGTGGTCTTATCATAAATCTAGAATCCAAACGTAACGAATTTTTCCTGTCCGTTATTGTTTTTGAATTAAAATATCCACGATTACGTAGTTTTCATCAGATTTATTTCCCTTTGGTAAAAATCGTCTGCTGAAAAGATGGGTAGACACGGTAAGGAATTGACAACCGAGCAGAAAGAAATACTACTATCGTTATCACACCAAGGGTTTTCGAGCTACAAAATTCAGGAATTTACTGGAATTAACTGTAGAACTATTCAAATTTTTTTAAAACGGACACGCGAAAAGGAAAGCATAGAAAATAATCCGAGAAGTGGAGGTCGTAAAAAAACTACCCCAAGGGATGAACGGGTTCTCTTTCGGGGTGTGAAAAGGAATCGAAGACAAACATTGAAGGACTTAACTGCTAGATTTAATAACAGGACTGGATGCAATGTGTCTGAAAGAACTGTTCGCAGGAGACTGTGCTTTGATGGTTACAAACGACGCATGATATGCAAGAAAATTACAGTATCACATGTAAATCGTGACCGTAGAATGGGATTCTGTCGTCAGAAATTGCACTGGAATGTTCAGAATAACTGGTCATCCATAATATTTAGTGATGAGACAAAAATTATGTTGGGTAGAAATGGGAAAGTCTATGTTTGGAGGAAGCCCGACGAGCGTTTTCAACCCGACTGTCTTGGCCAGCTGGACGACTTTGAGACAACCTGCCGTGCTTCTGTTATGTTTTGGGGTTGCATTACATACTATGGAGTTGGAACTTTGGTTACTATTGATGGTAACATGAATACCGATAAATATATTTCGGTTTTAGACGATAATCTTTGGCCGGTTGTTGTCAGGCATTTTTCTGACAGACCTTGGATTTTCCAGGAGGACAATGCGCCATGTCACGTCTCTTTACGAGCAAATCAGTGGAAAGATGAAAATGGAATTCGTACCCTTCTTTGGCCCCCACAAAGCCCAGATCTTAACATTATCGAAAATGTGTGGAAAGTTCTAAAAATACAGGTACGAAAACGACTTAGAGAAATAAAGAATGCCAATGACTTGAGACGTGTTGTTCTGGATATATGGACAGATTTGGGTTTGCACTACATACGGAGTTTATATGACAGTATACCTCGGCGGATCAGGTGTGTTTTAAGAAGCAGGGGTCAGATAACAAAATACTAGAGTTTCAAGGTAAGAAGATTACTTTTATTGCATGAAATGTTACTTTAAAAATTTCAATTTTCTGTTAAAATGTTTATAACGTCGCCATTTTGCGAACTCATTCCTGGACAACGTCTGTATGTGTGCGTATTGGGGATCCCCAAAGGTAAATTTTCAAAACAAATGAAAAAAAAATATTTAGTTACAGAATTATAAGGATTAAACACATTTTTCCGCAGTTTATTGATGTATAACCTGGACCAAGCACAGGTGCTCGTAGACAGGACCCCCATATGGTACCCCATGTCGTGGTACCGCCCACCAATTTATTTTCGTTTATTTTCTTATTTCTGATATATTTGGCTTGGAAAATATATGGGAATACTGACAAACAGGTTTTCTGACACGTCCGGGTCGACTGATGTATATATAGAATATTTGGTATTATAGTTGGTTTTTGTTTGTTCCTATTGTTCCATAATTGGTATTATAGTTGGATTTTGTTTGTTGTTGCTGTTCAATATTTGGTATTATAGTTGGATTTTGTTTGTTTTGCTGCTGCTCAATATTTGGTATTATAGTTGGTTTTTGTTTTTAAATATTTGGTATCATAGTTTGGTTTTGTTTGTTTCTATTGTTCAATATTTGATATTATAGTATCATAGTTGGATTTTGTTTGTTGCTGCTGCTCAATATTTGGCATTATAGTTGGTTTTTGTTTGTTCCTGCTGTTCACTATTTGGTATTATAGTTTGTTTTTGTTTGTTTCTGTTGTTCAATATTTGGTATATTGTAGTTGGTTTTTGTTTGTTCCTGTTGTTCAATATTTGGTATTATAGTTAGTTTTTGTTTGTTGCTGCTGTTCAATATTTGGCATTAAAGTTGATTTTTGTTTGTTTGTTATTCAATATGTGGTATTATAGTTTGGCTTAGTTCCTATTGTTCAATATTTGGTTTTATAGTTGGTTTTTTCTTGTTCCTACTGTTCACTATTTGGTATTATAGTTGATTTTTGCTTCTTTCTGCTGTTCACGATTTGGTGTTGTAGTTGGTTTTTGTTTGTTTCTGTTGTTCAATATTTGGTATATTGTAGTTGGTTTTTGTTTGTTCCTATTGTTCAATATTTGGTATTATAATACGATTTTGTTTGTTGCTTCTGTTCAATATTTGGAATCATAGTTGTTTTTTGTTTGTTCATGCTGTTGTATATTTGGTATCATAGTTGGTTTTTGTTTGTTGCTGCTGTTCCATATTTGGTATTGTAATTGGTTTTTGTTTGTTCCTATTGTTCAATATTTGGTATTATAGTTATATTTTGTTTGTTGCTGCTGTTCAATATTTGGTATCATAGTTGGTTTTTATTTGTTCCTATTGTTCACTATTTGGTATTATAGTTAATTTTTGCTTGTTTCTGCTGTTCACGATTTGGTGTTGTAGTTGGTTTTTGTTTGTTTCTGTTGTTCACTATTTGGTATTATAGTTGGTTTTTGTTTTATCCTATTGTTCAATATGTGGTATTATAGTTGGATTTTGATTGTTCCTGCTGTTCAATATTTGGCATTATAGTTGGTTTTTGTTTGTTGCTGTTATTCAATATTTGGCATTATAGTTGGTTTTTGTTTGTTCCTATTGTTCCATAATTGGCATTATAGTTGGATTTTGTTTGTTGTTGCTGTTCAATATTTGATATTATGGTTGGATTTTGTTTGTTTTGCTGCTGTTCAATATTTGGTATTATAGTTGGTTTTCGTTTGTTTTTCTTTTTAAATATTTGGTATCATAGTTTGTTTTAGTTTTTTTTCTATTGTTCAATATTTGATATTATAGTATCATAGTTGGATTTTGTTTGTTGCTGCTGCTCAATATTTGGCATTATAGTTGCTCTTTGTTTGTTCCTGCTGTTCACTATTTAGCATTATAGTTTTTTTTGCTTGTTTCTGTTGTTCAATATTTGGTATATTGTAGTTGGTTTTTGTTTGTTCCTGTTGTTCAATATTTGGTATTATAGTTAGTTTTTGCTTGTTGCTGCTGTTCAATATTTGGCAATAAAGTTGATTTTTGTTTGTTTGTTATTCAATATGAGGTATTATAGTTTGTCTTTGTTCCTATTGTTCAATATTTGGTTTTATAGTTGTTTTTTTCTTGTTCCTACTGTTCACTATTTGGTATTATAGTTGATTTTTGCATGTTTCTGCTGTTCACGATTTGGTGTTGTAGTTGGTTTTTGTTTGTTTCTGTTGTTCAATATTTGGTATATTGTAGTTGGTTTTTGCTTGTTCCTGTTATTCAATATTTGGTATTATAGTTGGTTTTTGTTTGTTCCTATTGTTCAATATTTGGTAATATAGTTGGATTTTGTTTGTTGTTGCTGTTCAATATTTGGTATTATAGTTGGTTTTTGCTTGTCCCTGGTGTTGAATATTTGGTATTGTAGTTGGTTTTTGTTCGTCCCTGTTGTTCAATATTTGGTTTTGTAGCTGGTTTCTGTTTGTTGCTTCTGATCAATATCTAGTGTTATAGTGGGCTTTTGTTTATTGTTGCTGTTCAATGTTTGGTATTGTACTTGACTTTTCTTTGTTCCTGCTGTTTAATACTAAGTATTAGAGTTGGTTTTTGTTTGTTGTTGCTGTTCACTTTTTGGTATTGTAGTTGTTTTTTGTTTGTACCTATTGTTCAATATTTGGTATCATAGTTGGTTTTTGTTTGTTGCTGCTGTTCCATATTTGGTTATGTAATTGGTTTTTGTTTGTTCCTATTGTTCAATATTTGGTATTATAGTTATATTTTGTTTGTTGCTGCTGTTCAATATTTGGTATCATAGTTGGTTTTTGTTTGTTGCTGCTGTTCACTATTTGGTATTATAGTTGGTTTTTGTTTTATGCTATTGTTCAATATTTGGTATTATAGTTGGTTTTTGTTTGTTGCTGCTGTTCCATATTTGGTATTGTAGTTGGTTTTTGCTTTATCCTATTGTTCAATATTTGGTATTATAGTTTGTTTTTGTTTGTTGCTGCTGTTCCATATTTGGTATTGTAGTTGGTTTTTGTTTGTTCCTATTGTTGAATATTTGGTATTATAGTTATATTTTGTTTGCTGCTCTTGTTCAATATTTTGTATCATAGTTGGTTTTTATTTGTTGTTGCTGTTCAATATTTGGAATTGTAGTTGGTTTTTGTTTCTTCCTATTGTTCAATATTTGGCATTATAGTTGGATTTCGGTTGTTCCTGCTGTTCTATATTTTTCATCAGAGTTGGGGTTTTTTTCTTGCTGCTGTTCAATTTTGGCATTATAGTTGGTTTCTGATTTGGTACTTTTGATCAATATTTGGCATTATAGTTGGTTTTTGTTTGTTGCTGTTATTCAATATTTGGCATTATAGTTGGTTTTTGTTTGTTCCTATTGTTCCATAATTGGCATTATAGTTGGATTTTGTTTGTTGTTGCTGTTCAATATTTGATATTATGGTTGGATTTTGTTTGTTTTGCTGCTGTTCAATATTTGGTATTATAGTTGGTTTTCGTTTGTTTTTCTTTTTAAATATTTGGTATCATAGTTTGTTTTAGTTTTTTTCTATTGTTCAATATTTGATATTATAGTATCATAGTTGGATTTTGTTTGTTGCTGCTGCTCAATATTTGGCATTATAGTTGCTCTTTGTTTGTTCCTGCTGTTCACTATTTGGCATTATAGTTTTTTTTGCTTGTTTCTGTTGTTCAATATTTGGTATATTGTAGTTGATTTTTGTTTGTTCCTGTTGTTCAATATTTGGTATTATAGTTAGTTTTTACTTGTTGCTGCTGTTCAATATTTGGCAATAAAGTTGATTTTTGTTTGTTTGTTATTCAATATGAGGTATTATAGTTTGTCTTTGTTCCTATTGTTCAATATTTGGTTTTATAGTTGTTTTTTTCTTGTTCCTACTGTTCACTATTTGGTGTTGTAGTTGGTTTTTGTTTGTTTCTGTTGTTCAATATTTGGTATATTGTAGTTGGTTTTTGCTTGTTCCTGTTATTCAATATTTGGTATTATAGTTGGTTTTTGTTTGTTCCTATTGTTCAATATTTGGTAATATAGTTGGATTTTGTTTGTTGTTGCTGTTCAATATTTGGTATTATAGTTGGTTTTTGCTTGTCCCTGGTGTTGAATATTTGGTATTGTAGTTGGTTTTTGTTCGTCCCTGTTGTTCAATATTTGGTTTTGTAGCTGGTTTCTGTTTGTTGCTTCTGATCAATATCTAGTGTTATAGTGGGCTTTTGTTTATTGTTGCTGTTCAATGTTTGGTATTGTACTTGACTTTTCTTTGTTCCTGCTGTTTAATACTAAGTATTAGAGTTGGTTTTTGTTTGTTGTTGCTGTTCACTTTTTGGTATTGTAGTTGTTTTTTGTTTGTTCCTATTGTTCAATATTTGGTATCATAGTTGGTTTTTGTTTGTTGTTGCTGTTCCATATTTGGTTATGTAATTGGTTTTTGTTTGTTCCTATTGTTCAATATTTGGTATTATAGTTATATTTTGTTTGTTGCTGCTGTTCAATATTTGGTATCATAGTTGGTTTTTGTTTGTTGCTGCTGTTCACTATTTGGTATTATAGTTGGTTTTTGTTTTATGCTATTGTTCAATATTTGGTATTATAGTTGGTTTTTGTTTGTTGCTGCTGTTCTATATTTGGTATTGTAGTTGGTTTTTGCTTTATCCTATTGTTCAATATTTGGTATTATAGTTTGTTTTTGTTTGTTGCTGCTGTTCCATATTTGGTATTGTAGTTGGTTTTTGTTTGTTCCTATTGTTGAATATTTGGTATTATAGTTATATTTTGTTTGCTGCTCTTGTTCAATATTTTGTATCATAGTTGGTTTTTATTTGTTGCTGCTGTTCAATATTTGGAATTGTAGTTGGTTTTTGTTTCTTCCTATTGTTCAATATTTGGCATTATAGTTGGATTTCGGTTGTTCCTGCTGTTCTATATTTTTCATCAGAGTTGGGTTTTTTTTCTTGCTGCTGTTCAATTTTGGCATTATAGTTGGTTTCTGATTTGGTACTTTTGATCAATATTTGGCATTATAGTTGGTTTTTGTTTGTTGCTGTTATTCAATATTTGGCATTATAGTTGGTTTTTGTTTGTTCCTATTGTTCCATAATTGGCATTATAGTTGGATTTTGTTTGTTGTTGCTGTTCAATATTTGATATTATGGTTGGATTTTGTTTGTTTTGCTGCTGTTCAATATTTGGTATTATAGTTGGTTTTCGTTTGTTTTTCTTTTTAAATATTTGGTATCATAGTTTGTTTTAGTTTTTTTCTATTGTTCAATATTTCATATTATAGTATCATAGTTGGATTTTGTTTGTTGCTGCTGCTCAATATTTGGCATTATAGTTGCTCTTTGTTTGTTCCTGCTGTTCACTATTTGGCATTATAGTTTTTTTTGCTTGTTTCTGTTGTTCAATATTTGGTATATTGTAGTTGGTTTTTGTTTGTTCCTGTTGTTCAATATTTGGTATTATAGTTAGTTTTTACTTGTTGCTGCTGTTCAATATTTGGCAATAAAGTTGATTTTTGTTTGTTTGTTATTCAATATGAGGTATTATTGTTTGTCTTTGTTCCTATTGTTCAATATTTGGTTTTATAGTTGTTTTTTTCTTGTTCCTACTGTTCACTATTTGGTATTATAGTTGATTTTTGCATGTTTCTGCTGTTCACGATTTGGTGTTGTAGTTGGTTTTTGTTTGTTTCTGTTGTTCAATATTTGGTATATTGTAGTTGGTTTTTGCTTGTTCCTGTTATTCAATATTTGGTATTATAGTTGGTTTTTGTTTGTTCCTATTGTTCAATATTTGGTAATATAGTTGGATTTTGTTTGTTGTTGCTGTTCAATATTTGGTATTATAGTTGGTTTTTGCTTGTCCCTGGTGTTGAATATTTGGTATTGTAGTTGGTTTTTGTTTGTCCCTGTTGTTCAATATTTGGTTTTGTAGCTGGTTTCTGTTTGTTGCCTCTGATCAATATCTAGTGTTATAGTGGGCTTTTGTTTATTGTTGCTGTTCAATGTTTGGTATCATAGTTGGTTTTTGTTTGTTGCTGCTGTTCACTATTTGGTATTATAGTTGGTTTTTGGTTTATCCTGTTGTTCAATATTTGGTATTATAGTTTGTTTTTGTTTGTTGCTGCTGTTCCATATTTGGTATTGTAGTTGGTTTTTGTTTGTTCCTATTGTTGAATATTTGGTATTACAGTTATATTTTGTTTGTTGCTCTTGTTCAATATTTGGTATCATAGTTGGTTTTTATTTGTTGCTGCTGTTCAATATTTGGAATTGTCGTTGGTTTTTGTTTCTTCCTATTATTCAATATTTGGCATTATAGTTGGATTTCGTTTGTTCCTGCTGTTCTAAATTTTTCATCAGAGTTGGTTTTTGTTTGTTGTTGCTGTTCAATTTTGGCATTATAGTTGGTTTCTGCTTTGGTACTTTTGATCAATATTTGGCATTATAGTTGGTTTTTGTTTGTTGCTGTTATTCAATATTTGGTATTATAGTTGGTTTTTGTTTGTTCCTATTGTTCCATAATTGGTATTATAGTTGGATTTTGTTTGTTGTTGCTGTTCAATATTTGGTATTATAGTTGGATTTTGTTTGTTTTGCTGCTGTTCAATATTTGGTATTATAGTTGGTTTTCGTTTGTTTTTGTTTTTAAATATTTGGTATAATAGTTTGTTTTTGTTTGTTTCTATTGTTCAATATTTGATATTATAATATCATAGTTGGATTTTGTTTGTTGCTGCTGCTCAATATTTGGCATTGTAGTTGGTTTTTGTTTGTTCCTGATGTTCACTATTTGGCATTATAGTTTGTTTTTGCTTGTTTCTGTTGTTCAATATTTGGTATATTGTGGTTGGTTTTTGTTTGTTCCTGTTGTTCAATATTTGGTATTATAGTTAGTTTTTGCTTGTTGCTGCTGTTCACTATTTGGCATTAAAGTTGATTTTTGTTTGTTTGTTATTCAATATGAGGTATTATAGTTTGTCTTTGTTCCTATTGTTCACTATTTGGTATTATAGTTGATTTTTGCTTGTTTCTGCTGTTCACGATTTGGTGTTGTAGTTGGTTTTTGTTTGTTTCTATTGTTCAATATTTGGTATTATAGTTGGATTTTTGTTGTTGTTGCTGTTCAATATTTGGTATTATAGTTGGTTTTTGCTTGTCCCTGGTGTTGAATATTTGGTATTGTAGTTGGTTTTTGCTTGTCCCTGGTGTTGAATATTTGGTATTGTAGCTGGTTTCTGTTTGTTGCTTCTGATCAATATCTAGTGTTATAGTGGGCTTTTGTTTATTGTTGCTGTTCAATGTTTGGTATTGTACTTGACTTTTGTTTGTTCCTGCTGTTTAATAGTAAGTATTATAGTTGGTTTTTGTTTGTTGTTGCTGTTCACTATTTGGTATTGTAGTTGGTTTTTGTTTGTTTCTGTTGTTCAATATTTGGTATATTGTAGTTGGTTTTTGCTTGTTCCTGTCATTCAGTATTTTGTATTATAGTTGGTTTTTGTTTGCTCTTCCTGTTCAATATTTGGTATTATAGTTGGTTTTTGTTTGTTGCTATTGTTCAATATTTGATATTATAGTATTATAGTTGGATTTTGTTTGTTGCTGCTGTTCAATATTTGGCATCATAATTGCTTTTTGTCTGCTCCTGTTGTTCAATATTTGGTATTATAATTGGTTTTTGCTTATTGCTGTTGTTCCATTTTTGGTATTATAGTTGTGTTTTTTTGTTCCTGCTGTTTAATATTTGGTATTATATTTGGATTTTATTTGTTCCTGTCGTTCAATATTTGGTATTATAGGTGGTTTCTGTTTGTTGCTGCTGTTCTATATTTGGTACTATAGTTGGTTTTTGTTTGTCCCTGCTGTTGAATATTTGGTATTGTAGTTGGTTTCTGTTTGTTGCTTCTTATCAATATTTGGTGTGATAGTGGGCTTTTGTTTATTGCTGTTGTTCAATGTTTGGTATTGTACTTGACTTTTGTTTGTTCCTGCTGTTTAATATTAGGTATTACGGTTGGTTTCTGTTTGTTGCTGCTGTTCAGTGTTTGGCATCATAGTTGATTTTTGTTTGTTGATGTTGTTCTATATTTGGCATTATAATTGGTTTTTGTTTGTTCCTGTTATTTAATATTTGGTATTATAGTTGGTTTTTATTTGTTGTTATCGTTCAATACTTGATATTATAGTATTATAGCTGGATTTTTTTTTGCTTTTGTTCAACATTTGGTATTATAGTTGGTTTTTGTTTGTTGCTGCTGTTCTATATTTAGCATCATAGTTGATTTTTGCTTGTTGCTGCTGTTCTATATTTGGCATTATAGTTGGTTTTTGTTTATTCCTGTTATTCAATATTTGGTATTATAGTTGGATTTTGTTTGTTGCTGCTGTTCAATATTTGGCATCATAGTTGGTTTTTGTTTGTTCATGCTGTTCTATATTTGGTATCATAGTTGGTTTTTGCTTGTTGCTGCTGTTCACTATTTGGTATTGTAGTTGGTTTTTGTTTGTCCCTGCTGTTCAATATTTGGTATTGTAGCTTGTTTCTGTTTGTTGCTTCTGATCAGCGTTTGGTGTTATAGTGTGCTTTTGTTTAGTGTAAACATATGCTATTAAGTAATTCATTAAGACAATACAAGCATGAATATGTACAAACTATTCGGATGAATCATTAATAGGATTCGGAAACATGTTACACAACTTATATTAATCTGTTTCCTGAAGAAATTAAATTTACAAAGCAGAATATATGCTCAAATGGTAGAAATTATAATGAATTAATATAATAATTAAGACAAATTAAACTTTATATAATAATGGTAGAAATTATAATGAATTAATATAATAATTAAGACAAATTAAACTTGATATAATAATATACAGTTATATGTGAAATTAAATAATGAAAAGAAATATGATATAAAGAGGAAATAAAGTGAGCACATGCACTGTTTGTGTCATATGTCAAAAGAAAAGTCGTGGTTTCAATTGACAACTTTAATTTCTGTTAAATCGTTTCGAGTTGATAATAAAGGATTGCACTGCCAAGAAAATTTCAACGTTTTGTTCGTAACTGAACTCGGGTGATCCAAAAAGATAATGATCATATGAAATCAGAGGATCGTCAAAAAAGGGCTCAATAAAAAGCTGTCTGTGTACGTTGTAGAGAGGGCAATATAACAAATAACGTTCTGTTGCTTCAATAGCACCACATTGACAAAGCGGGGAGTCAACAATATTTGTTGAGTAAAGATGCTGGTTTAAAGAGTTGCAATGCATACGAAGTCTAGAGTGTAGAATTTGACTAAGTCATTTTCCAAGATAATAATAGGGCGGTTTTGTGGGTGATTGGATTTCAGAATAGATTTGAAAGAATTGACCGAAGTGCTAGACTTGATACGTTCAGGTAAAAGATTCCAAGAGCGTATGGTAGTCATTAAGAAATAATTTGTTTACTATTTTGGAGTTTTTGCAAAAACTCCAAAATAGTAAACTGTTAGCAAAAATAAGGGAAAATATTGAAATGTAAATATGTATGCATTGTATATATGTATATGTATATGTATGCATGCAGATGTATGTGTGTATATGCATAGATGTATGTGTGTAGATGTAGGTGCGTATGTATAGGTATATTTAATTAAAGTCTGATACTCATCAGTTATATTATATTATTTGAAAGTATTTTAATTATATAAGAAAATATTAATATGAAATACTTCATAAGTAGCTTGGGCTTTTGAAGTAAGAATGTAACAAGCATTTTGAATAAAAATATATTGTTGTTAAAAAAAAAAATAATAATTTGTGTATAAACTAGTTCGTGTCCTTATAGGGGGAATAATAGATGAATTTCTTGTGGTATGACTATGTATACTATTAAGAGAATCTGGAACTAAGTCTGATAAGTACTGTGGCGAAATGTTGTTTTTCATTTTATAGAAAATAAACCAGTCTATGCATTTCCCGACGGTTCTTCAGTTTATCCCACCCTGTTTCGAAACATAGATTATTTAATGAGACTAACCGAATGCCCCCAGTTACGATTCTAGCAGCCTCCATTTGTACTTTCTCGATCTTATCAACTAGGTAAGTTATATTATTGTCCCAAATAACGTCAGCATATTCTAATAATGGTCTTATGTATGTCAGATATATGGTCTCCAACGTTTTTCTGTCAAGAATAAATTTAAATCTCCGTAAAATATTTAATCGTCTGTACGCTTTCTCTGTTATTATTAGTCAATATGAGTATGGTGAGTACCGTCCTTCGACATATTCAGTCCGAGATGCTTGTGATTAGGAATCTCAGCTATAGGAGTGTCATTCATAAAAATGTCAGGATGATGCGGTTTGTTAATTTTTCGTGAAATAATCATGGTTTCAGTTTTCTGTGGATTGAATGAAACCAACCAGTTCGTTGACCAAGTATGAATTTTATCTAGGTTCCTATTTAGAATGTCTGCCGTCGTTTGTGGATTGTCAATAATTAAATATAGACTCGTGTCATCAGCAAATAATGTAATCGTAGACTGTATGTCTATAACGATGTCATTTATAAAAATGATAAAACATAGCGGGCTTAGAATCGACCCTTGGGGCACTCCCGCCTTAACGAAACCCCAGTCAGACGATGCATTGTTGATCACCACTCTTTGTTTCCTTCCAGACAGATAATTTTGAACCCAATCCAAAAGAGATCCTCTTATACCAATTGACTCTAATTTCTTTAGTAAACCCCGATGCAAAACCCTATCAAATGCCTTACTAATATCGCAAAATATGACCCTAACTTCCTTACCCTCATCCAATGCCTTACCAAAATCATTTGTAATATTAATAAGTTGATAAATAGCCGAATCACCTTTCGTAAATCCAGAAAGGTTGTTTATAATAATATTATTTTCAAATAGATAATTATGAATGTGTTTGAATACACATCTCTCCATAACCTTTCCTATTACACTAATTAAAGATATAGGTCTGTAATTTTTATAGTTACTTGGGGAATCCTTTTTGAAAATGGGAGTGACGTTGGCACATTTCCAATTAGTAGGAAATATTCCTGTTCTAAGAGATAAATCAAAAAGTCTACAAAGGGGGAATTTTAAAATTTGGGTAGCTTCTTTTAATAATCTTGAACTAACAGCATCAGGTACGGAAGCTTTGGATATGTCTAAAATGTTTAGTATATCTTCAACCTCGTTCTCAGTAATAACTATATGTCCAAGACTTCCCTTTTGTCTAAGAAATATATTTGGGGTGGGGATATTAGTATCATCAAGCACAAGCTAAGATAATGGAAGCCTTATCGGTTACTGAACAAGCACCCCAAAGTAAAGAACATTTTGCAACACAAATAAAGAATTTATCCTCATTGGTGGGTAAATTGAGTAGCTCGATTGAGGACAATGTTGTAGAAAGAAGGACAGAAAGACAAATGTCATCTTCTCCCGTTACAGGCTACACGCCTGGGTATAAGGGAACGACCATTTAACCTGAAAAGGGGGGGGGGGGTATGTTTTTTTTTTCTAAAAAAAAAATTCTGATTCCCAATGTTCCTGAAAAAAATATTCTGGGAGGAAAAAAAAATAATCTGATTCAGAGTTTTTGTCATATAACCTAATGTTGTCTTCTGGAAAAAAGATTCGCGCTTTGCGCGACAAAAAAAAATATTCTAACTCGGGAAAAAAAATTCTGAACGAAACAAAAAACCATATCCCCCCCCTCCCCCCCCCCCCCCCCCCCCCACCTTCAAGTTAAATGGTCGGTCCCTAAGTCACATCCACGCTATATGCCCCAATATCGCTCACAATCACCAGTGCAGACATATAATAGTGGAAGATCAGCACCACAGTCTGTCAACGTGAGGCCAGAATGGTATTCCCCCAACGGAAGAAAACAATTGTCACCTAATAGGTGTGGTTATCAGAGCCCGAATTTTAGGGATCAAGGTAGAGGTCAAAGTCAATATCAAGGACAAAATAAAGGCTTCATGCCTTCATCAGAACGTCCATTGATTCAAATGTCCTCATAGAAAAGAACATTTAAACGGGAAGGGATCAGAGTAGATGGCCAACATCTGGTCCAGAATGAAAGAGGCCAATTAAATCAAAATTATGATGCAGAAGGTGTCAAACAAGAAGGCCAATGTTTGTCCCAAGAAAAAGAAGATCATTATACATACACATGTACATCAGAGTGGGAATCTCCAATTTCGTGCCAGACTCTTGGACGGGAATTTTAAGGCTTCATGCCTTAATGAGTGGTTATCATGATTTTGGTTGCTCTGTAAGAAACTGTATATAATGTATGAATGGAATTGCATATCATATCATATCATTTCATATCATGATGGTTATTAATGTTTTATTGATTCAATCAAAGTGATATTCCTTTGAGGCATATCAAGTCAGTGATATTTGTTTTGTGTTGCTGCATCCAGGTGATACTTGGACATTATTCTGAGTTTTGCTATGTTAGATTGTGTGAATTTGATAGTTTGAATTTCTATGTTTATATGTTTTATGGTGTGCTATTTGACGGGCCATAATGTTAACGGCTGTATAGAATAATTAATTATTCTGGATTGATTTTGATAATTGAATTGTGTAATTAGATTGCATTTCGCACCTGATGGTTAAGTTGCGTCATTTTTGTTGTACATTTTGTATAAAAGTAATGGTAACTTTTTGTAACTTTATTCTTTCATTAAGGAAATGACATGATGTGGGATTTTTGTAGTTAATTAAGTTGCTAGGAAGCCATTTGTTGTTCGTGGTCAATGCTGATTGGATTAGCTGTTCATAACTAACACTACATTGCGACATATTTCCCAAAGGAACTTAGAACCTGAAACCACACTAAATTACTCAAGCTGCTTACTGAATCATTTATAATAGTGACAAGTAACTCTTAACAATAGCCTTTGTGGATGCTGGACAATTCATTTAAAACTAATGCTCACAGCTTCACTGGATAGGGAGGAGTGTGGTAGATCACGCCCGTTGGAATATCTCATATTTACGATCTCTCACGGATATGAACGAAGTTAGCCGATCACCTTACGAAGGATACCGAAGACACCCGGAGATTCCGGAATAAGACCCCATAGTAAGATAGATTTACCCGAACCATCAACCCTACCAGATGTACTTAAAACTTGTGCTAACCTGAAAGCTGAACATGTATTGTACCAGTGTGAGATTACTCCACAGTTAGTGTTGTTGGTAAGTTTAATGTAAATCACTATTCTATTGCTTTAATCATTCTACCACATATTCTTAGCACAAGCCATTATAAAGACCTTTATAATCATAGATTAAAATGATAAAATTTGTGTTTCCTTTGATATATGATTGTACAAACGGATACAACTTGGAGAGTAATATGTGTTCTCTCCATTTCCGAATATCATTTTTCCTTTATACATACCTTTATTCATATATGAATGAACAAATTACCAAACGTATTCTAATTTCTCATATCAATAACCCAATGAATACAACTACGCTTGTGTAGTAGTGCATGACACACAGGGAGTCACCGACCTCATCGCAATTATTTTGTTAATCAGAAATTCATTTTATCACTCAGTAAAGTTTTCAAAACATTGCCATATTTCTTCTCATAAACTATTTCACTTTCTAGATTTGTTTTCAGTATACATGTAACTGGCTGATTTTCCACATTGATGGATAAGGGACAGACGTCTTTCTCAAAAGAGCAATACATTTTAATTGAAGATTGTAATTTGTCTGGTTACCAGCTTCCATAGATTGATGCATGGTGAGAAAACACGTTACGACCAGGTTGAAATCAATATATTAACCCACGGGAACTTCTCGTTGTATTAAAAGATGAGCATGATTGTTAAAAAAGTATGTCTTGTGTCATGGCCAATTAAAAGGACTCGATGCAACAGCTATATTTACTTGCGTTTTTTTTTGTGCCAACTTGCATGAAATCCTCGTTTCCAATAATTTTAAGATGTCAATAGTTTTGTTTACAGATAAGCATACAGGAGACAGTGAGCAATGGATAACATGTTTGTTTTTATATCATTGTTTCAATTTCATTTCACGAAAAGGGTGGTATTATATTTTAAAATGGCGACTAAAGGTGTAATTAGCACAAACATGTAGTATTAAGCGCATTACATCCGTGTAGAGGTGGTATATTCCATGCTTGGTAATATATATTGTAAATAAAATTCAGAACATCCCTTTATTTTGGAACAGACAGTAAATGAACCATGTGTGCACTAGTTCTCGTTAAACCATATACATAGGTATAAACATGGATGCATAATAGGGGGTCGTCGAAGGCGTAATCGTATGGCAGTTGGATTTATGACTACCTATGCAATCAGTGCCTATCACCACTGATGTTGTGAGTTCGAATTCCGCTCAGACGAGGTATACTCAATGTAATATCATTTGATAAAGTTCGTCATTGACTTGCGGCAGGGCGTTTTTTTTATCTTCGTACATCGGTCTCCTCTACCAATAAAACCAACTGCCACGATATAACTGAAATACTGTTGAAAGTGGCGTTAAATACCATAACTATAACCCAGACACCCTGTATGTACAATAAATGTCGTATTTTGTATTTGCTCTGGTAAACAGCTATGGTCGACAATATAGCCAACTTTCAAACTTCCAAAAACAGAAAATCTAAATCCATGATTTGGACAGGATCACACAATTAACAGCTGTGGAAGTTCGTATTGTCAGATTTTTTCTGGTGAATTTGATCAAACATGGTATTGATTGGGTTTTGCATATCCGGTTTTCAATGTTTTTACTGTTCCCGTTAATTATTAATTAGTATTTCCTTCTTGTCTTAACCACATAACAAGAATATTTGTCACTGCAAAAATTTTGATGTAAATGAACATGAGAAATTTTCCAATTTGACACTCAGATATAACTTACAATAAAGGAACAACGCTTATAGTGCTGTTCTACATTGTGTTCATAGGGAGCGTAGCTATAGTCCGACAGCCCGATAGTCCGACAAAGATGGGTTAGTTTTCCCTTTCATCGTTCAAGTAAGAACAGCAACAAAGTAAAAGTTAACGGAATACATAAGAAGCCTGAAGGATCAAAAGCTTTAGGTTGACCAATTTTTTTGAATATTTGTTTGAATTTGTACTTGTATGACTGAATTTTCATTCACTTAAATGAAGAAATAGTAAACGTCTTTAATTCCATGATAATCTCAAAGGGACGACCATACGATTTTCGGAGGGGAGGGATATTTTTGGATCAAATTAAATCTGTTCGTCTTCTTCAGCGTTGAATTATTTGTTTCGACAGAACCGACGTTAGCAGGCAACTTAGGCCGGACTGAAAAGACTGTCTTGGCTAGATGAGCCTACCGGAACAATGGGCAAAGGCTACGTATTCCGGGTCTAGGCAATATATGCGTACCTTTTTTCTTCTAATTCTCTAAGGAAATGTATTGAATGAAGAAATACGCTATAGCGAAAAAACATTCACAAGAAAATGTTAGTCAAAAACTTAAAACACTGGTTCAAATATAATGCAGACAACAGTTCAAATTTGTTTAGTCTTCTAGACTATATGAAAAGGGGGAGTTGCAGTTTTGACTTGAATAATGGATGTAGGGGGAAATCCAAACATTAATGCAACTAAACTTTGCTTAATATCATGAATTTTTTAATCCCCTCTTTCAGTATATCATTCCTGAAAGAAAAGTTTAAATAAAATCAGGTCTGTCAAAATCACCTGGCACTGTTAAAACTTACGTACCGGAACTTTCAGCCGAGGCAATATGATCCAACTGGTACATATGGCGGCCGTACTATCAATCATAATGATCCATATATCAAGATATATACTCAAGTCTCCAGTTTGGGATGACAGGCAAGTGAGTGCCAGAAATTTAAACGCTTCATGTTCCCTAGAGCCTCAAGATATAAATAACCCTAACTTTTACCCTAACCCTAACACTGACTTGTATGAGACCGGATGCAAGTTAATATATTTGCGTAGACGGTCAAGGTCGTAATTAGTAGTTTGGAATGTTAATTCTAAGATGTGATCTTGAACTTTGTATGTTGGTGGGGGTATATATAATAAATATTACCAGGAATGGACGGACACATTACAAAACAAGCACGCATGTAAAGGGAACGCCCCTTCTAAAATACAATGTATGGGTTAATATGACTTTGAAATAAAAGAAAGTCACGGACAACTAACAATATATGCTATTAAAATCTTTGTAAGCCTCACTGCTCTTCAATATCCTCCCTTGTGAAAAAGAGATGTTTTATTTCCGCGTCGAATCTCGCAAGGAAAAAATTGAAATGCTTAAGTTTTCAGAATATTTCCGAATTCTAAAATGTGCGACTTCATCAATGTTAATAAGGTGAATCGTGTACTTCCTACGAATCAGATGTGGATGAATGCAGTTCCGGATTTACCTATAGGCTCGATAGGCTGAAGCCTATGGCCTAAACATTTAGGGGGCCTCCGGTCAAGGTGTATAATATTTTTAAAACTGTTATTGGACTTTCACACTTATGATGCCATAGCGTACTGCACTTTCTAAACAACCGTTCAGTAAGTTTCCTTACACAGTTGCATTCCATTTAAGAATATTGCACAATTTTAAACAGCCCTCATCATCATCACCTGTATTGAAATTGATTAAACACACTTCCATCTTCCTCCAGTCGTCAAGGTGTGGAATTGAGAGGGGCCTCACATGTGGATTAGCCTAGGGCCTCTCTTTATCTAAATTCGGCACTGTGTGGATCCACAGATTTCTAAAGGGGTCTTAGCCTAATTTTTTTCCGATTTTATGGTCGATTTTAACGAGTTTTTTTTTAATTTCCTAACGAAAGGTCTAAACGCCCCATCTTGAATCGCCAATGTGAGTTATGTAACACTTAATATGATCTTTATGTTGATTCTACACAATTGAATTCAAGAAATGTTGTATTAAACGTAATTATATACTCTGTTCTCATTTGAACACACAAAAGCACCAGTTAATTTTACGGAAATATTTGTAATATATACTTCAATAAACCACAGAAGAATATTGTAACGCCAGAACAGATATTTTATTTTCATAGATTAGCTATTAAATGTACTTAGTCTGGCGGAATAGCGGACTGTCGGACTAGCGGACTGTCAGACTACCGTACTGTCGGACTAACGGACTGTCGGACTACTGGGCTGTCGAACTATCGGGCTGTCGGATAATAGGTCTGACCCGTGCTCATATACTTGACTATTGCATTCAATCATCAATATACGATCAAAATCAATATTATGCATTTCTTCTTAATTGTATATGCTTGAATATTATACGCATGCATTTTTTTTCTGACCAAAAATAAATCAGTATCCATTCAACCATATACAGAAATATGTATTAATTTTTATTTATTTTGTATGAATTTGGTGAATTTGGTTCAATCAATACCAGCAGAGAAAAAATGCATTAAGAATAATTAGAGATGAGTTGTGTTAGCTAATCAGTGTGATACGACATCTTACTTTGTTGTACATAGTTGATACGACATCTTACTTTGTTGTACATAGTTGATACGACATCTTACTTTGTTGTACATAGTTGATACGACATCTTACTTTGTTGTACATAGTTGATACGACATCTTACTTTGTTGTACATAGTTGATACGACATCTTACTTTGTTGTACATAGTTGATACGACATCTTACTTTGTTGTACATAGTTGATACGACATCTTACTTTGTTGTACATAGTTGATACGACATCTTACTTTGTTGTACATAGTTGATACGACATCTTACTTTGTTGTACATAGTTAATACGACATCTTACTTTGTTTTACATAGTTGATACGACATCTTACTTTGTTGTACATAGTTGATACGACATCTTACTTTGTTGTACATAGTTGATACCACATCTTACTTTGTTGTACATAGTTGATACCACATCTTACTTTGTTGTACATAGTTGATACGACATCTTACTTTGTTTTACATAGTTGATACGACATCTTACTTTGTTGTACATAGTTGATACGACATCTTACTTTGTTGTACATAGTTGATACGACATCTTACTTTGTTGTACATAGTTGATACGACATCTTACTTTGTTGTACAAAGTTAATACGACATCTTACTTTGTTTTGCATAGTTGATACGACATCTTACTTTGTTGTACATAGTTGATACGACATCTTACTTTGTTGTACATAGTTGATACCACATCTTACTTTGTTGTACATAGTTGATACGACATCTTACTTTGTTGTACATAGTTGATACGACATCTTACTTTGTTTTACATAGTTGATACGACATCTTACTTTGTTTTACATAGTTGAACTACATCTTTCTACGTTGTTATTATACTACTTATTAAGATAATGTTGTTTATGATTCAGAATAAAGTATAATTATAAAGAAGCCGGTGAAAATCGGCGATTCTCACGGATTATGTAGTCAACAGATATTATACCTAGTAATTAGGTTTTTATTTTGGCGTGCTATTTTGTGACAATTACATGTGTATTGCAAGTTGCTTTATCCCCAGTTGTATTAAATGTCGATAAATATAAGTAACACTGGTACATTTTAAGCTGTTTGTATTTTTGAGAACTATACAAAGATAAAAAAGAAAAAAAAATAATAATAATAATACATTGTACACTGTTGGAACAATTCCAAAATCCAATAGCCAAATTATCGAAATAGAATGAGCAATATACATCTAGAAAGCGAAGAAAAATATTTAAGAAAAAAAACATGTTTAAAACTGAGTCACATCCAATTTTGATGACAAATCATTAAAAAATAGAGACATAGGAAATTAAATCATTCACTGATAATGTGCTGTACTTTTCTCAAATTGACCTCACATTCTGGCTAACAAAATGCTCTATATGGTGCTCCTATTATTGGTGGAATTTTAAAGACTTTTTAAAGCACACATTATTATAGGTTTGGTCCTATGTCATATAATAATAATTTAATTTGATATGAATACTGGAATCTGATTGGCTGATCGGCCTGGAAAATATTGGTTATACTTGATATTGATTATGACGTCATCAAAATATTAATTCGCCGAAGACAAATTCAAATAGTTCCATGAAATAATCGTAATCCAGGAATCATTAAATTATAAGGAATATTTGAAATGTTTGAACAGATTATACTTGGATAACTTGGTCTGAAAAACTTTACGCTTTTTACGCATAAACTGCCCCAAACCAAGATATATCGTTTCAAATATTCCTTAATTAAACTGAGGACTACATTGTACACATTACCTAAAAGCATATATGTATTATAAGTACTTCTGAACGTTTAAAAACAACAACAGAAAAACATAGACATGTACACGAATACATGTTAAAGAACAAATATTACAACTAAAATAGAGGAAACAAACATACTTATATATTAATGAAAGGCATACATGCTTACTTACTTTGCTTACGCCTGTTGCACCTTGGTGATACATAGGCCACTTACGACAGTCCTCCACCCTGTTCTGTTTTGTGCCATACGTTCCAGTTTTCCAGTTTCCAGATCCACATAAGAGAATAGTTTTTACATTGGAGTTGAACAATCGAACTTTAGTCTTTAATGATAGACCCCATCATATTAAATGCAGTTCTTGCTTTTCCAATTCTAAATTTAACGTCTTTGTCTGATCCTCCAAGATTGTCTACTTAGCTTACAAGGTAAGTAAAGGAAGTTTCAACTTGTATCAATTTTTCCTGCATTTGTTGGTGACTGTGAGAAAGAAAGGTTATGTCGGTGGCAAAGTCTAGGTCATCCAGTTGATTGAACATGGTCCATTGAATACCATTTTTTCTGCCATCTGTGGCTTTCTTCATTATCCAATCAACTACCAATAGAAACAGTAGAGATGACAGGAAACAGATTTGCCTGACTCCAGTCGTTATATCAAATGTTTTTGTGAGTTGACCTTCATGTAGAGTAATTACATTCCAAAATATTATTCGCCTCCATTTCGTTTTTATCACACATGTTGCAGATTATCATATTCCGGTCTACATTTTGCCATCTTCACTTTCTATTGGTAATTTATGATTCAGAATTCAAAATCGACAAAAGTTATACAAGAATGTATCAATAGAATATAAGTAATTTTTAGTTTCAAATTTTCTTTTGAAAAGCCAAAATTTTCAATTATAAATGAGCAGGACTGGGTAAATTGATATTGCAGCTTTTGTTTTATATGACGCATTCGGTAATGTGGGTGCGTGCGTGTGTGTGTCATATATAAGTGTATGCACATTCATTTAATATATTCTTAGAAATTCCACCATACAAAGTTCTTGCGTTGTGTGTTAGACAGGAGGAGAGATAGATTATAGTTAACACTGGAAAGATTTTGTTGAAATCATGCAGATTTTTATATAAATTTCAAGAGGATATCTACCCAGCTCGCCATAGATCATAATCGAGGGTGTGGAAGTTTTCATATGTAGCAAAGGTTTGCAAAATTCTAGGTGTGCTCTCTCACTATTTTGGCAATTTCTATAATCCCATATTTCACACCCGTACACCTATTCTTTCTGTCATAAAATCACGGTATCTTTAAAATTTTGCAGTGAAAATCTTGATTCCGGGAGAACCCCTACTCTAGAAGATAACACGGTCATCTCCCAAAGATATGTATGTATAGGTGGTGCATCAATCTCTCCATAAAGGAATTAAAATACGACTTAACACATTCAAATTTTGGCTCCAGAAAGGAACCCTTTTGTTAAAAAAGGACTACATTTACATATGTTTTAAGCTTTGGAAACACTTTCCTGTCCTTTCCTCATTCATGAAATATCACCGGGTTTGTAACTATATTAAACCGACGGGTGCCACTATTGGAGCAGGAACTGCTTACCCTTCCGGAGTACCGGAGTTCACCCCCGGTTTTTAGTGGGGGTTGTGTTACTTGTGCATGTTTTGTAGATCGTTGTTTGTCCTTTTGTCATTTTTCTTTTGGCCATTGTGTTGTCTGTTCTTCTATCATGTACAGATTCTGATTATCCCTTTGGTATCTTAAAACTCTTCTTAGTGTTTTATACCTAATACTTGTGATAAATTGACAAAAATACCACAACGTCAGAACAATTTCAAAATCAAATATCAAAATCTCAGATAGCACACAAATATATGACCACTCACTTTTCTGGCTTGTTACAGGCAGTGGCGCGGATAAAACAGTCCTATCGCCCCAAATCTCCCCTCTTAATGACATAATACGGTCATGCAAGTGCTTTGATGCCAAATGAAATTGAAAAGAAGTACATTTCAGACAACTACATATTATATCTCTTTGAAAATATAAATCACATATTAATATGTTTCAAGTTTGACGTAGTAAATGATTAAGAAATAAATCATGGAAACCAGAATCTGTTGGGAGTTTTAACATGGATTGGCGGATATTAGTATTTTTTTTAAATTTACTAATATCCGCCAATCCATGCTAAAACTCAAAACACATTCTGGCTTCCATAATTTATTTCGATTCTGATATGTCTAAGAGTACAAATACGGTAGTATACTTTGATTGGAAGACGGTAATTCATATTTACGCTTGCGAAAATGTCGCACACAATTTATGTTTCCAATGGAAAAGTCAGTCACATTCACGCCGCATGCGCTAATGATATTATACCGAATAGATAACTCGCTCGTCTGTTAGCAAAGCGAAAGAAGGAGGTTATGTTAGAATTATAAATAGACCTTCAAACTAGAAATTAGAAGATACCAATGCGGTAATCAGAAGCCGTGAATGGAAGGAGAGACAATATAATGGCCAAAGACAAAGAGACTCATCTAAAACACTACACAAAAAAATAGACACACATACGGTATATTGTACATACTATTATTAAAATCTACAATCGAAGCAAGAACAATCTTAGTCTGATGAATAAAGGGGGATTTATGACAGGCACCCTTAACAATCCATTATTCACTAGCGAAATGTAAACATTATTCCAGCTATTATTACAATGAGAACAAGTCTACAACAACAATAAAACAGCAATGCATATATTAATTAATGGACACTGTGATAGGTATATAAATGAATGGTTCTATTTGTAGTAAACTCATAAATAGGGTTCGACGTAGTAAACTCATGCATAGGGTCCGACGTAGTGAACTCATACATAGGGTCCGACGTAGTGAACTCATACATAGGGTCCGACGTAGTAAACTCATGCATAGGGTCTGACGTAGTGAACTCATACATAAGGTCCGACGTAGTAAACGCATACATAAGGTACGACGTAGTAAGCTCATACATAGGGTCCGACGTAGTAAACTCATGCATAAGGTACGACGTTGTAAACTCATGCATAGGGTCTGACGTGGTGAACTCATACATAAGGTCCGACGTAGTAAACTCATACATAGGGTACGACGTAGTAAACTCATGCATAGGGTCTGACGTAGTGAACTCATACATAAGGTCCGACGTAGTAAACTCATGCATAGGGTCTGACGTAGTGAACTCATACATAAGGTCCGACGTAGTAAACTCGTGCATAGGATCAGACGTAGTAAACTCATACATAGGGTCCGACGTAGTAAACTCATGCATAGGGTCTGGCGTAGTGAACTCATACATAAGGTCCGACGTAGTAAACTCATACATAAGGTCCGACGTAGTAAGCTCATACATAGAGTCCGACGTAGTAAACTCATACATAGGGTACGACGTAGTAAACTCATGCATAGGGTCTGACGTAGTGAACTCATACATAAGGTCCGACGTAGTGAACTCATACATAAGGTCCGACGTAGTAAACTCATACATAGGGTCCGACGTAGTAAACTCATATATAGGATCCGACGTAGTAAACTCATACATAGGATCCGACGTAGTAAACTCATATATAGGATCCGACGTAGTAAGCTCATACATAGGGTCCGACGTAGTAAACTCATACATAGGATCCGACGTAGTAAACTCATATATAGGATCCGACGTAGTAAACTCATACATAGGATCCGACGTAGTAAACTCATATATAGGATCCGACGTAGTAAACTCATACATAGGATCCGACGTAGTAAGCTTATAAATAGAATCCGACGTAGTGAACTCATACATAGGGTCCGACGTAGTAATCTCATACATAGGATCCGACGTAGTAAGCTTATAAATAGAATCCGACGTAGTGAACTCATACATAGAATCCGATGTAGTGAACTCATACATAGAATCCGACGTAGTGAACTCATACATAGAATCCGACGTAGTGAACTCATACATAGGGCCCGACGTAGTAAACTCATATATAGGATCCGACGTAGTAAGCTCATACATAGGATCCGACGTAGTAAACTTATAAATAGAATCCGACGTAGTGAACTCATATATAGGGTCCGACGTAGTAATCTCATACATAGGATCCGACGTAGTAAGCTTATAAATAGAATCCGACGTAGTGAACTCATACATAGGATCCGACGTAGTAAGCTTATAAATAGAATCCGACGTAGTGAACTCATACATAGAATCCGACGTAGTGAACTCATACATAGAATCCGACGTAGTGAACTCATACATAGAATCCGACGTAGTAAACTCATATATAGGATCCGACGTAGTAAACTCATATATAGGGTCCGACGTAGTAAACTCGTGCATAGGATCAGACGTAGTAAACTCATACATAGGGTCCGACGTAGTAAACTCATGCATAGGGTCTGGCGTAGTGAACTCATACATAAGGTCCGACGTAGTAAACTCATACATAAGGTCCGACGTAGTAAGCTCATACATAGAGTCCGACGTAGTAAACTCATACATAGGGTACGACGTAGTAAACTCATGCATAGGGTCTGACGTAGTGAACTCATACATAAGGTCCGACGTAGTGAACTCATACATAAGGTCCGACGTAGTAAACTCATACATAGGGTCCGACGTAGTAAACTCATATATAGGATCCGACGTAGTAAATTCATACATAGGATCCGACGTAGTAAACTCATATATAGGATCCGACGTAGTAAGCTCATACATAGGGTCCGACGTAGTAAACTCATACATAGGATCCGACGTAGTAAACTCATATATAGGATCCGACGTAGTAAATTCATACATAGGATCCGACGTAGTAAACTCATACATAGAATCCGACGTAGTAAACTCATATATAGGATCCGACGTAGTAAGCTCATACATAGGATCCGACGTAGTAAACTTATAAATAGAATCCGACGTAGTGAACTCATACATAGGGTCCGACGTAGTAATCTCATACATAGGATCCGACGTAGTAAGCTTATAAATAGAATCCGACGTAGTGAACTCATACATAGGATCCGACGTAGTAAGCTTATAAATAGAATCCGACGTAGTGAACTCATACATAGAATCCGACGTAGTGAACTCATACATAGAATCCGACGTAGTGAACTCATACATATAATCCGACGTAGTAAACTCATATATAGGATCCGACGTAGTAAACTCATATATAGGGTCCGACGTAGTAAACTCATATATAGGATCCGACGTAGTAAACTCATACATAGGGTCCGACGTAGTAAACTCATATATAGGATCCGACGTAGTAAACTCATACATAGGATCCGACGTAGTAAACTTATAAATAGAATCCGACGTAGTGAACTCATACATAGGATCCGACGTAGTAAACTCATATATAGGGTCCGACGTAGTAAACTCATACATAGGATCCGACGTAGTAAACTCATACATAGGATCCGACGTAGTAAACTTATAAATAGAATCCGACGTAGTGAACTCATACATAAGGTCTGACGTAGTAAACTCATATATAGGATCCGACGTAGTAAACTCATACATAGGGTCCGACGTAGTAAACTCATATATAGGATCCGACGTAGTAAACTCATACATAGGATCCGACGTAGTAAACTTATAAATAGAATCCGACGTAGTGAACTCATACATAGGATCCGACGTAGTAAACTCATATATAGGGTCCGACGTAGTAAACTCATACATAGGATCCGACGTAGTAAACTCATACATAGGATCCGACGTAGTAAACTTATAAATAGAATCCGACGTAGTGAACTCATACATAGGATCCGACGTAGTAAACTCATATATAGGATACGACGTAGTAAATTCATACATAGGATCCGACGTAGTAAACTCATATATTGTGTCCGACAAATTTGTCTTACAAACAAGCATCATGACATTTTTATGTTCCAAAATACATGCAGGTAATTGTTTTAATGACATATATGCAATTATTCACCAGGAATAATCTCTATACAAATGAGTGACAAAACTCATTTCTATGTGAATGAAAACGTAGAGATCATAGTTAGTGCTCACAACGCACTTCTAGAATAACCTTCATCAAAATCGAAACATTAGAAAGCATAATAATTAAGTTAATCGTGGTATTTAATGGAGCTTATCTATTGCTGGATGAGATGAAGGGATGCAAATAATTGTGCATGTTAAAACGCAAGCAAAGATAACAAATTAATGGAAGGTAGAAGATAATGGTATTATAAACATAAGCATTGAAAAAGTAAAAAAGGATACAATTTCAAACTTTCTGAAATGTTGCAAGGTTAATGTGTAGTGTGGGCACACATATATTGTTTTTAATTTGTTTGTTGTGCATTTCTAGTGTTTACTTGACGTCATACTATGTTCTTGAGTATGGAGATAACATTTGTTGAACATATTACATGTTGTTCAATTTACAAGTTAAGAAGAGTTTGAAGATACCAAAGGGGTAATCAGAATTGGTATATTGAAGAAGAATGGGCAGTACAATGGCGAAAAGAAAAAGTGCAAAAGGACAAACAACGATCTACAAAGCATACACATAAAACCAAAGATCGAGTAACACGAACCCCATTAAAAACCGGGGGTGAACTTAGGTGCTCCGGAAGTGTGAGCAGTTCCTGCCCCGCTAGTGGCACCGGCCGTGCTAATCTAGTTACAAATCTGGTGATATTTCATGAATGAGGAAAGGATCTGGAAGTGCTTATGACAAGTGGAACATATCCGTGGTCATTTGTGACACATATATTCCATAACGGTCAACAAATATACAATTTAGTGAATATGTTTTTGACATACTAACGAAACTGGGAATTCTTCCAATAGCTTGTTATATATAATGTTTAATTAAGATCCACAGAAATAGTGATATCTAAGCGATATTCCACTGAGGTTTAATAATTTATAGTGACTATCTTATTTATGTAGTGGACGTTAACGCAGGATACACGAATTCTCTGATTTGTTGTAATGAACAGGGATTCAACAAAACAACTAAATGGTTACTGTGTAATGGAGTTGTGATTTTAGATGTTCCACAAAATTAACAATAGCATGCATATGATGAATAATTGAGGATCATGAAGGGGCCCCGGTTTAAATTCAATGTAAATTACTGTGTATTCGGTGGTTTCTGGCTACACTGTGTCAGTGGTATATCTTAATACATGCGGGAAAGAAGTGATAAAACTAATTGCACTCATGGGATTTCTCGACTTTGAAGGATTGATTCATTGTACAGCAGGTAGAAACTTCATCATTATCAAAGTTGATAAAAGGGCACGGATTCTAAATGTGAAAACAATTATTTATTTAGTTAGCAGATAAATTTAATAACTTTAATTTTCTTAGTTCCCTTATTGATTTTTTTTTGTAACGCATGCTTATGTTTGATGATATTTTCTGATTTAATAATGGGTAACTGATCTGCAAAATGTTGTCGGTAGTACATGTAGCGTAGTTATGTGTTAAGGATATACCTCCTTATCGGAATGGCTATATGATGTCTATTGTTTAAAACATATGATCTAGATTGCAAATTCCCAACATGGTTATAGCCCTAATCCTAACCCCAACATGATGGCTTGCATAACGCCTTACGTAATATTTTGAAATGTATGGAAATATATCTAGATAACATGCCAGTAAAACAATGAATGTATACATCAATCATTTACGGTCCAAATATAATCTTCAATAATCAAGAATATATAGTTTTCATTTTCATTATATTATCTGATATTATACCTTTCTAATCAAGAAATCTGATAGTTCCACGAATAGAAGGAATGATACACTATCATTACTGGACCTCAATAGGTGTGATCTGTTCCAACAAATTAATTGTTTTAGACAAGGTATTTGAATTACCTTTGCAGTGGTCTCTTGATAAATGAAGATAAACGAATTATGGAGGAATAAATATAAGCGTGGCATATAAATGCTTTATTATAATAGATTAAATAAATATCGCGTCTTAGTTTATTTTTTTCATAGAAATTCTGTTTGTTAGATATTCAATGCACGAGTGATTCCTGTTCTTTGTTGTTTAATACATTACAATTAATTGGCTTATGAATCGACAGGCCTTCTTTGGAAAGCTTATACTTGTTTCCCGATTAGGAATACATTTTGTAATATGATTAAGCCTAATCCCTCAAAACAATTCCAGATAGCAACTGAATTAAAATAGCAAAAATGCAATTGATAGAAAATATACCTGTCAATGTCAGATTTTTATTTTTATTTTTTTATTATTTTTTTTTTTTCAAAGCATAGCTTACAATATTTCTCTACCTCTAACACGTGAAACCTTAATGATTACAATTCATAGTCAAAAGTTTGAAATTGTGATTTTACATTACTCTTTCAGAATTGACCATTTTATTAACAAATCTTCTACGACTGGCTAAAACACATGTGTTGTTTGTGATGAATTCTAGCGCTCTGGAATGTAGTCCCTTTTCTTTTTCCTTAGTACTCGTGGTATTTTTATTTCTATTTTACAATATGAGTTGATAGGTTGCAATCTCCAATGCGATAATGAAGATATATACATGCACTGTACAATTGACGATTCACTGTTCTGATTTTCTTCTTTTTTTTCAGAAAAAATTGAAGATACCAAAGGGGTAATCATAATAACTAAATACTAATGTGATGCTCAATCTTCTGTTTAGAGATTTAAATTAATACAGAAGTAAACTGAATTTGAGGAGAGTTTACAAAAAATTATTCTATCATATAATAATTCTATTATTAAAAGCCTTCAAAAAAGCCTAGACCAACTGGCCCAAATAGCCCCGTTCTAGCCTGGCCTGGGTTGAATTGTCATTAATCAAGATAACCAACTGGCCCACATAGCCCCTTTCTAGCCTGACCTGGGTTGAATTGTCATTAATCAAGATAACCAACTGGCCCACATAGCCCCCTTTTAGCCTGACCTGGGTTGAATTGTCATTAATCAAGATAACCAACTGGCCCACATAGCCCCTTTCTAGCCTGGCCTGGGTTGAATTGTCATTAATCAAGATAACCAACTGGCCCACATAGCCCCTTTCTAGCCTGGCCTGGGTTGAATTGTCATTAATCAAGATAACCAACTGGCCCACATAGCCCCTTTCTAGCCTGACCTGGGTTGAATTGTCATTAATCAAGATAACCAACTGGCCCACATAGCCCCTTTCTAGCCTGGCCTGGGTTGAATTGTCATTAATCAAGATAATCAACTGGCCCACATAGCCCCTTTCTAGCCTGGCCTGGGTTGAATTGACATTAATCAAGATAACCAACTGATCCACACAGCCCCTTTTTAGCCTGACCTGGGTTGAATTGTCATTAATCAAGATAACCAACTGGCCCACATAGCCCCTTTCTAGCCTGACCTGGGTTGAATTGACATTAATCAAGATAACCAACTGGCCCACATAGCCCCTTTCTAGCCTGACCTGGGTTGAATTGTCATTAATCAAGATAACCAACTGGCCCACATAGCCCCTTTCTAGCCTGACCTGGGTTGAATTGTCATTAATCAAGATAACCAACTGACCCACATAGCCCCTTTCTAGCCTGACCTGGGTTGAATTGTCATTAATCAAGATAACCAACTGGCTCACATAACCCCTCTCTAGCCTGATCTGGGTTGAATTGTCATTAATCAAGATAACCAACTGGCCCACATAGCCCCTTTCTAGCCTGCTCTGGGTTGAATTGTCATTAATCAAGATAACCAACTGGCCCACATAGCCCCTTTCTAGCCTGATATGGGTTGAATTGTCATTAATCAAGATAACCAACTGGCCCACATAGCCCTTTTCTAGCCTGACCTGGGCCCCTTTCTAGCCTGACATGGGTTGAATTGTCATTAATCAAGATAACCAACTGGCCCACATAGCCCCCTTTTAGCCTGTCCTGGGTTGAATTGACATTAATCAAGATAACCAACTGACCCACATAGCCCCTTTCTAGCCTGACCTGGGTTGAATTGTCATTAATCAAGATAACCAACTGGCCCACATAGCCCCGTTCTAGCCTGACCTGGGTTGAATTGTCATTAATCAAGATAACCAACTGGCCCACATAGCCCCCTTTTAGCCTGACCTGGGTTGAATTGTCATTAATCAAGATAACCAACTGGCCCACATAGCCCCCTTTTAGCCTGACCTGGGTTGAATTGTCATTAATCAAGATAACCAACTGGCCCACATAGCCCCTCTTTAGCCTGACCTGGGTTGAATTGTCATTAATCAAGTTAACCAACTGGCCCACATAGCCCCTTTCTAGCCTGACCTGGGTTGAATTGTCATTAATCAAGATAACCAACTGGCCCACATAGCCCCTTTCTAGCCTGGCCTGGGTTGAATTGGCATTAATCAAGCTAACCAACTGGCCCACATAGCCCCTTTCTAGCCTGGCCTGGGTTGAATTGTCATTAATCAAGATAATCAACTGGCCCACATAGCCCCTTTCTAGCCTGGCCTGGGTTGAATTGACATTAATCAAGATAACCAACTGACCCACGCAGCCCCTTTTTAGCCTGACCTGGGTTGAATTGTCATTAATCAAGATAACCAACTGGCCCACATAGCCCCTTTCTAGCCTGACCTGGGTTGAATTGTCATTAATCAAGATAACCAACTGGCCCACATAGCCCCTTTCTAACCTGACCTGGGTTGAATTGTCATTAATCAAGATAACCAACTGGCCCACATAGCCCCTTTCCAGCCTGACCTGGGTTGAATTGTCATTAATCAAGATAACCAACTGGCCCACATAGCCCCTTTCTAGCCTGACCTGGGTTGAATTGTCATTAATCAAGATAACCAACTGGCTCACATAACCCCTCTCTAGCCTGATATGGGTTGAATTGTCATTAATCAAGATAACCAACTGGCCCACATAGCCCCTTTCTAGCCTGATCTGGGTTGAATTGTCATTAATCAAGATAACCAACTGGCCCACATAGCCCCTTTCTAGCCTGATATGGGTTGAATTGTCATTAATCAAGATAACCAACTGGCCCACATAGCCCTTTTCTAGCCTGACCTGGTCCCCTTTCTAGCCTGACATGGGTTGAATTGTCATTAATCAAGATAACCAACTGGCCCACATAGCCCCCTTTTAGCCTGTCCTGGGTTGAATTGACATTAATCAAGGTAACCAACTGACCCACATAGCCCCTTTCTAGCCTGACCTGGGTTGAATTGTCATTAATCAAGATAACCAACTGGCCCACATAGCCCCTTTCTAGCCTGACCTGGGTTGAATTGTCATTAATCAAGATAACCAACTGGCTCACATAACCCCTCTCTAGCCTGACCTGGGTTGAATTGACATTAATCAAGATAACCAACTGGCCCACATAGCCCCTTTCTAGCCTGACCTGGGTTGAATTGTCATTAATCAAGATAACCAACTGGCCCACATAGCCCCTTTCTAGCCTGACCTGGGTTGAATTGTCATTAATCAAGATAACCAACTGACCCACATAGCCCCTTTCTAGCCTGACCTGGGTTGAATTGTCATTAATCAAGATAACCAACTGGCTCACATAACCCCTCTCTAGCCTGATCTGGGTTGAATTGTCATTAATCAAGATAACCAACTGGCCCACATAGCCCCTTTCTAGCCTGCTCTGGGTTGAATTGTCATTAATCAAGATAACCAACTGGCCCACATAGCCCCTTTCTAGCCTGATATGGGTTGAATTGTCATTAATCAAGATAACCAACTGGCCCACATAGCCCTTTTCTAGCCTGACCTGGGCCCCTTTCTAGCCTGACATGGGTTGAATTGTCATTAATCAAGATAACCAACTGGCCCACATAGCCCCCTTTTAGCCTGTCCTGGGTTGAATTGACATTAATCAAGATAACCAACTGACCCACATAGCCCCTTTCTAGCCTGACCTGGGTTGAATTGTCATTAATCAAGATAACCAACTGGCCCACATAGCCCCGTTCTAGCCTGACCTGGGTTGAATTGTCATTAATCAAGATAACCAACTGGCCCACATAGCCCCCTTTTAGCCTGACCTGGGTTGAATTGTCATTAATCAAGATAACCAACTGGCCCACATAGCCCCCTTTTAGCCTGACCTGGGTTGAATTGTCATTAATCAAGATAACCAACTGGCCCACATAGCCCCTCTTTAGCCTGACCTGGGTTGAATTGTCATTAATCAAGTTAACCAACTGGCCCACATAGCCCCTTTCTAGCCTGACCTGGGTTGAATTGTCATTAATCAAGATAACCAACTGGCCCACATAGCCCCTTTCTAGCCTGGCCTGGGTTGAATTGACATTAATCAAGCTAACCAACTGGCCCACATAGCCCCTTTCTAGCCTGGCCTGGGTTGAATTGTCATTAATCAAGATAATCAACTGGCCCACATAGCCCCTTTCTAGCCTGGCCTGGGTTGAATTGACATTAATCAAGATAACCAACTGACCCACGCAGCCCCTTTTTAGCCTGACCTGGGTTGAATTGTCATTAATCAAGATAACCAACTGGCCCACATAGCCCCTTTCTAGCCTGACCTGGGTTGAATTGTCATTAATCAAGATAACCAACTGGCCCACATAGCCCCTTTCTAACCTGACCTGGGTTGAATTGTCATTAATCAAGATAACCAACTGGCCCACATAGCCCCTTTCCAGCCTGACCTGGGTTGAATTGTCATTAATCAAGATAACCAACTGGCCCACATAGCCCCTTTCTAGCCTGACCTGGGTTGAATTGTCATTAATCAAGATAACCAACTGGCTCACATAACCCCTCTCTAGCCTGATATGGGTTGAATTGTCATTAATCAAGATAACCAACTGGCCCACATAGCCCCTTTCTAGCCTGATCTGGGTTGAATTGTCATTAATCAAGATAACCAACTGGCCCACATAGCCCCTTTCTAGCCTGATATGGGTTGAATTGTCATTAATCAAGATAACCAACTGGCCCACATAGCCCTTTTCTAGCCGGACCTGGTCCCCTTTCTAGCCTGACATGGGTTGAATTGTCATTAATCAAGATAACCAACTGGCCCACATAGCCCCCTTTTAGCCTGTCCTGGGTTGAATTGACATTAATCAAGATAACCAACTGACCCACATAGCCCCTTTCTAGCCTGACCTGGGTTGAATTGTCATTAATCAAGATAACCAACTGGCCCACATAGCCCCTTTCTAGCCTGACCTGGGTTGAATTGTCATTAATCAAGATAACCAACTGGCTCACATAACCCCTCTCTAGTCTGATCTGGGTTGAATTGTCATTAATCAAGATAACCAACTGGCCCACATAGCCCCCTTTTAGCCTGTCCTGGGTTGAATTGACATTAATCAAGATAACCAACTGACCCACATAGCCCCTTTCTAGCCTGACCTGGGTTGAATTGTCATTAATCAAGATAACCAACTGGCCCACATAGCCCCTTTCTAGCCTGACCTGGGTTGAATTGTCATTAATCAAGATAACCAACTGGCTCACATAACCCCTCTCTAGCCTGATCTGGGTTGAATTGTCATTAATCAAGATAACCAACTGGCCCACATAGCCCCTTTCTAGCCTGATCTGGGTTGAATTGTCATTAATCAAGATAACCAACTGGCCCACATAGCCCCTTTCTAGCCTGATATGGGTTGAATTGTCATTAATCAAGATAACCAACTGGCCCACATAGCCCTTTTCTAGCCTGACCTGGGGCCCTTTCTAGCCTGACATGGGTTGAATTGTCATTAATCAAGATAACCAACTGGCCCACATAGCCCCCTTTTAGCCTGTCCTGGGTTGAATTGACATTAATCAAGATAACCAACTGACCCACATAGCCCCTTTCTAGCCTGACCTGGGTTGAATTGTCATTAATCAAGATAACCAACTGGCTCACATAACCCCTCTCTAGCCTGATCTGGGTTGAATTGTCATTAATCAAGATAACCAACTGGCCCACATAGCCCCCTTTTAGCCTGTCCTGGGTTGAATTGACATTAATCAAGATAACCAACTGACCCACATAGCCCCTTTCTAGCCTGACCTGGGTTGAATTGTCATTAATCAAGATAACCAACTGGCCCACATAGCCCCTTTCTAGCCTGACCTGGGTTGAATTGTCATTAATCAAGATAACCAACTGGCTCACATAACCCCTCTCTAGCCTGATCTGGGTTGAATTGTCATTAATCAAGATAACCAACTGGCCCACATAGCCCCTTTCTAGCCTGATCTGGGTTGAATTGTCATTAATCAAGATAACCAACTGGCCCACATAGCCCCTTTCTAGCCTGATATGTGTTGAATTGTCATTAATCAAGATAACCAACTGGCCCACATAGCCCTTTTCTAGCCTGACCTCGGCCCCTTTCTAGCCTGACATGGGTTGAATTGTCATTAATCAAGATAACCAACTGGCCCACATAGCCCCCTTTTAGCCTGTCCTGGGTTGAATTGACATTAATCAAGATAACCAACTGACCCACATAGCCCCTTTCTAGCCTGACCTGGGTTGAATTGTCATTAATCAAGATAACCAACTGGCCCACATAGCCCCTTTCTAGCCTGACCTGGGTTGAATTGTCATTAATCAAGATAACCAACTGGCCCACATAGCCCCCTTTTAGCCTGACCTGGGTTGAATTGTCATTAATCAAGATAACCAACTGGCCCACATAGCCCCCTTTTAGCCTGACCTGGGTTGAATTGTCATTAATCAAGATAACCAACTGGCCCACATAGCCCCTCTTTAGCCTGACCTGGGTTGAATTGTCATTAATCAAGATAACCAACTGGCCCACATAGCCCCTTTCTAACCTGACCTGGGTTGAATTGTCATTAATCAAGATAACCAACTGGCCCACATAGCCCCTTTCCAGCCTGACCTGGGTTGAATTGTCATTAATCAAGATAACCAACTGGCCCACATAGCCCCTTTCTAGCCTGACCTGGGTTGAATTGTCATTAATCAAGATAACCAACTGGCTCACATAACCCCTCTCTAGCCTGATATGGGTTGAATTGTCATTAATCAAGATAACCAACTGGCCCACATAGCCCCTTTCTAGCCTGATCTGGGTTGAATTGTCATTAATCAAGATAACCAACTGGCCCACATAGCCCCTTTCTAGCCTGATATGGGTTGAATTGTCATTAATCAAGATAACCAACTGGCCCACATAGCCCTTTTCTAGCCTGACCTGGTCCCCTTTCTAGCCTGACATGGGTTGAATTGTCATTAATCAAGATAACCAACTGGCCCACATAGCCCCCTTTTAGCCTGTCCTGGGTTGAATTGACATTAATCAAGATAACCAACTGACCCACATAGCCCCTTTCTAGCCTGACCTGGGTTGAATTGTCATTAATCAAGATAACCAACTGGCCCACATAGCCCCTTTCTAGCCTGACCTGGGTTGAATTGTCATTAATCAAGATAACCAACTGGCTCACATAACCCCTCTCTAGTCTGATCTGGGTTGAATTGTCATTAATCAAGATAACCAACTGGCCCACATAGCCCCCTTTTAGCCTGTCCTGGGTTGAATTGACATTAATCAAGATAACCAACTGACCCACATAGCCCCTTTCTAGCCTGACCTGGGTTGAATTGTCATTAATCAAGATAACCAACTGGCCCACATAGCCCCTTTCTAGCCTGACCTGGGTTGAATTGTCATTAATCAAGATAACCAACTGGCTCACATAACCCCTCTCTAGCCTGATCTGGGTTGAATTGTCATTAATCAAGATAACCAACTGGCCCACATAGCCCCTTTCTAGCCTGATCTGGGTTGAATTGTCATTAATCAAGATAACCAACTGGCCCACATAGCCCCTTTCTAGCCTGATATGGGTTGAATTGTCATTAATCAAGATAACCAACTGGCCCACATAGCCCTTTTCTAGCCTGACCTGGGGCCCTTTCTAGCCTGACATGGGTTGAATTGTCATTAATCAAGATAACCAACTGGCCCACATAGCCCCCTTTTAGCCTGTCCTGGGTTGAATTGACATTAATCAAGATAACCAACTGACCCACATAGCCCCTTTCTTGCCTGACCTGGGTTGAATTGTCATTAATCAAGATAACCAACTGGCCCACATAGCCCCTTTCTAGCCTGACCTGGGTTGAATTGTCATTAATCAAGATAACCAACTGGCTCACATAACCCCTCTCTAGCCTGATCTGGGTTGAATTGTCATTAATCAAGATAACCAACTGGCCCACATAGCCCCCTTTTAGCCTGTCCTGGGTTGAATTGACATTAATCAAGATAACCAACTGACCCACATAGCCCCTTTCTAGCCTGACCTGGGTTGAATTGTCATTAATCAAGATAACCAACTGGCCCACATAGTCCCTTTCTAGCCTGACCTGGGTTGAATTGTCATTAATCAAGATAACCAACTGGCTCACATAACCCCTCTCTAGCCTGATCTGGGTTGAATTGTCATTAATCAAGATAACCAACTGGCCCACATAGCCCCTTTCTAGCCTGATCTGGGTTGAATTGTCATTAATCAAGATAACCAACTGGCCCACATAGCCCCTTTCTAGCCTGATATGTGTTGAATTGTCATTAATCAAGATAACCAACTGGCCCACATAGCCCTTTTCTAGCCTGACCTCGGCCCCTTTCTAGCCTGACATGGGTTGAATTGTCATTAATCAAGATAACCAACTGGCCCACATAGCCCCCTTTTAGCCTGTCCTGGGTTGAATTGACATTAATCAAGATAACCAACTGACCCACATAGCCCCTTTCTAGCCTGACCTGGGTTGAATTGTCATTAATCAAGATAACCAACTGGCCCACATAGCCCCTTTCTAGCCTGACCTGGGTTGAATTGTCATTAATCAAGATAACCAACTGGCCCACATAGCCCCCTTTTAGCCTGACCTGGGTTGAATTGTCATTAATCAAGATAACCAACTGGCCCACATAGCCCCCTTTCTAGCCTGACCTGGGTTGAATTGTCATTAATCAAGATAACCAACTGGCTCACATAACCCCTCTCTAGCCTGATATGGGTTGAATTGTCATTAATCAAGATAACCAACTGGCCCACATAGCCCCTTTCTAGCCTGATCTGGGTTGAATTGTCATTAATCAAGATAACCAACTGGCCCACATAGCCCCTTTCTAGCCTGATATGGGTTGAATTGTCATTAATCAAGATAACCAACTGGCCCACATAGCCCTTTTCTAGCCTGACCTGGTCCCCTTTCTAGCCTGACATGGGTTGAATTGTCATTAATCAAGATAACCAACTGGCCCACATAGCCCCCTTTTAGCCTGTCCTGGGTTGAATTGACATTAATCAAGATAACCAACTGACCCACATAGCCCCTTTCTAGCCTGACCTGGGTTGAATTGTCATTAATCAAGATAACCAACTGGCCCACATAGCCCCTTTCTAGCCTGACCTGGGTTGAATTGTCATTAATCAAGATAACCAACTGGCTCACATAACCCCTCTCTAGTCTGATCTGGGTTGAATTGTCATTAATCAAGATAACCAACTGGCCCACATAGCCCCCTTTTAGCCTGTCCTGGGTTGAATTGACATTAATCAAGATAACCAACTGACCCACATAGCCCCTTTCTAGCCTGACCTGGGTTGAATTGTCATTAATCAAGATAACCAACTGGCCCACATAGCCCCTTTCTAGCCTGACCTGGGTTGAATTGTCATTAATCAAGATAACCAACTGGCTCACATAACCCCTCTCTAGCCTGATCTGGGTTGAATTGTCATTAATCAAGATAACCAACTGGCCCACATAGCCCCTTTCTAGCCTGATCTGGGTTGAATTGTCATTAATCAAGATAACCAACTGGCCCACATAGCCCCTTTCTAGCCTGATATGGGTTGAATTGTCATTAATCAAGATAACCAACTGGCCCACATAGCCCTTTTCTAGCCTGACCTGGGGCCCTTTCTAGCCTGACATGGGTTGAATTGTCATTAATCAAGATAACCAACTGGCCCACATAGCCCCCTTTTAGCCTGTCCTGGGTTGAATTGACATTAATCAAGATAACCAACTGACCCACATAGCCCCTTTCTTGCCTGACCTGGGTTGAATTGTCATTAATCAAGATAACCAACTGGCCCACATAGCCCCTTTCTAGCCTGACCTGGGTTGAATTGTCATTAATCAAGATAACCAACTGGCTCACATAACCCCTCTCTAGCCTGATCTGGGTTGAATTGTCATTAATCAAGATAACCAACTGGCCCACATAGCCCCCTTTTAGCCTGTCCTGGGTTGAATTGACATTAATCAAGATAACCAACTGACCCACATAGCCCCTTTCTAGCCTGACCTGGGTTGAATTGTCATTAATCAAGATAACCAACTGGCCCACATAGTCCCTTTCTAGCCTGACCTGGGTTGAATTGTCATTAATCAAGATAACCAACTGGCTCACATAACCCCTCTCTAGCCTGATCTGGGTTGAATTGTCATTAATCAAGATAACCAACTGGCCCACATAGCCCCTTTCTAGCCTGATCTGGGTTGAATTGTCATTAATCAAGATAACCAACTGGCCCACATAGCCCCTTTCTAGCCTGATATGTGTTGAATTGTCATTAATCAAGATAACCAACTGGCCCACATAGCCCTTTTCTAGCCTGACCTCGGCCCCTTTCTAGCCTGACATGGGTTGAATTGTCATTAATCAAGATAACCAACTGGCCCACATAGCCCCCTTTTAGCCTGTCCTGGGTTGAATTGACATTAATCAAGATAACCAACTGACCCACATAGCCCCTTTCTAGCCTGACCTGGGTTGAATTGTCATTAATCAAGATAACCAACTGGCCCACATAGCCCCTTTCTAGCCTGACCTGGGTTGAATTGTCATTAATCAAGATAACCAACTGGCCCACATAGCCCCCTTTTAGCCTGACCTGGGTTGAATTGTCATTAATCAAGATAACCAACTGGCCCACATAGCCCCCTTTTAGCCTGACCTGGGTTGAATTGTCATTAATCAAGATAACCAACTGGCCCACATAGCCCCTCTTTAGCCTGACCTGGGTTGAATTGTCATTAATCAAGTTAACCAACTGGCCCACATAGCCCCTTTCTAGCCTGACCTGGGTTGAATTGTCATTAATCAAGATAACCAACTGGCCCACATAGCCCCTTTCTAGCCTGGCCTGGGTTGAATTGACATTAATCAAGCTAACCAACTGGCCCACATAGCCCCTTTCTAGCCTGGCCTGGGTTGAATTGTCATTAATCAAGATAATCAACTGGCCCACATAGCCCCTTTCTAGCCTGGCCTGGGTTGAATTGACATTAATCAAGATAACCAACTGACCCACACAGCCCCTTTTTAGCCTGACCTGGGTTGAATTGTCATTAATCAAGATAACCAACTGGCCCAAATAGCCCCTTTCTAGCCTGACCTGGGTTGAATTGTCATTAATCAAGATAACCAACTGGCCCACATAGCCCCTTTCTAACCTGACCTGGGTTGAATTGTCATTAATCAAAATAACCAACTGGCCCACATAGCCCCTTTCTAGCCTGACATGGGTTGAATTGTCATTAATCAAGATAACCAACTGACCCACACAGCCCCTTTTTAGCCTGACCTGGGTTGAATTGTCATTAATCAAGATAACCAACTGGCCCACATAGCCCCTTTCTAGCCTGGCCTGGGTTGAATTGTCATTAATCAAGATAACCAACTGGCCCACATAGCCCCTTTCTAGCCTGACCTGGGTTGAATTGTCATTAATCAAGATAACCAACTGGCCCACATAGCCCCTTTCTAGCCTGACCTGGGTTGAATTGTCATTAATCAAGATAACCAACTGGCTCACATAACCCCTCTCTAGCCTGATATGGGTTGAATTGTCATTAATCAAGATAACCAACTGGCCCACATAGCCCCTTTCTAGCCTGATCTGGGTTGAATTGTCATTAATCAAGATAACCAACTGGCCCACATAGCCCCTTTCTAGCCTGATATGGGTTGAATTGTCATTAATCAAGATAACCAACTGGCCCACATAGCCCTTTTCTAGCCTGACCTGGTCCCCTTTCTAGCCTGACATGGGTTGAATTGTCATTAATCAAGATAACCAACTGGCCCACATAGCCCCCTTTTAGCCTGTCCTGGGTTGAATTGACATTAATCAAGATAACCAACTGACCCACATAGCCCCTTTCTAGCCTGACCTGGGTTGAATTGTCATTAATCAAGATAACCAACTGGCCCACATAGCCCCTTTCTAGCCTGACCTGGGTTGAATTGTCATTAATCAAGATAACCAACTGGCCCACATAGCCCCCTTTTAGCCTGACCTGGGTTGAATTGTCATTAATCAAGATAACCAACTGGCCCACATAGCCCCTTTCTAGCCTGACATGGGTTGAATTGTCATTAATCAAGATAACCAACTGGCCCACATAGCCCCTTTCTAGCCTGACCTGGGTTGAATTGTCATTAATCAAGATAACCAACTGGCCCACATAGCCCCTCTTTAGCCTGACCTGGGATGAATTGTCATTAATCAAGTTAACCAACTGGCCCACATAGCCCCTTTCTAGCCTGACCTGGGTTGAATTGTCATTAATCAAGATAACCAACTGGCCCACATAGCCCCTTTCTAGCCTGGCCTGGGTTGAATTGACATTAATCAAGCTAACCAACTGGCCCACATAGCCCCTCTCTAGCCTGGCCTGGGTTGAATTGTCATTAATCAAGATAATCAACTGGCCCACATAGCCCCTTTCTAGCCTGGCCTGGGTTGAATTGACATTAATCAAGATAACCAACTGACCCACACAGCCCCTTTTTAGCCTGACCTGGGTTGAATTGTCATTAATCAAGATAACCAACTGGCCCACATAGCCCCTTTCTAGCCTGACCTGGGTTGAATTGACATTAATCAAGATAACCAACTGGCCCACATAGCCCCTTTCTAGCCTGACATGGGTTGAATTGTCATTAATCAAGATAACCAACTGGCCCACATAGCCCCTTTCTAGCCTGACCTGGGTTGAATTGTCATTAATCAAGATAACCAGCTGGCCCACATAGCCCCTTTCTAGCCTGACCTGGGTTGAATTGTCATTAATCAAGATAACCAACTGGCTCACATAACCCCTCTCTAGCCTGATCTAGGTTGAATTGTCATTAATCAAGATAACCAACTGGCCCACATAGCCCCTTTCTAGCCTGATCTGGGTTGAATTGTCATTAATCAAGATAACCAACTGGCCCACATAGCCCCTTTCTAGCCTGATATGGGTTGAATTGTCATTAATCAAGATAACCAACTGGCCCACATAGCCCTTTTCTAGCCTGACCTGGGCCCCTTTCTAGCCTGACATGGGTTGAATTGTCATTAATCAAGATAACCAAGTGGCCCACATAGCCCCCTTTTAGCCTGTCCTGGGTTGAATTGACATTAATCAAGATAACCAACTGACCCACATAGCCCCTTTCTAGCCTGACCTGGGTTGAATTGTCATTAATCAAGATAACCAACTGGCCCACATAGCCCCTTTCTAGCCTGACCTGGGTTGAATTGTCATTAATCAAGATAACCAACTGGCCCACATAGCCCCCTTTTAGCCTGACCTGGGTTGAATTGTCATTAATCAAGATAACCAACTGGCCCACATAGCCCCTTTCTAGCCTGACATGGGTTGAATTGTCATTAATCAAGATAACTAACTGGTCCACATAGCCCTTTTCTAGCCTGACCTGGGTTGAATTGACATTAATCAAGATAACCAACTGGCCCACATAGCCCCTTTCTAGCCTGACCTGGGTTGAATTGTCATTAATCAAGATAACCAACTGGCCCACATAGCCCCTTTCTAGCCTGACCTGGGTTGAATTGTCATTAATCAAGATAACCAACTGGCCCACATAGCCCCTTTCTAGCCTGACCTGTGTTGAATTGTCATTAATCAAAATAACCAACTGGCCCACATAGCCCCCTTTTAGCCTGACCTGGGTTGAATTGTCATTAATCAAGATGCAACCAAGTTCATAACCTGCTATGTAACATTTAAATTCTCTCACAAGACTTTTGCTGAACCAGGTTCGGCAATAGGTAACAATATAATCAACCCCAACATTATGAACCAATCATTTGCTAATCCTCAAAACACAAAAGACATCGATTGACATTCGATTACACAGCAGTAAACACGTCATTCACAGAAATGATGAAACAAACAGCTCTTAGTTCTCGGACCTAAATCTAAGAGAAAAGAGAATGTGTTGGTTGTTGACCATTATCATCGAGGCTATATTATATTACATTAGAATGTGTGGTTGATGCTCAGCGAGCTCTCGGAACACATTCTCGAAGGAGTTTAAATACCAATAGTGTTACCAGTATAGTTCGCTTATATGTCATACTTGATGTTCTTTATGATTTTTTAAGCTATATCCGCTAAGATTCAGTTGACGCATGTGATATCTGATATGACGAAGTCTTTAACTGTTGCGTAGATCTACTGAAACAAGAAACTTACTATACATAATCAATATACGCTGATTAGTTAATACAACTGGTACATATCAATTTCTGCTAATATTGCTGGAGAATCTACCAACCAGAGAACTTAATGAGTAATGGATCGTCGAGACATGACGATGCAGCACAAACAAAATAAAAAAATTTGTAACATCTTTATCGGTATCGTTGCACAATCTTCTAGACTTCTATGTATATATATAAATAAAGTCTCTTAGATTATTGTTTGGTTTAATTTTCAGGCGTATATAATATATAATAACGTCTGAAAATTAAACCAAACGGTGTTAGAATTAGATTTTTGAGCCGTCAAATTTGTGTTCTTCCCTCGACTGGATTTGAACTCACACCATTGATACACTGCAGCACCAATGGCTTAGCCTTATGTCCAGCGCCCTAGACCATTCGACCACATCCGCTCCATAGCTATATATATATTATACTCGTTCAACCTTCAATAAGTACGGTCAAAGGAAAACGATTGAGCCCAAATCATTTAAAAGTCTTTGGAAGAAAGGGAACAAAGAGAGGCCAAATGGGATACCAAAGTTCAGTTAGGATTACCCATGGCAGAGAGATGAATCTTACTTTTAGCTAAAAAAATATATTACTTAAGAATTGTTTATTTCAACAATATGTATGCATTGTATTTTCTAAATCATATTAGTGCTGAAACGCAGACAACTCTGCGGATGATGGCCTCCGGGACAAATAGTCCACAAACAGAGATATCAATACTGTATTAGTTATTAAAGCTAGATATGTAATTTTATTACGTATAACTGGTTAGGTAGTGTATAATACCTATAAACAAAATCTTCTTTAGGCTATAAGATAGTGTTTTCATTGGATAATGTTCCCTCCAAATAAGCTATTGTAATTATTTAAATTTATAATTATCTACTGAACATTCAATTCTATTATAATCATCTACTGAACATTCAATTCTATTATAATCATCTACTGAACATTCAATTCTATTATAATTATCTACTGAACATTCAATTCTATTATAATTATCTACTGAACATTCAATTCTATTATAATGATCTACTGAACATTCAATTCTATTATAATTATCTACTGAACATTCAATTCTATTATAATTATCTACTGAACATTCAATTCTATTATAATTATCTACTGAACATTCAGTTCTATTATAATTATCTACTGAACATTCAATTCTATTATAATTATCTACTGAACATTCAATTCTATTATAATTATCTACTGAACATTCAATTCTATTATAATTTTCAAATCACTACTGCAAATGACATTTATATATACCCGCAACAATCTCCATTGGTTTACATTGTCCATCGATCTTTATCGCGTTATATTTAATTAGGTTGTTACACATTTTGTTTCGTATCACTATACTGAGAGTGATTTGTCCTCACTCGACCAAGTATGATTGCCCCGTCATGAGTGATTATTTGTAACTAACACAACCATAACAGCTAGAGTTAACGTAATGGTACCAATGGTACGTTAATGGTAACAATCTGATACCACTATGTCCCGTTTTACCAGTTATAAATCACATGCAAGATAAATAAAGCAAATGCAAAATCAATAGTGTTACCCTTGTATAGGATGTGACTTTTGCTCTCCGTCGCATTTTACATGTTCAAATTACAACACGAGACAAAGGAGTGAGTGAGTGATTGTTGCTTAGCGCCAATTTAGCAATTGTTTAGCTATATCATGGCGACAACAGGTTAATTTTCAATTAAATGATGATAAAATCCGCTTTGTTCTAGACCAACACGCTGAATTGTGTTTTTATAATGCTAGCTCACTGAAAGAACAGTCCACTGGTAGACATGTCGCTCCCCTCGGAAACATTATTCTGATTCCGAGCCAACTAGTCTTTGCTTTTTCTCCTTAATGCTGCGTGCTTAGCGGAGAAGAAGCAAATACCAATTTTAGTCTTTGGTTTGATCCGACAGGGGCCCTAACCCACGATCTACCGCACTAGAGGCGAGCACGCTAACCATTACGTCACCGATGCAGTCCATGAGACAAAGGGAAACAGAATGGGAGTCATAATGTAATATAGTAATTATGAATAAAAAATGTTGCAACAAAGATAGGAAATAATTCAACCAACATCTTTAAAGCGAACAACCATCTCTCACCTCGAATCACTGAACACAATGAGATGCCGCCACATATGCCGATGGAAATCCAAATCCAAAACCTGAGTCGGGCACACGATAAGTCTTTATAAAAACCAAATATTAATCTTTTATAATAGACGTTAGAGAATACCGAGTGGGCAATCAAAAATGGACAATCCAGAGAAACTGGCAACATAGGGTACACAAGACGAAGAAAAAAAGAAAAAAAAAAAAAAGCACAATGTGTGTTGGACACCTCTATGCGCAAGCAAACACAAATAGAGTAAATATGACATAAGCCCTCCTACAAACAACTGGAGGTAAAGACGAACCGAACATAGTTTTTATCGTAAAGAACATCATAATGTAACGACACAAAATAGGACAACACAAAAATATAAAAAGATGAGCAACACGGACCCCGCCAAAAAAAACGTGGGTGAACGCAGGTGCTCGCCATGGGTAAGTAGTTCCTTCTTCTTATAATATACCCGCCGTGGTATTCATATATACAGTAAAGTCCGGTAAAAAGTCTTGGCGGTGATAAATGTATGTAAAAAGTGAAAAAATCTATTGTCATTTAGGATATGGATATTTCGTAACGGTCAAGCGTTGCTATAGCAATACAAATGTTGCGCAAATGATTCTATATAGCGATTCTACACATAGCTGAGTCTCCTTGGAAGTTATTAATGAAATAAGTGTATTGGTGTTGAAAACAAAGGTAAATAGGATCGTAAATGCTGACAAAATAGAATATTACAACCTCAAAGCTGACCATATATAATTTCTGTTTGCGGTGCCATATTGCACATGAGGAATATACTGTGTAGTAACCCCAGGAGATTTAACCTGATGTCTAGACAGTGCGTTCTCCAAAGATGAAAAGTAGGATACAATAACTGCATTTAGCTGTAATGTATTTGATACGCTTTTGAATAGGAATAGAAAAAAATGAGGTGGGGAGGTACAGCATTAATCTCGGAATAACACCACTTGCTTGTTCATATGCTATGTGCGGAGATAGACCCGGGAAACCATCCACATATGTATTAAGTGCGGAGATAGACCTGACACCATCCACCTGTGTTTTAAGTATGGAGATAGACATGAGAAACCATCCACGCGTTTTAAGTGCGGTGATAGACCCGAGAAACCATCCACCTATGCCTTAAGTGTGGAGATAAACCTGAGACACCATCCATCTATGCCTTAAGGTCAAGATAGACCTGAGAAACCATCCACCTATGTCTTAGGTGCAGAGGTAGACCTGAGGCACCATCCACCTAAGTTTTAAGTGCGGAGATAGACATGAAAAACCATCCACCTATGTTTTAAGTGCAAAGATAAACCTGAGAAACCCCCAATCTATGTCTTAAGTGAGGTGATAGACCTTAGAAACCATCCATCTATGTTCTAAGTGTGGAGATAAACCTGAGACACCATCCACCTATGTTTTAGGGTCAAGATAGACCTACGAAACCATCCACCTATGATTTAAGTGAGGTGATAGACATGAGAAACCATCCACCTATGTCATAAGTGTGGAGACAGACCTGAGAACACATCCATCTATGTTTTAAGTGTGGAGACAGACATGTGAAACCATCTACCTATGTTTTAAATGTGGAGATAGACCAGAGAAACCCCCCACCTATGTTGTAAGTGTGGAGACAAACATGAGAAACCATCCACCTATGTTTTAAGTGTGGAGATAGACCAGAGAAACCACCCATCTATGCTTTGTTCTTTCAATATATCAATTGGTCATCAACGAAGCTAAGTGTAAATTAACATTGAACTGACAAAAATATGTCCGACAAGACTTTTGCCGGTTTTACATATGTGAGAATAACACGACAGGTGTCATATAAGAAACAGGAACTGCTTACTCCTTGGTAGCATCTGGGATCATTCCAGTTTTCTATGAGGTCCGTGTTGGTCATCGTTGTAGTTTTTTGTGTTTCGTTTTTGTTTAGTTTTTCTTTGTTCTATGTCTTGTGCCTAATGTTGCCTGTGGCTCTGGATTGTCCATTCTTGATTGTTACTATTTTCTCTAACGTTTATTTCCTCGATGAAGGGAGAATGACCGAGCATGATAGGAAATCCGACCACAATACTTATTTTGGACAAACAGGTGTATAATCATGCATCTGTTTTTCTGTTGCTTTGTTTTGCAAAAACAAATTGTTCGGCAGGTGGATGCATAGACGACATTGTCATGTCGTCTGTCGCTAAAGGCTTGGTGACTCGCATTGGAAAAACATACGCCTGTATCGTGTGGCTTCGGTAGGTAGCAGTCTGTGATCTATTACACCTCGTAGTGCTGAAATCTAAAAATGGTCGATACAGTTTCGATTCTGGATTTAGAGATCATGACGGACTGTTTGGCATATATTTCTGATTTCCTGGTACATCACTTCCATGAATCTTTCGAATAACAAACCAACATAATTTATCTGCAAATATAAAGAGATGATTGAATACTTTTCACATTTTGCAGGTACGCAAAAAACTGATATTGATTTTCCCATGGAAACAAAAATGATTGTAATTGAAAGCTAGAAATATTGCCGTCACATGCAGGACATTGACATGTTCTTACTACTGATGTTAGAATCACAGTCCTGACATTAACAATGTTCTGACTTCCATGATGGATATTAATCCTACTAGGAATGCGTCAAAGTATGGCGAAGGGTTCGAAAGGTCAATCCTTCACGAGAATTCCCCTTGTGACCACCATTGTAGATGGATAATGCAAGGATGTACTACTCCTCATAAATGTGAAAAGTTACATATCCTGTGGACAAGAGATGGAGTTGTTTCCTCTGAGAGAGAGAGAGAGAGAGAGAGAGAGAGAGAGAGAGTATGGACATATGTTACCAGAAACGCGTCGTGCGCACTAAATTAGATATCTACGTTTTCATCACCAGCATGTCAGCAATATCGGCTATATTTGGAGGGGAGGGATACAAACAAACGAAAGCTGTTTGGACAACATTTTCCTTGTTTCATACAAATCGGACTTATTGAAATATTGAAGTGATCTGTATCCATTGATGCATAACGATAAAAGAAGAAAATTTCTAAAGGCTTACAACCTGATTTTTCTATGAACAGAACGTCAAGAAACTGAACCGTTAGCTTTGCTATGTTGCTTAATTTTTACTGTATATTGTCATCTTCTGTCACATAGACGCAACATTGTATTTACTGTAAGCAATGTTGTTAATTTCCTTGTAACAACGAAATGTGTGTCATTCATTCGCAAAACATTAATTCCTAAAGAGTCTTTGAGATGTAAGAATGTTCTACATAGTTGTTCTATAATATGCCAAAATAACAAGGAAATGAAATTCAGAGACAGTTTCCGCCTAGTCCGTCTTAAAGTAATCAAAAATCGTCTCAACCTTTCTCCTTGAACAATGTAAATAGTTCAGGCTGAAATGCCCATCAGTACCTACGGCATTAAATAATTGGTAGATGATGTTCTCCGACTCCGACTCCGACAACGTCGTATTGATCTGGAAAGGATTAAGAATATTGGTAGCGCTAACCCTTAATTTCCACGAAACTCACTTTGCTCTTTAGTATTCCCTACAGATTGCCGTAGGAACCATTTTTTTAACAAGTACATCATCGTTTATTACACTATCCATCAATCAGAACTACTGACCGATGAGGGGTGATACGAACTTATAAATAACGGTTATCATGTACACCTAATAGGCCTGTCACATTAATAAGCCCATAACTACCAAATGACACAACCAACAAACCCTTGACAAATACCAGTGAGTTCATAATGACGAAATATATAACTTGTACTGGCAAGTGTGGCTTCCTTAATACAATTAGATATCAAACTACTAACCGAATGATTACGTAATAACTATACTTATTCTATAAAGATGTTAAATTACTAGATCTAAGTTCCATGGCGGCAGTGTTCTTTATTTACTTAGGCTATCAGCCGTTGAACCAGTTGGGGAAATTGTAATAAGTAGTAGCCGATATTAACCCCCGAACAGTCAGAAACAGTTTTTGCATTGCAATGGGTACAACAACAAATCCATTCGAAGTCCGATTTTTCAATTATGAGTCGGCTTAATTGTAATGCATAATATACATTTATTGACTGACATGAGGGTAATATCAAGTTTATTGTTCCCTGAGACTCCCAACTATTGCCCGATGCGGAGCAAAGCTGATGTTGAAGGGAACAATAAACTTGCTACCACCCAAATATCCAGTCCAACAAGTGCTTTCTTATAGGAGCATAAGAGATTACAATACCATGGATAGACACAGAAGCTGCTCGCCATGTTTGTTGCTGTCTGTGGGTTTCGGGATTTTAGTTCAGCATAGGAAAAATCCCGATAATTATGAATGGCCATTACCGAGTTTCCTCCAATGAACAATGAGGATTAATAATTCCGCGAAAAAATATCGCGTCTATGTTGAAGGTGTGAAATCTATAATTAATTTTTTTTAAGGTTTTCTACTAACTTTGTGTTTGTTCGAGCCTACCTGGTCATTTTATCTTAAGTTTAACCTTTCGAAGACCATACATTTTCTGAAACGACCATGATTCCTCTACGTTCTGTCAAAATATCAGGTCATGTTTAAAGTCTTGCAGTGAAATGCCAGGCTATGGAAAATACCTACTCTAAAAATAGCTCTGTCATCCCCCAGGAATTCCCTATTAATAGGTCATGCATCAAATCCTCCATATCCATATTAAAATACAACTAAATCAATCAAATTTGGGCTCAAAATAATTCTTATACATTTAACTTCAATTATCAATTTAATTATTCCATTCCATTCCATTCCATTCAGTATTTGTCACAATACAACAAAAAGAAAGGAACTTTTTTCTTTAAAAGGGACTACTTTGTTCTTAGCTCTGATTGGTTGAATTACTGGTTTGACACCTAAAGAGCAATAAAACCTTCTTCTCTAACCCTTTATTGGCCTTATTTCTATTCCTTAGGCAATATCAACCACAAAAACCTCATAAGGTATGTGGCTGTCTAATATTTGCAAGTATGAGTGTTCAAATGCAAAGGTACCCCCTTGAAGATTTTTAATGAAAACATCTCCATTTACAGCTGTTGAGTTCAGACTGTGTAATATACCAAAACTTACCTATTCTCTTATATATTACAGTTATTAAGCTAATTTCTAACATAATAAGCAATTGTTACACATATATATGCCTCAGTTGTATATTTAATAGCTAAATACTATGAAATGTTTGCATTTACCCCTCCCCCCCCCTTTTTCGTCCCATAAAATGAGTTCACATCATTCTTAATTTTGTTAATTCATGCTTTAACCCCATAAATTATGTAGTTTAAGGCATAAAATAAGTTTTTGTATATAGATCTACAGTCGAAATTCCTTCTAATTCCATCAAATATGCAAAAATATGATTTATTGATATTCAAGTTTTGGAATTTCTTATGGTACAAAACTATAATTCCTCTCAAAACTCAATAAATATATGCTTCCACATCATTTTTCCCACTGTTTAAGTAAGCTGGATGTTCAAATGTACTGTTACAGCCAAATAATACTCTAAAACATGAAATCCAAATTGACAATTTGAAAAAGTTACAGAAAATGCTAAGCAGTCAAAATAATTTTTCTGGGATCACTTAAATTACCAGGTTTTTACTACATAATTTTCAATTAAAACTGCTTTCTATAGCCTTATATTATTTTATAAGTACATTGTACATGTATTCTAACTGAAACTATCAAAATATACCAGGAAAAATTTGTAGGATTGAAAAAAATCCAATCATGATATTACCATATTCTATATTTGAAGTCAACAAACTACTGTATGATGATTTTTTTTTAATTCTTAATATCAACCCTATTTTCAATATTATATGCCCTTCTAATGCAAAAACACATTCAATAACATATTCCCAATAATTATAAAGTCATAAATAAAAATAAAATGAGTTGCATTACCCTCTGTCCATGTATATCCAGTGTTTGGGAGCAATATTCCAAAATATTACATAACATGCATTTCGACCATGTAATCTGACACCACAATCCATTTTGTAACATTTTTGTATGAAAAATGTCACTCTGTGTCTGTTGTGACATGATTAGGCTAATTTGAACATGATAGCAACAAAAGTTCAATTTAATGTTTTTGAAACCTATAATTAATTTCTTTAAGGTATTCTACTAAATTTGTGTTTTTTCGAGCCTACCTGGCCATTTTATCTTAAGTTTAACCTTTCGAAGACCATACATTTTCTGAAACGTCCATGATTCCTCTACGTTCTGTCAAAATATCATGCCATGTTCAAAGTCTTGCAGTGAAATGCCAGGCTATGGAAAATACCTACTCTAAAAATAGCTCTTTCATCCCCCAGAAATTCCCTATTTATAGGTCATGCATCAAATCCTTCATATCCATATTAAAATACAACTAAATCAATCAAATTTGGGCTCAAAATAATCCTTATACATTTAACTTCAATTGTCAATTTAATTATTCCATTCCATTCCATTCCATTCAGTATTTGTCACAATACAACAAAAAGAAAGGAACTTAGCTCTGATTGGTTGAATTACTGGTTTGACACATAAATAGGACAGGAAAGTCTTTTGGACTATTCACCGGTAAATAGTTCATTGCACAATTTACCAGTAAATAGAATATTTATGATCATGTTTTTTTAATAGGAAAACTTATACTGAGGTATAATAACATATTATCTTTGAAGTTTCAATACATATCAATAAAGTTTCCTCTTCCCACTCCCATCACAAAGATTTCTTTCAGATATTTTTGTTTCAAAAGAATTGTCTACTCATCGTTCAGCACAGAGCACACTGGTCAACCTCATCATTAACAACACTTTTCTTGTAGTGTCAGATATTATATCGATCGACAGGTGGTCTTTATCACCAGGATTAAACAAGATAACAGCATGTGTAATGCGTGAAACCTACGATTCTCCTATCAAATGGCTTGCACAGATTCATGTATGTAATTCTTATAGAATTGATGTATATCGTTTTCGTGCCTTTTGATTGGACAACAGCACTGTCACATGTTTGTTTTTGAAGTCGTAACTAAGGGGATCCACCATCTTGAAAACGTGAAATTCTACAAAAATACACAAAAATAATTAAAATACCTACCTTGCAAACTTATTTTAGTCAAATTGTATCAAAATTGAAGCGTACACCACACCCAAGAACGCCTGATCTGTACGTTTTAAACTGGAAGTCGTCATATGACGTCATGTTGTTAATGTGCCAAAGTCGTCAACATTTCGCGGAATTTTAATTTGTGCGATTTTTAGACCTGGGATATGCAAGAATACATTTTTATGTTCAGTATTGCATTGAAGAATTATAAGTATTAAACGATTTTTTTCAGGAGTACATGCATGTGTAAACGGTGCCGATGCACTCACAAACTTGACATAAACGTCCTTTGGACATTTATTCAGTTTGTGAGTGCATCGGCACCCATAGACGTCCTTCGGGCATTTATTCAGTTTGTGAGTGCATCGACACCGTTTACACATGCATGAACTCCTGAAAAGAAACGTTTAATATTATAATGTCTTCGAAAATTGTTGCTAATTCTGCTTGGCAAATGAAATATATTTATATTGCGCCTTGTGGAAATAGCATAGTGTAGCCATCTAATATCATAGGCTTGCGGGGTACACCACTCAATACAGGAGCATCCCTTGAATTTGATGTAAAATTATGATTAAAACACAGGCTATCCTGTTTTCTAAAACTTTTTTTTGGCTTTCAAATCTTTTGATTTTAAACTTAACTGATGAAGGTCATTCTAAAAAGCTTGTCGTATGTATTAAATTATATATCTACGTTATTACATGTAATTTAATTAACACACACTGTTTTAGAATGTGAGCTTAGATTCTAGTTGCCCCTCTAGAAAACATGAGCAAAAATCAATTGAAATAATACAGCAGATAGATACTAACTCGAGCGATGATATCATTTACCTTAAGATAACTAAATACATACTATATTTTTGGTCCCAACGCGATAAGTGTTTATTGAAAAAATCGTTAGCCCGGTCACACATAATATAATTATCACGGTATGTCATTTTGATATTACACAAAGAAAAGATTGAAGATACCAAAGTATGCCAACCTCGTGAATAATTTAATGAAATATACTCGAAATATGTTAGAAAAAGGGAAAGCTTGACAATACTAAAGGGGTAATCAGAAGTGATAAATCAAAAAAGGACAGACAACACAATTATCAAAAGAAAAAGTACAAACAGGATAAACAATGATCTACAAAACACTACACAGCGAACTATAGATCGAGCAACACGAACCTCCCTAGCAACCGGAGGTGAGCTCAATTGCTCCGGAAAGGTAAGCAGTTCCTGCTTCACCCGTTGTGAATATGGGAAACGGAACATATCCTTGATCATATATGACACAGATATTCCGTAACAACAATGGCACTCACACATACCGTCTCCTTTATACTGAATATTATGAATATTATCATTATAGCAGTGATATATCTGATAGAATCAGATCGACGTCCACTCCTGAAATCGGCATCCACTGACGTCATTATCTCAAATCACGGTCCAACTTTAGGATATTCTCAAATAGGCGTCCTTTTCAAACTCTCATATCTATAGGCCGTTTACACGATCAAAGTTTGCCATCAAAAATAATTGTAACGACAGTTTTGTTTTGTGTGCTTTTTAGGTATTTTCCCATTCTTTAATATTATCAATAGGGGTAGAATCTATTTTGGCCGATCACGGAAGTCAGATATTGATATAAAGAAAGCGTATGACCCATAACCTTTCATTTTATTACCATGCGGATATGACAACAAAAGGGTTAGGGTTAGGGTTAGGGTTAGGATTAAGGTTAGGGTAAGGGTTAAGGTTAGGGTTAGGATTATGTTTAGGGTTAGGATTAAGGTTAGGATTAGGGTTAGGACTAGGGTTAAGGCTAGGGTTAGAGTTAAGGTTAGGGTTAGGGTTAAGGTTAGGGCTAGTGTTAAGGTTAAGGTTAGGGTTAGGTTTCAACTGTGTTTTTCGTGTTGCTTGTGAAGACAAACAAATCGTGGACAAGTAGTGTCTCGTGCAATGGGATAATCAAAAATGGAGTTTGTTTTCTTTAGAAAAATGAATACGTAATCTGGCGTGATGTCGTAAAACAAGAATTAATCTGAGAACTTTATAGCAACGACAAATCATAAGAGAAATGTCATTCCTTTGTTTTCTTGTGTAATCTATGAATCGATTCTAAGGAAGGAAGTAATTTGTTCTCTTTTTAGACGTTTAAACAAATCAATGCTTGAACTCAATAATATTTCGAAAACATGTTTCTATATTGAAGGTGATACTGTAATGGTCATGTTGGTTAATGTTTTGCGAATGTAATGGATAAGGTAAGACATTTGTGATTTGGAAACGCCATCACCACCTCAACTAAATGTTGTCCAATTATGAGCTGTTACAGTGTTAATTTACGTACACGTGGCATATCATCTCTACACAATACACTTATCTAGGTCCATTCTTGGGTGATTTGTGTATTTTGTACTCTCCGGGTAACGAGCAGACGACTGTGTAAGAAGCTCCATTATATTTCTATATTATGAAAAGAAAGCTTAAACAGTGATGGTCATCAATTCCATCAATAGTAACAAAACGAACAATCTCCTCTCATCTTAACTGAATACAAAAAAGGACCACGACATATGACGTTGGAAATCCAGGTCCTGGTTTGGGAGATGGACACTAATGTGGCGGGGTTAAACCGATTAATGGGATCCCAACTCTCCTCTCTTGATGACTGGATCCCAACCCTTCCCGCTTGATGACTGGATCCCAACCCCCCCTCTTGATAACTGGATCCCAACTCTCCCCTCTTGATGACTGGATCCCCCCCCCCCGCGTGATGACTGGATCCCAACCCTCCCCTCTTCATAACTGGATCCCAACCCTCCCCTCTTCATAACTGGATCCCAACCCTCCCCTCTTCATAACTGGATCCCAACCCTCTCCTCTTCATATCTGGATCCCAACCCTCCGCTCTTCATAACTGGATCTCCAACGGCAATACATATACAAACAAATGTAAAAAAAACCTGCACATATTCGCTTTGCGTGATATCCTTGATGTAGTGGTGAGTGAGTGCAAGATTGACAGTTGCTGAACGCCAAATGAGCAATTTTGCAGCTATATCATTGATGTGATGGTATGTATGCAGCACATCAGCTAATCTCTTTAAAAATAAACAATGTAGACCGTCTTAGTGTGTAATACAAATATATAAAAAATAAAAAAGTTTTCTTTAAAAAAAAAACCAAACCACCCCCCAACATTACTATGAATCTATTATTTCACTGCACGTTGGAGCAGGTGAAAGATCTCAAACTCATTTTTATCTATAAAATTTAAATCAAATGAATCTGAAATTGAAAGCTTTGATCATAATATGATTTTATAACAGAGTCGACGAACTTTATATACTTGGTCATTATATACGTGGGCATTTTTATTTCTTGTAATCGCAATATATATCTTATGTCAAGCCATTATGGTTAGCAAAATATAATGTTCATAACAAACCAGAATAATACTGTACGAGTTTTGATATCATTTTAATGAAAATAATCGACTATGAAAAACTAGAGGAACGTCTAGTTATTAGTAAAATACTGCATTTATTGCACCTTAAGAAACAAATAAAATATATGAAATATTGATTTTTAGATTAGCAAAAACTAATCTGTGGAGAAACAGATGTTTCAATGTTTAATCACGTACCATTCATGAGATTTAAATTTCAACGGATATTGTTTGTAACATTATTCCACAAGTCTGGTAGCTCCAGGGAGTCTTATATTGCAGAACACACAACTGGGATCATAAATTTGTCTTTCAATTTTCTCCGTTCAATGTCATTATGAGACCAAGCATTTTCATAGTTAATTCGTTATCAAGACTATTGCATAGAGGAATACTTAACTTAAAAGAGTAAAGGTTGTAGTCATATTAACTTTTTACAATATTGTTTTCTCATAACTGTACATAGACTACCTTTCGTTCTCTAGCTTTCTTTGAATTTTGAGACCTTAGGGATCCAAATATATTTGTATCCCATTAATCAGTTTAACCCTGCCATATTGTTGTGCCTATCACAAGCCATGCCCTGGATTTCCATCGTCATATGTCGTTGTTCCCTTTTTTGTGTTCAGTGAATTAAAAGTGAGAGGTTCGTTCAAACTTTCTTTTGTTGACTGATTTTGTCTGTTTATATACTTATGAGTTTTGACTTTCCCTTTGGAAGATTGTTCGGAATTCGGTAATTTTGTTATTACCCTTATTCATGTTTATTAAAGTTCGTTGAATTGTCAGTTCATTCACATTTAACCTTCCTTAATTTTAATACAAACTGTTCATATATTTATCTTTAACAAGACTGAAATTGGATGTACATGAACTTTGAAAAATAAAAATTCAACTGAAACTCAGCTTAATATGAAAGGTCTTAAATATATTTCTGTTCCACGTCAAGATATATCAATATCTAGCTCCTAGATATAAAGAAGTAACAAACACCAATCAATAAATACTAACACGTACGCACAGACAGACAGACAGACAGACAGAGAGACAGACAGACGCACACGCACGGACACACACACACACACACACACACACACACGCACGCACGCACGCACACACGCACCCACATCCCTTGCGAAGATCCCGAATAACATATAGTATTCTTGCATATCCCTGGGCCTAAAAATCACACAAATTAAAATTTCGCGAAATATTGTTGACGATTTTGGCACGTAAGCAACATGACGCCATATGAAGACTTCCAGTTTAGAACATAAAGATCCTGACGTTTTTTGGCTTCGTGTACGCCCCCTTGTCGAAGTGGAATTTGTAGTAGTTTCCCTTTCTTTTGAATTGATGTTCATGAATGACAACATTTAGTAATCTCAAAACATATTTTTCATCGGCATGCAAGACCTTTTCGGTTGTTATTTCAAACATCTTTGGAAAAAAAACGGAATATTATTGTCACATTTCAGTCAGGACAATTAACGGAACAGCCAAAAACACTGGATGACCTAGGCTGCTTCGATTTGAAAATGTTCCGTAATTGTCCTATTAGAATCGAAATAATTACCGGTAGCCATATATTTATTTTGTTTCTACCGCTCGTGGTAAAATATTCGGCATAAAGTGCCAACCCGTGGTAAAAACAATATAAATATATGGCTACCGGTAATTATTTCTTAATTCCGCTATGTCAAATTTACTGTATTTAGCTTCGAAATTACATCACAATTAGACGTCGACAGTTATTGCTGCATTTGTCACCGGTAAACCCCCAATTGACGACAACAACTCATAATACATTACTATTTCTCCTATTATAATATCCTAATATACTACAATAAAAGTATTTCATTTTAGCCATGCAAATGTTCATGATTTCAGATTAAAATAAATTGCTATACCTTAGTATTTGTTTTACTATATTAATGAATTATGAAGAACACTCAACCATTTCACATGTTTAATTACACGAAATAATTCCCCCGTCTACAATTTCGAACTGTTGGCTGCTTTGTCGAATTTCATCGGGTAAGAATGTTAAATGACCATTCATCGTTTGGCAAATCAAAATTGCATTGCAATATCAAATTTCAAGCATATTTGGCTTATATCATATGGATATATTTTCCTTTCATATTAATAGAAATGAATGCACTGATTGAGTTTAACTAAATATATCACAAATCATACGTTGTATATAGAAATCGCACACACTATTTGTCTGTCAGTAATACATCATCATTACAAGGTTTAGATTGGATTCTCGGACAACAACTTTTCGTTTGGCCCTTTTGCTTCACCAACATTCGGTCTTTGTGTCAAGCTAAGCAGAACCCATACAGTGATTGTATAATGTCGATGAACTAGCTTCATTACAAAACATGACGTCATATCTCAGAACATAACGTAAAGATTGGGCGTTTTATTGGCAATTTGTTTGCCTTAGTTTTATGAAAAGAAAGTTTAAGCAGTCTAATTAAAACTGATACGAATAATTGGAAATGTTGGATTTTAAAATTTTAATATGTAGAACAGAACCTGTCAACATGTCAGTAGATAGTTAGATAATGAACACATACTACCTGAAACTGCTTTACAATGTATGTGGCACCATCTGTCTGTTATATGCAATTCAAAACTTAAAACCAGAGACAAGTAAACAGCAAAATATCCACATAGATAACAATAAACTTTTTAATTAAGAGTCTGTTAACTTTGATTACCAGATGAAAAAAATAATCCGTTTAGTTTTAAAGTAAATCGATTAGTTCATGTATACAAGAAGCACCTATGAATGAGCTTACCCCTTTTCAATTGTCATGTGCAACTTCTGATATAATCTACAACTTGTTGAAGGCAGTCAGTATTCAGTAGAAATAGAAGCACCATTATGTTTAGAGAGTACACCTGAACATAATCCAAAGATGCAAATCGCTTTAATAGAACACTGTTAATAAAAAAATCCTAACGGTATTCTTTAAAAAAAAAATCTATTATACAGGTAAAAAAAATCATATGAATCTTCTTATGAAGGCAATGATATATTATTTTGCCTTTCTTATTACTTATTTTATTCCAATTTTTATGACAATTAAATGGAAGGAAATTTTTCATTTCAATTCATTACATGATATTAAATCTTGTTCCTCAGAACACACGTGACATAGACAAGAAATGATACCACAAATATGACAGCTGCATCATATATATATCGATCAGAAATAAGATCAAATACACCTTTTGGTTTAATTATAGTGCGTAAAGAAATAGCATGGAAGAAAACATCAAAATATAACGAGGAAAATAGGTAAATTAGTGAGCTATATTTCATTCTATAGTATATTACCATTTCATACTCAATAACAAATTGATGACGTATTTATTCTGGTCTCCCACCAATACCATTTATTTGCTGATATTTTTATTCAAGCGTCATCGAGATTAAAACGTTCCGCTAACCACTTATGGAACAACAGCGACATCTGTCGAAAGAAATTTGGTGAATGATCCCTATTGACATTAAATTTAAACAAAGTATTGCAAAAAGTTTCGACGGAACGACCGTTTTCGTCAGTTGCAAAACATAAACTGCCAATAGATACAAAAAAAAAAACAACAACAAGAAAACGTCATAACGTCTAATCGTGCTATTATGACGTCGTAGAACATTATTAACTAAAAATGATCCTGAACATTATGAATAAATAAAATACACAAAGCTCAAGATCAAACTTTGTGTAATTTAAGACCTGTTAGACTAATTATTTTCTTTTGTTATACCCTCTTGTTGAGTGTTACACATCTTAATAAACAGTGATTCGCGGGTCTGCCTATATATTTTGTTATTTTTTCTTGAAATTTCAATTCCTGCAAATCTGAAATCGTCGATGGAATGGTCTTTTGAATTAAAATGTATTGAAACCGGCTTGTCATATTTTTTACATGTTCTGGTACCAGAAAGATGATTTTGTATCAGATCCTTTAACATTGTTTCTGTTTCACCAACATAAACTATGTGCTGACATTTTTTACAGTGGACCGCATAAACTACATTTGATGTTCTGCAGTTTATTTTCTTATTGATCTTAGTAACTCTTCCGGATCTTGTTTTCAATTCTCTCCTAAAACTTTTTTCGCAGATGACACATTTTCGTCCACATTTTCCTTGTAGTCTTGATTATGGCAATGAGTTCTTTTTTAATACTTTTGCAGTCTTTTGGTGGACCATGATATCGACAAGATTTTTATCCCTTCTAAATGAACAAAGAGGTTGCCAAAATCAAGACTAATTATTTCGATTCTAATAGGACAATTACGGAACATTTTCAAATCGAAGCAGCCTAGGTCATCCATTGTATTTGGCTATTCCGTTAAATGACCCGACTGAAATGTTATAATGCTATTCCGTTTTTTTCCAAAGATGTTTGAAATGACAACCGAAAAGGTGTTTCATGCCGATGAAAAATATGTTTTGAGATTACTAAATGTTGTCATTCATGAACATCAATTCAAAAGAAAGGGAAACTACTACAAATTCCACTTCGACAAGGAGGCGTACACAAAGCCAAAAAACGTCAGGATCTTTATGTTCTAAACTGGAAGTCTTCATATTGCGTCATGTTGTTTACGTGCCAAAATTGTCAGCAATATTTCGCGGAATTTTAATTTGTGTGATTTTTTGGCCCAGGGATATGCAAGAATACTATATGTTATTCGGGATCTTCGCAAGGGATGTGGGTTTATATTCCCTGTCTGTTTTCTATATCGCCTTAGCCAATTTCCAATACACGAATGGTTAGTTATTTTGTGCATTGCATACTTATCATTGTGTACCTTTTACAGGGGAGTGTCATGGAACAGCCGCTTATAAAGCACAGACCACGTCTATCTATGACGTAATCGTCAAAGATTAATATTATTTTTACCACGGGTTTGGACTCAAAGCGTTTGAAGGACGTCATATTAGAATATCCAATAGATTATATCTTCTTATCTAGTAGTCAGTGAACTATATGATCATTCAATGACCCTGCTATTGTATTGTTCATGTTTATTCTATGGTTAATCTTTGTGATAATGTGGTCTTTTCGAATAAATGTGAATCTGCGCAGGTCTTAGCATTGCTTGTTTATATCTGTATTGCTGTTGGAGATCCGGTAATTAAAAAGGGGGGTGGCTATGATTGCATTAATAGGTTTAATCCACATCTTTGTGTCTCTCCTAAGGAAGGATTTGTATTTCACTCGGCATAGTCTTTTTGTGTTCAATAATTTGAGGAGATATGTAGTTGTTTGTTGTGTTTATTTTGAAGGAATTACTGTCCATTACTGTTTGAATTTTCTTTTTAAAATTAAAATATAATCTAGCCTAAAACAAATACAAATGTAAGAGGGGAAAAAAAATTAACCGATAAACATGAATTCTCTAAATATGAAATCATACCCAGGCCATTTACATACCTGACAGCAATGCAATGCTCCAAGCATTGACATTCCTGACAAATGCATTCAAACAATTGACCAGTGCAAGAATAGACTTTGTAACTGACGATTGCATTGAGGACTCTGTAAACAAATGAAGATCATTGCATTGTCTGAATGAACACAAAAATTGTAAATTTTTGCATAGCAACATACAAAGAACATTCATGTATGCTTCCTGTAAAAAAACTATGTAAACTTTTGTACAGCAGCATACAAGGAACATTCATGTATGCTTCCTGTAAAAAAACTATGTAAATTTTGTACAGCAGCATACAAGGAACATGCATGTATGCTTCCTGTAAAAAATGTCAGAAACTGTTATTTCTCTTCACGGTCATATTGGATAACAGATCGGCCTTAGGTGAACGATATTTTAGACGATAGATGATACCCACAGAGCTTTAGTTGTTTTTGAGGAAAAGATTATAGACGTGAACACCTTCGGTTAATACCAAGTAAACCAATGAATATGTTTTTCGTAGTTTCATAAATTATTCACGATATGAATATTTCTATCATCCGTACTTGAAACTTTATTTCCCCATAACTATAACATCCCCTTGCACGCACGCATGTCCGAATGTCAGGAGTTATTACGACAAGTGAGTGTAATGTTGGTTGTCGTCTATCAATTACGTAACAACATGTACAGTCTAACCTGCTTTGTATATATATATTTTATTTGGAAATCTACCCCTTTACAACGGGGGCAACCACTACCAGGGTAATAGTGGCTGCGTTCATTAGATACAAAGTTATATTTACAAATGACACATAGTATAATAGCGAAAATATGTAGAATAAAAAGTTCATAGTGTGAAATTAGTATTTCAATATAAGTATACTATTAAATTGGCAATACATAAAAAGTCATCATATACATAAAACTACAAAAATCTACATAATGTATAAAACATATCTTAAAGTAAAATACAGACAATAGTTGAATACAAACATACATGATGAATAAAACAAGTGATATTTATAAAAATAATAGAAAAAAGAAACAACGAGTTAAGTCATAAAACATTTGATTGTGCTACAATGATATTTCTTTCATGGTATAACTTCTTTAAAAGATTTCTTCCAATTACATCTAAATGCATGCTTGTTATTTGACAAAAAATACTATACTGTATATAAAATATGGTCTCTGTGGGATAGCGAGTGTATTGCTAAGTCACTGGTGATATCATCTGTCACTTTTCTGACAACTGTTTCTGATTGGAAATAGAGTTGAATACAACCTCATGAATATGCATAGTACATAATAATTGTGCTAACCAAACACTATCAACGTATACTCCTACGATGTGAACAGAAATCAAAGTGGTGTTTTTTCTATTTATTTATTATTTAACTTTGTCTGTTATTTGATTTTTTTTTCTTGTGCAATTTCGATATAATGTCTTATATACATGTAATGATATATGTAGGTAAAAGCTTCATATGTCTATAAATCTTGTGTCTGGTCCTTTTTGTATCATTGATCAAATGCAATAATTATCAGCTGAAAATCAGTCTTTTATTTTCTATGCATCGCATTGTAGACCATTGTTTGTATTTTCGTCTTTTTTTAAGTTCGAATTACGGCTTATGATTACTCCTTCGAAATTACTTCTTCAAAGCTTTCTTTTACATACATCTTAAGATATATCATAAAATTGTCATAAATTAGTCCTATATGTAGGTAGGACATAATATTTCATACCTTCGAATAATGGTTTACTAATGTTGTATTTAATTGTCTTTCAAATTCGAGTTTGTAATATATAATGTACCGTTGACAATCAAGTGACACTATTAACCTAGTTCTCATACGTAACGAATTATTTGCTTTTTTTTTTTACAAAACGTCAAAAGAGCTGTTGAATTATTATCAATTAATTAAACAGTACATAGCAGATTCACACAGACGGATGTAGACTAGAATGAATGAACTCGGTATCTTGACAGAATGTCCTTATAGCACTTTGTTTTAACTACAAATGGATTTCATTCCCTTATTATCGAGGCTAACACGTGTAGTGGATGATATTTTCAATAACACAATGTATTTGTACAGTGAACTTACTAGAGTAGCTTCCAGTAATGACAATCACAAAATCGAAAGTTTCATGTAAAATATTTATGAATGTTTTATCACCAATGCCCATGGGTAACGTCTTTAGTATAACCTAAAATTCTAAACAAGGTTATTGTATTTGTTAGAAAATTATTTCCTAACCTGAATCATACTATTTTAAATGATAAAAAATTGTATAATTATGAAAAGACAAACAGAGATGGTAAAATTATCACTAATATCAGCAAAACGAACAATCACCTCTGACCTCAAATAGTTGATACATGAAAAAGATTACGAAATATCACGTTGTAAATGCAGGTCCTTGATTGTGACAGGCACAAAACATGGATCCTAAAGCTCTCCTTCTTAATAATGGGATATCCAACTGCAATAAATGATATATAAAACAAATGATTAAAAAGATGTTCATATATAAGATACTTTTCTTTTTGGAAAAATAATTTGTAGAATTAAATTAGAAAAAAATATGAATAATTAAAAGGTTACATTTGTTATTTGGAATATATATGTTCTTTATATAATGTATGAATAATTAATGACAAGAAAACTATAATTAAATAAGACGGCGAAACAACTATATTATCATGGCTTTTCAATAAAGTAATATTATTGTGAACATTCGCAGGATGGGCTCTCAACATGGATGACATGTTTTATGGTTATACGAGTTTTAAATAATATGAAAATAATGGACATTCAAAAAAGTATGAAGACACCAAAGCAATAATCAGAAAAAGGACAAACAATGATCTGTTAAACACTACACAGAAAGCTAAAGATTGAGAAACACGAACCTAAGTAATGACCAGGGATGAACTTAGATGAGCCGGATGCAAATATTTCAGCCCCGAGGGAATTCGGGATGAAATAGAAATAGAACCTAGTTTGTCCTCAATAGGTAACATATTCCCGTCCTTCAGTTGATCTAGACGAATCAAACACACAAATCGTCCCTATGTACGTGATGTAAATGAATAATATCTCGTGTTTGGAGAATGTCGCCATTCATGACATTCTACGTAAAGCGATAATTGCAGTAGCTCTTAATTATCAACAGTTTGTTAAGAGCGACCATATCCCATATATATCCTTTTATCATTAAACTGTCCGGCCCTATCCCATATATATCGTTTTATCTGTAAATTGTCTGGCCATTTCATAGATTATCTGTAAATTGTCCGGCCATATCCCATATCTATTGTTTTATCTTCAAATTGTCCGGCCATATCTCATGTATATCGTTTTATCTGTAAATTGTCTGGTCATATATCCCATATATATTGTTATCGACGGACTAGCGTAGCCTACGTGTATTTTTATCATGTGATAAGTTTATAAGGTGTTGTTACTCTGTGGTCTTGTTTTGTTGTGTAGTTGTCCACTTCCAGCATATATACAATCAAGCGTATACATGTACATGGAAATATATTTATTATGTCCAGATTTTGCATTCCATTTATATAATTCAATCCAGAGTAACAATAACTATACTTAATACATAACAAAATAACCCTGATGGATGCTGGCCTTCCGGACCCCTACAAGATAGATTGTAATTTGACATTGTTTTCGCTTTAATGTTAAGAATATAATGGCTGCTATATAATAAAGTTCTGTATAAGGTTGTTAAAGTGGCGGGATATATCGTATCTTAAATTCATATTCAATAACGAAGCTCTCAATAAAGGCTGAACATTTGTAGTAAACATTGGACTGGTTCTTAGTGAGCAAGATAAAAATGGCGACCTCTTGCTACTAAAATGTTAAATATTTATAAGAATATCAGCTCCCTGGTATCGACTTTAACTCAAGTTATCTTATTCCAAAATGTTAATTAATATACGTAATGGAGTTATTAATATATTTGGCTCAGAGAACCGTTAACTCTGTATCAAAATGCATCTTGTACCTTGTAAATTAGACTCAGTTATGGCTTATCTGTGTGATGCGTCCTTGACGACAGTCAGATTTGAGATGTCAAAACGTCAAATCGACACTGTATTCATACCCTCCGGCAAAACCATTGCGCGGCTCACAGAACTGAAAATCGCTTATTACTTATTACTAACAATTATATTCCTGGCTCATGGCATAGAATATGCATCTAGTTTCATAAATCGGTGAAAGTTTGTCGTTACTTCAATGAAATAGCGAAAGTTAATAATAAAACAATACAATTCTCTATCGAAGAACCTACCTATAATGTTTTTGCGTGACGTCATTTTAACGGAAAATAGTCCTCAAGCAGCACTTAATAAACATACTTATTACATGTATATTACATGTAGATTTCAATATTCAACAACCTAATTATGAAAATGGAAGGCCAGCCATTAATTTATAATAACAATTTACTTGAATCTAATTCTTATTCAAGTTACTATCAAAATACGGTAAACTGGAAGAAACCATTCAACAAAATGGCGATCTCCTTTTAAATGAACAAGCCCTGTCACTATGGAATTCCTGAGAAAGCACACCGATAACGGTGTCATGGAACCGCTAATGTTAATGAATAGGTAACTGAACTTATGTTTTACAAGCTCTTTACTACCTGAACATGTTTAAAGCAATTTAAATACGTGAAATAAGGGTAATAACAAAATTACAGAACTCCAAACAATCTTACAAAGGGAAAGTCAAAACTCACAAGTATATAAACAGACAAAATCAGTCAACAACCGGAAAACTGTGAAAACCGTAATGAAAACGTGATCGAGGTGCCTGAACTTTACGAGTTGAATTTTAACGCAATTGACACTTATTAATTAAGACTCATAATACAGTTTTCGGCAATGATTTAGGTAATTTCTAAAATAGCACTGACCGGAATTAATAATAACCGATAAAATAACTAGCCAAAGGTGTCTTAGTGTATTATTACCATCTAAGACTTGCATATTTTACAAATTTAACCCCAAATTATTAAATGTCAGATATTATATTATTTTTATAAAATTAATGTCACATATCAAGTTTAGAACCGTAAGTTTATAACAATATAGATTATCTGTAAATTGTCCGGCCATATCCCATATCTATCGTTTTATCTTCAAGTTGTCCGGCCATTTCCCATATATATCGTTTTATCTGTAAATTATCTGGCCATATCCAATATATATCGTTTTATCTGTAAATTGTTCGGCCATATCCCTTATATATCGTTTTATCTGTAAATTATCTGTCCATTTCCCATATATATAGCTTATCTGCAAATTGTCCGGCCATATCCCATATATATCGTTTTATCTGTAAATTGTTCGGCCATATTCCATATATATCGTTTTATCTGTACATTGTCTGGCCATATCCCATATATATAGTTTATCTCCAAATTGTTCGACCATATCCCAATATATATCGTTATATCTGTAAATTATCTGGCCATATCCCATATATATAGTTTTATCTGTAAATTGTCCGGCCATATCCCATATATATCGTTTTATCTGTAAATTGTCCGGCCATATCCCATATATATCGTTTTATCTGTAAATTGTTCGGCCATATCCCATATATATCGTTTTATCTGTAAATTATCTGGCCATTTCCCATATATATAATTTATCTGCAAATTGTCCGGCCATATCCCATATATATCGTTTTATCTGTAAATTGTTCGACCATATCCCATATATATCGTTTTATCTGTACATTGTCTGGCCATATCCCATATATATAGTTTATCTCCAAATTTTTCGGCCATATCCCAATATATATCGTTATATCTGTAAATTATCTGGCCATATCCCATATATATAGTTTTATCTGTAAATTGTCCGGCCATATCCCATATATATCGTTTGATCTGTAAATTGTCTTGCGATATCCCATCTATATAGTTTGATCTGTAAATTGTATGGCCATATCCCATATATATAGCTTATCTGCAAATTGTCCGGCCATATCCCATATATATCGTTTTATCTGTAAATTGTCCGCCATATCCCTCCCTTATATATCGTTTTATCTGTAAATTGTCTGGCCATTTCCCATATATATAATTTATCTGCAAATTGTCCGGCCATATCCCATATATATCGTTTTATCTGTAAATTGTCCGGCCATATCCCTTATATATCGTTTTATCTGTAAATTGTCTGGCCATTTCCCATATATATAATTTATCTGCAAATTGTCCGGCCATATCCCATATATATAGTTTTATCTGTAAATTGTCTAGTCATATCCTATATATATATATAGTTTGATCTCTAAATTGTCTTGCGATATCCCATCTATATAGCTTGATCTGTAAATTGTCTGACCATATCCCATATATATAGTTTATCTGCAAATTGTCCGGCCATATCCCATATATATCGTTTTATCTATAAATTGTCTGACCATATCCCATATATATAGTTTATCTCCAAATTTTTCAGCCATATTCCATATAAACGTTTTATCTGTAAATTATCTGGCCATTTCCATATATATCGTTTTATCTGTAAATTGTCTGGCCATATCCCATATATATAGTTTATCTGCAAATAATTTTCCGGCCATATCCAACATATATCGCTTTATCTGTAAATTATCTGTCCATATCCCATATGTATATCGCTTTATCTGTAAACTATCTGGCCATATTCCATATATATCGTTTTATCTCTAAATTGTCTGGCCATATCCCATATATATTGTTTTATCTGTAAATTATCTTGCCATATCCCATATATATATCGTTTCATTTGTAAATTGTCTGGCCATATTCCATATTTATCCTGCAATGACAGCATTTACCGACCAATATAGCCTGCCGAACATTTTTTTTTTGGATATTGGTCAGTTATAAATAGAACATACAAATGTAAGCTTCGTCCACTCCGGAACTCATCGGGGCACATCGGGGGTTATTGTTTTCAAATACATACACAAAATTATTTCAAATACTTTTATCATCGTCCAGTAGACGTTTATTTACGATTTAAAATTGCAGGATAAATACAATACATGTGCACTGTCGAAGCATATAGGTAAATAGGTGTATTCGGCGCGAAACGCGGGAAAAAGCTCGGCGAAGCCTTGCCTGTTCCCCCGTTTCTAAGCCTCATACACATATTACCTATGTGCTTCGACAGTGCATACGTATTGCATATATATCGCTTAATCTGTAAATTTTCAGGGCATATCCCATATATATTGTTTATCTGTAAATTGTCTGGACATATCCCATATATATAGTTTATCTGCAAATTATTCGGCCATATCCCATATATATCGTTGTACTTGTAAATTGTCTGGCCATATCCCATATATCGTATTATTTGTAAATTATCTGGCCATATCCCATATATATATCGTTTTATTTGTAAATTTTCTGCCCATATCCCATATATATTGTTTTATCTGTATATTATCTGTATTATCTGGCCATATCCCATATATATATCGTTTTATTTGTAAATTGTCCTGCCATATCCCATCAATATCGTTTTATCTCTAAATTGTACTTTACTTTATAATGATTTTATTGTCAATATATATACAATTGGATAGGAAACAAGTTTCTACAACTTACTAGTCCCTCTCCATACAAATGCTTTAATAGCATATAAATAAAACACATCAAATAACAGCAAATGTACAGGCTATATCAATTATAATTAGTAAACTAAGCAAAATAATGTCAAACTAAGTATCCATATTAAATATTGTTTTAATATTTAACAGAAGAAAATAGAGGGAAGAAAAGGGGGTGGAATAAAACTAATAAATTGTGTTGAGATAATATCACGGTTGGGGATAAATAATTATTAAATCTACAAGTTTGTGCGGCCATATCCCATATATATGCAGATTATTAGGCATTTTGTTTTTGGGACTGACTTGATCACGGGGTATATTAAGTGAACCAGAACGGCGAGCCTCATATACCCTGTGATAAAGTCAGTCCCAAAAACAAAATGTCTAATATTCCGGTTATCGGTAATTTATAATTAACTTTCAAAAAAATAATAAAATGAATTCTTTAAAACGACATTTTGATGGGGTTATTATCTTGCGGATGGATCTGATTTTGAAATGTGATTCGGTTCTGGCGCGCGAGATTCATTCAAAAACTAGTTAGCGATGCGGCAAGATGTGTTTTTTACTATTTGACGTGTTTTATACATTATGATGGTTTTGTTGGATTTAAGTGTGCTTTGGAAATTATAATGTTCGAATATGATACCGGTAAATAATATTTGTCATAAAAACTTGTGCTAAAACCGTATCGAATACGCTTCACTGAAATATTCTGAATGTAGGTCAAATCAATTAGCATCCATAATAATCCCACACGGAAGGCATTTAAGATTTTATGTTATTAATTTTAGAAAGTTAACCCTTACATGTCCAAAGAGCCTATTTTTAGGCTTTTCAAACCACTCCTCGAGTGCCAACGGCCTATTTGTAGGCTTTGCGTAAAACGTCATTCATCGATGACGTCACAGTCAGCATGACGTCACAAGTTCAATGATAGTGCCGTTCTATAATATATTTTTTTTTTTTTTCAATTATTCAGAACCTACCTCTTTACAACGGTGGCGAGCATCAACGTACCAATGTTTGCGTCTAATAATCATAAATTATACAACTATATTAAAATGAGTATAAATCATACACGGACATTGAATATAACACATTTGAAATCATCAAAGAAAAAAAAAACATCATGGTCATTGTCATAATAGTCATAACATATTATCACAGAAACAATTGTGTCATTCTTCATTAAAACAAAATTATATACATTGTATATTTTTAATTGCACTTAATTATAAGTAAAATATAAGAATGACATATAAAATAAAAGAAACATAATATTAAGCGAGTTCCTGATAATCGACACATGACTCAATTACAATTCCGAGCCAACCAGTCTTTCTTTGCTCTTTCTCCTTAATGTACGTACTTAGTGGAGAAGCAACAAATACCAATTTTATAGTCTTTGGTTTGACCCGATCGGGGATAGAACGCACGACCTACCGCATTCGACATTTTAATAACGATTATATGTATATATATATATATATATATATATATATATATATATATAGGGTACTGTAGGGTACCCTCTGAAATAGCCCCAACTTTCCGTTCAGGATTAGGATTTATTAACTTGTGTTTAATTTAAAGGTCTAGGCAGGGCCGCCAAGAGAATTTTTGGGCCCCAGGGAAAAAGGAAGCTTGGCCCCCCTCCTCCAATTCTCCAAATAATGATACTCAAACTAAGTCCACCGCGGTGTGTCATAAGGAAGGAATCAGTACAGCAAAAATGAATTGATGAATTGTGATTTAGAAAACAGCTTTCTACTTGTTTATTTGTCTGGACCATTAATTATAATGATCTGGTACATTTATTAATACATAGATGTATTTTTATAAACTAAAAACAATAGTCAAATTATTGTATCGACAACCAAATATAAAACATATCTTCACTAATTTAATGCCCTAGGCAGCTGAATAAGTACACGTTTTAGTCTAAGTCTACAACATTTTTATTTGAAAAAGCATAGGGTAAAAACAATTTCAGCAGAAAATGTTCCTCAGATAGGATTCCGAGGCTTTGGAAAAAATTGTAACGGGCCGGGTATCTATTGAAAATGATATGTTAAAGTAAATTAAAATAAATAGGAAAATAATCTGTAAGAAAGGGTTCGTACCTAAGTTAATTCTTAGGGTTCGAGATTTATTGTGTAAAATGAAAAGAACCTATCCAAATTAATTGTATTATTTTAAAATGATAGAAAATTGTATATCTCAATTTAGCTCAGTAAACTACAACTATAACTATAAATAGAATGTTGGCTCGCTTTGAGCTATTCAACGATCAAACGTTTTATCAGAATAACAGGCAAGACTTAAATCAGTCACTTCTGCTATTCTTTAAACCCTGAAGTCTTGTTTTAGCTCAGTTCAGCTCAATATACCTATTTAATCTTGCTTATCTTCTCGGCGTTTACTTTTCAAGTGACACAAAACGAATCCAACGATCCGCGGCATTTTGACCGCCTTATATACTCTAAAATTTACTCGGGATCCTCTAATTAATCGATCATTTCTATGTAAACACCCGAGAATTCTACAATGGGCTTTCCAACTTTATAAATACAACATTGACGTAATGGAAAAATAGCGCTTTCAGTAAAGTGTTCATTTCATTTCACTACAAATTACCAAGAGGAACCCTCGTGCCTCGTTTTACCCACTTGCCTTCATAAGAATATTAATCAGTTTAAAGTTAAACTGAAGTCAATATACCAAAATTTGGTAGAAACTACTTTTGATACCAACAACTATTGTAGGCCTACTTTGCAAGTCAGTTGACTTGTGCGTGTCTGAGATGTCATCCCTTTTTTTTTTAATCTCTCTCAGTCTCTCTCTCGACATCTTTTGTACCGACCCGCTCAGCATACCTTGATTATAATTTGTTAAATTTGTATGTTGCAATGTTTGACAATGACAATGTGGTGACTGACGAAGTGAAATTAATAAATAGATGAAAAATAAAGGGTCACCTGAACTGAATCAATTGAGTTTAACAAAAGTCTGATCATGTCTACTCACCATTATTGAGCCCCTCCCCCTGCAATCCTCGATCTGCTACTCTCAGAGGTAATTCTTAGGAACTTAGCCTGGGACCCCATTTCCTATGTATTTGTCTATAGCAAATCACTTATGCCTACATATTTCAGAGCCCTTATATACAAATTAGTGGGGCCCCTCCACCTGCAACCCTCGATCTGCCAGTGTCAATGGTTGTTCTTAGGGGAGCCCAAGCTGTCGGGCTTGGCTCTCATTTGAGTCATTTAATATACATTTACAAATTGAAAATCACTAAATATATGTGCATGGTCCCCTAAACTCATGGGCCCCAGCGGCTGCCCCGGCTGATCCCCACCCTCTCAGTGAGCCTGGGTCTAGGGTATGTACTTACATATGTTGATATTGCCAATGCGTAAACCTACTTAAAAAGGTCCTCCCGATATAAGCAAAGTTTTCAGGCCACGCCAGCGAGTTAATCAAGGCAACAGAAATAGACTTGTACGTTTTGGAAAGGGGAAACAGCGAAACTGTATTCTCTGTACTACACCAAACATACGCTCTAGAGCAATCACTATATGCTCGAGATGTAATAAAGTGGTTCATGCCATGTGCTTGTTTCGGCATTGAACTTTAAGAAACATATTAAACATATTGACAATTCATAGCTTTTGTCAATATATATTTTTAGATGGATAGATTAACGTGTTGAAAGAACAAAACTTAATGGGTGAAAAAAAAACACAGATCACAGGCAATAATTAAATTGTTATATATCTTTGTTGAACTTTCTCATATATAAGGTTAAAATCCAACACTCATTACTCGGAGCTGGACTAGAGAGATACTCATGTCATTTATGTCGATTCTTTCAACTTTACATGTGAATATTTACCATGCTTCCTCCATACTATTTGTTATTTAATGTTGATATATATAGCAGAGAGTTATGGTATTTAACGTCACTTTCAACAATATTTAAGCTATATCGTGATGGTCAGTTTTTTTTTGGTGGAGGAAACCGGAATACCCGGGGAAAACATCAACCTACCGGAAGTCGCCGAAAAACTTTATCACATAATGTTGTATCGAGTACACCTCGCCTGAGTGGGATTCGAACTCCCAGCGTTAGTAGTGATAGGCAGTGATTGCATAGCTAGTTATAGAAAAAATATCCACCTAACATAAGATCACAACCACGACATTGTTTTTTTTAGGGCAAAAGCGTATGTCAAATTTTACATTTATTTCATTATTTAAAGTGTGATAAAGGCGCATGCAATTTTACATGAGTGTGGGAAGTGTACAATTTTACATTAGACACATTTTTTTTTAAATACATCAGTAATTTTCTATTTTACCCATTAAGGTCTGAAAAAAGATTGTGCAATTTTACATTGTAAATTTACAACCCACAAAGTCTAAACACGTGTGTGTAATTTTACATTGTAAATTTACAACCCACAAAGTCTAAACACGTGTGTGTAATTTTACATTACAATTTACACTCCACAAAGTCAAAAAACGTGTGTGCATTTTTACATTAGGTCATGTAATTTTTTTTAAAATACGCAGTAATTTTCTGTTTTACATTTTAAGGTGTAAATTTTTTTTACATTATACCCCACAAAGTCTAAAAAAAACTGCAATTTTAGGTCATGTATTTGACTTTATAATGATTTTATTGTCAATATATATATACCATTGGATTACTTACTAGTCCCTCTCCATACAAATACATTAATAGCATAAACAAAACAAATCAAATGACAGCAAATGTACAGGCTATATCAATTATAATTAGTAAATTAAGCAAAATCATGTCAAACTAAGCATACATATTAAATATTGTTTTAATATTTAACAGGAAAAAAAAGGGGGGGGGGGTAAAACTAATAAATTGTGTTGAGATAATATCACGGTTGGGGATAATTTTGCACTGATTTGAACAATAAAGTATTAAATTCTTCACTAATTACGTTGCATCCAAAGAGTATATATTCTATAGAGATGGGAACAATGTTATTAAAATAGTTAAACAGAGAAGTTCTATCGTGTTGATAAAGTGGACATTCAAGAAAAAAATGAATAGCATCCTCAAATAAATGACCACATACACAACGTGGATCATTCTTCAAATTTACTCTATATAAATCGGCATTAAGGCCACTACATCTATGTCTTAGCTTAGTATGTATTATGTTAGTTTTCCTATCGCCAATATTGTAAAATGAAGCCACCGGAATTTGGACAGGCTGAATGGCTTTTTTAAATATGGAAAAAGTGGGTAGAGATTTTACACTATCAGATAAGGAATTCCACAACTTTATAGTGGAAGGAAAGAAAGACTTGTATTGTGACGTTTTACACTGATAATGTCATAACTTCACGGTAAACATATTTGACTAAAAATCTCTTGGTACTGATCAGTGAAAGGGGCTTGGCATCCAAAGGGTTAATTAATTTATATATATTTGCATATCCAGAATACAGAAGTTTTATTTGAGTCTTCCCTGTTACTGATCAGTGCTATGTTGTATTAAATTTGAGCTCTTTTCGGTAATGGGATTGATTTCAATTTTAAATCATCATTAGATATTGCAGTGTATATACAATGTAAGCCTAAGGATGTTCAATCTTTACAAAGTAGTTATTTCTTGGTTTTCTATCATTTTGGTTTTGAGACTACGACATTGATCTTTTCCCGTATTATTGATTTTGATGACGCAACCAATCTTTTTTTAAAACAAGTATATTCATGCGCGGTAGTTGACGCATTCCTAATATGGACTGACCTTTATAATTTTGATATCACGACCAGTACGTTGAGATAAGCTTTATCAATCGACACACTTCAAAGAAAAACTACACAAATTACCGATAAATATCGTTTAATCTGTAAATTGTCTGGGCATATCCCATATTTATAGTTTATCTGTAAATTGTCTGGACATATCCCATATATATAGTTTATCTGAAAATTGTCCGGCCATATCCTATATATATCGCTTTATTTGTAAATTGTATCGATTGATAAAGCTGATCTCAACGTACTGGTCGTAATTTCAAAATTATTAGGTCAGTCCATATTAGGCATGCGTCAACTACCGCGCATGAATATTCTTGTTTTAAAAAAGGATTGGTTGCGTCATCAAAATCAATAATACGGGAAAAGGTCAATGTCGTGGTCTCAAAACCAAAATGATAGAAAACCAAGAAATAACTACTTTGTAAAGATTGAACATCCTTAGGTTTACATTGTATATATACACTGCAATATCTAATGATGATTTAAAATTGAATTCAATCCAATTACCGAAAAGAGCTCAAATTTAATACAACATAGCACTGATCAGTAACAGGGAAGACTCAACTAAAACTTCTATATTCTGGATATGCAAATATATATACATTAATTAACTTTCTAAAATTACCAACACAAAATCTTAAATGCCTTCCGTGTGGGATTATTATGGATGTTAATTGATTTGACCTACATTCAGAATATTTCAGTGAAACGTATTCGATACGGCTTTAGCACAAGTTTCTATGACAAATTACTTACCGGATTCATATTCGAACATTATAATTTCCAAAACACACTTAAACCCAACAAAACCATTATAATGTATAACACACTTCAAATAGTAAAAACAATACCTTGCCGCATCGTTAACTAGTTTTTGAATGAACCTTGCGCGCCAGAACCGAATTACAGTTACAAAACCAGATCCATCCGCAAACAAATAATCCCATGAAAATATCGTTTTAAAGATTTCATTTTATTATTTTTCTGAAAGTTAATTATATATTACCGATAAATAGAACATTAGACAGTTTGTTTTTGGGGCTGACTTTAAATATCGTTTAATCTGCAAATTGTCCGGCCATGTCCCATATATATCGTTTTATCTGTAAATTGTCCGGCCATATCCCATATATTTCTTTTTATCTGTAAATTATCCGGCCGTATCCCATTAATCAATCAATCAATTTCATCTCAGATACAAGAATGGTAAAACATGCTTATATTATATAATTTCATGCTTTTTGTTTTGTATTTTGTTTTTGTTTTGTCTCCTTTTTTTTCATTTTTCAAAGAATTTATTTATAATGTTGTATATTGTATTTTACTATTGCTGATGCATGTACTATTGTAATTATTTATCATGTGGAGAGGACCCTTGTAAATTGTTATAATTTGTGTCCAATCCAATTGTTATAATATTTAGCAATAAAATATGTTTAATCTAATATTTAGTTTTATCTCTAAATTGTACTTTACTTTATAATGATTTTATTGTCAATATATATACAATTGAATAGGGAACAAGTTTCTACAACTTACTAGTCCCTCTCCATACAAATGCTTCAATAGCATATACATAAAACACATCAGATAACAGCAAATGTACAGGCTATATCAATTATAATTAGTAAACTAAGAAAAATAATGTCAAACTAAGTATACGTATTAAATACTGTTTTAATATTTAACAGAAGAAAATAGAGGGAAAAAAAGGTGGGTGATAAAACTAATAAATTGTGTTGAGATAATATCACAGTTGGGGATAATTAATTATTAAATCTACAAGATTGTACGGCCATATCCCATATATATCGTTTTATCTGTAAATTGTACGGCCATATCCCATATATATAGATTATCCGTAAATTGTCCGGCCATATCCAATATATCGTTTATCTGTAAATTGTCCGGCCATATCCCATATATATCGTTTTATCTGTAAATTGTACGGCCATATCTCATATATATAGTTTATCTGTAAATTGTACTGCCATATCCCATGTATATAGTTTTACCTGAAAATTGTCCGACCATATGCCATATATATAGTTGTATCTGTAAATTATCTGGCCATATCCCAAATATATTGTTCTATCTGTAAATTGTACGGCCATATCCCATATATAGTTTATCTGTAAATTGTACGGCCATGTCCCATATATATAGTTTTATCCTGCAATGACTGCATTTACCGACTAATATAGCCTGCCCAATATTTTTTTTTGGATATTGGTCAGTTATAAATAGGACATACAAATGTAAGCTCCGCCCACATCGGGGGATATTGTTTTCAAATACATACACAAAATTATTTCAAATACTTTTATCATCGTCCAGTAACCGTTTATTTACGATTTAAAATTGCAGGATAAATACAATACATGTGCACTGTCGAAGCATATAGGTAAATATGTGTATTCGGCGCGAAACGCGGGAAAAGGCTCGGCGAAGCCTCGCTTTCCCCCCCGTTTCTAAGCCTCATACACATATTACCTATATGCTTCGACAGTGCACAAGTATTGTATATATATCGTTTTATCTGAAAATGGTACGGCCATATCCCATATATATCGTTTTATCTGAAAATTGTACAGCCATATCCCATATATATATATATATATATATATATATATCAGGGGCGGATCCAGGATTTCTAGTTAGGGGGGGGGGGGCACTTAAAAAAATTGCGCCGAGCGGAGGGAGGTGCGAAAATTTTTGGGGTATTTCGTGTGAAAAATCACGATTTTACGCCAAAATATCTTATTTTTTCCAATTTTAGGGGGGCGCGCGCCGGATGCGCCCCCTGGATCCGCCCCTGTATATCGTTTTATCTGTGGTAATTAAAACATAAGTTCATTTGTTCAAACCACTGTAACATTAATTGTTTGTACATTTGCTCACCTGTGGATATCGGTGAACAAATGCTTTAACTTGACATTAAATAGCAGTACGAAGCATTTTAACTATCATACTGCCATATCTTATTTGGATTTAAGGAGGAAATGTGGGCATCAACATTTCTACTTAAATGACCAGGCCATCATTCCATATAGCTTGTCATATGATCAATTTGTTTATGGCAATTCAACGAAATACATATTTTTTTTATTTTACATTCTATGATTGTTGGAATTATATCTTCATCAGACCGTTTTAACATCGTCAAATATCTTGCTAAGTTATTATTTTTTGATTAAATACAAGACGAGAAGCTGCATGCATCAGAGTTCTGGTGATGTACTATTTTTATGCTTTGTTATACTAGTGCTATTTTTCAGTGTTAGTAATGTACAAATATAACATACAAAGCTTAACATGTAAAACCACGTGTGCAACTTCATTGTTTTTGTGAAATAAATTTGTCTTTTGCTCTAGTTTACTTTACTTTTCGTTGATCATGATTAAACATAGGGTTATAGTTAAAGGTTATGGTGTTTAACGCCACTTTCAACAATATTTCAGCTATATAGTAGTGTTCAGTTTTATTGGTGGAGGAAACAGGAGTACCCGGAGCAATCACCGAGCTATCGTGAGTCACGGACAAACACTATCACATAATGTTGTATCGAGTACACCTCGCCATGAGCGGGATTCGGGCTCACAACTTAAGTGGTGATCGACACTGATTGCATAGGCACCATACGATCCTGACCACGACGGTTCCCTGATTATAAATAAAAATTGAAGAACAATGTTTAATAATATAACCACCCACAACATGAACTACCCCGACTGAAAACACCACTCACACACGTTTAATGTTTTATTTTATCATTATTCCTATGCCAACCAATAATATTTACAAATCAGCTATTATCAAAATAATTTTGATTCTAAATACAAAATCAATTATTTTCAAAAGAATTGGAAATTTTTGATGTCTTTTCTTTAATAAAATTTATATCATTTAAATAATCAATATACCAATATTGATCTGCCTCTTTTAAAAAACCCTCTAACAATGACTATTCTTTATGTATAAAAGCACCAGAGATATACATGTGTATAATATCTAACTTGCTCAAAGCAGTACTATTGCCATGTACAACAAGTATAAGGCAGCAACGAGACACATCAATATAAAGACATGATCAGCCATCAGTATAGCAAACTTTATTTATCCATCACAAGCAATAACATCAGTTTTTTGCCTTGGTTTCACGAATCAGAAATGTCTTGTGGCTAACTTAATCGTATATTTCTATAAGCCATTCATAAACCAAAGACTCGTGCAATCAAACATGTTCTTATCAAAAATAACAAAGTGAATATAGTATCGGTGTTAATATATCAATAATGAGCACCTGTGGTCTAACGTTGAAATTAAATTGTGTCTACTGCTTTAATCTAATATATCCAAATTAGAAAACGCTATATGCTACAATTCACAGATCAGTTTTGTAACGATTGGAAAATAAAGGCAAATGATTAAATTATAAGAAAATTATAAGAAAATCCAAGGGTTAATAGCCTGAATAAGTAATGGTATAAGAATAACCTCGTTATTTTGCTCTCGGTTTTAACCTGATTGTCTCTCGGTGGTCGGTCGTGATTATTTTATAGCCTTGTCCATAATTTATATTCGGGATAAACCAAATAATTACTACTCAAAATCTGTATGTTTAATGTTATTTATTCACTGAAATGTGTTAGTGTTGTAAGTGTATGAAACACGTGTGTATTTTCTGAAAACAACAAAAGACTATACATGTATCATACTATAAAGTACATCCAAAGATGTTACATTATTTTCAAGCAATTATTGGACAAATAGAAATTGACGTACATCCAGGTGAATCATTAGTTAGTATAATGTAAACATACTAGTATTTTATTTGATAAAACATATGAAATCGGGCAAAAATTATTACAACATTTAAAACGATGTATGATAATTTTAACCACTTGTTAGTCGACAGGTTGATTAACAGTTGTCTGATAATATTTAAAAAGCTTTTATTTAATTTTTTTTTTATATCGATGGTGACTTTTTAAAGATTGTAAGTTTTAAAGCATTTAAAGGCATATTGTCTTCCACAATTGTCATTTTTTCATATCCAAAATTATTGTCGTTTTCCGTACTGACCTTCATAAAATGAAGATTAAACACCGAATTATTGGCGAATACGCTACGAAACGTTGTTTTTTCGATTTAAAAAAGCTGACCATCGTTACTGGAAGCTAATTAATTATGCACTGACCTGAGCGAGGCCAAATCTATTTTTATCTATTTTCATGCCAGTAGCCCGGATGCTGCAGCATGTCGTGTTTGTTTACCTCGCAAATACGACCGTTTTATGCTACTCATTGACAATAATTTGATGTTGCCAGGTGCAAAATTACATATATTGAATAATATCTACCGAAAATGATCATAAGCATCATCATAAATTCATAAAATATGAAAAACGATTGAGAAAAGAAGGCAACATGCCTCGGCTTACCTATCAAGCAAAATATTTGCCACTTCAGCGTGAGCTTGGACGCGTAGCACTTCCTTCAGTTCGTTCCAACGGTCCAACTGATCCCCTACATATATCCTGCATTTGTTCCATTTGGAAGATACTGCACTTCTATTCCTCATTCTCTCTGAATCCGTCAAAGTCCGCTTTCTTCCACGCGTTAACACTTTCTCTTTTGCCCAAGAACCACATGTTGTTTATTGTTTCTAAACAGTATGCATGCTCAAGACGGGTTAACATAGAATGTCATATGAATAGAGTCGGGTTAAATTGAATTCTTGTCATCATGGACAATAATTCCGATAACGATAGTTTTGGGTCTTTTTTGTCAAAAAAAAAAGAACACAAATCGTATCTTTTGCAGCATAACTGTTTAATGATAGCTTAAACAAATCATTTACGACAATAATTTTGGGTATGAAAAAATTACGATTGTGGTAGACAATATGTCTTTAATTAAGACAAATTAGAAAATAGAAAATGTACTTATTGATTAAGAAGTAGTTTAAATATAATTGATAGTCTTGATCCAAAATCACCAGTAACCATTTTAAATATAACTGATATAGTTTTGATCCAAAATCACCAGTAACCATTTTAAATACAATTGATATAGTCTTGATGCAAAATCACCAGTAACCATTTTAAATATAATTGATACAGTCTTGATCCAAAATTACCAGTAACCATTTTAAATAAGTGACTAAGTCACAATCATGTGGCGTTAACCTACAAAAAATGTAGTAATTATGAGAAAGTTATCCAAGATAAGTAAATCGGCTGACGTTGTATATGTATTTAAGAGCAAAACAATAAGTGATCTGGATACTTAAATCCACTTCAATCATTTTACATAATTATCATATAGAATCATCTATTATATGTTTATGGCATGGAGTTGAAGAATATTTATAACGTAAATTCACCCTTTACATGTTGATTTCAAGAAATATTTGATGATTTCAAAAGGTAACCAGAAGCCGTAAATCGAAGAAAGGCCAAACAATACAATGGCCAAGCAAAAAAAAAGAAAAAAAGAAAAAAAGAAAAAAAAGGACATACGGACAAATAGTAATCTACAAAACACTACACAAAAAAACTAAAGATAGAGCCGGGGTGAACTCAATGATTTCTTAAAGAAAGAAGATATAGCATTGTGAGGGAAAAAAACCTTTGAAATTGTGTCGACTTTCGATGATAAAAAAGTAGAGTTGTGATCCCATTAACTCATTTAATCCACCACATTTATGTGTTCAAAGGTTGAGGTGAGAGTTTTGTTGATATTAGAATTGTTTTACATAGGACGCCGTAACTGAATAAGAAAAAAATGTTTTTTTTTTATTAAATTTGATCAGGCACTGAAAGTCCAATCTTTTAAATTCAATTTAAGAAACAAAACTCGCATTCAATTTATTTTTAATATTTAATGGCTAAGCACATTTATTTGTTGTACGTTGAGCATTTTGTGAAAAACAAATAATACAAAATGTCGATACTTGTTTTATTAGTATATCAATTTTGTACTTGTCGTATTATGTTATCATTTTTCTGTCTAAGAAACAATGAAAAAACCTTGTACAGTAATATTTCTGTACAATATTTTCAAATATATTTGACAATCGATATATTGTGATAGCTACCACATCTATAGCTCTACACCACATAATTGTTGAACTCTACCAGTAGACGAGTATTGTTATGCTAAATATAAATAAAGAAATCATTTCGGAGATATTCAGAACAAAATATATGAAATGTGTTAGATTTTGGCAAATTTGTGATTGTGCTTATTTCATAGAGGGTGTGCCGGGGGTAGAATAGGCACCAGGTTTCTCCGCCCTAGTGACACTAGTCCTCTAAAAGGGGTCAACCCCGCGGGAACCCCGGGGTATAGAAATGGGACCGAGAGCTTCTTCGGCTTGAAGGGGCGTCCGTCGGTTGTGCGGGATGCATAAATTCACAATCAACCCGTCCTGCGGATGAGACGTAAATAAAACCGAGGTCCCGTGTTGAGAGATTGGCACCCTCTCCGCACGTTAACGAACCCAGTGTAACAGCTCATTATGAGTATTATGCTAATGATGAGTGGTCCATAAGAGACCTGTTGCACTGGCAAAATTATCCGTCCCTACCCATCACCTTTCCTTGTTTCGAGTCCCGCGGCGTTTATATTTTTAAATGTTCTCGTTCTAAATATAGCTGAAAAATTGATCGCTGGACGTTAAACACCAATCAATCAATCATATTTCTAATCAACAACTGTGAAAAGTTTGACGATAACAAATGGTAATTGGAAGCCATAAATCGAAGAAGGACAGCCAATACAATGGCCAAAAGAAAGAAAAAGAAAAGAACAGACAACAATCTACAAAACACTACACAGAAAACTAAAGTTTGACAATCACGAACCGCACGGAAAATTAGGGTAAACTCAGATTCTCCGGAATGGTGAGCAGTTCCTACTCCACGAGTGACACACAACCGTTTAACAAATATACGGTTAATGTATTATGATAAACGATTGTGACGTATTTGATTTTACACCTTGTAACAACAACGCAATAATTAAAGGCATGGTATAAACGTCATTTCCAGTTCTTTAGCTAAGTATAAGATGACACGTTTTCATGTTTACCAGACTATATCATTATTGACATAAAAATAAATGAATAAAACAAAATGGTGTGGTTTATGATTTTTCTAGGAAATGATACAGATTATGTATCATATCGATTTAATTCCAAATAGACTACTTCATCTCACTAGATATTGATAAAAAAAATAATAAAAATCAGGACAGGTATTCCCTTGGTGAAACAATACATTTGATATCGGTACAGTTATTTAGTTTGATATTTTATTTTCTACAGTAACTTGTGTAGACGTATTAATACAAATAGCCATATTATTCTTATATTATGTGCTTAAAAGAGCAGATAAATATGTACGGTCATGACATGTCAGACTTTTGTCGTTTCTCTTACTTTAAAAGTAACAGAACTTATTACGCATTCTTAACCAAATAAAAGATTTGCTTACTAAACAAGTCATTGTATTAATTGTACAACAGTAAAACAATGAAGGCAAATTTTCAATGTGTGATGCCTAGTCATTTTGACCTTTTACCTGTGTGATTTTAAAATGTACATTCCATAAATAGCATACACCACATAAATATCGAGCACGGTATTTCCCCTTGTAGAAGAATAACAAATGTATCCCTCTTATCAGGCCAGATATCAGCTGCACTTAGATTGTAAATTACTATTCTATTGTCTTCCTCAAGAGAGGTCACCTCTAATATAAAGCTACGTTTTTATTACAGAAGGGATGACCTTATAAAACGGGTCTACTGTATATGTAGATAAAATATAATAAGTATACAAGCTAATTCACTGGCAAAGCTTAAACGCGTACAAATGCACATCACAAACGTACATATTAACAACGCAATATAACATAATAAGAACGGTGATTGTTGGTTTTGTTGATATTTGTGGAATTGTTCATCACCACTGCTTAAACGTTATTGTTATGAAGCCAAAATAAGACCTTGGGATATTAGAATATAGACGGTTAATTCGGTCCTCCCAGTTATATTACTGTTTAATGTACGCCTTACGATTTCTCATAATTGTTTTGAGCTGAAAAACAGACAGAATGCCAGCCGTTATCTGTTGTCTAAGAGCAGAAAAACAAACAGAATACCAACCGTTATCTATTGTCTCATAGCAAAAAACAGACAGAATACCAACCGTTATCTATTGTCTCAGAGCAGAAAAACAGATAGAATGCCAACCGTTATCTGTTGTCTTAGAGCAGAAAAACAGACATAATGCCAGTCGTTTTCTGTTGTCTAAGAGCAGAAAAACAGATAGAATGCCAACGGTTATCTGTTGTCTAAGAGCAGAAAAACAGACAGAATGCCAGTCGTTATCTGTTGTCTAAGAGCAGAAAAACAGATAGAATGCCAACGGTTATCTGTTGTCTAAAAGCAGAAAAACAGATAGAACGCCAACCGTTATCTGTTGTCTAAGAGCAGAAAAACAGACAGAATGCCAGTCGTTATCTGTTTTCTAAGAGCAGAAAAACAGATATAATGCCAACCGTTATCTGTTGTCTAAGAGCAGAAAAACAGACAGAATGCCAGTCGTTATCTGTTTTCTAAGAGCAGAAAAACAGATATAATGCCAACCGTTATCTGTTGTCTAAGAGCAGAAAAACAGACAGAATGCCAGCCGTTATCTGTTGTCTCAGAGCAGAAAAACAGATAGAACGCCAGTCGTTATATGTTGTATAAGAGCAGAAAAACAGACAGAATGCCAGCCGTTATCTGCTGTTTAAGAGCAGAAAAACAGATAGAATGCCAACGGTTATCTGTTGTCTAAGAGCAGAAAAACAGTTAGAATGCCAACGGCTATCTGTTGTCTAAGAGCAGAAAAACAGACAGAATGCCAGTCGTTATATGTTGTCTAAGAGCAGAAAAACATATAGAATGCCAACGGTTATCTGTTGTCTAAGAGCAGAACAACAGATAGAATGGCAACATTATCTGTTGTCTTAGAGCAGAAAAACAGATATAATTGCAACCGTTATCTGTTGTCTAAGAGCAGAAAAAACAGATAGAATGCCAGCCGTTATCTGTTGTTTCAGAGCAGAAAAACAGATAGAATGCCAACAGTCATCTGTTGTCTAAGAGAAGAAAAACAGACAGAATGCCAGTCGTTATCTGTTTTCTAAGAGCAGAAAAACATATAGAATGCCAACGCTTATCTGTTGTCTAAGAGCAGAAAAACAGATAGAATGGGAACAGTTATCTGTTGTCTAAGAACAGAAAAACTTATAGAATAGCAATCATTATCTGTTGTCTAAGAGCAGAAAAATAGATTGAATACCAACGATTATCCTATTAATTACTTCTTATTATGTAATGTATATAGCTGAATATTGTAATGTTATATTAATTTAATTAATAAAATATGCTTAAACTAACGGTTATCTGTTGTCAAAGAGCAGAAAAACAGACATAATGTCAACCGTTATCTGTTGCCTAAGAGCATAAAAAACAAATAGAATGCCAATCGTTTTCTGTTGTCTAAGAGCAGAAAATCAGACATAATTCCAACCGTTATCTGTTGTCTCAGAGCAGAAAGACAGATATAATGCCAACCGCTATCTGTTGTCTAAGAGCAGAAAAGCAGACATAATGTCAGTCATTATTTGTTGTCTAAGAGCAGAAAAACAGACAGAATGTCAGTCATTATCTGTTGTCTACGGGTAGAAAAACAGACAGAATACCAACCTTTATCTGTTGTCTAAGAGCAGAAAAACAGATAGAATGCCAACCGTTATCTGTTGTCTAAGAGCAGAAAAGCAGACATAATGTCAGTCGTTATCTGTTGTCTAAGAGCAGAAAAACATATATAATACCAACGGTTATCTGTTGTCTAAGAGCAGAAAAACAGATAGAATGGCAACCGTTATCTGTTGTCTAAGAGCAGAAAAACAGATAGAATGCCAACCGTTATCTGTTGTCTAAGAGCAGAAAAACATATATAATACCAACGGCTATCTGTTGTCTAAGAGCAGAAAAACAGAAAGAATGCCAATCGTTATCTGTTGTCTAAGAGCTGAAATACAGACATAATTCCAACCGTTATCTGCTGTCTAAGAGCAGAAAAACAGATAGAATGCCAACGGTTATCTGTTGTCTAAGAGCAGAAAAACAGATAGAATGCAGACGGTTATCTGTTGTCTAAGAGCAGAAAAACAGACAGAATGCCAGTCGTTATATGTTGTCTAAGAGCAGACAAACATATAGAATGCCAACGGTTATCTGTTGTCTAAGAGCAGAAAAACAAATAGAATGGCAACCGTTATCTGTTGTCTTAGAGCAGAAAAACAGACATAATACCAATCGTTTTCTGTTGTCTAAGAGCAGAAAAACAGATAGAATGCCAACGGTTATCTGTTGTCTCAGATCAGAAAACCAGACATAATTGCAACCGTTATCTGTTGTCTAAGAGCAGAAAAACAGACAGAATGCCAGCCGTTATCTGTTGTTTCAGAGCAGAAAAACAGATAGAATGCCAACAGTTATCTGTTGTCTAAGAGAAGAAAAACAGACAGAATACCAGTCGTTATGTGTTTTCTAAGAGCAGAAAAAGATATAGAATGCCAACGCTTATCTGTTGTCTAAGAGCAGAAAAACAGATAGAATGGCAACAGTTATCCGTTGTCTAAGAGCAGAAAAACTTATAGAATAGCAATCATTATCTGTTGTCTAACAGCAGAAAAATAAATTGAATACCAACGATTATCCTATTAATTACTTCTTATTATGTAATGTATATAGCTGAATATTGTAATGTTATATTGAATTAATTAAAAAGATATGCTTAAACTAACGGTTATCTGTTTTCAAAGAGCAGAAAAACAGACATAATGTCAACCGTTTTCTGTTGTTTAAGAGCAAAAAAAGCAGATATAATGCCACCTGTTATCTGTTGTCTAAGAGCATAAAAAACAAATAGAATGCCAATCGTTTTCTGTTGTCTAAGAGCAGAAAAGCAGACATAATGTCAGTCGTTATCTGTTGTCTAAGAGCAGAACAACAGACAGAATGCCAGTCATTATCTGTTGTCTAAGGGTAGAAAAACAGACAGAATACCAACCGTTATCTGTTGTCTAAGAGCAGAAAAACAGACATAATGCCAGTCGTTAGCTGTTGTCTAAGAGCAGAAAAACAGATAGAATGCAGACGGCTATCTGTTGTCTAAGAGCAGAAAAACAGACAGAATACCAACCGTTATCTGTTGTCTAAGAGCAGAAAAACAGATAGAATGCCAACCGTTATCTGTTGTCTAAGAGCAGAAAAACAGATAGAATGCCAACCGTTATTTGTTGTCTAAGAGCAGAAAAGCAGACATAATGTCAGTCGTTATTTGTGATCTAAGAGCAGAAAAACATATATAATACCAACGTTATCTGTTGTCTAAGAGCAGAAAAACAGATAGACAACAGATAACCGTCTGCATTCTATCTGTTTTTTTGCTCTTAGACAACAGATAACCGTTGGCATTCTAAGTGCAGAAAAACAGATAGAATGCAGACGGCTATCTGTTGTCTAAGAGCAGAAAAACAAACAGAATGCCAGTCGTTATATGTTGTCTAAGAGCAGAAAAACATATAGAATGCCAACGGTTATCTGTTGTCTAAGAGCAGAAAAACAGATAGAATGGCAACCGTTATCTGTTGTCTTAGAGCAGAAAAACAGACATAATGCCAATCGTTTTCTGTTGTCTAAGAGCAGAAAAACAGATAGAATGCCAACGGTTATCTGTCGTCTCAGAGCAGAAAAACAGACATAATTGCAACCGTTATCTGTTGTCTAAGAGCAGAAAAACAGACAGAATGCCAGTCGTTATGTGTTTTCTAAGAGCAGAAAAAGATATAGAATGCCAACGCTTATCTGTTGTCTAAGAGCAGAAAAACAGATAGAATGGCAACAGTTATCTGTTGTCTAAGAGCAGAAAAACTTATAGAATAGCAATCATTATCTGTTGTCTAACAGCAGAAAAATAAATTGAATACCAACGATTATCCTATTAATTACTTCTTATTATGTAATGTATATAGCTGAATATTGTAATGTTATATTGAATTAATTAAAAAGATATGCTTAAACTAACGGTTATCTGTTGTCAAAGAGCAGAAAAACAGACATAATGTCAACCGTTTTCTGTTGTTTAAGAGCAGAAAAAGCAGATATAATGCCACCTGTTATCTGTTGTCTAAGAGCATAAAAAACAAATAGAATGCCAATCGTTTTCTGTTGTCTAAGAGCAGAAAAGCAGACATAATGTCAGTCGTTATCTGTTGTCTAAGAGCAGAACAACATACAGAATGCCAGTCATTATCTGTTGTCTAAGGGTAGAAAAACAGACAGAATACCAACCGTTATCTGTTGTCTAAGAGCAGAAAAACAGATAGAATGCCAACCGTTATCTGTTGTCTAAGAGCAGAAAAACAGATAGAATGCCAACCGTTATTTGTTGTCTAAGAGCAGAAAAGCAGACATAATGTCAGTCGTTATTTGTTATCTAAGAGCAGAAAAACATATATAATACCAACGGTTATCTGTTGTCTAAGAGCAGAAAAACAGATAGACAACAGATAACCGTCTGCATTCTATCTGTTTTTTTGCTCTTAGACAACAGATAACCGTTGGCATTCTAAGAGCAGAAAAACAGATAGAATGCAGACGGCTATCTGTTGTCTAAGAGCAGAAAAACAGACAGAATGCCAGTCGTTATATGTTGTCTAAGAGCAGAAAAACATATAGAATGCCAACGGTTATCTGTTGTCTAAGAGCAGAAAAACAGATAGAATGGCAACCGTTATCTGTTGTCTTAGAGCAGAAAAACAGACATAATGGCAATCGTTTTCTGTTGTCTAAGAGCAGAAAAACAGATAGAATGCCAACGGTTATCTGTCGTCTCAGAGCAGAAAAACAGACATAATTGCAACCGTTATCTGTTGTCTAAGAGCAGAAAAACAGATAGAATGCCAGCCGTTATCTGTTGTTTCAGAGCAGAAAAACAAATAGAATGCCAACAGTTATCTGTTGTCTAAGAGAAGAAAAACAGACAGAATGCCAGTCGTTATGTGTTTTCTAAGAGCAGAAAAACATATAGAATGCCAACGCTTATCTGTTGTCTAAGAGCAGAAAAACAGATAGAATGGCAACAGTTATCTGTTGTCTAAGAGCAGAAAAACTTATAGAATAGCAATCATTATCTGTTGTCTAAGAGCAGAAAAATAGATTGAATACCAACGATTATCCTATTAATTACTTCTTATTATGCAATGTATATAGCTGAATATTGTAATGTTATATTGAATTAATTAATAAAATATTCTTAAACTAACGGTTATCTGTTGTCAAAGAGCAGAAAAACAGACATAATGTCAACCGTTATCTGTTGTTTAAGAGCAGAAAAGCAGATATAATGCCAGCTGTTATCTGTTGTCTAAGAGCATACAAAACAAATAGAATGCCAATCGTTTTCTGTTGTCTAAGAGCAGAAAAACAGACATAATGTCAACCGTTATCTGTTGTTTAAGAGCAGAAAAGCAGATATAATGCCAGCTGTTATCTGTTGTCTAAGAGCATACAAAACAAATAGAATGCCAATCGTTTTCTGTTGTCTAAGAGCAGAAAAGCAGACATAATGTCAGTCGTTATCTGTTGTCTAAGAGCAGAACAACAGACAGAATGCCAGTCATTATCTGTTGTCTAAGGGTAGAAAAACAGACAGAATACCAACCGTTATCTGTTGTCTAAGAGCAGAAAAACAGATAGAATGCCAACCGTTATCTGTTGTCTAAGAGCAGAAAAACAGATAGAATGCCAACCGTTATTTGTTGTCTAAGAGCAGAAAAGCAGATAGAATGCCAACCGTTATTTGTTGTCTAAGAGCAGAAAAGCAGACATAATGTCAGTCGTTATTTGTTATCTAAGAGCAGAAAAACATATATAATACCAACGGTTATCTGTTGTCTAAGAGCAGAAAAACAGATAGACAACAGATAACCGTCTGCATTCTATCTGTTTTTTTGCTCTTAGACAACAGATAACCGTTGGCATTCTAAGAGCAGAAAAACAGATAGAATGCAGACGGCTATCTGTTGTCTAAGAGCAGAAAAACAAACAGGATGCCAGTCGTTATATGTTGTCTAAGAGCAGAAAAACATATAGAATGCCAACGGTTATCTGTTGTCTAAGAGCAGAAAAACAGATAGAATGGCAACCGTTATCTGTTGTCTTAGAGCAGAAAAACAGACATAATGCCAATCGTTTTCTGTTGTGTAAGAGCAGAAAAACAGATAGAATGCCAACGGTTATCTGTCGTCTCAGAGCAGAAAAACAGACATAATTGCAACCGTTATCTGTTGTCTAAGAGCAGAAAAACAGACAGAATGCCAGTCGTTATGTGTTTTCTAAGAGCAGAAAAAGATATAGAATGCCAACGCTTATCTGTTGTCTAAGAGCAGAAAAACAGATAGAATGGCAACAGTTATCTGTTGTCTAAGAGCAGAAAAACTTATAGAATAGCAATCATTATCTGTTGTCTAACAGCAGAAAAATAAATTGAATACCAACGATTATCCTATTAATTACTTCTTATTATGTAATGTATATAGCTGAATATTGTAATGTTATATTGAATTAATTAAAAAGATATGCTTAAACTAACGGTTATCTGTTGTCAAAGAGCAGAAAAACAGACATAATGTCAACCGTTATCTGTTGTTTAAGAGCAGAAAAGCAGATATAATGCCAGCTGTTATCTGTTGTCTAAGAGCATACAAAACAAATAGAATGCCAATCGTTTTCTGTTGTCTAAGAGCAGAAAAGCAGACATAATGTCAGTCGTTATCTGTTGTCTAAGAGCAGAACAACAGACAGAATGCCAGTCATTATCTGTTGTCTAAGGGTAGAAAAACAGACAGAATACCAACCGTTATCTGTTGTCTAAGAGCAGAAAAACAGATAGAATGCCAACCGTTATCTGTTGTCTAAGAGCAGAAAAACAGATAGAATGCCAACCGTTATTTGTTGTCTAAGAGCAGAAAAGCAGATAGAATGCCAACCGTTATTTGTTGTCTAAGAGCAGAAAAGCAGACATGATGTCAGTCGTTATTTGTTATCTAAGAGCAGAAAAACATATATAATACCAACGGTTATCTGTTGTCTAAGAGCAGAAAAACAGATAGACAACAGATAACCGTCTGCATTCTATCTGTTTTTTTGCCCTTAGACAACAGATAACCGTTGGCATTCTAAGAGCAGAAAAACAGATAGAATGCAGACGGCTATCTGTTGTCTAAGAGCAGAAAAACAAACAGAATGCCAGTCGTTATATGTTGTCTAAGAGCAGAAAAACATATAGAATGCCAACGGTTATCTGTTGTCTAAGAGCAGAAAAACAGATAGAATGGCAACCGTTATCTGTTGTCTTAGAGCAGAAAAACAGACATAATGCCAATCGTTTTCTGTTGTCTAAGAGCAGAAAAACAGATAGAATGCCAACGGTTATCTGTCGTCTCAGAGCAGAAAAACAGACATAATTGCAACCGTTATCTGTTGTCTAAGAGCAGAAAAACAGACAGAATGCCAGTCGTTATGTGTTTTCTAAGAGCAGAAAAAGATATAGAATGCCAACGCTTATCTGTTGTCTAAGAGCAGAAAAACAGATAGAATGGCAACAGTTATCTGTTGTCTAAGAGCAGAAAAACTTATAGAATAGCAATCATTATCTGTTGTCTAACAGCAGAAAAATAAATTGAATACCAACGATTATCCTATTAATTACTTCTTATTATGTAATGTATATAGCTGAATATTGTAATGTTATATTGAATTAATTAAAAAGATATGCTTAAACTAACGGTTATCTGTTGTCAAAGATCAGAAAAACAGACATAATGTCAACCGTTTTCTGTTGTTTAAGAGCAGAAAAAGCAGATATAATGCCACCTGTTATCTGTTGTCTAAGAGCATAAAAAACAAATAGAATGCCAATCGTTTTCTGTTGTCTAAGAGCAGAAAAGCAGACATAATGTCAGTCGTTATCTGTTGTCTAAGAGCAGAACAACAGACAGAATGCCAGTCATTATCTGTTGTCTAAGGGTAGAAAAACAGACAGAATACCAACCGTTATCTGTTGTCTAAGAGCAGAAAAACAGATAGAATGCCAACCGTTATCTGTTGTCAAGAGCAGAAAAACAGATAGAATGCCAACCGTTATTTGTTGTCTAAGAGCAGAAAAGCAGACATAATGTCAGTCGTTATTTGTTATCTAAGAGCAGAAAAACATATATAATACCAACGGTTATCTGTTGTCTAAGAGCAGAAAAACAGATAGACAACAGATAACCGTCTGCATTCTATCTGTTTTTTTGCTCTTAGACAACAGATAACCGTTGGCATTCTAAGAGCAGAAAAACAGATAGAATGCAGACGGCTATCTGTTGTCTAAGAGCAGAAAAACAGACAGAATGCCAGTCGTTATATGTTGTCTAAGAGCAGAAAAACATATAGAATGCCACCGGTTATCTGTTGTCTAAGAGCAGAAAAACAGATAGAATGGCAACCGTTATCTGTTGTCTTAGAGCAGAAAAACAGACATAATGGCAATCGTTTTCTGTTGTCTAAGAGCAGAAAAACAGATAGAATGCCAACGGTTATCTGTCGTCTCAGAGCAGAAAAACAGACATAATTGCAACCGTTATCTGTTGTCTAAGAGCAGAAAAACAGATAGAATGCCAGCCGTTATCTGTTGTTTCAGAGCAGAAAAACAAATAGAATGCCAACAGTTATCTGTTGTCTAAGAGAAGAAAAACAGACAGAATGCCAGTCGTTATGTGTTTTCTAAGAGCAGAAAAACATATAGAATGCCAACGCTTATCTGTTGTCTAAGAGCAGAAAAACAGATAGAATGGCAACAGTTATCTGTTGTCTAAGAGCAGAAAAACTTATAGAATAGCAATCATTATCTGTTGTCTAAGAGCAGAAAAATAGATTGAATACCAACAATTATCCTATTAATTACTTCTTATTATGCAATGTATATAGCTGAATATTGTAATGTTATATTGAATTAATTAATAAAATATGCTTAAACTAACGGTTATCTGTTGTCAAAGAGCAGAAAAACAGACATAATGTCAACCGTTATCTGTTGTTTAAGAGCAGAAAAGCAGATATAATGCCAGCTGTTATCTGTTGTCTAAGAGCATATAAAACAAATAAAATGCCAATCGTTTTCTGTTGTCTAAGAGCAGAAAATCAGACATAATTCCAACCGTTATCTGTTGTCTAAGAGCAGAAAGACAGATATAATGCCAACCGCTATTTGTTGTTTAAGAACAGAACAACAGACAGAATGCCAGTCATTATCAGTTGTCTAAGAGCAGCAAAACAGACAGAATGCCAGTCATTATCTGTTGTCTACGGGTAGAAAAACAGACAGAATACCAACCGTTATCTGTTGTCTAAGAGCAGAAAAACAGATAGAATGCCAACCGTTATCTGTTGTCTAAGAGCAGAAAAGCAGACATAATGTCAGTCGTTATCTGTTGTCTAAGAGCAGAAAAACAGATAGAATGGCAATCGTTATCTGTTGTCTAAGAGCTGAAATACAGACAGAATGCCAACCGTTATCTGTTGTCTAAGAGTAGAAAAACAGATAGAATGCCAACCGTTATCTGTTGTCTAAAAGCAGAAAAACAGATAGAATGCCAACCGTTATCTGTTGTCTAAGAGCAAAAAAAAACCAGATAGAATGCCAACCGTTATTTGTTGTCTAAGAGCATAAAAACAGATAGAATGCCAATCGTTTTCTGTTGTCTAAGAGCAGAAAATCAGACATAATTCCAACCGTTATCTGTTGTCTAAGAGCAGAAAGATATATATAATGCCAACCGCTATCTGTTGTTTAAGAACAGAACAACAGACAGAATACCGGTCATTATCTGTTGTCTAAGAGCAGACAAACAGACAGAATGCCAGCCATTATCTGTTGTCTAAGGGTAGAAAAACAGACAGAATGCCAACCGTTATCTGTTGTCTAAGAGCAGAAAAACAGATAGAATGCCAACGTAATCTGTTGTCTAAAAGCAGAAAAGCAGACATAATGCCAGTCGTTATCTGTTGTCTAAGAGCAGAAAAACAGATAGAATACCAACGATTATCTGTTGTCCAAGAGCAGAAAAACAGATAGATAACAGATAACGATTGCCATTCTAAGAGCAGAAAAACAGATAGAATGGCAATCGTTATCTGTTTTCTAAGAGCTGAAATACAGACAGAATGCCAACCGTTATCTGCTGTCTAAGAGTAGAAAAACAGATAGAATGCCAACCGTTATCTGTTGTCTAAAACCAGAAAAACAGATAGACAACGCCGTCTAAGAGCAGAAAAAACAGATAGAATGCCAACCGTTATCTGTTTTCTCAGAGCAAAAAAACAAATAGAATGCCAACCGTTATCTGTTGTCTAAGAGCATAAAAAACAGATAGAATGCCAATCGTTTTCTGTTGTCTAAGAGCAGAAAGACAGATATAATGTCAACCGCTATCTGTTGTTTAAGAACAGAACAACAGACAGAATGTCAGTCATTATCTGTTGTCTAAGAGCAGAAAAACAGACAGAATGCCAGCCATTATCTGTTGTCTAAGAGCAGAAAGATATATATAATGCCAACCGCTATCTGTTGTTTAAGAACAGAACAACAGACAGAATACCGGTCATTATCTGTTGTCTAAGAGCAGACAAACAGACAGAATGCCAGCCATTATCTGTTGTCTAAGGGTAGAAAAACAGACAGAATGCCAACCGTTATCTGTTGTCTAAGAGCAGAAAAACAGATAGAATGCCAACGTTATCTGTTGTCTAAGAGCAGAAAAGCAGACATAATGCCAGTCGTTATCTGTTGTCTAAGAGCAGAAAAACAAATAGAATACCAACGATTATCTGTTGTCCAAGAGCAGAAAAACAGATAGATAACAGATAACGATTGCCATTCTAAGAGCAGAAAAACAGATAGAATGGCAATCGTTATCTGTTTTCTAAGAGCTGAAATACAGACAGAATGCCAACCGTTATCTGCTGTCTAAGAGTAGAAAAACAGATAGAATGCCAACCGTTATCTGTTGTCTAAAACCAGAAAAACAGATAGACAACGCCGTCTAAGAGCAGAAAAAACAGATAGAATGCCAACCGTGATCTGTTGTCTAAGAGCAGAAAAAACAAATAGAATGCCAACCGTTATCTGTTGTCTCAGAGCAAAAAAACAAATAGAATGCCAACCGTTATCTGTTGTCTAAGAGCATAAAAAACAGATAGAATGCCAATCATTTTCTGTTGTCTAAGAGCAGAATATCAGACATAATTTCAACCGGTATTTGTTGTCTAAGAGCAGAAAGACAGATATAATGTCAACCGCTATCTGTTGTTTAAGAACAGAACAACAGACAGAATGTCAGTCATTATCTGTTGTCTAAGAGCAGAAAAACAGACAGAATGCCAGCCATTATCTGTTGTCTAAGGATAGAAAAACAGACATAATGCCAGTCGTTAGCTGTTGTCTAAGAGCAGAAAAGCAGATAGAATACCAACGGTTATCTGTTGTTTAAGAGCAGAAAAACAGATAGAATGACAACCGTTATCTGTTGTCTAAGAGCAGAAAAACAGATAGAATGCCAACCGTTATCTGTTGTCTAAAAGCAGAAAAACAGATAGAACGCCAACCGTTATCTGTTGTCTAAGAACAGAAAGACAGATATAATGCCAACCGCTATCTGTTGTTTAACAACAGAACAACAGACAGAATGCCAGTCATTATCTGTTGTCTAAGAGCAGAAAAACAGACAGAATGCCAGTTATTATCTGTTATCTAAGGGTAAAAAAACAGACAGAATACCAACCGTTATCTGTTTTCTAAGAGCAGAAAAACAGACATAATGCCAGCCATTATCTGTTGTCTAAGGGTAGACAAACAGATAGAATACCAACGGTTATCTGTTGTCTAAGAGCAGAAAAACAGATATAATGGCAACCGTTATCTGTTGTCTAAGAGCAGAAAAACAGATAGAATGGCAATCGTTATCTGTTGTCTCAGAGCTGAAACACAAACAGAATGTCAACCGTTATCTGTTGTCTAAGAGCAGAAAAACAGATATAATGCCAACCGTGATCTGTTGTCTAAGAGCAGAAAAACAGATAGAACGCCAACCGTTATCTGTTGTCTAAAAGCAGAAAAACAGATAGACAACAGATAACGGTTGGCGTTCTAAGAGCAGAAAAACAGATAGAATGCCAATCGTGACCTTTTGTCCTAGAGCAGAAAAACAGAGAGAACGCCAACCGTTATCTGTTGTCTAAAAGCAGAAAGACAGATAAAACGCCAACCGTTATTTGTTGTCTAAGCAGAAAAACAGATAGAATGCCAACCGTTATCTGTTGTCTAAGAGTAAAAAAACAAATAGAATGCCAACCGTTATCTGTTGTCTAAGAGCAGAAAAACGGATAGAATGCCAACCGTTATTTGTTGTCTAAGAGCAGAAAAACAGATAGACAACAGATAACGGTTGGCATTCTATTTGTTTTTTTGCTCTTAGACAACAGATAACGGTTGGCATTCTTAGAGCAAAAAAACAAATAGAATGCCAACTGTTATCTGTTGTCTAAGAACAGAAAAACGGATAGAATGCCAACCGTTATCTGTTGTCTAAGAGCAGAAAAACAGATAGAATGCCAACCGTTATCTGTTGTCTAAGAGCAGAAAAACAGATAGAATGCCAACCGTTATCTGTTGTCTAAGAGCAGAAAAACAGATAGAACGCCAACCGTTATCTGTTTTTTGATAGTTACTATTACTACAGTGCTTGGTGTTTAAATGGGCTGATCTTATAACTATACAAGTGTTTGTTTATATGTCTTTACATATATTAACAACCCACCACATTCACCTTACTTACAAATTTAATGTTGCTACTTTATACTGAATCTGAGAGAACCTCGGATGTAAATATATAGCATATAATTATCCACAGCTGCGAGATACATTGTGCCTTACATCGTCTTGGGTGAACTACCCTCTCCTTGTATATACTCCTAATCTAATGAAGAATAGTTTATTAAAATTGGTAATTTGTTGACTAAATGTCCCTACCATATCAATACTCCCTCTTCTTTTTTGGCAATATAAATATTCTTACGTTTTCCAATCCTAGTCTCACATTTTATCTACATGGTTTATTGTTTGTAAAATTACCCACGCTATCAATATATCTGAAATACTGATCACGTGACATTACGCAAACATCAGTTAATCATATGTACTAAGTAAGCTTTGTCGTCATGTGTGAAAAATTCTGATACACTCAACGTTTTAAAATCGACGACTGCACCTTAATATTTTGTGCTTTAAGCGTATAATTTTACCTATCTGTTGACTGTAAATTGATTAAAACTCCACACAACAACTAACTATAAATTGATTATAACACCACACATTGATTAACTGTAAATTGAATCCAGCTCCACAAAGCGATTAACTGTAAATTGATTCCAACTCCACAAAACGATTAATTATAAATTGATCACAGCTCCACAAAGCGATTAATTATCAATTGATTCCAGCTACAAAAAGCGATTAACAATAAATTGATTACAGCTCCACACAGCGATTAACTATCAATTGATTTCAGCTCCACAAAGCGATTAATTATAAATTGATCACATTCCACAAAGCGATTAATCATAAATTGATTCCAGCTCCACACAGCGATTAACTATCAATTGATTCCAGCTCCACAAAGCGATTAACTGTAAATTGATTCCAGCTTCACAAAGCGATTAATTATAAATTGATCACAGCTCCACAAAGCGATTAACTGTAAATTGATTCCAGCTCCACAAAGCGATTAATTATAAATTGATCACAGCTCCACAAAGCGATTAACTATCAATTGATTCCAGCTACAAAAAGCGATTAACTATAAATTGATTACAGCTCCACACAGCGATTAACTATCAATTGATTTCAGCTCCACAAAGCGATTAATTATAAATTGATCACATTCCTCAAAGCGATTAATCATAAATTGATTACAGCTCCACACAGCGATTAACAATAAATTGATTCCAGCTCCACAAAGCGATTAACTGTAAATTGATTCCAGCTCCACAAAGCGATTAATTATAAATTAATCACAGCTCCACAAAGCGATTAAATGTAAATTAATTACAGTTCCACAAAGCGATTAACTATCAATTGATTCCAGCTCCACAAAGCGATTAACTATAAATTGATTCCTGCTCCACAAAGCGATTAACTATAAATTGATTACAGCTCCACACATCGATTAACTATCAATTGATTATAGCTCCACACAGCGATTAGCTATCAATTGATTACAGCTCCACATAGCGTCTAATTTTAAATTAATTACAGCTCCACAAAGCGATTAGCTATAAATTAATAACAGCTACACACAGCGATTAACTATCAATTGATTCCAGCTCCACACAGCGATTATCTATAAATTGATTACAGCTCCACACAGCGAATAACTGTAAATTTATTACAGCTCCGCAAAGCGATTAACTGTAAATTGATTCCAGCTCCACACAGCGATTAATTATAAATTAATTCCAGCTCCACACAGCGATTAACTATAAATTGATTACATCTCCACGAAGCGATTAACTGTAAATTGATTCCAGCTGCACAAAGCAATTAATTATTAATTGATCACAGCTTCACAAAGCGATTAAATGTAAATTAATTACAGCTCTACCAAGCGATTAACTATCAATTGATTCCAGCTACAAAAAGCGATTAACTATAAATTGATTACAGCTCCACACAGCGATTAACTATCGATTGATTTCAGCTCCACAAAGCGATTAATTATAAATTGATCACATTCCACAAAGCGATTAATCATAAATTGATTACAGCTCCACACAGCGATTAACAATAAATTGATTCCAGTTCCACAAAGCGATTAACTGTAAATTGATTCCAGCTCCACAAAGCGATTAATTATAAATTGATCACAGCTCCACAAAGCGATTAAATGTAAATTAATTACAGCTCCACAAAGCGATTAACTATCAATTGATTCCAGCTCCACAAAGCGATTAACTATAAATTGATTCCAGCTCCACAAAGCGATTAACTATAAATTGATTACAGCTCCACACATCGATTAACTATCAATTGATTATAGTTCCACACAGCGATTAGCTATCAATTAATTACAGCTCCACACAGCGTCTAATTTTAAATTAATTACAGCTCCACAAAGCGATAAGCTATAAATTAATAGCAGCTCCACACAGCGATTAACTATCAATTGATTCCAGCTCCACAAAGCGATTATCTATAAATTGATTCCAGCTCCACACAGCGATTAACTATAAATTGATTACAGCTCCACACAGCAAATAACTGTAAATTTATTACAGCTCCACAAAGCGATTAACTGTAAATTGATTCCAGCTCCACACAGCGATTAATTATAAATTAATTCCAGCTCCACACAGCGATTAACTATAAATTGATTACATCTCCACAAAGCGATTAACTGTAAATTGATTCCAGCTGCACAAAGCAATTAATTATCAATTGATTCCAGCTCCACAAAGCGATTAACTATAAATTGATTACAGCTCCACAAAGCGATTAACTATAAATTGATTTCAGCTCCACACATCGATTTACTGTAAATTGATTACAGCTCCACACAGCGATTAACTATCAATTGATTACAGCTCCACACAGCGTCTAGCTTTAAATCAATTACAGCTCCACAAAGCGATTAGCTATAAATTGATTATATCTCCACAAAGCAATTAACTCTAAATTGATTCCAGCTCCACACAGCGATTAATTATAAGTTAATTCCAGCTCCACAAAGCGATTAACTATCAATTAATTACAGCTCCACAAAGCGATTAACTATAAATTGATTCCAGCTCCACAAAGCGATTAACTATATATTGATTCAAGCTCCACAAAGCGATTAACTATAAATTGATTACAGCTCCACAAAGCGATTAACTATAAATTGATTACAGCTCCACCAAGCGATTAACTATAAATTGATTACAGCTCCACAAAGCAATTAACTATAAATTGAATACAGCTCCACAAAGCGATTAAATATAAATTGATGACAGGTCCACACAGCGATTAACTGTAAATTGATGACAGCTCCACAAAACAATTAACTGTAAATTGATTACAGCTCCACAAAGCAATTAACTAGCAATTGATTCAAGCTCCACACAGTGATTAACTGTAAAATGATTATGGCTCCACAAAGCGATTAACTATAGATTGATTCCAGCTCCACAGAGCGATTTACTATGAATTGATGGCAGTTCCACAAAGCTATTCACCTTTTGATTCAACAAAAGGTATATAAATGGCCCACTTTTGAGAATGACAAAAGTTAACAAAAATATTTTCTATTGTGGTGAAAAAAGATAAAAAAAGATACTTAGCAATTACCACCTAAAGACAGAAAAAATCCACCTTTCGAAAACAAAATGCAAACAGAAGGTAATATTTTAGTGAGTAAAAGTAGTAAAAATTTAACAAAAGAAAATTTATATCAGTAAAGTGTAACAAAATATTACATTTTTAGAAATAAAAGGTGGCTAAAGGGATCGAAAGGTAATATGTTGTTTATATAAAAGGCACAAAATGTCACAAAAAGATCATATTTCCATCAAATAAGTTAACAAAATATGACATTTTTTAGACTTTAAAAGGTGGATAAAGGGATCAAAATTGATTACAGCTCCACAAACCGATTAATTATAAATTGATTACAACTCCACAAACCGATTAATTATAAATTGATCACAGCTCCACAAACCGATTAATTATAAATTGATCACAGCTCCACAAACCGATTAATTATAAATTGATTACAGCTCCACAAACCGATTAATTATAAATTGATTACAGCTCCACAAACCGATTAATTATAAATTGATCACAGCTCCACAAACCGATTAATTATAAATTGATCACAGCTCCACAAACCGATTAATTATAAATTTATCAAAGCTCTACACAGTGATTAACTGTAAATTGATTCCAGCTCCAAATAGCGATTACCTGTCATTTGATCCAAGCTCCACAAAACGATTAACTATCAATTGATTCAAGCTCAACAAAGCGATTAACTGTTAATTGAATTAAGCTCCACAAACCGATTAGCAGTAAATTAATTACAGCTCCACAAAGCGATTAACTGTAAATTGATTCCAGCTCCACACAGCGACCAACTGTCAATTGATTCAAGCTCCACAAAGTGTTTAACAATAAACTGATTATTGCTCCACAAAGCGATTAATTGTAAATTGATTACAGCCCCACAAAGCGATTAACTGTCAATTGATTTAAGCCCCACAAAGCGATTAACTGTAAATTTGTCACAACTCAACACGGCGATTAACTGTAAATTGATTACTGGTCCACAAAGCGATTAACTATCAATTGAGTCAAGCTCCACAAAGTGATTAACTATAAATTGATTCCAGATCCACAAAGCGATTGACTGTAAATCGATTATAGCTTCACAAAGCGATTAACTGTAAATTGATAACAGCTCCACAAAGCGATTGACTGTAAATTGATTATAGCTTCACAAAGCGATTAACTATCAATTAATTACAGTTCCACACAGCGATTAACTGTAAATTGATTACAGCTCCGCAAAGCAATTAACTATCAATTGATTCAAGCTCCAAACTGTGATTAGCTGTAAATTGACTAGGTTCAACAAAGCGATTAACTATAAATTAATTATAGCTTCACAAAGCGATTAGCTGTCAATTGATTATAGCTTCAAAAAGCGATTAACTGTAAATTGATTATAACTCCATACAGCGATTAACTATCAATTGATTACAGCTCCACAAAGCAATTAACTAACAATTGATTCAAGCTCCACACTGTGATTAGCTGTAAATTGACTAGGTTCAACAAAGCGATTAACTGTAAATTGATTATAGCTTTACAAAGAGATTAACTGTAAATTAATTACAGCTCCACAAAGCGATTAACTGTAAATTGATTATAGCTTCACAAAGCGATTAACTATCAATTGATTCCAGCTCCACACAGTGATTAACTGTAAATTGATTACAGCTCCACAAAGCAATTAACTATCAATTGATTCAAGCTCCACACTGTGATTAGCTGTAAGTTGACTAGGTTCAACAAAGCGATTAACTATAAATTAATTATATCTTCACAAAGCAATTAACTGTAAATTGATTATAGCTTCACAAAGCGATTAACTGTAAATTGATTATAACTCCATACAGCGATTAACTGTAAATTGATTACAGCTCCACAAAGCGAATAACTATCAATTGATTACAGCTCCACACTGTGATTAGCTGTAAGTTGACTAGGTTCAACAAAGCGATTAACTATAAATTAATTATAGCTTCACAAAGCGATTAACTGTAAGTTGATTATAGCTTCACAAACCGATTAACTGTACATTGATTATAACTCCACACAGCGATTAACTGTAAATTGATTACAGCTCCACAAAGCGATTAACTATAAATTGATTACAGCTCCACAAAGCAATTAGCTATCAATTGATTCAAGCTCCACACTGTGATTAGCTGTAAATTGACTAAGTTCAACAAAGCGATTAACTATAAATTGATTATAGCTTCACAAAGCGATTAACTGTAAATTGATTATAGCTTCACAAAGCGATTAACTGTAAATTTATTTCAGCTCCACAAAGCATTTAACTGTAAATGCATTATAGCTTCACAAAGCGATTAACTGTAAATTTATTTCAGCTCCACAAAGCATTTAACTGTAAATGCATTATAGCTTCACAAAGCGATTAATTTTAAATTGATCACAGCTCTACAAACCGATTAATTATAAATTGATCAAAGCTCAACACAGTGATTAACTGTAAATTGATTCCAGCTCCAAATAGCGATTACCTGTCATTTGATTCAAGCTCCACAAAACGATTAACTATCAATTGATTCAAGCTCAACAAAGCGATTAACTGTTAATTGAATTAAGCTCCACAAAGCGATTAGCAGTAAATTAATTACAGCTCCACAAAGCGATTAACTGTAAATTGATTCCAGCTCCACACAGCGACCAACTGTCAATTGATTCAAGCTCCACAAAGTGTTTAACAATAAATTGATTATCGCTCCACAAAGCGATTAATTGTAAATTGATTACAGCCCCACAAAGCGATTAACTGTCAATTGATTTAAGCCCCACAAAGCAATTAACTGTAAATTTGTCACAACTCAACACGGCGATTAACTGTAAATTGATTACTGGTCCACAAAGCGATTAACTATCAATTGAGTCAAGCTCCACAAAGTGATTAACTATAAATTGATTCCAGATCCACAAAGCGATTGACTGTAAATTGATTATAGCTTCACAAAGCGATTAACTGTAAATTGATAACAGCTCCACAAAGCGATTGACTGTAAATTGATTATAGCTTCACAAAGCCATTAACTATCAATTGATTACAGTTCCACACAGCGATTAACTGTAAATTGATTATAACTCCATACAGCGATTAACTGTAAATTGATTACAGCTCCACAAAGCGATTAACTATCAATTGATTACAGCTCCACAAAGCAATTAACTAACAATTGATTCAAGCTCCACACTGTGATTAGCTGTAAATTGACTAGGTTCAACAAAGCGATTAACTATAAATTGATTATAGCTTCACAAATCGATTAACTGTAAATTGATTGTAGCTTCACAAAGAGATTAGCTGTAAATTAATTACAGCTCCACAAAGCGATTAACTGTAAATTGATTATAGCTTCACAAAGCGATTAACTATCAATTGATTCCAGCTCCACACAGCGATTAACTGAAATTGATTACAGCTCCACAAAACAATTAACTATTAATTGATTCAAGCTCCACACTGTGATTAGCTGTAAGTTGACTAGATTCAACAAAGCGATTAACTATAAATTAATTATAGCTTCACAAAGCGATTAACTGTAAATTGATTATAGCTTCACAAAGCGATTAACTGTAAATTGATTATAACTCCACACAGCGATTAACTGTAAATTGATTCCAGCTCCACACAGCGATTCAATATAAATTGATCACAGCTCCACACAACGATTAACTGTAAATTGATTACGGCTCCACAATGCAATTAACTGTCAATTGATTCCAGCTCCACACAGGGATTAAATATAAATTGATCACAGCTCCACAAAGTGATTAACTGTAAACTGATTCCAGCTCCACAAAGTGATTAACTATCAATTGATCACAGCTCCACAAAGCGATTAACTGTAAATTATTTCAAGCTCCACACAGCAATTAATTGTAAATGGATTACAGCTCCACACAGCGATTAACTGTAAATTGATTCCATCTCCACAAAGCGATTAACTATCAATTGATTACGGCTCCACAAAGCGATTAGCTGTCAATTGATTCCAGCTCCACAAAGCGATTAACTGTAAATTGATTCCAGCTCCACACAGCGATTAAATATAAATTGATCACAGCTCCACACAGCCATTAACTGTAAATTGATTACGACTCCACAATGCAATTGACTGTCAATTGATTCCAGCTCCACACAGCGATTACATATCAAATTGATTCCAGCTCCACACAGCGATTAACTGTAAATTGATTACGGCTCCACAATGCAATTAACTCTCAATTGATTCCAGCTCCACACAGCGATTAAATATAAATTGATCACAGATCCACACAGCGATTAACTGTAAATTGATTACGGCTCCACAATGCAATTAACTGTCAATTGATTCCAGCTTCACACAGCGATTAAATATAAATTGATCACAGCTCCACACAGCGATTAACTGTAAATTGACTACGGCTCCACAATGCAATTAACTGTCAATTGATTCCAGCTCCACACAGCGATTAAATATAAATTGATCACAGCTCCACAAAGTGATTAACTGTAAATTGATTCCAGCTCCACAAAGTGATTAACTATCAATTGATCACAGCTCCACAAAGCGATTAACTGTAAATTATTTCAAGCTCCACACAGCAATTAATTGTAAACGGATTACAGCTCCACAAAGCGATTAAATATAAATTGACCACAGCTCCACACAGCGATTAAATATAAATTGAACACAGCTCCAAACCGCGATTAAATATAAATTGATCACAGCTCCACACAGCGATTAACTATAAATTGATTACCGCTCCACAAAGCGATTAACTGTAAACTGATTCCAGCTCCAAACAGCGATTAAATATAAATTGATCACAGCTCCACACAGCGATTAACTATAAATTGATTACAGCTCCACAAAGCGATTAACTAAATTATTTCAAGCTCCACACAGCAATTAATTGTAAATGGATTACAGCTCCACAAAGCGATTAAGTTTAAATTGACCACAGCTCCACACAGAGATTAACTGTAAATTGATTCCATCTCCACACAGCGATTAACTATAAATTGATTACAGCTCCACAAAGTGATTAATTGTAATTTGATTCCATCTCCACAAAGCGATTAACTATAAATTAATTCCAGCTCCACAAAACGATTAACTGTAAATTATTTCCAGCTCCACACAGCGATTAACTATCAATTGATTACAGCTCCACAAAGCGATTAACTGTCAATTGATTACAGCTCCACAAAGCGATTAACTGTCAATTGATTCAAGCTCCACAAAGCGATTAACTGTAAATTTGTCACAACTCAACACAGCGATTAACTATAAATTGATAACAGCTCCACACAGCGCTTAGCTATAACTTGGTCACAACTCAACACAGCGATTAACTGTCAATTGATTCCAGCTCCACAAAGCGATTAACTGTCAATTGATTCAAGCTCCAGAAAGCGATTTACTGTAAATTGGTCACAACTCCACAAAGCGATTAACTATCAATTGATCACAGCTCCACAAAGCGATTAACTATCAATTGATCACAACTCCACAAAGCGATTAACTATCAATTGATCACAGCTCCACAAAGCGATTAACTGTCAATTGATTCAAGCTCCAGAAAGCGATTAACTGTAAATTGGTCACAACTCCACAAAGCGATTAACTATAAATTGATCACAGCTCCACAAAGCGATTAACTGTAAATTGATCACAACTCCACAAAGCGATTAACTGTAAATTGATTACAGCTCAACACAGCGATTAACTGTATATTGATCACAGCTGCACACAGCGATTAAACGTAAATTGATTAGAGCTTTACAAGAAATTGTTCGCTGCAATATTTTATAAATGGATCGAATTATCAATATATGACTTCAAACAACTATGCTTCAACAGACATGTAATGTTCCCTTCATTGAACATTGCCACAAACAAATCGTCCACTTATATTTCCACATTCGACAATTTTAATAATAAATTAGAACACAATTGTGAAATCAAACCAGTTGCGTGAAATGTATAATTCATCATAAAACGTACGTATTTCAATGCAATTGGAACGTAGATTTTCCATTTAGTGGAATTCCAAACTAAGTCAAAATTATTTGTGACCATCTAAGAGAAAGAGCCTAATGAAGATAACCACAATCTGATAAGGTTACAAAATAAATGTCCACTAACACTATGAACTTTTAACGTAACAGAATAACAGTAGTATCGGTGGACAGCAATACACAGCTTTATGGAAGCCCCAAAATTATTCAATCATGCACTAACAATATAAAAGTGAAAAATAAGTCATTTCTACATCATCTGAGCTAGAATATTGTACAGTTATGTTTTGGTCTAACTTAATATAAATGGTATATAATAGTTTTAGACAATATACAAGTCTAGACCTTCTTTTTATTGTTTTATTACCGTATATTGTTACAATTATAATCTATATAATGTTCAAAACTATATTTCTGTAATGTTCACCTATTTTCTCTACTACGTAAGCGACCAGTCTACAGCAATAAAATGGTAAATGATGTCACGTAAGACAAGAATCTTCCATATTAAGAGATTAAAATGTTGCACAAAGTAGTTCGTTTTGTTTGTAGCTGAGTCCCATAATCGTCCACACCAAAACTGTCTTTATGTACTTGTAACAGCATCAGTATAATATATGACACACACATCTGTTCTCTTAAGAGAATATTTTTTTATCTTGCATTATATTCTTTGTACTATGTTTAAATTTTATTTTCTTTCTTTTTTGAACTGAATTTACCCTTGACTGACCATTACATCTTAGCTGTTAGTATACATACTTTTATTTCTAACATTTATTTATAAAGTTGACCATTAAAAGAATTGTCTGGAGAAAAAATATTAAGGAAAGCATTACAAATCATTCTTACGGGAAGATATACTTTGAAAATTTGATGTTGACTTTATTTTTTCACTGCGTCTTGTACAGATTAGAATATCAATATTAATTGTTTAAAATCAAAAAAATACTTATTAATAAAAGAATGTTGATACAAAGAGTGTTTTGTGTATCCACATCTTCTTATTGTAATCGAATAACAACTGTAAAGTATTTGAAAAAAAGACATGAATGACTATATTTTGCGTGTCACATTTATCATTATCTATTATTGTGGCGGTGAGACTACAATAGGAGCTCAACAATCAATAACTCACACAGTGAAAAACACATTGTCATTCGACAACATCTACAGTCGACAGAAAAGTGCAATTTTAAGCAAAATACCTTAGAGAGTTAAAGTCATTCTGATATTGAAAGGAAGGAGAAAGCGGAACAACACAGTCGACTCGAAACACATAAGGCAGGTAAGAAACGTTATCTACCTTGTGTCGCTACTATAAAGTGATAATCTAATTGTTATATGGACCTGTGTATAATAATCAATTATTTCTTCTATTGGAATCCAAACGCTAAAAATCACATTTGTCATTGACTAGTTTTAGAGTACATTATTATTAATTAATAATTGAATCAATTTATTAACGCTTTCCATCATATCGATTATCGAAATGAACCTGCTTGTTTAATTGTGCTATAAGGTACATGTTAATTGACAGTGTTACACAAGCTAACAATGATTATGGCTGGTTCAATAAAATACTAATAACTAATTAATTTAAATATTTTGAATAATTTAAATTTTAGCTCGGTTCCAACTTTACGTCATATGTGTTTATTTGTCAAACGTTTTGAAAGTGGACAACCATACAAATATCTATTTTCCGTCAATATGTTTTTTTTTCAAATTTTTCTTGTGTAGGATTGAAAAAAAAGTTTTGTTTAAAAAAAAATGGAAATATACCATCTTTCAATTTTGGTTTGATAATATGAATTTTAATATGCTTACAAGTATATAGAAATAGGAAACAATATCTAAATTAACCAACAATTAGCTTGATATCATAAATCCACATTGTTTTACCATAAACACGCTTGTACGTTAGACACAACGCCACGTGCTTTTTTTTTATTATAAAGAATTTGAAGGTATTTTACAATGTTTGATAGAAATAGTTACATGTCTTATTTTAATGTAAGTAAAATCCTTTATATCAAAGGTATGAAACCGAGAACTTGCACATTATTATGGGGCTAGGATGACAGCTTTATATATTGTAATTGTATTATTAACATTCTGAAGAAATATGAATTGATTTAGTTGATGTGATATGTAAATTAAAGGAAAAAAAAAATAGTCCTCTTCATTAAGAATACCAATCAATAATTAGGCGAACAAACCTTTGGAAGCAAATGACGCACCCAGATCTATAGTGATCAAATGTCCAGGTAAGGTATTGAGGATACTCACAGATATAAAATCATGCAAGCGACAAAGACTTATTGCCAACAAAATATCAGAACCTGTCGTAGCTTAGCCAATAAAAGCGAGTTTTATCTGTATAATCTCTGGTGGTCGAGCAATGTCTAGAACGGGTATTCTCGGGTGAATAATATTCCTTATATTTTGCTGTATTATTGCTTGAGAATACACGTCACCGACAGACTAAGCAACATAAAGGAGTTTAACCATCCCACGGATTCCCACAACTAGAGCTACAGGCAACAAACGGCATGTCAGGAGCAGTTGGAGCTGACACAAGTAAGGTAAGAATTGATTAATGCACTTCGTTCCCTCGATGCATCCCGCTAGAAAAATGTTATTAATAATGCATGGGTCTCCATATTTCTCATGATATGTGAAAAGATTAACGATGGCGACGTTGTCTTTAACGATATAATTTACTTTACGCATTTGTTATTTCTGATTTTGATGGAACTTGAAATTGCTACATAAAACTCTGACCGACAAAATCGATATGGAGTCTAATATCAATTATAAAAAAACACATTTTTTGTTACTTTTTATATGAATGTTGCAAATTTAATTTTAGATGGCGATTCCATTACAGTATAAGGACGTAGAAAGTGTATTTTAAAGTAAAAATTGATCACATGTGGGGTGGAGGTATTTGATATGATAATGTAGACATCTGAGAACAATGCATTTAGAAAATATCAATAAATGTTCATGTTACACAATTTCACATGTTTTAACGTTACATCCATATCCCCTTCTTTATTTAAAATTTAATGGAGTTAATGAAATAGTTTTGTAAATTGTGACATTAAATAATAAAATCATCGACATTTCATGTCACAGCTTTTTCCATTGCGTTTTTCATTATCATTTTCTTGAACATTGTTTGAATTGTTCCAGAAATATTAGAAAAATCAAGGTACTACTACCTGAGACATAGGTAAAATTTGTCGACTTTGTATATCCAGCTTAAGCCATTCGGTTTTCTTGTTCCCAAAAACTCTTCAGTTGTTTAGCTTTCCAATCTTTGACTTTGAGCTTACTTGATGAAGGTTGTCACAGAAACGCGTCGTGGTGCCCTTAATTAAATATCTATGTTTTAGTTTGATTCATATAGATGTAATGGTTGAAGCTTAACTATCTGAGGGTTTTAGATTTTGAAAAAAAAAAAAAAAAAAATCACAAAGGCAACCTTTGAAATATTTTCTATATTTCACTAGTAAGTTTATATTCAATGAAAATGATATCCTTGCTGTAAGAGTGTTCTGTTATCAAGAGAATAAGGTCATGAAAGTCAGAAACATTATTAAGGATTCCGATTCGTGCAAAACGAACCAACAAAGAAATGCATGTCGCCGTATGCTTGTGCCGAAGGAACGTCATCATATAAAAAAAAAAAAAAAAAAAGAAACTTGACGATAGAAAAAGAAACATCGCTTATTTTGCCGTAAACATATGTGTGTTTCATTGAGAAGAGGTTATGTTTAAAACTGTAATTGTAGTCTTATTCAACTAACGCTTCTTACAAAAAATGTGCCTCGGTTCACGCTTTTACACGCCTATAAAGCTACAAAAAAATGCATGCAATTCTTATAATTACATTTAAATCACACCAAAATTTAATATAGTTGAATTTTTCGTTGTGAATTTTATTTTATTTATTTTATTTTATTTTCATTAAACTTTACACGATAGGAGACCCTTTTGTCCACTTAATAGGGAAATAACTCCTATACAAATATAATCTTAGAATCAAGTCGTAAATGTGCAAATTGTATATTGCAATATAATATTCGACATTACTGTTTGTAGATATTAATAAATATATATATATATTTAATATACATTTAAAAAAACCCATACAGTATTGTTTTAAATAAAGGATGTCCGTTCCTTTGAATATGATTGCCATCACTCTGAATAGTCTGGTGGTGTTTGTTAATTAGGAAATAGAACTATGTAAGTTTTGAGCCCGATATTTAAACAGAATGTATCGACTTAATTAGAAATAAATATTTTTATGACAGCAAGGTAACCATGGCAACAAATCCGATAAAATGCATGATAAATGTGTGAATATTTTCTTTTACCAGTTTGACCATCCAAAAAGGTCTTATTTATGTTTAATAGATTTCTCAGCCTCCTGTTTTACAAACGACCTTTATCTGTGAGGTCAAAACTGCTTGTCAATGATAGTTTCTAAACCCATTTATTATATAGACAATCTACTCATAGCTTTAATCCATATATACATATATTACCTTTCTTACAAGGGCTAATTGTTAACTCTGAACGTCAAACTGTTGATAGTCAATAGATACTAGGATTATTTGACCAGTATTAATTACAGATGAAGCTAAATATAGAAAGATATATACATGTAGGTATCGTCCATGTTTGCCAAATAAAATTATGGAATTCTTTACCATACACATGAAGACATAATTATTCTAATGACAGGTTCTAGAGAAATATAAATGTAAAATCAAACATTTTAAAAGAATTCAAGTATTCAAAACTATTACAAAAGAGAATGACAGACACACGCCCTATCTATTACAAAAGAGAATGACAGACACAAGATCTATCTATTACAAAAGAGAATGACAGGCACACGCCTTATCTATCACAAAAGAGAATGACAGACACACGCCCTATCTAATACAAAAGAGAATGACAGACACATGCCCTATCTATTACAAAAGAGAATGACAGACACACGCCCTATCTATTACAAAAGAGAATGACAGACACATGCCATATCTATTACAAAAGAGAATGACAGACACACGCCCTATCTATTTCAAAAGAGTATGACAGGCACACGCCCTATCTATTACAAAAGAGAATGACAGACACACGACCTATCTATTTCAAAAGAGTATGACAGGCACACGCCCTATCTATTACAAAAGAGAATGACAGACACACGCCCTATCTATTACAAAAGAGAATGACAGACACACGCCCTATCTATTACAAAAGAGAATGACAGACACACGCCCTATCTATTACAAAAGAGAATGACAAACACACGCCCTATCTATTACAAAAGAGAATGACAGACACACACCCTATCTATTACAAAAGAGAATGACAGACACACGCCCTATCTATTACAAAAGAGTATGACAGACACACACTCTATCTATTACAAAAGAGAATGACAGACACACGCCCTATCTATTACAAAAGAGAATGACAGACACACGCCCTACCTATTACAAAAGAGAATGACAGACACACGCCCTATCTATTACAAAAGAGAATGACAGACACACACCCTATCTATTTCAAAAGAGTATGACAGGCACACGCCCTATCAATTGCAAAAGAGAATGACAGACACACGCCCTATCTATTACAAAAGAGAATGACAGACACACGCCCTATCTATTACAAAAGAGAATGACAGACACACGCCCTATCTATTACAAAAGAGAATGACAGACACACGCCCTATCTATTACAAAAGAGCATGACAGACACACGCCCTATCTATTACAAAAGAGTATGACAGGCATATGCCGACTGATACATGCCCTATTTCAGTGCAAATCAGTTTTACATAAATAACTGTTCGGACGGTTCATTCGCCGTTTCATCTTATTATACAATTGTAAACAGTACATACATGTTACAAAACAAAACAGAAGATAACCACCAATCAAGTTCTATAATATTTCATCTATAGATGTCTTATAGTGTTTTTAAAGCAGTTTCATTAGTGTTTGAAGTATATTCATCGTGTCGTCGACTTCATTACATGGAACAGTACATAAACATTATTAACATATTCATATGAATGCAATTGCATTTAACTTTAACACCGTATATTAGAAAAAAGTAGCATACATTTCGATGATACCAATTTTATCTATGAAAGCCATTTTGGGCATATCTAATGAAAATTATTCAAGAATGTGTCGTGCACACAACATTACCTTTCTAAGTTCTTATTGCTATCACTAGGTCGGTACATCTTCTGGTGGACTATTAGTTCCTGAGAGTATCATCCACCCAGTAGTCAGTGTTTCTATCACTAGGTCGGTACATCTTCTGGTGGACTATTAGTTCCTAAGTGTATCATCCACCCAGTAGTCAGTGTTTCTATCACTAGGTCGGTACATCTTCTGGTGGACTATTAGTTCCTAAGTGTATCATCCACCCAGTAGTCAGTGTTTCTATCACTAGGTCGGTACATCTTCTGGTGGACTATTAGTTCCTAAGTGTATCATCCACCCAGTAGTCAGTGTTTCTATCACTAGGTCGGTACATCTTCTGGTGGACTATTAGTTCCTAAGTGTATCATCCACCCAGTAGTCAGTGTTTCTATCACTAGGTCGGTACATCCTCTGGTGGACTATTAGTTCCTGAGAGTATCATCCACCCAGTAGTCAGTGTTTTTATCACTAGGTCGGTACATGTTATGGTGGACTATTAGTTCCTAAGTGTATCATCCGCCCAGTAGTCAGTGTTTCTATCACTAGGTCGGTACATCTTCTGGTGGATTATTAGTTCCTGTGAGTATCATCCACCCAGTAGTCAGTGTTTCTATCACTAGGTCGGTACATGTTATGGTGGACTATTAGTTCCTAAGTGTATCATCCGCCCAGTAGTCAGTGTTTCTATCACTAGGTCGGTACATCTTCTGGTGGACTATTAGTTCCTGAGAGTATCATCCACCTAGTAGTCAGTGTTTCTATCACTAGGTCGGTACATGTTATGGTGGACTATTAGTTCCTAAGTGTATCATCCGCCCAGTAGTCAGTGTTTCTATCACTAGGTCGGTACATCTTCTGGTGGACTATTAGTTCCTAAGTGTATCATCCATCCAGTAGTCAGTGTTTCTATCACTAGGTTGGTACATCTTCTGGTGGACTATTAGTTCCAAAGTGTATCATCCGCCCAGTAGTCAGTGTTTCTATCACTAGGTCGGTACATCTTCTGGTGGACTATTAGTTCCTAAGTGTATCATCCGCCCAATAGTCGGTGCTTCTATCACTAGGTCGGTATATCTTCTGGTGGACTATTAGTTCCTAAGTGTATCATCCACCCAGTAGTCAGTGTTTCTATCACTAGGTCGGTACATCTTCTGGTGGACTATTAGTTCCTAAGTGTATCATCCACCCAGTAGTCGGTGTTTCTATCACTAGGTCGGTACATCTTCTGGTGGACTATTAGTTCCTGAGAGTATCATCCACCCAGTAGTCAGTGTTTCTATCACTAGGTCGGTACACCTTCTGGTGGACTATTAGTTCCTAAGTGTATCATCCGCCCAGTAGTCAGTGTTTCTATCACTAGGTCGGTACATCTTCTGGTGGACTATTAGTTCCTAAGTGTATCATCCGCCCAGTAGTCAGTGTTTCTATCACTAGGTCGGTACATCTTCTGGTGGTCTATTAGTTCCTAAATGTATCATCCACCCAGTTGTCAGTGTTTCTATCACTAGGTCGGTACATCTTCTGGTGGACTATTAGTTCCTAAGTGTATCATCCACCCAGTAATCAGTGTTTCTATCACTAGGTCGGTACATCTTCTGGTGGACTATTAGTTCCTAAGTGTATCATCCACCCAGTAGTCAGTGTTTCTATCACTAGGTCGGTACATCTTCTGGTGGACTATTAGTTCCTGAGAATATCATCCACCCAGTAGTCAGTGTTTCTATCACTAGGTCGGTACACCTTCTGGTGGACTATTAGTTCCTAAGTGTATCATCCGCCCAGTAGTCAGTGTTTCTATCACTAGGTCGGTACATCCTCTGGTGGTCTATTAGTTCCTAAATGTATCATCCACCCAGTTGTCAGTTTTTCTATCACTAGGTCGATACATCTTCTGGTGGACTATTAGTTCCTAAGTGTATCATCCGCCCAGTACTCAGTCAGTGTTTCTATCACTAGGTCGGTACATCTTCTGGTGGACTATTAGTTCCTAAGTGTATCATCCGCCCAGTAGTCAGTGTTTCTATCACTAGGTCGGTACATCTTCTGGTGGACTATTAGTTCCTAAGTGTATCATCCACCCAGTAGTCAGTGTTTCTATCACCAGGTCTGTACACCTTCTGGTGGACTATTAGTTCCTAAGTGTATCATCCGCCCAGTAGTCAGTGTTTCTATCACTAGGTCGGTACATCTTCTGGTGGACTATTAGTTCCTAAGTGTATCATCCACCCAGTTGTCAGTGTTTCTATCACTAGGTCGGTACATCTTCTGGTGGACTATTAGTTCCTGAGAGTATCATCCACCCAGTAGTCAGTGTTTCTATCACTAGGTCGGTACATCTTCTGGTGGACTATTAGTTCTTAAGTGTATCATCCGCCCAGTAGTCAGTGTTTCTATCACTAGGTCGGTACATCTTCTGGTGGACTATTAGTTCCTAAGTGTATCATTCACCCAGTAGTAAGTGTTTCTATCACTAGGTCGGTACATCTTCTGGTGAACTATTAGTTCCTAAGTGTATCATCCGCCCAGTAGTCAGTGTTTCTATCACTAGGTCGGTACATCTTCTGGTGGACTATTAGTTCCTAAGTGTATCATCCACCCAGTAGTCAGTGTTTCTATCACTAGGTTGGTACATCTTCTGGTGGACTATTAGTTCCAAAGTGTATCATCCGCCCAGTAGTCAGTGTTTCTATCACTAGGTCGGTACATCTTCTGGTGGTCTATTAGTTCCTAAATGTATCATCCACCCAGTTGTCAGTGTTTCTATCACTAGGTCGGTACATCTTCTGGTGGACTATTAGTTCCTAAGTGTATCATCCACCCAGTAGTCAGTGTTTCTATCACTAGGTCGGTACATCTTCTGGTGGACTATTAGTTCCTAAGTGTATCATCCACCCAGTAGTCAGTGTTTCTATCACTAGGTCGGTACATCTTCTGGTGGACTATTAGTTCCTGAGAGTATCATCCACCCAGTAGTCAGTGTTTCTATCACTAGGTCGGTACACCTTCTGGTGGACTATTAGTTCCTAAGTGTATCATCCACCCAGTAGTCAGTGTTTCTATCACTAGGTCGGTACATCTTCTGGTGGACTATTAGTTCCTAAGTGTATCATCCGCCCATTAGTCAGTGTTTCTATCACTAGGTCGGTACATCCTCTGGTGGTCTATTAGTTCCTAAATGTATCATCCACCCAGTTGTCAGTGTTTCTATCACTAGGTCGGTACATCTTCTGGTGGACTATTAGTTCCTGAGAGTATCATCCACCCAGTAGTCAGTGTTTCTATCACTAGGTCGGTACATCTTCTGGTGGACTATTAGTTCCTAAGTGTATCATCCACCCAGTAGTCAGTGTTTCTATCTCTAGGTCGGTACATCTTCTGGTGGACTATTAGTTCCTAAGTGTATCATCCACCTAATAGTCAGTGTTTCTATCACTAGGTCGGTACATCTTCTGGTGGACTATTAATTTCTAAGTGTATCATCCGCCCAGTAGTCAGTGTTTCTATCACCAGGTCGGTACATCTTCTGGTGGACTATTAGTTCCTAAGTGTATCATCCACCCAGTAGTCAGTGTTTCTATCACTAGGTCGATACATCTTCTGGTGGACTATTAGTTCCTAAGTGTATCATCCGCCCAGTACTCAGTCAGTGTTTCTATCACTAGGTCGGTACATCTTCTGGTGGACTATTAGTTCCTAAGTGTATCATCCGCCTAGTAGTCAATGTTTCTATCACTAGGTCGGTACATCTTCTGGTGGACTATTAGTTCCTAAGTGTATCATCCGCCCAGTAGTCAGTGTTTCTATCACTAGGTCGGTACATCTTCTGGTGGACTATTAGTTCCTAAGTGTATCATCCACCCAGTAGTCAGTGTTTCTATCACTAGGTCGGTACACCTTCTGGTGGACTATTAGTTCCTAAGTGTATCATCTGCCCAGTAGTCAGTGTTTCTATCACTAGGTCGGTACATCTTCTGGTGGACTATTAGTTCCTAAGTGTATCATCCACCCAGTAGTCAGTGTTTCTATCACTAGGTCGGTACATCTTCTGGTGGACTATTAGTTCCTAAGTGTATCATCCGCCCAGTAGTCAGTGTTTCTATCACTAGGTCGGTACATCTTCTGGTGGACTATTAGTTCCTAAATGTATCATCCACCCAGTTGTCAGTGTTTCTATCACTAGGTCGGTACATCTTCTGGTGGACTATTAGTTCCTGAGAGTATCATCCACCCAGTAGTCAGTGTTTCTATCACTAGGTCGGTACATCTTCTGGTGGACTATTAGTTCTTAAGTGTATCATCCGCCCAGTAGTCAGTGTTTCTATCACTAGGTCGGTACATCTTCTGGTGGACTATTAGTTCCTAAGTGTATCATCCACCCAGTAGTCAGTGTTTCTATCACTAGGTCGGTACATCGTCTTGTGGACTATTAGTTCCTAAGTGTATCATCCGCCCAGTAGTCAGTGTTTCTATCACTAGGTCGGTACATCTTCTGGTGGACTATTAGTTCCTAAGTGTATCATCCACCCAGTAGTCAGTGTTTCTATCACTAGGTCGGTACATCTTCTGGTGGACTATTAGTTCCTAAGTGTATCATCCGCCCAGTAGTCAGTCAGTGTTTCTATCACTAGGTCGGTACATCTTCTGGTGGATTATTAGTTCCTAAGTGTATCATCCACCCAGTAGTCAGTGTTTCTATCACTAGGTCGGTACATCTTCTGGTGGACTATTAGTTCCTAAGTGTATCATCCACCCAGTAGTCAGCGTTTCTATCACTAGGTCGGTACATCTTCTGGTGGACTATTAGTTCCTAAGTGTATCATCCGCCCAGTAGTCAGTGTTTCTATCACTAGGTCGGTACATCTTCTGGTGGACTATTAGTCCCTAAGTGTATCATCCGCCCAGTAGTCAGTGTTTTTATCACTAGGTCGGTACATCTTCTGGTGGACTATTAGTTCCTGAGTGTATCATCCACCCAATATGTTTCTATCACTAGGTGGGAACATCTTCTGGTGGACTATTAGTTCCTAAGTGTATCATCCGCCCAGTAGTCAGTGTTTCTATCACTAGGTCGGTACATCTTCTGTTGGACTATTAGTTCCTAAGTGTATCATCCGCCAAGTAGTCAGTGTTTCTATCACTAGGTCGGTACATCTTCTGGTGGACTATCAGTTCCTAAGTGTATCATCCACCCAGTAGTCAGTGTTTCTATCACTAGGTCGGTACATCTTCTGGTTGACTATTAGTTCCTGAGAGTATCATCCGCGCAGTAGTCAGTGTTTCTATCACTAGGTCGGTACATCTTCTGGTGGACTATTAGTTACTAAGTGTATCATCCACCCAATAGTCAGTGTTTCTATCACTAGGTCGGTACATCTTCTGGTGGACTATTAGTTCCTGAGAGTATCATCCGCCCAGTAGTCAGTGTTTCTATCACTAGGTCGGTACATCTTCTGGTGGACTATTAGTTCCTAAGTGTATCATCCACCCGGTAGTCAGTGTTTCTATCACTAGGTCGGTACATCTTCTGGTGGACTATTAGTTCCTGAGAGTATCATCCGCCCAGTAGTCCGTGTTTCTATCACTAGGTCGGTACATCTTCTGGTGGACTATTAGTTCTTAAGTGTATCATCCGCCCAGTAGTCAGTGTTTCTATCATTAGGTCGGTACATCTTCTGGTGAACTATTAGTTCCTAAGTGTATCATCCACCAAGTATTCATTGTTTCTTTAACTAGGTTGGTACATCTTCTGGTGGACTATTAGTTCCTAAGTGTATCATCCACCTAGTAGTCAGTGTTTCTATCACTAGGTCGGTACATCTTCTGGTGGACTATTAGTTCCTGAGTGTATCATCCACCCAATATGTTTCTATCACTAGGTGGGAACATCTTCTGGTGGACTATTAGTTCCTAAGTGTATCATCCGCCCAGTAGTCAGTGTTTCTATCACTAGGTCGGTACATCTTCTGGTGGACTATTAGTTCCTAAGTGTATCATCCGCCAAGTAGTCAGTGTTTCTATCACTAGGTCGGTACATCTTCTGGTGGACTATCAGTTCCTAAGTGTATCATCCACCCAGTAGTCAGTGTTTCTATCACTAGGTCGGTACATCTTCTGGTTGACTATTAGTTCCTGAGAGTATCATCCGCCCAGTAGTCAGTGTTTCTATCACTAGGTCGGTACATCTTCTGGTGGACTATTAGTTACTAAGTGTATCATCCACCCAATAGTCAGTGTTTCTATCACTAGGTCGGTACATCTTCTGGTGGACTATTAGTTCCTGAGAGTATCATCCGCCCAGTAGTCAGTGTTTCTATCACTAGGTCGGTACATCTTCTGGTGGACTATTAGTTCCTAAGTGTATCATCCACCCGGTAGTCAGTGTTTCTATCACTAGGTCGGTACATCTTCTGGTGGACTATTAGTTCCTGAGAGTATCATCCGCCCAGTAGTCCGTGTTTCTATCACTAGGTCGGTACATCTTCTGGTGGACTATTAGTTTCTAAGTGTATCATCCGCCCAGTAGTCAGTGTTTCTATCACTAGGTCGGTACATCTTCTGGTGGACTATTAGTTCCTAAGTGTATCATCCACCCAGTAGTCAGTGTTTCTATCACTAGGTCGATACATCTTCTGGTGGACTATTAGTTCCTAAGTGTATCATCCGCCCAGTACTCAGTCAGTGTTTCTATCACTAGGTCGGTACATCTTCTGGTGGACTATTAGTTTCTAAGTGTATCATCCGCCCAGTAGTCAGTGTTTCTATCACTAGGTCGGTACATCTTCTGGTGGACTATTAGTTCCTAAGTGTATCATCCACCCAGTAGTCAGTGTTTCTATCACTAGGTCGGTACACCTTCTGGTGGACTATTAGTTCCTAAGTGTATCATCCGCCCAGTAGTCAGTGTTTCTATCACTAGGTCGGTACATCTTCTGGAGGATTAGTTCCTAAGTGTATCATCCACCCAGTTGTCAGTGTTTCTATCACTAGGTCGGTACATCTTCTGGTGGACTATTAGTTCCTGAGAGTATCATCCACCCAGTAGTCAGTGTTTCTATCACTAGGTCGGTACATCTTCTGGTGGACTATTAGTTCTTAAGTGTATCATCCGCCCAGTAGTCAGTGTTTCTATCACTAGGTCGGTACATCTTCTGGTGGACTATTAGTTCCTAAGTGTATCATTCACCCAGTAGTAAGTGTTTCTATCACTAGGTCGGTACATCTTCTGGTGAACTATTAGTTCCTAAGTGTATCATCCGCCCAGTAGTCAGTGTTTCTATCACTAGGTCGGTACATCTTCTGGTGGACTATTAGTTCCTAAGTGTATCATCCACCCAGTAGTCAGTGTTTCTATCACTAGGTTGGTACATCTTCTGGTGGACTATTAGTTCCAAAGTGTATCATCCGCCCAGTAGTCAGTGTTTCTATCACTAGGTCGGTACATCTTCTGGTGGTCTATTAGTTCCTAAATGTATCATCCACCCAGTTGTCAGTGTTTCTATCACTAGGTCGGTACATCTTCTGGTGGACTATTAGTTCCTAAGTGTATCATCCACCCAGTAGTCAGTGTTTCTATCACTAGGTCGGTACATCTTCTGGTGGACTATTAGTTCCTAAGTGTATCATCCACCCAGTAGTCAGTGTTTCTATCACTAGGTCGGTACATCTTCTGGTGGACTATTAGTTCCTGAGAGTATCATCCACCCAGTAGTCAGTGTTTCTATCACTAGGTCGGTACACCTTCTGGTGGACTATTAGTTCCTAAGTGTATCATCCGCCCAGTAGTCAGTGTTTCTATCACTAGGTCGGTACATCTTCTGGTGGACTATTAGTTCCTAAGTGTATCATCCGCCCAGTAGTCAGTGTTTCTATCACTAGGTCGGTACATCCTCTGGTGGTCTATTAGTTCCTAAATGTATCATCCACCCAGTTGTCAGTGTTTCTATCACTAGGTCGGTACATCTTCTGGTGGACTATTAGTTCCTAAGAGTATCATCCACCTAGTAGTCAGTGTTTCTATCACTAGGTCGGTACATCTTCTGGTGGACTATTAGTTCCTAAGTGTATCATCCGCCCAGTAGTCAGTGTTTCTATCTCTAGGTCGGTACATCTTCTGGTGGACTATTAGTTCCTAAGTGTATCATCCACCTAGTAGTCAGTGTTTCTATCACTAGGTCGGTACATCTTCTGGTGGACTATTAATTTCTAAGTGTATCATCCGCCCAGTAGTCAGTGTTTCTATCACCAGGTCGGTACATCTTCTGGTGGACTATTAGTTCCTAAGTGTATCATCCACCCAGTAGTCAGTGTTTCTATCACTAGGTCGATACATCTTCTGGTGGACTATTAGTTCCTAAGTGTATCATCCGCCCAGTACTCAGTCAGTGTTTCTATCACTAGGTCGGTACATCTTCTGGTGGACTATTAGTTCCTAAGTGTATCATCCGCCCAGTAGTCAATGTTTCTATCTCTAGGTCGGTACATCTTCTGGTGGACTATTAGTTCCTGAGAGTATCATCCACCCAGTAGTCAGTGTTTCTATCACTAGGTCGGTACACCTTCTGGTGGACTATTAGTTCCTAAGTGTATCATCCGCCCAGTAGTCAGTGTTTCTATCACTAGGTCGGTACATCTTCTGGTGGACTATTAGTTCCTAAGTGTATCATCCGCCAAGTAGTCAGTGTTTCTATCACTAGGTCGGTACATCTTCTGGTGGTCTATTAGTTCCTAAATGTATCATCCACCCAGTTGTCAGTGTTTCTATCACTAGGTCGGTACATCTTCTGGTGGACTATTAGTTCCTAAGTGTATCATCCACCCAGTAATCAGTGTTTCTATCACTAGGTCGGTACATCTTCTGGTGGACTATTAGTTCCTAAGTGTATCATCCACCCAGTAGTCAGTGTTTCTATCACTAGGTCGGTACATCTTCTGGTGGACTATTAGTTCCTGAGAATATCATCCACCCAGTAGTCAGTGTTTCTATCACTAGGTCGGTACACCTTCTGGTGGACTCTTAGTTCCTAAGTGTATCATCCGCCCAGTAGTCAGTGTTTCTATCACTAGGTCGGTACATCCTCTGGTGGTCTATTAGTTCCTAAATGTATCATCCACCCAGTTGTCAGTTTTTCTATCACTAGGTCGATACATCTTCTGGTGGACTATTAGTTCCTAAGTGTATCATCCGCCCAGTACTCAGTCAGTGTTTCTATCACTAGGTCGGTACATCTTCTGGTGGACTATTAGTTCCTAAGTGTATCATCCGCCCAGTAGTCAGTGTTTCTATCACTAGGTCGGTACATCTTCTGGTGGACTATTAGTTCCTAAGTGTATCATCCACCCAGTAGTCAGTGTTTCTATCACCAGGTCTGTACACCTTCTGGTGGACTATTAGTTCCTAAGTGTATCATCCGTCCAGTAGTCAGTGTTTCTATCACTAGGTCGGTACATCTTCTGGTGGACTATTAGTTCCTGAGAGTATCATCCACCCAGTAGTCAGTGTTTCTATCACTAGGTCGGTACATCTTCTGGTGGACTATTAGTTCTTAAGTGTATCATCCGCCCAGTAGTCAGTGTTTCTATCACTAGGTCGGTACATCTTCTGGTGGACTATTAGTTCCTAAGTGTATCATTCACCCAGTAGTAAGTGTTTCTATCACTAGGTCGGTACATCTTCTGGTGAACTATTAGTTCCTAAGTGTATCATCCGCCCAGTAGTCAGTGTTTCTATCACTAGGTCGGTACATCTTCTGGTGGACTATTAGTTCCTAAGTGTATCATCCACCCAGTAGTCAGTGTTTCTATCACTAGGTTGGTACATCTTCTGGTGGACTATTAGTTCCAAAGTGTATCATCCGCCCAGTAGTCAGTGTTTCTATCACTAGGTCGGTACATCTTCTGGTGGTGTATTAGTTCCTAAATGTATCATCCACCCAGTTGTCAGTGTTTCTATCACTAGGTCGGTACATCTTCTGGTGGACTATTAGTTCCTAAGTGTATCATCCACCCAGTAGTCAGTGTTTCTATCACTAGGTCGGTACATCTTCTGGTGGACTATTAGTTCCTAAGTGTATCATCCACCCAGTAGTCAGTGTTTCTATCACTAGGTCGGTACATCTTCTGGTGGACTATTAGTTCCTGAGAGTATCATCCACCCAGTAGTCAGTGTTTCTATCACTAGGTCGGTACACCTTCTGGTGGACTATTAGTTCCTAAGTGTATCATCCGCCCAGTAGTCAGTGTTTCTATCACTAGGTCGGTACATCTTCTGGTGGACTATTAGTTCCTAAGTGTATCATCCGCCCATTAGTCAGTGTTTCTATCACTAGGTCGGTACATCCTCTGGTGGTCTATTAGTTCCTAAATGTATCATCCACCCAGTTGTCAGTGTTTCTATCACTAGGTCGGTACATCTTCTGGTGGACTATTAGTTCCTGAGAGTATCATCCACCCAGTAGTCAGTGTTTCTATCACTAGGTCGGTACATCTTCTGGTGGACTATTAGTTCCTAAGTGTATCATCCACCCAGTAGTCAGTGTTTCTATCTCTAGGTCGGTACATCTTCTGGTGGACTATTAGTTCCTAAGTGTATCATCCACCTAATAGTCAGTGTTTCTATCACTAGGTCGGTACATCTTCTGGTGGACTATTAATTTCTAAGTGTATCATCCGCCCAGTAGTCAGTGTTTCTATCACCAGGTCGGTACATCTTCTGGTGGACTATTAGTTCCTAAGTGTATCATCCACCCAGTAGTCAGTGTTTCTATCACTAGGTCGATACATCTTCTGGTGGACTATTAGTTCCTGAGAGTATCATCCGCCCAGTAGTCAGTGTTTCTATCACTAGGTCGGTACATCTTCTGGTGGACTATTAGTTCCTAAGTGTATCATCCACCCGGTAGTCAGTGTTTCTATCACTAGGTCGGTACATCTTCTGGTGGACTATTAGTTCCTGAGAGTATCATCCGCCCAGTAGTCCGTGTTTCTATCACTAGGTCGGTACATCTTCTGGTGGACTATTAGTTCTTAAGTGTATCATCCGCCCAGTAGTCAGTGTTTCTATCATTAGGTCGGTACATCTTCTGGTGAACTATTAGTTCCTAAGTGTATCATCCACCAAGTATTCATTGTTTCTTTAACTAGGTTGGTACATCTTCTGGTGGACTATTAGTTCCTAAGTGTATCATCCACCTAGTAGTCAGTGTTTCTATCACTAGGTCGGTACATCTTCTGGTGGACTATTAGTTCCTGAGTGTATCATCCACCCAATATGTTTCTATCACTAGGTGGGAACATCTTCTGGTGGACTATTAGTTCCTAAGTGTATCATCCGCCCAGTAGTCAGTGTTTCTATCACTAGGTCGGTACATCTTCTGGTGGACTATTAGTTCCTAAGTGTATCATCCGCCAAGTAGTCAGTGTTTCTATCACTAGGTCGGTACATCTTCTGGTGGACTATCAGTTCCTAAGTGTATCATCCACCCAGTAGTCAGTGTTTCTATCACTAGGTCGGTACATCTTCTGGTTGACTATTAGTTCCTGAGAGTATCATCCGCCCAGTAGTCAGTGTTTCTATCACTAGGTCGGTACATCTTCTGGTGGACTATTAGTTACTAAGTGTATCATCCACCCAATAGTCAGTGTTTCTATCACTAGGTCGGTACATCTTCTGGTGGACTATTAGTTCCTGAGAGTATCATCCGCCCAGTAGTCAGTGTTTCTATCACTAGGTCGGTACATCTTCTGGTGGACTATTAGTTCCTAAGTGTATCATCCACCCGGTAGTCAGTGTTTCTATCACTAGGTCGGTACATCTTCTGGTGGACTATTAGTTCCTGAGAGTATCATCCGCCCAGTAGTCCGTGTTTCTATCACTAGGTCGGTACATCTTCTGGTGGACTATTAGTTTCTAAGTGTATCATCCGCCCAGTAGTCAGTGTTTCTATCACTAGGTCGGTACATCTTCTGGTGGACTATTAGTTCCTAAGTGTATCATCCACCCAGTAGTCAGTGTTTCTATCACTAGGTCGATACATCTTCTGGTGGACTATTAGTTCCTAAGTGTATCATCCGCCCAGTACTCAGTCAGTGTTTCTATCACTAGGTCGGTACATCTTCTGGTGGACTATTAGTTTCTAAGTGTATCATCCGCCCAGTAGTCAGTGTTTCTATCACTAGGTCGGTACATCTTCTGGTGGACTATTAGTTCCTAAGTGTATCATCCACCCAGTAGTCAGTGTTTCTATCACTAGGTCGGTACACCTTCTGGTGGACTATTAGTTCCTAAGTGTATCATCCGCCCAGTAGTCAGTGTTTCTATCACTAGGTCGGTACATCTTCTGGAGGATTAGTTCCTAAGTGTATCATCCACCCAGTTGTCAGTGTTTCTATCACTAGGTCGGTACATCTTCTGGTGGACTATTAGTTCCTGAGAGTATCATCCACCCAGTAGTCAGTGTTTCTATCACTAGGTCGGTACATCTTCTGGTGGACTATTAGTTCTTAAGTGTATCATCCGCCCAGTAGTCAGTGTTTCTATCACTAGGTCGGTACATCTTCTGGTGGACTATTAGTTCCTAAGTGTATCATTCACCCAGTAGTAAGTGTTTCTATCACTAGGTCGGTACATCTTCTGGTGAACTATTAGTTCCTAAGTGTATCATCCGCCCAGTAGTCAGTGTTTCTATCACTAGGTCGGTACATCTTCTGGTGGACTATTAGTTCCTAAGTGTATCATCCACCCAGTAGTCAGTGTTTCTATCACTAGGTTGGTACATCTTCTGGTGGACTATTAGTTCCAAAGTGTATCATCCGCCCAGTAGTCAGTGTTTCTATCACTAGGTCGGTACATCTTCTGGTGGTCTATTAGTTCCTAAATGTATCATCCACCCAGTTGTCAGTGTTTCTATCACTAGGTCGGTACATCTTCTGGTGGACTATTAGTTCCTAAGTGTATCATCCACCCAGTAGTCAGTGTTTCTATCACTAGGTCGGTACATCTTCTGGTGGACTATTAGTTCCTAAGTGTATCATCCACCCAGTAGTCAGTGTTTCTATCACTAGGTCGGTACATCTTCTGGTGGACTATTAGTTCCTGAGAGTATCATCCACCCAGTAGTCAGTGTTTCTATCACTAGGTCGGTACACCTTCTGGTGGACTATTAGTTCCTAAGTGTATCATCCGCCCAGTAGTCAGTGTTTCTATCACTAGGTCGGTACATCTTCTGGTGGACTATTAGTTCCTAAGTGTATCATCCGCCCAGTAGTCAGTGTTTCTATCACTAGGTCGGTACATCCTCTGGTGGTCTATTAGTTCCTAAATGTATCATCCACCCAGTTGTCAGTGTTTCTATCACTAGGTCGGTACATCTTCTGGTGGACTATTAGTTCCTGAGAGTATCATCCACCTAGTAGTCAGTGTTTCTATCACTAGGTCGGTACATCTTCTGGTGGACTATTAGTTCCTAAGTGTATCATCCGCCCAGTAGTCAGTGTTTCTATCTCTAGGTCGGTACATCTTCTGGTGGACTATTAGTTCCTAAGTGTATCATCCACCTAGTAGTCAGTGTTTCTATCACTAGGTCGGTACATCTTCTGGTGGACTATTAATTTCTAAGTGTATCATCCGCCCAGTAGTCAGTGTTTCTATCACCAGGTCGGTACATCTTCTGGTGGACTATTAGTTCCTAAGTGTATCATCCACCCAGTAGTCAGTGTTTCTATCACTAGGTCGATACATCTTCTGGTGGACTATTAGTTCCTAAGTGTATCATCCGCCCAGTACTCAGTCAGTGTTTCTATCACTAGGTCGGTACATCTTCTGGTGGACTATTAGTTCCTAAGTGTATCATCCGCCTAGTAGTCAATGTTTCTATCACTAGGTCGGTACATCTTCTGGTGGACTATTAGTTCCTAAGTGTATCATCCACCCAGTAGTCAGTGTTTCTATCACTAGGTCGATACATCTTCTGGTGGACTATTAGTTCCTAAGTGTATCATCCGCCCAGTACTCAGTCAGTGTTTCTATCACTAGGTCGGTACATCTTCTGGTGGACTATTAGTTTCTAAGTGTATCATCCGCCCAGTAGTCAGTGTTTCTATCACTAGGTCGGTACATCTTCTGGTGGACTATTAGTTCCTAAGTGTATCATCCACCCAGTAGTCAGTGTTTCTATCACTAGGTCGGTACACCTTCTGGTGGACTATTAGTTCCTAAGTGTATCATCCGCCCAGTAGTCAGTGTTTCTATCACTAGGTCGGTACATCTTCTGGAGGATTAGTTCCTAAGTGTATCATCCACCCAGTTGTCAGTGTTTCTATCACTAGGTCGGTACATCTTCTGGTGGACTATTAGTTCCTGAGAGTATCATCCACCCAGTAGTCAGTGTTTCTATCACTAGGTCGGTACATCTTCTGGTGGACTATTAGTTCTTAAGTGTATCATCCGCCCAGTAGTCAGTGTTTCTATCACTAGGTCGGTACATCTTCTGGTGGACTATTAGTTCCTAAGTGTATCATTCACCCAGTAGTAAGTGTTTCTATCACTAGGTCGGTACATCTTCTGGTGAACTATTAGTTCCTAAGTGTATCATCCGCCCAGTAGTCAGTGTTTCTATCACTAGGTCGGTACATCTTCTGGTGGACTATTAGTTCCTAAGTGTATCATCCACCCAGTAGTCAGTGTTTCTATCACTAGGTTGGTACATCTTCTGGTGGACTATTAGTTCCAAAGTGTATCATCCGCCCAGTAGTCAGTGTTTCTATCACTAGGTCGGTACATCTTCTGGTGGTCTATTAGTTCCTAAATGTATCATCCACCCAGTTGTCAGTGTTTCTATCACTAGGTCGGTACATCTTCTGGTGGACTATTAGTTCCTAAGTGTATCATCCACCCAGTAGTCAGTGTTTCTATCACTAGGTCGGTACATCTTCTGGTGGACTATTAGTTCCTAAGTGTATCATCCACCCAGTAGTCAGTGTTTCTATCACTAGGTCGGTACATCTTCTGGTGGACTATTAGTTCCTGAGAGTATCATCCACCCAGTAGTCAGTGTTTCTATCACTAGGTCGGTACACCTTCTGGTGGACTATTAGTTCCTAAGTGTATCATCCGCCCAGTAGTCAGTGTTTCTATCACTAGGTCGGTACATCTTCTGGTGGACTATTAGTTCCTAAGTGTATCATCCGCCCAGTAGTCAGTGTTTCTATCACTAGGTCGGTACATCCTCTGGTGGTCTATTAGTTCCTAAATGTATCATCCACCCAGTTGTCAGTGTTTCTATCACTAGGTCGGTACATCTTCTGGTGGACTATTAGTTCCTGAGAGTATCATCCACCTAGTAGTCAGTGTTTCTATCACTAGGTCGGTACATCTTCTGGTGGACTATTAGTTCCTAAGTGTATCATCCGCCCAGTAGTCAGTGTTTCTATCTCTAGGTCGGTACATCTTCTGGTGGACTATTAGTTCCTAAGTGTATCATCCACCTAGTAGTCAGTGTTTCTATCACTAGGTCGGTACATCTTCTGGTGGACTATTAATTTCTAAGTGTATCATCCGCCCAGTAGTCAGTGTTTCTATCACCAGGTCGGTACATCTTCTGGTGGACTATTAGTTCCTAAGTGTATCATCCACCCAGTAGTCAGTGTTTCTATCACTAGGTCGATACATCTTCTGGTGGACTATTAGTTCCTAAGTGTATCATCCGCCCAGTACTCAGTCAGTGTTTCTATCACTAGGTCGGTACATCTTCTGGTGGACTATTAGTTCCTAAGTGTATCATCCGCCTAGTAGTCAATGTTTCTATCACTAGGTCGGTACATCTTCTGGTGGACTATTAGTTCCTAAGTGTATCATCCGCCCAGTAGTCAGTGTTTCTATCACTAGGTCGGTACATCTTCTGGTGGACTATTAGTTCCTAAGTGTATCATCCACCCAGTAGTCAGTGTTTCTATCACTAGGTCGGTACACCTTCTGGTGGACTATTAGTTCCTAAGTGTATCATCCGCCCAGTAGTCAGTGTTTCTATCACTAGGTCGGTACATCTTCTGGTGGACTATTAGTTCCTAAGTGTATCATCCACCCAGTAGTCAGTGTTTCTATCACTAGGTCGGTACATCTTCTGGTGGACTATTAGTTCCTAAGTGTATCATCCGCCCAGTAGTCAGTGTTTCTATCACTAGGTCGGTACATCTTCTGGTGGACTATTAGTTCCTAAATGTATCATCCACCCATTTGTCAGTGTTTCTATCACTAGGTCGGTACATCTTCTGGTGGACTATTAGTTCCTGAGAGTATCATCCACCCAGTAGTCAGTGTTTCTATCACTAGGTCGGTACATCTTCTGGTGGACTATTAGTTCTTAAGTGTATCATCCGCCCAGTAGTCAGTGTTTCTATCACTAGGTCGGTACATCTTCTGGTGGACTATTAGTTCCTAAGTGTATCATCCACCCAGTAGTCAGTGTTTCTATCACTAGGTCGGTACATCTTCTGGTGGACTATTAGTTCCTAAGTGTATCATCCGCCCAGTAGTCAGTGTTTCTATCACTAGGTCGGTACATCTTCTGGTGGACTATTAGTTCCTAAGTGTATCATCCACCCAGTAGTCAGTGTTTCTATCACTAGGTCGGTACATCTTCTGGTGGACTATTAGTTCCTAAGTGTATCATCCGCCCAGTAGTCAGTCAGTGTTTCTATCACTAGGTCGGTACATCTTCTGGTGGATTATTAGTTCCTAAGTGTATCATCCACCCAGTAGTCAGTGTTTCTATCACTAGGTCGGTACATCTTCTGGTGGACTATTAGTTCCTAAGTGTATCATCCACCCAGTAGTCAGCGTTTCTATCACTAGGTCGGTACATCTTCTGGTGGACTATTAGTTCCTAAGTGTATCATCCGCCCAGTAGTCAGTGTTTCTATCACTAGGTCGGTACATCTTCTGGTGGACTATTAGTCCCTAAGTGTATCATCCGCCCAGTAGTCAGTGTTTTTATCACTAGGTCGGTACATCTTCTGGTGGATTATTAGTTCCTAAGTGTATCATCCACCCAGTAGTCAGTGTTTCTATCACTAGGTGGGAACATCTTCTGGTGGACTATTAGTTCCTAAGTGTATCATCCGCCCAGTAGTCAGTGTTTTTATCACTAGGTCGGTACATCTTCTGTTGGACTATTAGTTCCTAAGTGTATCATCCGCCAAGTAGTCAGTGTTTCTATCACTAGGTCGGTACATCTTCTGGTGGACTATCAGTTCCTAAGTGTATCATCCACCCAGTAGTCAGTGTTTCTATCACTAGGTCGGTACATCTTCTGGTTGACTATTAGTTCCTGAGAGTATCATCCGCCCAGTAGTCAGTGTTTCTATCACTAGGTCGGTACATCTTCTGGTGGACTATTAGTTACTAAGTGTATCATCCACCCAATAGTCAGTGTTTCTATCACTAGGTCGGTACATCTTCTGGTGGACTATTAGTTCCTGAGAGTATCATCCGCCCAGTAGTCAGTGTTTCTATCACTAGGTCGGTACATCTTCTGGTGGACTATTAGCTCCTAAGTGTATCATCCACCCGGTAGTCAGTGTTTCTATCACTAGGTCGGTACATCTTCTGGTGGACTATTAGTTCCTGAGAGTATCATCCGCCCAGTAGTCCGTGTTTCTATCACTAGGTCGGTACATCTTCTGGTGGACTATTAGTTCTTAAGTGTATCATCCGCCCAGTAGTCAGTGTTTCTATCATTAGGTCGGTACATCTTCTGGTGAACTATTAGTTCCTAAGTGTATCATCCACCAAGTATTCATTGTTTCTTTAACTAGGTTGGTACATCTTCTGGTGGACTATTAGTTCCTAAGTGTATCATCCACCCAGTAGTCAGTGTTTCTATCACTAGGTCGGTACATCTTCTGGTGGACTATTAGTTCCTGAGTGTATCATCCACCCAATATGTTTCTATCACTAGGTGGGAACATCTTCTGGTGGACTATTAGTTCCTAAGTGTATCATCCGCCCAGTAGTCAGTGTTTCTATCACTAGGTCGGTACATCTTCTGTTGGACTATTAGTTCCTAAGTGTATCATCCGCCAAGTAGTCAGTGTTTCTATCACTAGGTCGGTACATCTTCTGGTGGACTATCAGTTCCTAAGTGTATCATCCACCCAGTAGTCAGTGTTTCTATCACTAGGTCGGTACATCTTCTGGTTGACTATTAGTTCCTGAGAGTATCATCCGCCCAGTAGTCAATGTTTCTATCACTAGGTCGGTACATCTTCTGGTGGACTATTAGTTCCTAAGTGTATCATCCACCTAGTAGTCAGTTTTTCTATCACTAAGTCGGTACATCTTCTGGTGGTCTATTAGTTCTGAGAGTATCGTCCACCCAGTAGTCAGTGTTTCTATCACTAGGTCGGTACATCTTCTGGTGGACTATTAGTTCCTAAGTGTATCATCCACCCAGTAGTCAGTGTTTCTATCACTAGGTCGGTACATCTTCTGGTGGACTATTAGTTCCTGAGAGTATCATCCGCCCAGTAGTCAGTGTTTCTATCACTAGTTCGGTACATCTTCTGGTGGACTATTAGTTCCTAAGTGTATCATCCACCCAATAGTCAGTGTTTCTATCACTAGGTCGGTACATCTTCTGGTGGACTATTAGTTCTTAAGAGTATCATTCACCCAATAGTCAGTGTTTCTATCACTAGGTCGGTACATCTTCTGGTGGACTATTAGTTCCTGAGAGTATCATCCGCCCAGTAGTCCATGTTTCTATCACTAGGTCGGTACATCTTCTGGTGGACTATTATTTCCTAAGTGTATCATCCGCCCAGTAGTCAGTGTTTCTATCACTAGGTCGATACATCTTCTTGTGGACTATTAGCTCCTAAGTGTATCATCCACCAAGTAGTCATTGTTTCTATCACTAGGTAGGTACATCTTCTGGTGGACTATTAGTTCCTAAGTGTATCATCCACCCGGTAGTCAGTGTTTCTATCACTAGGTCGGTACATCTTCTGGTGGACTATTAGTTCCTGAGAGTATCATCCGCCCAGTAGTCCGTGTTTCTATCACTAGGTCGGTACATCTTCTGGTGGACTATTAGTTCTTAAGTGTATCATCCGCCCAGTAGTCAGTGTTTCTATCATTAGGTCGGTACATCTTCTGGTGAACTATTAGTTCCTAAGTGTATCATCCACCAAGTATTCATTGTTTCTATCACTAGGTTGGTACATCTTCTGGTGGACTATTAGTTCCTAAGTGTATCATCCACCCAGTAGTCAGTGTTTCTATCACTAGGTCGGTACATCTTCTGGTGGACTATTAGTTCCTAAGTGTATCATCCACCCAGTAGTCAGTTTTTCTATCACTAAGTCGGTACATCTTCTGGTGGTCTATTAGTTCTGAGAGTATCGTCCACCCAGTAGTCAGTGTTTCTATCACTAGGTCGGTACATCTTCTGGTGGACTATTAGTTCCTAAGTGTATCATCAACCCAGTAGTCAGTGTTTCTATCACTAGGTCGGTACATCTTCTGGTGGACTATTAGTTCCTGAGAGTATCATCCGCCCAGTAGTCAGTGTTTCTATCACTAGGTCGGTACATCTTCTGGTGGACTATTAGTTCCTAAGTGTATCATCCACCCAATAGTCAGTGTTTCTATCACTAGGTCGGTACATCTTCTGGTGGACTATTAGTTCTTAAGAGTATCATCCACCCAATAGTCAGTGTTTCTATCACTAGGTCGGTACATCTTCTGGTGGACTATTAGTTCCTGAGAGTATCATCCGCCCAGTAGTCCATGTTTCTATCACTAGGTCGGAACATCTTCTGGTGGACTATTAGTTCCTAAGTGTATCATCCGCCCAGTAGTCAGTGTTTCTATCACTAGGTCGGTACATCTTCTGGTGGTCTATTAGTTCCTAAATGTATCATCCACCCAGTTGTCAGTGTTTCTATCACTAGATCGGTACATCTTCTGGTGGACTATTAGTTCCTAAGTGTATCATCCACCCAGTAGTCAGTGTTTCTATCACTAGGTCGGTACATCTTCTGGTGGACTATTAGTTCCTAAGTGTATCATCCACCCAGTAGTCAGTGTTTCTATCACTAGGTCGGTACATCTTCTGGTGGACTATTAGTTCCTGAGAGTATCATCCACCCAGTAGTCAGTGTTTCTATCACTAGGTCGGTACACCTTCTGGTGGACTATTAGTTCCTAAGTGTATCATCCGCCCAGTAGTCAGTGTTTCTATCACTAGGTCGGTACATCTTCTGGTGGACTATTAGTTCCTAAGTGTATCATGCGCCCAGTAGTCAGTGTTTCTATCACTAGGTCGGTACATCCTCTGGTGGTCTATTAGTTCCTAAATGTATCATCCACCCAGTTGTCAGTGTTTCTATCACTAGGTCGGTACATCTTCTGGTGGACTATTAGTTCCTGAGAGTATCATCCACCCAGTAGTCAGTGTTTCTATCACTAGATCGGTACATCTTCTGGTGGACTATTAGTTCCTAAGTGTATCATCCGCCCAGTAGTCAGTGTTTCTATCTCTAGGTCGGTACATCTTCTGGTGGACTATTAGTTCCTAAGTGTATCATCCACCTAGTAGTCAGTGTTTCTATCACTAGGTCGGTACATCTTCTGGTGGACTATTAATTTCTAAGTGTATCATCCGCCCAGTAGTCAGTGTTTCTATCACTAGGTCGGTACATCTTCTGGTGGACTATTAGTTCCTAAGTGTATCATCCACCCTGTAGTCAGTGTTTCTATCACTAGGTCGATACATCTTCTGGTGGACTATTAGTTCCTATGTGTATCATCCGCCCAGTACTCAGTCAGTGTTTCTATCACTAGGTCGGTACATCTTCTGGTGGACTATTAGTTCCTAAGTGTATCATCCGCCTAGTAGTCAATGTTTCTATCACTAGGTCGGTACATCTTCTGGTGGACTATTAGTTCCTAAGTGTATCATCCGCCCAGTAGTCAGTGTTTCTATCACTAGGTCGGTACATCTTCTGGTGGACTATTAGTTCCTAAGTGTATCATCCACCCAGTAGTCAGTGTTTCTATCACTAGGTCGGTACACCTTCTGGTGGACTATTAGTTCCTAAGTGTATCATCCGCCCAGTAGTCAGTGTTTCTATCACTAGGTCGGTACATCTTCTGGTGGACTATTAGTTCCTAAGTGTATCATCCACCCAGTAGTCAGTGTTTCTATCACTAGGTCGGTACATCTTCTAGTGGACTATTAGTTCCTAAGTGTATCATCCGCCCAGTAGTCAGTGTTTCTATCACTAGGTCGGTACATCTTCTGGTGGTCTATTAGTTCCTAAATGTATCATCCACCCAGTTGTCAGTGTTTCTATCACTAGGTCGGTACATCTTCTGGTGGACTATTAGTTCCTGAGAGTATCATCCACCCAGTAGTCAGTGTTTCTATCACTAGGTCGGTACATCTTCTGGTGGACTATTAGTTCTTAAGTGTATCATCCGCCCATTAGTCAGTGTTTCTATCACTAGGTCGGTACATCTTCTGGTGGACTATTAGTTCTTAAGTGTATCATCCACCCAGTAGTCAGTGTTTCTATCACTAGGTCGGTACATCTTCTGGTGGACTATTAGTTCCTAAGTGTATCATCCGCCCAGTAGTCAGTGTTTCTATCACTAGGTAGGTACATCTTCTGGTGGACTATTAGTTCCTAAGTGTATCATCCACCCAGTAGTCAGTGTTTCTATCACTAGGTCGGTACATCTTCTGGTGGACTATTAGTTCCTAAGTGTATCATCCGCCCAGTAGTCAGTGTTTCTATCACTAGGTCGGTACATCTTCTGGTGGACTATTAGTTCATAAGTGTATCATCCACCCAGTAGTCAGTGTTTCTATCACTAGGTCGGTACATCTTCTGGTGGACTATTAGTTCCTAAGTGTATCATCCGCCCAGTAGTCAGTCAGTGTTTCTATCACTAGGTCGGTACATCTTCTGGTGGATTATTAGTTCCTAAGTGTATCATCCACCCAGTAGTCAGTGTTTCTATCACTAGGTCGGTACATCTTCTGGTGGACTATTAGTTCCTAAGTGTATCATCCACCCAGTAGTCAGCGTTTCTATCATTAGGTCGGTACATCTTCTGGTGGACTATTAGTTCCTAAGTGTATCATCCGCCCAGTAGTCAGTGTTTCTATCACTAGGTCGGTACATCTTCTGGTGGACTATTAGTCCCTAAGTGTATCATCCGCCCAGTAGTCAGTGTTTCTATCACTAGGTCGGTACATCTTCTGGTGGACTATTAGTTCCTAAGTGTATCATCCACCCAATATGTTTCTATCACTAGGTGGGAACATCTTCTGGTGGACTATTAGTTCCTAAGTGTATCATCCGCCAAGTAGTCAGTGTTTCTATCACTAGGTCGGTACATCTTCTGGTGGACTATCAGTTCCTAAGTGTATCATCCACCCAGTAGTCAGTGTTTCTATCACTAGGTCGGTACATCTTCTGGTGGACTATTAGTTCCTGAGAGTATCATCCGCCCAGTAGTCAGTGTTTCTATCACTAGGTCGGTACATCTTCTGGTGGACTATTAGTTACTAAGTGTATCATCCACCCAATAGTCAGTGTTTCTATCACTAGGTCGGTACATCTTCTGGTGGACTATTAGTTCCTGAGAGTATCATCCACCCAGTAGTCAGTGTTTCTATCACTAGGTCGGTACATCTTCTGGTGGACTATTAGTTCCTAAGTGTATCATCCACCCGGTAGTCAGTGTTTCTATCACTAGGTCGGTACATCTTCTGGTGGACTACTAGTTCCTGAGAGTATCATCCGCCCAGTAGTCCGTGTTTCTATCACTAGGTCGGTACATCTTCTGGTGGACTATTAGTTCTTAAGTGTATCATCCGCCCAGTAGTCAGTGTTTCTATCATTAGGTCGGTACATCTTCTGGTGAACTATTAGTTCCTAAGTGTATCATCCACCAAGTATTCATTGTTTCTTTCACTAGGTTGGTACATCTTCTGGTGGACTATTAGTTCCTAAGTGTATCATCCACCCAGTAGTCAGTGTTTCTATCACTAGGTCGGTACATCTTCTGGTGGACTATTAGTTCCTAAGTGTATCATCCACCCAGTAGTCAGTTTTTCTATCACTAAGTCGGTACATCTTCTGGTGGTCTATTAGTTCTGAGAGTATCGTCCACCCAGTAGTCAGTGTTTCTATCACTAGGTCGGTACATCTTCTGGTGGACTATTAATTCCTAAGTATATCATCCACCCAGTAGTCAGTGTTTCTATCACTAGGTCGGTACATCTTCTGGTGGACTATTAGTTCCTGAGAGTATCATCCGCCCAGTAGTCAGTGTTTCTATCACTAGGTCGGTACATCTTCTGGTGGACTATTAGTTCCTAAGTGTATCATCCACCCAATAGTCAGTGTTTCTATCACTAGGTCGGTACATCTTCTGGTGGACTATTAGTTCTTAAGAGTATCATTCACCCAATAGTCAGTGTTTCTATCACTAGGTCGGTACATCTTCTGGTGGACTATTAGTTCCTGAGAGTATCATCCGCCCAGTAGTCCATGTTTCTATCACTAGGTCGGTACATCTTCTGGTGGACTATTATTTCCTAAGTGTATTATCCGCCCAGTAGTCAGTGTTTCTATCACTAGGTCGGTACATCTTCTGGTGGACTATTAGCTCCTAAGTGTATCATCCACCAAGTAGTCATTGTTTCTATCACTAGGTAGGTACATCTTCTGGTGGACTATTAGTTCCTAAGTGTATCATCCACCAAGTATTCATTGTTTCTATCACTAGGTTGGTACATCTTCTGGTGGACTATTAGTTCCTAAGTGTATCATCCACCCAGTAGTCAGTGTTTCTATCACTAGGTCGGTACATCTTCTGGTGGACTATTAGTTCCTAAGTGTATCATCCACCCAGTAGTCAGTGTTTCTATCACTAGGTCGGTACATCTTCTGGTGGACTATTAGTTCCTGAGAGTATCATCCGCCCAGTAGTCAGTGTTTCTATCACTAGGTCGGTACATCTTCTGGTGGACTATTAGTTCCTAAGTGTATCATCCACCCCATAGTCAGTGTTTCTATCACTAGGTCGGTACATCTTCTGGTGGACTATTAGTTCTTAAGAGTATCATCCACCCAATTGTCAGTGTTTCTATCACTAGGTCGGTACATCTTCTGGTGGACTATTAGTTCCTGAGAGTATCATCCGCCCAGTAGTCCATGTTTCTATCACTAGGTCGGTACATCTTCTGGTGGACTATTAGTTCCTAAGTGTATCATCCGCCCAGTAGTCAGTGTTTCTATCACTAGGTCGGTACATCTTCTGGTGGTCTATTAGTTCCTAAATGTATCATCCACCCAGTTGTCAGTGTTTCTATCACTAGGTCGGTACATCTTCTGGTGGACTATTAGTTCCTAAGTGTATCATCCACCCAGTAGTCAGTGTTTCTATCACTAGGTCGGTACATCTTCTGGTGGACTATTAGTTCCTAAGTGTATCATCCACCCAGTAGTCAGTGTTTCTATCACTAGGTCGGTACATCTTCTGGTGGACTATTAGTTCCTGAGAGTATCATCCACCCAGTAGTCAGTGTTTCTATCACTAGGTCGGTACATCTTCTGGTGGACTATTAGTTCCTAAGTGTATCATCCGCCCAGTAGTCAGTGTTTCTATCACTAGGTCGGTACATCTTCTGGTGGACTATTAGTTCCTAAGTGTATCATCCACCCTGTAGTCAGTGTTTCTATCACTAGGTCGATACATCTTCTGGTGGACTATTAGTTCCTAAGTGTATCATCCGCCCAGTACTCAGTCAGTGTTTCTATCACTAGGTCGGTACATCTTCTGGTGGACTATTAGTTCCTAAGTGTATCATCCGCCTAGTAGTCAATGTTTCTATCACTAGGTCGGTACATCTTCTGGTGGACTATTAGTTCCTAAGTGTATCATCTGCCCAGTAGTCAGTGTTTCTATCACTAGGTCGGTACATCTTCTGGTGGACTATTAGTTTCTAAGTGTATCATCCACCCAGTAGTCAGCGTTTCTATCACTAGGTCGGTACACCTTCTGGTGGACTATTAGTTCCTAAGTGTATCATCCGCCCAGTAGTCAGTGTTTCTATCACTAGGTCGGTACATCTTCTGGTGGACTATTAGTTCCTAAGTGTATCATCCACCCAGTAGTCAGTGTTTCTATCACTAGGTCGGTACATCTTCTGGTGGACTATTAGTTTCTAAGTGTATCATCCGCCCAGTAGTCAGTGTTTCTATCACTAGGTCGGTACATCTTCTGGTGGTCTATTAGTTCCTAAATGTATCATCCACCCAGTTGTCAGTGTTTCTATCACTAGGTCGGTACATCTTCTGGTGGACTATTAGTTCCTGAGAGTATCATCCACCCAGTAGTCAGTGTTTCTATCACTAGATCGGTACATCTTCTGGTGGACTATTAGTTCTTAAGTGTATCATCCGCCCAGTAGTCAGTGTTTCTATCACTAGGTCGGTACATCTTCTGGTGGACTATTAGTTCCTAAGTGTATCATCCACCCAGTAGTCAGTGTTTCTATCACTAGGTCGGTACATCTTCTGGTGGACTATTAGTTCCTAAGTGTATCATCCGCCCAGTAGTCAGTGTTTCTATCACTAGGTCGGTACATCTTCTGGTGGACTATTAGTTCCTAAGTGTATCATCCACCCAGTAGTCAGTGTTTCTATCACTAGGTCGGTACATCTTCTGGTGGACTATTAGTTCCTAAGTGTATCATCCGCCCAGTAGTCAGTCAGTGTTTCTATCACTAGGTCGGTACATCTTCTGGTGGATTATTAGTTCCTAAGTGTATCATCCACCAAGTAGTCAGTGTTTCTATCACTAGGTCGGTACATCTTCTGGTGGACTATTAGTTCCTAAGTGTATCATCCACCCAGTAGTCAGCGTTTCTATCACTAGGTCGGTACATCTTCTGGTGGACTATTAGTTCCTAAGTGTATCATCCGCCCAGTAGTCAGTGTTTCTATCACTAGGTCGGTACATCTTCTGGTGGACTATTAGTCCCTAAGTGTATTATCCGCCCAGTAGTCAGTGTTTCTATCACTAGGTCGGTACATCTTCTGGTGGACTATTAGTTCCTAAGTGTATCATCCGCCCAGTAGTCAGTCAGTGTTTCTATCACTAGGTCGGTACATCTTCTGGTGGATTATTAGTTCCTAAGTGTATCATCCACCCAGTAGTCAGTGTTTCTATCACTAGGTCGGTACATCTTCTGGTGGACTATTAGTTCCTAAGTGTATCATCCACCCAGTAGTCAGCGTTTCTATCACTAGGTCGGTACATCTTCTGGTGGACTATTAGTTCCTAAGTGTATCATCCGCCCAGTAGTCAGTGTTTCTATCACTAGGTCGGTACATCTTCTGGTGGACTATTAGTCCCTAAGTGTATCATCCGCCCAGTAGTCAGTGTTTCTATCACTAGGTCGGTACATCTTCTGGTGGACTATTAGTTCCTGAGTGTATCATCCACCCAATATGTTTCTATCACTAGGTGGGAACATCTTCTGGTGGACTATTAGTTCCTAAGTGTATCATCCGCCCAGTAGTCAGTGTTTCTATCACTAGGTCGGTACATCTTCTGTTGGACTATTAGTTCCTAAGTGTATCATCTGCCAAGTAGTCAGTGTTTCTATCACTAGGTCGGTACATCTTCTGGTGGACTATTAGTTCCTGAGAGTATCATCCGCCCAGTAGTCAGTGTTTCTATCACTAGGTCGGTACATCTTCTGGTGGACTATTAGTTACTAAGTGTATCATCCACCCAATAGTCAGTGTTTCTATCACTAGGTCGGTACATCTTCTGGTGGACTATTAGTTCCTGAGAGTATCATCCGCCCAGTAGTCAGTGTTTCTATCACTAGGTCGATACATCTTCTGGTGGACTATTAGTTCCTAAGTGTATCATCCACCCGGTAGTCAGTGTTTCTATCACTAGATCGGTACATCTTCTGGTGGACTATTAGTTCCTGAGAGTATCATCCGCCCAGTAGTCCGTGTTTCTATCACTAGGTCGGTACATCTTCTGGTGGACTATTAGTTCCTGAGAGTATCATCCACCCAGTAGTCAGTGTTTCTATCACTAGGTCGGTACATCTTCTGGTGGACTATTAGTTCTTAAGTGTATCATCCGCCCAGTAGTCAGTGTTTCTATCACTAGGTCGGTACATCTTCTGGTGGACTATTAGTTCCTAAGTGTATCATCCACCCAGTAGTCAGTGTTTCTATCACTAGGTCGGTACATCTTCTGGTGGACTATTAGTTCCTAAGTGTATCATCCGCCCAGTAGTCAGTGTTTCTATCACTAGGTCGATACATCTTCTGGTGGACTATTAGTTCCTAAGTGTATCATCCGCCCAGTACTCAGTCAGTGTTTCTATCACTAGGTCGGTACATCTTCTGGTGGACTATTAGTTCCTAAGTGTATCATCCGCCTAGTAGTCAATGTTTCTATCACTAGGTCGGTACATCTTCTGGTGGACTATTAGTTCCTAAGTGTATCATCTGCCCAGTAGTCAGTGTTTCTATCACTAGGTCGGTACATCTTCTGGTGGACTATTAGTTCCTAAGTGTATCATCCACCCAGTAGTCAGCGTTTCTATCACTAGGTCGGTACACCTTCTGGTGGACTATTAGTTCCTAAGTGTATCATCCGCCCAGTAGTCAGTGTTTCTATCACTAGGTCGGTACATCTTCTGGTGGACTATTAGTTTCTAAGTGTATCATCCACCCAGTAGTCAGTGTTTCTATCACTAGGTCGGTACATCTTCTGGTGGACTATTAGTTTCTAAGTGTATCATCCGCCCAGTAGTCAGTGTTTCTATCACTAGGTCGGTACATCTTCTGGTGGTCTATTAGTTCCTAAATGTATCATCCACCCAGTTGTCAGTGTTTCTATCACTAGGTCGGTACATCTTCTGGTGGACTATTAGTTCCTGAGAGTATCATCCACCCAGTAGTCAGTGTTTCTATCACTAGGTCGGTACATCTTCTGGTGGACTATTAGTTCTTAAGTGTATCATCCACCCAGTAGTCAGTGTTTCTATCACTAGGTCGGTACATCTTCTGGTGGACTATTAGTTCCTAAGTGTATCATCCACCCAGTAGTCAGTGTTTCTATCACTAGGTCGGTACATCTTCTGGTGGACTATTAGTTCCTAAGTGTATCATCCGCCCAGTAGTCAGTGTTTCTATCACTAGGTCGGTACATCTTCTGGTGGACTATTAGTTCCTAAGTGTATCATCCACCCAGTAGTCAGTGTTTCTATCACTAGGTCGGTACATCTTCTGGTGGACTATTAGTTCCTAAGTGTATCATCCGCCCAGTAGTCAGTCAGTGTTTCTATCACTAGGTCGGTACATCTTCTGGTGGATTATTAGTTCCTAAGTGTATCATCCACCCAGTAGTCAGTGTTTCTATCACTAGGTCGGTACATCTTCTGGTGGACTATTAGTTCCTAAGTGTATCATCCACCCAGTAGTCAGCGTTTCTATCACTAGGTCGGTACATCTTCTGGTGGACTATTAGTTCCTAAGTGTATCATCCGCCCAGTAGTCAGTGTTTCTATCACTAGGTCGGTACATCTTCTGGTGGACTATTAGTCCCTAAGTGTATCAACCGCCCAGTAGTCAGTGTTTCTATCACTAGGTCGGTACATCTTCTGGTGGACTATTAGTTCCTAAGTGTATCATCCGCCCAGTAGTCAGTCAGTGTTTCTATCACTAGGTCGGTACATCTTCTGGTGGATTATTAGTTCCTAAGTGTATCATCCACCCAGTAGTCAGTGTTTCTATCACTAGGTCGGTACATCTTCTGGTGGACTATTAGTTCCTAAGTGTATCATCCACCCAGTAGTCAGCGTTTCTATCACTAGGTCGGTACATCTTCTGGTGGACTATTAGTTCCTAAGTGTATCATCCGCCCAGTAGTCAGTGTTTCTATCACTAGGTCGGTACATCTTCTGGTGGACTATTAGTCCCTAAGTGTATCATCCGCCCAGTAGTCAGTGTTTCTATCACTAGGTCGGTACATCTTCTGGTGGACTATTAGTTCCTGAGTGTATCATCCACCCAATATGTTTCTATCACTAGGTGGGAACATCTTCTGGTGGACTATTAGTTCCTAAGTGTATCATCCGCCCAGTAGTCAGTGTTTCTATCACTAGGTCGGTACATCTTCTGTTGGACTATTAGTTCCTAAGTGTATCATCCGCCAAGTAGTCAGTGTTTCTATCACTAGGTCGGTACATCTTCTGGTGGACTATTAGTTCCTGAGAGTATCATCCGCCCAGTAGTCAGTGTTTCTATCACTAGGTCGGTACATCTTCTGGTGGGCTATTAGTTACTAAGTGTATCATCCACCCAATAGTCAGTGTTTCTATTACTAGGTCGGTACATCTTCTGGTGGACTATTAGTTCCTAAGTGTATCATCCACCCGGTAGTCAGTGTTTCTATCACTAGATCGGTACATCTTCTGGTGGACTATTAGTTCCTGAGAGTATCATCCGCCCAGTAGTCCGTGTTTCTATCACTAGGTCGGTACATCTTCTGGTGGACTATTAGTTCTTAAGTGTATCATCCGCCCAGTAGTCAGTGTTTCTATCATTAGGTCGGTACATCTTCTGGTGAACTATTAGTTCCTAAGTGTATCATCCACCAAGTATTCATTGTTTCTTTCACTAGGTTGGTACATCTTCTGGTGGACTATTAGTTCCTAAGTGTATCATCCACCCAGTAGTCAGTGTTTCTATCACTAGGTCGGTACATCTTCTGGTGGACTATTAGTTCCTAAGTGTATCATCCACCCAGTAGTCAGTTTTTCTATCACTAAGTCGGTACATCTTCTGGTGGTCTATTAGTTCTGAGAGTATCGTCCACCCAGTAGTCAGTGTTTCTATCACTAGGTCGGTACATCTTCTGGTGGACTATTAGTTCCTAAGTGTATCATCCACCCAGTAGTCAGTGTTTCTATCACTAGGTCGGTACATCTTCTGGTGGACTATTAGTTCCTGAGAGTATCATCCGCCCAGTAGTCAGTGTTTCTATCACTAGGTCGGTACATCTTCTGGTGGACTATTAGTTCCTAAGTGTATCATCCACCCAATAGTCAGTGTTTCTATCACTAGGTCGGTACATCTTCTGGTGGACTATTAGTTCTTAAGAGTATCATTCACCCAATAGTCAGTGTTTCTATCACTAGGTCGGTACATCTTCTGGTGGACTATTAGTTCCTGAGAGTATCATCCGCCCAATAGTCCATGTTTCTATCACTAGGTCGGTACATCTTCTGGTGGACTATTATTTCCTAAGTGTATCATCCGCCCAGTAGTCAGTGTTTCTATCACTAGGTCGGTACATCTTCTTGTGGACTATTAGCTCCTAAGTGTATCATCCACCAAGTAGTCATTGTTTCTATCACTAGGTAGGTACATCTTCTGGTGGACTATTAGTTCCTAAGTGTATCATCCATCCGGTAGTCAGTGTTTCTATCACTAGGTCGGTACATCTTCTGGTGGACTATTAGTTCCTGAGAGTATCATCCGCGCAGTATTCCGTGTTTCTATCACTAGGTCGGTACATCTTCTGGTGGACTATTAGTTCTTAAGTGTATCATCCGCCCAGTAGTCAGTGTTTCTATCATTAGGTTGGTACATCTTCTGGTGAACTATTAGTTCCTAAGTGTATCATCCACCAAGTATTCATTGTTTCTATCACTAGGTTGGTACATCTTCTGGTGGACTATTAGTTCCTAAGTGTATCATCCACCCAGTAGTCAGTGTTTCTATCACTAGGTCGGTACATCTTCTGGTGGACTATTAGTTCCTAAGTGTATCATCCACCCAGTAGTCAGTTTTTCTATCACTAAGTCGGTACATCTTCTGGTGGTCTATTAGTTCTGAGAGTATCGTCCACCCAGTAGTCAGTGTTTCTATCACTAGGTCGGTACATCTTCTGGTGGACTATTAGTTCCTAAGTGTATCATCCACCCAGTAGTCAGTGTTTCTATCACTAGGTCGGTACATCTTCTGGTGGACTATTAGTTCCTGAGAGTATCATCCGCCCAGTAGTCAGTGTTTCTATCACTAGGTCGGTACATCTTCTGGTGGACTATTAGTTCCTAAGTGTATCATCCACCCAATAGTCAGTGTTTCTATCACTAGGTCGGTACATCTTCTGGTGGACTATTAGTTCTTAAGAGTATCATCCACCCAATAGTCAGTGTTTCTATCACTAGGTCGGTACATCTTCTGGTGGACTATTAGTTCCGGAGAGTATCATCCGCCCAGTAGTCCATGTTTCTATCACTAGGTCGGTACATCTTCTGGTGGACTATTAGTTCCTAAGTGTATCATCCGCCCAGTAGTCAGTTTTTCTATCACTAGGTCGGTACATCTTCTGGTGGACTATTAGTTCCTAAGTGTATCATCCACCAAGTAGTCAGTGTTTCTATCACTAGGTCGGTACATCTTCTGGTGGACTATTAGTTCTTAAGTGTATCATCCGCCCAGTAGTCAGTGTTTCTATCACTAGGTCGGTACATCTTCTGGTGGACTATTAGTTCCTAAGTGTATCATCCACCCAGAAGTCAGTGTTTCTATCACTAGGTCGGTACATCTTCTGGTGGACTATTAGTTCCTAAGTGTATCATCCGCCCATTAGTCAGTGTTTCTATCACTAGGTCGGTACATCTTCTGGTGGACTATTAGTTCCTAAGTGTATCATCCACCCAGTAGTCAGTGTTTCTATCACTAGGTTGGTACATCTTCTGGTGGACTATTAGTTCCAAAGTGTATCATCCGCCCAGTAGTCAGTGTTTCTATCACTAGGTCGGTACATCTTCTGGTGGTCTATTAGTTCCTAAATGTATCATCCACCCAGTTGTCAGTGTTTCTATCACTAGGTCGGTACATCTTCTGGTGGACTATTAGTTCCTAAGTGTATCATCCACCCAGTAATCAGTGTTTTTATCACTAGGTCGGTACATCTTCTGGTGGACTATTAGTTCCTAAGTGTATCATCCACCCAGTAGTCAGTGTTTCTATCACTAGGTCGGTACATCTTCTGGTGGACTATTAGTTCCTGAGAGTATCATCCACCCAGTAGTCAGTGTTTCTATCACTAGGTCGGTACACCTTCTGGTGGACTATTAGTTCCTAAGTGTATCATCCGCCCAGTAGTCAGTGTTTCTATCACTAGGTCGATACATCTTCTGGTGGACTATTAGTTCCTAAGTGTATCATCCGCCCAGTAGTCAGTGTTTCTATCACTAGGTCGGTACATCTTCTGGTGGTCTATTAGTTCCTAAATGTATCATCCACCCAGTTGTCAGTGTTTCTATCACTAGGTCGGTACATCTTCTGGTGGACTATTAATTCCTGAGAGTATCATCCACCCAGTAGTCAGTGTTTCTATCACTAGGTCGGTACATCTTCTGGTGGACTATTAGTTCCTAAGTGTATCATCCGCCCAGTAGTCAGTGTTTCTATCTCTAGGTCGGTACATCTTCTGGTGGACTATTAGTTCCTAAGTGTATCATCCACCTAGTAGTCAGTGTTTCTATCACTAGGTCGGTACATCTTCTGGTGGACTATTAGTTTCTAAGTGTATCATCCGCCCAGTAGTCAGTGTTTCTATCACTAGGTCGGTACATCTTCTGGTGGACTATTAGTTCCTAAGTGTATCATCCACCCAGTAGTCAGTGTTTCTATCACTAGGTCGATACATCTTTTGGTGGACTATTAGTTCCTAAGTGTATCATCCGCCCAGTACTCAGTCAGTGTTTCTATCACTAGGTCGGTACATCTTCTGGTGGACTATTAGTTCCTAAGTGTATCATCCGCCTAGTAGTCAATGTTTCTATCACTAGGTCGGTACATCTTCTGGTGGACTATTAGTTCCTAAGTGTATCATCCGCCCAGTAGTCAGTGTTTCTATCACTAGGTCGGTACATCTTCTGGTGGACTATTAGTTCCTAAGTGTATCATCCGCCCAGTAGTCAGTGTTTCTATCACTAGGTCGGTACACCTTCTGGTGGACTATTAGTTCCTAAGTGTATCATCCGCCCAGTAGTCAGTGTTTCTATCACTAGATCGGTACATCTTCTGGTGGTCTATTAGTTCCTAAATGTATCATCCACCCAGTTGTCAGTGTTTCTATCACTAGATCGGTACATCTTCTGGTGGACTATTAGTTCCTGAGAGTATCATCCACCCAGTAGTCAGTGTTTCTATCACTAGGTCGGTACATCTTCTGGTGGACTATTAGTTCTTAAGTGTATCATCCGCCCAGTAGTCAGTGTTTCTATCACTAGGTCGGTACATCTTCTGGTGGACTATTAGTTCCTAAGTGTATCATCCGCCCAGTAGTCAGTGTTTCTATCACTAGGTCGGTACATCCTCTGGTGGTCTATTAGTTCCTAAATGTATCATCCACCCAGTTGTCAGTGTTTCTATCACTAGGTCGGTACATCTTCTGGTGGACTATTAGTTCCTGAGAGTATCATCCACCCAGTAGTCAGTGTTTCTATCACTAGGTCGGTACATCTTCTGGTGGACTATTAGTTCCTAAGTGTATCATCCGCCCAGTAGTCAGTGTTTCTATCTCTAGGTCGGTACATCTTCTGGTGGACTATTAGTTCCTAAGTGTATCATCCACCTAGTAGTCAGTGTTTCTATCACTAGGTCGGTACATCTTCTGGTGGACTATTAGTTTCTAAGTGTATCATCAGCCCAGTAGTCAGTGTTTCTATCACTAGGTCGGTACATCTTCTGGTGGACTATTAGTTCCTAAGTGTATCATCCACCCAGTAGTCAGTGTTTCTATCAATAGGTCGATACATCTTCTGGTGGACTATTAGTTCCTAAGTGTATCATCCGCCCAGTACTCAGTCAGTGTTTCTATCACTAGGTCGGTACATCTTCTGGTGGATTATTAGTTCCTAAGTGTATCATCCGCCTAGTAGTCAATGTTTCTATCACTAGGTCGGTACATCTTCTGGTGGACTATTAGTTCCTAAGTGTATCATCCGCCCAGTAGTCAGTGTTTCTATCACTAGGTCGGTACATCTTCTGGTGGACTATTAGTTCCTAAGTGTATCATCCGCCCAGTAGTCAGTGTTTCTATCACTAGGTCGGTACACCTTCTGGTGGACTATTAGTTCCTATGTGTATCATCCGCCCAGTAGTCAGTGTTTCTATCACTAGGTCGGTACATCTTCTGGTGGACTATTAGTTCCTAAGTGTATCATCCACCCAGTAGTCAGTGTTTCTATCACTAGGTCGGTACATCTTCTGGTGGACTATTAGTTCCTAAGTGTATCATCCGCCCAGTAGTCAGTGTTTCTATCACGAGATCGGTACATCTTCTGGTGGTCTATTAGTTCCTAAATGTATCATCCACCCAGTTGTCAGTGTTTCTATCACTAGGTCGGTACATCTTCTGGTGGACTATTAGTTCCTGAGAGTATCATCCACCCAGTAGTCAGTGTTTCTATCACTAGGTCGGTACATCTTCTGGTGGACTATTAGTTCTTAAGTGTATCATCCGCCCAGTAGTCAGTGTTTCTATCACTAGGTCGGTACATCTTCTGGTGGACTATTAGTTCCTAAGTGTATCATTCACCCAGTAGTCAGTGTTTCTATCACTAGGTCGGTACATCTTCTGGTGAACTATTAGTTCCTAAGTGTATCATCCGCCCAGTAGTCAGTGTTTCTATCACTAGGTCGGTACATCTTCTGGTGGACTATTAGTTCCTAAGTGTATCATCCGCCCAGTAGTCAGTGTTTCTATCACTAGGTCGGTACATCTTCTGGTGGACTATTAGTTCCTAAGTGTATCATCCGCCCAGTAGTCAGTGTTTCTATCACTAGGTCGGTACATCCTCTGGTGGTCTATTAGTTCCTAAATGTATCATCCACCCAGTTGTCAGTGTTTCTATCACTAGGTCGGTACATCTTCTGGTGGACTATTAGTTCCTGAGAGTATCATCCACCCAGTAGTCAGTGTTTCTATCACTAGGTCGGTACATCTTCTGGTGGACTATTAGTTCCTAAGTGTATCATCCGCCCAGTAGTCAGTGTTTCTATCTCTAGGTCGGTACATCTTCTGGTGGACTATTAGTTCCTAAGTGTATCATCCACCTAGTAGTCAGTGTTTCTATCACTAGGTCGGTACATCTTCTGGTGGACTATTAGTTTCTAAGTGTATCATCCGCCCAGTAGTCAGTGTTTCTATCACTAGGTCGGTACATCTTCTGGTGGACTATTAGTTCCTAAGTGTATCATCCACCCAGTAGTCAGTGTTTCTATCACTAGGTCGATACATCTTCTGGTGGACTATTAGTTCCTAAGTGTATCATCCGCCCAGTACTCAGTCAGTGTTTCTATCACTAGGTCGGTACATCTTCTGGTGGACTATTAATTCCTAAGTGTATCATCCGCCTAGTAGTCAATGTTTCTATCACTAGGTCGGTACATCTTCTGGTGGACTATTAGTTCCTAAGTGTATCATCCACCCAGTAGTCAGTGTTTCTATCAATAGGTCGATACATCTTCTGGTGGACTATTAGTTCCTAAGTGTATCATCCGCCCAGTACTCAGTCAGTGTTTCTATCACTAGGTCGGTACATCTTCTGGTGGATTATTAGTTCCTAAGTGTATCATCCGCCTAGTAGTCAATGTTTCTATCACTAGGTCGGTACATCTTCTGGTGGACTATTAGTTCCTAAGTGTATCATCCGCCCAGTAGTCAGTGTTTCTATCACTAGGTCGGTACATCTTCTGGTGGACTATTAGTTCCTAAGTGTATCATCCGCCCAGTAGTCAGTGTTTCTATCACTAGGTCGGTACACCTTCTGGTGGACTATTAGTTCCTATGTGTATCATCCGCCCAGTAGTCAGTGTTTCTATCACTAGGTCGGTACATCTTCTGGTGGACTATTAGTTCCTAAGTGTATCATCCACCCAGTAGTCAGTGTTTCTATCACTAGGTCGGTACATCTTCTGGTGGACTATTAGTTCCTAAGTGTATCATCCGCCCAGTAGTCAGTGTTTCTATCACTAGATCGGTACATCTTCTGGTGGTCTATTAGTTCCTAAATGTATCATCCACCCAGTTGTCAGTGTTTCTATCACTAGGTCGGTACATCTTCTGGTGGACTATTAGTTCCTGAGAGTATCATCCACCCAGTAGTCAGTGTTTCTATCACTAGGTCGGTACATCTTCTGGTGGACTATTAGTTCTTAAGTGTATCATCCGCCCAGTAGTCAGTGTTTCTATCACTAGGTCGGTACATCTTCTGGTGGACTATTAGTTCCTAAGTGTATCATTCACCCAGTAGTCAGTGTTTCTATCACTAGGTCGGTACATCTTCTGGTGAACTATTAGTTCCTAAGTGTATCATCCGCCCAGTAGTCAGTGTTTCTATCACTAGGTCGGTACATCTTCTGGTGGACTATTAGTTCCTAAGTGTATCATCCGCCCAGTAGTCAGTGTTTCTATCACTAGGTCGGTACATCTTCTGGTGGACTATTAGTTCCTAAGTGTATCATCCGCCCAGTAGTCAGTGTTTCTATCACTAGGTCGGTACATCCTCTGGTGGTCTATTAGTTCCTAAATGTATCATCCACCCAGTTGTCAGTGTTTCTATCACTAGGTCGGTACATCTTCTGGTGGACTATTAGTTCCTGAGAGTATCATCCACCCAGTAGTCAGTGTTTCTATCACTAGGTCGGTACATCTTCTGGTGGACTATTAGTTCCTAAGTGTATCATCCGCCCAGTAGTCAGTGTTTCTATCTCTAGGTCGGTACATCTTCTGGTGGACTATTAGTTCCTAAGTGTATCATCCACCTAGTAGTCAGTGTTTCTATCACTAGGTCGGTACATCTTCTGGTGGACTATTAGTTTCTAAGTGTATCATCCGCCCAGTAGTCAGTGTTTCTATCACTAGGTCGGTACATCTTCTGGTGGACTATTAGTTCCTAAGTGTATCATCCACCCAGTAGTCAGTGTTTCTATCACTAGGTCGATACATCTTCTGGTGGACTATTAGTTCCTAAGTGTATCATCCGCCCAGTACTCAGTCAGTGTTTCTATCACTAGGTCGGTACATCTTCTGGTGGACTATTAATTCCTAAGTGTATCATCCGCCTAGTAGTCAATGTTTCTATCACTAGGTCGGTACATCTTCTGGTGGACTATTAGTTCCTAAGTGTATCATCCGCCCAGTAGTCAGTGTTTCTATCACTAGGTCGGTACATCTTCTGGTGGACTATTAGTTCCTAAGTGTATCATCTGCCCAGTAGTCAGTGTTTCTATCACTAGGTCGGTACACCTTCTGGTGGACTATTAGTTCCTAAGTGTATCATCCGCCCAGTAGTCAGTGTTTCTATCACTAGGTCGGTACATCTTCTGGTGGACTATTAGTTCCTAAGTGTATCATCCACCCAGTAGTCAGTGTTTCTATCACCAGGTCGGTACATCTTCTGATGGACTATTAGTTCCTAAGTGTATCATCCGCCCAGTAGTCAGTGTTTCTATCACTAGATCGGTACATCTTCTGGTGGTCTATTAGTTCCTAAATGTATCATCCATCCAGTTGTCAGTGTTTCTATCACTAGGTCGGTACATCTTCTGGTGGACTATTAGTTCCTGAGAGTATCATCCACCCAATAGTCAGTGTTTCTATCACTAGGTCGGTACATCTTCTGGTGGAATATTAGTTCTTAAGTGTATCATCCGCCCAGTAGTCAGTGTTTCTATCACTAGGTCGGTACATCTTCTGGTGGACTATTAGTTCCTAAGTGTATCATTCACCCAGTAGTCAGTGTTTCTATCACTAGGTCGGTACATCTTCTGGTGAACTATTAGTTCCTAAGTGTATCATCCGCCCAGTAGTCAGTGTTTCTATCACTAGGTCGGTACATCTTCTGGTGGACTATTAGTTCCTAAGTGTATCATCCACCCAGTAGTCAGTGTTTCTATCACTAGGTTGGTACATCTTCTGGTGGACTATTAGTTCCAAAGTGTATCATCCGCCCAGTAGTCAGTGTTTCTATCACTAGGTCGGTACATCTTCTGGTGATCTATTAGTTCCTAAATGTATCATCCACCCAGTTGTCAGTGTTTCTATCACTAGGTCGGTACATCTTCTGGTGGACTATTAGTTCCTAAGTGTATCATCCACCCAGTAGTCAGTGTTTCTATCACTAGGTCGGTACATCTTCTGGTGGACTATTAGTTCCTAAGTGTATCATCCACCCAGTAGTCAGTGTTTCTATCACTAGGTCGGTACATCTTCTGGTGGACTATTAGTTCCTGAGAGTATCATCCACCCAGTAGTCAGTGTTTCTATCACTAGGTCGGTACACCTTCTGGTGGACTATTAGTTCCTAAGTATATCATCCGCCCAGAAGTCAGTGTTTCTATCACTAGGTCGGTACATCTTCTGGTGGACTATTAGTTCCTAAGTGTATCATCCGCCCAGTAGTCAGTGTTTCTATCACTAGGTCGGTACATCCTCTGGTGGTCTATTAGTTCCTAAATGTATCATCCACCCAGTTGTCAGTGTTTCTATCACTAGGTCGGTACATCTTCTGGTGGACTATTAGTTCCTGAGAGTATCATCCACCCAGTAGTCAGTGTTTCTATCACTAGGTCGGTACATCTTCTGGTGGACTATTAGTTCCTAAGTGTATCATCCGCCCAGTAGTCAGTGTTTCTATCTCTAGGTCGGTACATCTTCTGGTGGACTATTAGCTCCTAAGTGTATCATCCACCTAGTAGTCAGTGTTTCTATCACTAGGTCGGTACATCTTCTGGTGGACTATTAGTTTCTAAGTGTATCATCCGCCCAGTAGTCAGTGTTTCTATCACTAGGTCGGTACATCTTCTGGTGGACTATTAGTTCCTAAGTGTATCATCCACCCAGTAGTCAGTGTTTCTATCAATAGGTCGATACATCTTCTGGTGGACTATTAGTTCCTAAGTGTATCATCCGCCCAGTACTCAGTCAGTGTTTCTATCACTAGGTCGGTACATCTTCTGGTGGACTATTAGTTCCTAAGTGTATCATCCGCCTAGTAGTCAATGTTTCTATCACTAGGTCGGTACATCTTCTGGTGGACTATTAGTTCCTAAGTGTATCATCCGCCCAGTAGTCAGTGTTTCTATCACTAGGTCGGTACATCTTCTGGTGGACTATTAGTTCCTAAGTGTATCATCCGCCCAGTAGTCAGTGTTTCTATCACTAGGTCGGTACACCTTCTGGTGGACTATTAGTTCCTAAGTGTATCATCCGCCCAGTAGTCAGTGTTTCTATCACTAGGTCGGTACATCTTCTGGTGGACTATTAGTTCCTAAGTGTATCATCCACCCAGTAGTCAGTGTTTCTATCACTAGGTCGGTACATCTTCTGGTGGACTATTAGTTCCTAAGTGTATCATCCGCCCAGTAGTCAGTTTTTCTATCACTAGATCGGTACATCTTCTGGTGGTCTATTAGTTCCTAAATGTATCATCCACCCAGTTGTCAGTGTTTCTATCACTAGGTCGGTACATCTTCTGGTGGACTATTAGTTCCTGAGAGTATCATCCACCCAGTAGTCAGTGTTTCTATCACTAGGTCGGTACATCTTCTGGTGGACTATTAGTTCTTAAGTGTATCATCCGCCCAGTAGTCAGTGTTTCTATCACTAGGTCGGTACATCTTCTGGTGGACTATTAGTTCCTAAGTGTATCATTCACCCAGTAGTCAGTGTTTCTATCACTAGGTCGGTACATCTTCTGGTGAACTATTAGTTCCTAAGTGTATCATCCGCCCAGTAGTCAGTGTTTCTATCACTAGGTCGGTACATCTTCTGGTGGACTATTAGTTCCTAAGTGTATCATCCACCCAGTAGTCAGTGATTCTATCACTAGGTTGGTACATCTTCTGGTGGACTATTAGTTCCAAAGTGTATCATCCGCCCAGTAGTCAGTGTTTCTATCACTAGGTCGGTACATCTTCTGGTGGTCTATTAGTTCCTAAATGTATCATCCACCCAGTTGTCAGTGTTTCTATCACTAGGTCGGTACATCTTCTGGTGGACTATTAGTTCCTGAGAGTATCATCCACCCAGTAGTCAGTGTTTCTATCACTAGGTCGGTACATCTTCTGGTGGACTATTAGTTCCTAAGTGTATCATCCGCCCAGTAGTCAGTGTTTATATCTCTAGGTCGGTACATCTTCTGGTGGACTATTAGTTCCTAAGTGTATCATCCACCTAGTAGTCAGTGTTTCTATCACTAGGTCGGTACATCTTCTGGTGGACTATTAGTTTCTAAGTGTATCATCCGCCCAGTAGTCAGTGTTTCTATCACTAGGTCGGTACATCTTCTGGTGGACTATTAGTTCCTAAGTGTATCATCCACCCAGTAGTCAGTGTTTCTATCACTAGGTCGATACATCTTCTGGTGGACTATTAGTTCCTAAGTGTATCATCCGCCCAGTACTCAGTCAGTGTTTCTATCACTAGGTCGGTACATCTTCTGGTGGACTATTAGTTCCTAAGTGTATCATCCGCCTAGTAGTCAATGTTTCTATCACTAGGTCGGTACATCTTCTGGTGGACTATTAGTTCCTAAGTGTATCATCCGCCCAGTAGTCAGTGTTTCTATCACTAGGTCGGTACATCTTCTGGTGGACTATTAGTTCCTAAGTGTATCATCCACCCAGTAGTCAGTGTTTCTATCACTAGGTCGGTACACCTTCTGGTGGACTATTAGTTCCTAAGTGTATCATCCGCCCAGTAGTCAGTGTTTCTATCACTAGGTCGGTACATCTTCTGGTGGACTATTAGTTCCTAAGTGTATCATCCACCCAGTAGTCAGTGTTTCTATCACTAGGTCGGTACATCTTCTGGTGGACTATTAGTTCCTAAGTGTATCATCCGCCCAGTAGTCAGTGTTTCTATCACTAGGTCGGTACATCTTCTGGTGGTCTATTAGTTCCTAAATGTATCATCCACCCAGTTGTCAGTGTTTCTATCACTAGGTCGGTACATCTTCTGGTGGACTATTAGTTCCTGAGAGTATCATCCACCCAGTAGTCAGTGTTTCTATCACTAGGTCGGTACATCTTCTGGTGGACTATTAGTTCTTAAGTGTATCATCCGCCCAGTAGTCAGTGTTTCTATCACTAGGTCGGTACATCTTCTGGTGGACTATTAGTTCCTAAGTGTATCATCCACCCAGTAGTCAGTGTTTCTATCACTAGGTCGGTACATCTTCTGGTGGACTATTAGTTCCTAAGTGTATCATCCGCCCAGTAGTCAGTGTTTCTATCACTAGGTCGGTACATCTTCTGGTGGACTATTAGTTCCTAAGTGTACCATCCACCCAGTAGTCAGTGTTTCTATCACTAGGTCGGTACATCTTCTGGTGGACTATTAGTTCCTAAGTGTATCATCCGCCCAGTAGTCAGTCAGTGTTTTTTTAACTAGGTCGGTACATCTTCTGGTGGATTATTAGTTCCTAAGTGTATCATCCACCCAGTAGTCAGTGTTTCTATCACTAGGTCGGTACATCTTCTGGTGGACTATTAGTTCCTAAGTGTAGCATCCACCCAGTAGTCAGCGTTTCTATCACTAGGTCGGCACATCTTCTGGTGGACTATTAGTTCCTAAGTGTATCATCCGCCCAGTAGTCAGTGTTTCTATCACTAGGTCGGTACATCTTCTGGTGGACTATTAGTCCCTTAGTGTATCATCCGCCCAGTAGTCAGTGTTTCTATCACTAGGTCGGTACATCTTCTGGTGGACTATTAGTTCCTGAGTGTATCATCCACCCAATATGTTTCTATCACTAGGTGGGAACATCTTCTGGTGGACTATTAGTTCCTAAGTGTATCATCCGCCCAGTAGTCAGTGTTTCTATCACTAGGTCGGTACATCTTCTGTTGGACTATTAGTTCCTAAGTGTATCATCCGCCAAGTAGTCAATGTTTCTATCACTAGGTCGGTACATATTCTGGTGGACTATCAGTTCCTAAGTGTATCATCCACCCAGTAGTCAGTGTTTCTATCACTAGGTCGGTACATCTTCTGGTGGACTATTAGTTCCTGAGAGTATCATCCGCCCAGTAGTCAGTGTTTCTATCACTAGGTCGGTGCATCTTCTGGTGGACTATTAGTTCCCAGTGTATCATCCACCCAGTAGTCAGTGTTTCTATCACTAGGTCGGTACATCTTCTGGTGGACTATTAGTTCTTAAGTGTATCATCCACCCAGTAGTCAGTGTTTCTATCACTAGGTCGATACATCTTCTGGTGGACTATTAGTTCCTAAGTGTATCATCCGCCCAGTACTCAGTCAGTGTTTCTATCACTAGGTCGGTACATCTTCTGGTGGACTATTAGTTCCTAAGTGTATCATCCGCCTAGTAGTCAATGTTTCTATCACTAGGTCGGTACATCTTCTGGTGGACTATTAGTTCCTAAGTGTATCATCCGCCCAGTAGTCAGTGTTTCTATCACTAGGTCGGTACACCTTCTGGTGGACTATTAGTTCCTAAGTGTATCATCCGCCCAGTAGTCAGTGTTTCTATCACTAGGTCGGTACATCTTCTGGTGGACTATTAGTTCCTAAGTGTATCATCCACCCAGTAGTCAGTGTTTCTATCACTAGGTCGGTACATCTTCTGGTGGACTATTAGTTCCTAAGTGTATCATCCGCCCAGTAGTCAGTGTTTCTATCACTAGGTCGGTACATCTTCTGGTGGTCTATTAGTTCCTAAATGTATCATCCACCCAGTTGTCAGTGTTTCTATCACTAGGTCGGTACATCTTCTGGTGGACTATTAGTTCCTGAGAGTATCATCCACCCAGTAGTCAGTGTTTCTATCACTAGGTCGGTACATCTTCTGGTGGACTATTAGTTCTTAAGTGTATCATCCGCCCAGTAGTCAGTGTTTCTATCACTAGGTCGGTACATCTTCTGGTGGACTATTAGTTCCTAAGTGTATCATCCACCCAGTAGTCAGTGTTTCTATCACTAGGTCGGTACATCTTCTGGTGGACTATTAGTTCCTAAGTGTATCATCTGCCCAGTAGTCAGTGTTTCTATCACTAGGTCGGTACATCTTCTGGTGGACTATTAGTTCCTAAGTGTATCATCCACCCAGTAGTCAGTGTTTCTATCACTAGGTCGGTACATCTTCTGGTGGACTATTAGTTCCTAAGTGTATCATCCGCCCAGTAGTCAGTCAGTGTTTCTATCACTAGGTCGGTACATCTTCTGGTGGATTATTAGTTCCTAAGTGTATCATCCACCCAGTAGTCAGTGTTTCTATCACTAGGTCGGTACATCTTCTGGTGGACTATTAGTTCCTAAGTGTATCATCCACCCAGTAGTCAGCGTTTCTATCACTAGGTCGGTACATCTTCTGGTGGACTATTAGTTCCTAAGTGTATCATCCGCCCAGTAGTCAGTGTTTCTATCACTAGGTCGGTACATCTTCTGGTGGACTATTAGTCCCTAAGTGTATCATCCGCCCAGTAGTCAGTGTTTCTATCACTAGGTCGGTACATCTTCTGGTGGACTATTAGTTCCTGAGTGTATCATCCTCCCAATATGTTTCTATCACTAGGTGGGAACATCTTCTGGTGGACTATTAGTTTCTAAGTGTATCATCCGCCCAGTAGTCAGTGTTTCTATCACTAGGTCGGTACATCTTCTGTTGGACTATTAGTTTCTAAGTGTATCATCCGCCAAGTAGTCAGTGTTTCTATCACTAGGTCGGTACATCTTCTGGTGGACTATCAGTTCCTAAGTGTATCATCCACCCAGTAGTCAGTGTTTCTATCACTAGGTCGGTACATCTTCTGGTGGACTATTAGTTCCTGAGAGTATCATCCGCCCAGTAGTCCGTGTTTCTATCACTAGGTCGGTACATCTTCTGGTGGACTATTAGTTCCTGAGTGTATCATCCGCCCAGTAGTCAGTGTTTCTATCATTAGGTCGGTACATCCTCTGGTGAACTATTAGTTCCTAAGTGTATCATCCACCAAGTATTCATTGTTTCTATCACTAGGTTGGTACATCTTCTGGTGGACTATTAGTTCCTAAGTGTATCATCCACCCAGTAGTCAGTGTTTCTATCACTAGGTCGGTACATCTTCTGGTGGACTATTAGTTCCTAAGTGTATCATCCACCCAGTAGTCAGTTTTTCTATCACTAAGTCGGTACATCTTCTGGTGGTCTATTAGTTCTGAGAGTATCGTCCACCCAGTAGTCAGTGTTTCTATCACTAGGTCGGTACATCTTCTGGTGGACTATTAGTTCCTAAGTGTATCATTCACCCAGTAGTCAGTGTTTCTATCACTAGGTCGGTACATCTTCTGGTGGACTATTAGTTCCTGAGAGTATCATCCGCCCAGTAGTTCGTGTTTCTATCACTAGGTCGGTACATCTTCTGGTGGACTATTAGTTCTTAAGTGTATCATCCGCCCAGTAGTCAGTGTTTCTATCATTAGGTCGGTACATCTTCTGGTGAACTATTAGTTCCTAAGTGTATCATCCACCAAGTATTCATTGTTTCTTTCACTAGGTTGGTACATCTTCTGGTGGACTATTAGTTCCTAAGTGTATCATCCACCCAGTAGTCAGTGTTTCTATCACTAGGTCGGTACATCTTCTGGTGGACTATTAGTTCCTAAGTGTATCATCCACCCAGTAGTCAGTTTTTCTATCACTAAGTCGGTACATCTTCTGGTGGTCTATTAGTTCTGAGAGTATCGTCCACCCAGTAGTCAGTGTTTCTATCACTAGGTCGGTACATCTTCTGGTGGACTATTAGTTCCTAAGTGTATCATCCACCCAGTAGTCAGTGTTTCTATCACTAGGTCGGTACATCTTCTGGTGGACTATTAGTTCCTGAGAGTATCATCCGCCCAGTAGTCAGTGTTTCTATCACTAGGTTGGTACATCTTCTGGTGGACTATTAGTTCCTAAGTGTATCATCCACCCAATAGTCAGTGTTTCTATCACTAGGTCGGTACATCTTCTGGTGGACTATTAGTTCTTAAGAGTATCATTCACCCAATAGTCAGTGTTTCTATCACTAGGTCGGTACATCTTCTGGTGGACTATTAGTTCCTGAGAGTATCATCCGCCCAGTAGTCCATGTTTCTATCACTAGGTCGGTACATCTTCTGGTGGACTATTATTTCCTAAGTGTATCATCCGCCCAGTAGTCAGTGTTTCTATCACTAGGTCGGTACATCTTCTTGTGGACTATTAGCTCCTAAGTGTATCATCCACCAAGTAGTCATTGTTTCTATCACTAGGTAGGTGCATCTTCTGGTGGACTATTAGTTCCTAAGTGTATCATCCACCCGGTAGTCAGTGTTTATATCACTAGGTCGGTACATCTTCTGGTGGACTATTAGTTCCTGAGAGTATCATCCGCCCAGTAGTCCGTGTTTCTATCACTAGGTCGGTACATCTTCTGGTGGACTATTAGTTCTTAAGTGTATCATCCGCCCAGTAGTCAGTGTTTCTATCATTAGGTCGGTACATCCTCTGGTGAACTATTAGTTCCTAAGTGTATCATCCACCAAGTATTCATTGTTTCTATCACTAGGTTGGTACATCTTCTGGTGGACTATTAGTTCCTAAGTGTATCATCCACCCAGTAGTCAGTGTTTCTATCACTAGGTCGGTACATCTTCTGGTGGACTATTAGTTCCTAAGTGTATCATCCACCCAGTAGTCAGTTTTTCTATCACTAAGTCGGTACATCATCTGGTGGTCTATTAGTTCTGAGAGTATCGTCCACCCAGTAGTCAGTGTTTCTATCACTAGGTCGGTACATCTTCTGGTGGACTATTAGTTCCTAAGTGTATCATCCACCCAGTAGTCAGTGTTTCTATCACTAGGTCGGTACATCTTCTGGTGGACTATTAGTTCCTGAGAGTATCATCCGCCCAGTAGTCAGTGTTTCTATCACTAGGTCGGTACATCTTCTGGTGGACTATTAGTTCCTAAGTGTATCATCCACCCAATAGTCAGTGTTTCTATCACTAGGTCGGTACATCTTCTGGTGGACTATTAGTTCTTAAGAGTATCATCCACCCAATAGTCAGTGTTTCTATCACTAGGTCGGTACATCTTCTGGTGGACTATTAGTTCCTGAGAGTATCATCCGCCCAGTAGTCCATGTTTCTATCACTAGGTCGGTACATCTTCTGGTGGACTATTAGTTCCTAAGTGTATCATCCGCCCAGTAGTCAGTGTTTCTATCACTAGGTCGGTACATCTTCTGGTGGACTATTAGTTCCTAAGTATATCATCCACCAAGTAGTCATTGTTTCTATCACTAGGTTGGTACATCCTCTGCTGGACTATTAGTTCCTAAGTGTATCATCCACCCAGTAGTCAGTGTTTCTATCACTAGGTCGCTACATCTTCTGGTGGACTATTAGTTCCTAAGTGTATCATCCACCCAATAGTCAGTGTTTCTATCACTAGGTCGGTACATCTTCTGGTGGACTATTAGTTCCTGAGAGTATCATCCGCCCAGTAGTCATTGTTTCTATCACTAGGTCGGTACATCTTCTGGTGGACTATTAGTTCCTAAGTATATCATCCGCCCAGTAGTCAGTGTTTCTATCACTAGGTCGGTACATCTTCTGGTGGACTATTAGTTCCTAAGTGTATCATGCGCCCAGTAGTCAGTGTTTCTATCACTAGGTCGGTACATCTTCTGGGGGACTATTAGTTCCTAAGTGTATCATCCACCCAGTAGTCAGTGTTTCTATCACTAGGTTGGTACATCTTCTGGTGGACTATTAGTTCCTAAGTGTATCATCCGCCCAGTAGTCAGTGTTTCTATCACTAGGTCGGTACATCTTCTGGTGGACTATTAGTTCCTAAGTGTATCATCCACCCAATAGTCAGTGTTTCTATCACTAGATCGGTACATCTTCTGGTGGACTATTAGTTCCTGAGAGTATCATCCGCCCAGTAGTCAGTGTTTCTATCACTAGGTCGGTACATCTTCTTGTGGACTATCAGTTCCTAAGTGTATCATCCACCCGGTAGTCATTGTTTCTATCAATAGGTCGGTACATCTTCTGGTGGACTATTAGTTCCTAAGTGTATCATCCGCCCAGTAGTCAGTGTTTCTATCACTAGGTCGGTACATCTTTTGGTGGACTATTAGTTCCTGAGAGTATCATCCGCCCAGTAGTCCGTGTTTCTATTACTAGGTCGGTACATCTGCTAGTGGACTATTAGTTCCTAAGTGTATCATCCTCCCAGTAGTCAGTGTTTCTATCATTAGGTCGGTACATCTTCTGGTGAACTATTAGTTCCTAAGTGTATCATCCACCAAGTAGACATTGTTTCTATCACTAGGTTGGTACATCTTCTGGTGGACTATTAGTTCCTAAGTGTATCATCCACCCAGTAGTCAGTGATTCTATCACTAGGTCGGTACATCTTCTGGTGGACTATTAGTTCCTAAGTGTATCATCCACCCAGTAGTCAGTTTTTCTATCACTAAGTCGGTACATCTTCTGGTGGTCTATTAGTTCCTGAGAGTATCGTCCACCCAGTAGTCAGTGTTTCTATCACTAGGTCGGTACATCTTCTGGTGGACTATTAGTTCCTAAGTGTATCATTTACCCAGTAGTCAGTGTTTCTATCACTAGGTCGGTACATCTTCTGGTGGACTATTAGTTCCTGAGAGTATCATCCGCCCAGTAGTCAGTGTTTCTATCACTAGGTCGGTACATCTTCTGGTGGACTATTAGTTCCTAAGTGTATCATCCACCCAATAGTCAGTGTTTCTATCACTAGGTCGGTACATCTTCTGGTGGACTATTAGTTCCTAAGTGTATCATCCGCCCAGTACTCAGTCAGTGTTTCTATCACTAGGTCGGTACATCTTCTGGTGGACTATTAGTTCCTAAGTGTATCATCCGCCTAGTAGTCAATGTTTCTATCACTAGGTCGGTACATCTTCTGGTGGACTATTAGTTCCTAAGTGTATCATCCACCCAGTAGTCAGTGTTTCTATCACTAGGTCGGTACATCTTCTGGTGGACTATTAGTTCCTAAGTGTATCATCCGCACAGTAGTCAGTCAGTGTTTCTATCACTAGGTCGGTACATCTTCTGGTGGATTATTAGTTCCTAAGTGTATCATCCACCCAGTAGTCAGTGTTTCTATCACTAGGTCGGTACATCTTCTGGTGGACTATTAGTTCCTAAGTGTATCATCCACCCAGTAGTCAGCGTTTCTATCACTAGGTCGGTACATCTTCTGGTGGACTATTAGTTCCTAAGTGTATCATCCGCCCAGTAGTCAGTGTTTCTATCACTAGGTCGGTACATCTTCTGGTGGACTATTAGTCCCTAAGTGTATCATCCGCCCAGTAGTCAGTGTTTCTATCACTAGGTCGGTACATCTTCTGGTGGACTATTAGTTCCTGAGTGTATCATCCTCCCAATATGTTTCTATCACTAGGTGGGAACATCTTCTGGTGGACTATTAGTTTCTAAGTGTATCATCCGCCCAGTAGTCAGTGTTTCTATCACTAGGTCGGTACATCTTCTGGTGGACTATCAGTTCCTAAGTGTATCATCCACCCAGTAGTCAGTGTTTCTATCACTAGGTCGGTACATCTTCTGGTGGACTATTAGTTCCTGAGAGTATCATCCGCCCAGTAGTCAGTGTTTCTATCACTAGGTCGGTGCATCTTCTGGTGGACTATTAGTTCCCAGTGTATCATCCACCCAATAGTCAGTGTTTCTATCACTAGGTCGGTACATCTTCTGGTGGACTATTAGTTCCTGAGAGTATCATCCGCCCAGTAGTCAGTGTTTCTATCACTAGGTCGGTACATCTTCTGGTGGACTATTAGTTACTAAGTGTATCATCCACCCAATAGTCATTGTTTCTATCACTAGGTCGGTACATCTTCTGGTGGACTATTAGTTCCTGAGAGTATCATCCGCCCAGTAGTCAGTGTTTCTATCACTAGGTCGGTACATCTTCTGGTGGACTATTAGTTCCTAAGTGTATCATCCACCCGGTAGTCAGTGTTTCTATCACTAGGTCGGTACATCTTCTGGTGGACTATTAGTTCCTGAGAGTATCATCCGCCCAGTAGTTCGTGTTTCTATCACTAGGTCGGTACATCTTCTGGTGGACTATTAGTTCTTAAGTGTATCATCCGCCCAGTAGTCAGTGTTTCTATCATTAGGTCGGTACATCTTCTGGTGAACTATTAGTTCCTAAGTGTATCATCCACCAAGTATTCATTGTTTCTTTCACTAGGTTGGTACATCTTCTGGTGGACTATTAGTTCCTAAGTGTATCATCCACCCAGTAGTCAGTGTTTCTATCACTAGGTCGGTACATCTTCTGGTGGACTATTAGTTCCTAAGTGTATCATCCACCCAGTAGTCAGTTTTTCTATCACTAAGTCGGTACATCTTCTGGTGGTCTATTAGTTCTGAGAGTATCGTCCACCCAGTAGTCAGTGTTTCTATCACTAGGTCGGTACATCTTCTGGTGGACTATTAGTTCCTAAGTGTATCATCCACCCAGTAGTCAGTGTTTCTATCACTAGGTCGGTACATCTTCTGGTGGACTATTAGTTCCTGAGAGTATCATCCGCCCAGTAGTCAGTGTTTCTATCACTAGGTCGGTACATCTTCTGGTGGACTATTAGTTCCTAAGTGTATCATCCACCCAATAGTCAGTGTTTCTATCACTAGGTCGGTACATCTTCTGGTGGACTATTAGTTCTTAAGAGTATCATTCACCCAATAGTCAGTGTTTCTATCACTAGGTCGGTACATCTTCTGGTGGACTATTAGTTCCTGAGAGTATCATCCGCCCAGTAGTCCATGTTTCTATCACTAGGTCGGTACATCTTCTGGTGGACTATTATTTCCTAAGTGTATCATCCGCCCAGTAGTCAGTGTTTCTATCACTAGGTCGGTACATCTTCTTGTGGACTATTAGCTCCTAAGTGTATCATCCACCAAGTAGTCATTGTTTCTATCACTAGGTAGGTGCATCTTCTGGTGGACTATTAGTTCCTAAGTGTATCATCCACCCGGTAGTCAGTGTTTCTATCACTAGGTCGGTACATCTTCTGGTGGACTATTAGTTCCTGAGAGTATCATCCGCCCAGTAGTCCGTGTTTCTATCACTAGGTCGGTACATCTTCTGGTGGACTATTAGTTCTTAAGTGTATCATCCGCCCAGTAGTCAGTGTTTCTATCATTAGGTCGGTACATCCTCTGGTGAACTATTAGTTCCTAAGTGTATCATCCACCAAGTATTCATTGTTTCTATCACTAGGTTGGTACATCTTCTGGTGGACTATTAGTTCCTAAGTGTATCATCCACCCAGTAGTCAGTGTTTCTATCACTAGGTCGGTACATCTTCTGGTGGACTATTAGTTCCTAAGTGTATCATCCACCCAGTAGTCAGTTTTTCTATCACTAAGTCGGTACATCTTCTGGTGGTCTATTAGTTCTGAGAGTATCGTCCACCCAGTAGTCAGTGTTTCTATCACTAGGTCGGTACATCTTCTGGTGGACTATTAGTTCCTAAGTGTATCATCCACCCAGTAGTCAGTGTTTCTATCACTAGGTCGGTACATCTTCTGGTGGACTATTAGTTCCTGATAGTATCATCCGCCCAGTAGTCAGTGTTTCTATCACTAGGTCGGTACATCTTCTGGTGGACTATTAGTTCCTAAGTGTATCATCCACCCAATAGTCAGTGTTTCTATCACTAGGTCGGTACATCTTCTGGTGGACTATTAGTTCTTAAGAGTATCATCCACCCAATAGTCAGTGTTTCTATCACTAGGTCGGTACATCTTCTGGTGGACTATTAGTTCCTGAGAGTATCATCCGCCCAGTAGTCCATGTTTCTATCACTAGGTCGGTACATCTTCTGGTGGACTATTAGTTCCTAAGTGTATCATCCGCCCAGTAGTCAGTGTTTCTATCACTAGGTCGGTACATCTTCTGGTGGACTATTAGTTCCTAAGTGTATCATCCACCAAGTAGTCATTGTTTCTATCACTAGGTTGGTACATCCTCTGCTGGACTATTAGTTCCTAAGTGTATCATCCACCCAGTAGTCAGTGTTTCTATCACTAGGTCGCTACATCTTCTGGTGGACTATTAGTTCCTAAGTGTATCATCCACCCAATAGTCAGTGTTTCTATCACTAGGTCGGTACATCTTCTGGTGGACTATTAGTTCCTGAGAGTATCATCCGCCCAGTAGTCATTGTTTCTATCACTAGGTCGGTACATCTTCTGGTTGACTATTAGTTCCTAAGTATATCATCCGCCCAGTAGTCAGTGTTTCTATCACTAGGTCGGTACATCTTCTGGTGGACTATTAGTTCCTAAGTGTATCATGCGCCCAGTAGTCAGTGTTTCTATCACTAGGTCGGTACATCTTCTGGGGGACTATTAGTTCCTAAGTGTATCATCCACCCAGTAGTCAGTGTTTCTATCACTAGGTTGGTACATCTTCTGGTGGACTATTAGTTCCTAAGTGTATCATCCGCCCAGTAGTCAGTGTTTCTATCACTAGGTCGGTACATCTTCTGGTGGACTATTAGTTCCTAAGTGTATCATCCACCCAATAGTCAGTGTTTCTATCACTAGATCGGTACATCTTCTGGTGGACTATTAGTTCCTGAGAGTATCATCCGCCCAGTAGTCAGTGTTTCTATCACTAGGTCGGTACATCTTCTTGTGGACTATCAGTTCCTAAGTGTATCATCCACCCGGTAGTCATTGTTTCTATCAATAGGTCGGTACATCTTCTGGTGGACTATTAGTTCCTAAGTGTATCATCCGCCCAGTAGTCAGTGTTTCTATCACTAGGTCGGTACATCTTTTGGTGGACTATTAGTTCCTGAGAGTATCATCCGCCCAGTAGTCCGTGTTTCTATTACTAGGTCGGTACATCTGGTAGTGGACTATTAGTTCCTAAGTGTATCATCCTCCCAGTAGTCAGTGTTTCTATCATTAGGTCGGTACATCTTCTGGTGAACTATTAGTTCCTAAGTGTATCATCCACCAAGTAGACATTGTTTCTATCACTAGGTTGGTACATCTTCTGGTGGACTATTAGTTCCTAAGTGTATCATCCACCCAGTAGTCAGTGATTCTATCACTAGGTCGGTACATCTTCTGGTGGACTATTAGTTCCTAAGTGTATCATCCACCCAGTAGTAAGTTTTTCTATCACTAAGTCGGTACATCTTCTGGTGGTCTATTAGTTCCTGAGAGTATCGTCCACCCAGTAGTCAGTGTTTCTATCACTAGGTCGGTACATCTTCTGGTGGACTATTAGTTCCTAAGTGTATCATTTACCCAGTAGTCAGTGTTTCTATCACTAGGTCGGTACATCTTCTGGTGGACTATTAGTTCCTGAGAGTATCATCCGCCCAGTAGTCAGTGTTTCTATCACTAGGTCGGTACATCTTCTGGTGGACTATTAGTTCCTAAGTGTATCATCCACCCAATAGTCAGTGTTTCTATCACTAGGTCGGTACATCTTCTGGTGGACTATTAGTTCCTAAGTGTATCATCCACCCAATAGTCAGTGTTTCTATCACTAGGCCGGTACATCTTCTGGTGGACTATTAGTTCTTAAGAGTATCATCCACCCAATAGTCAGTGTTTCTATCACTAGGTCGGTACATCTTCTGGTGGACTATTAGTTCCTGAGAGTATCATCCGCCCAGTAGTCCATGTTTCTATCACTAGGTCGGTACATCTTCTGGTGGACTATTAGTTCCTAAGTGTATCATCCGCCCAGTAGTCAGTGTTTCTATCACTAGGTCGGTACATCTTCTGGTGGACTATTAGTTCCTAAGTGTATCATCCACCAAGTAGTCATTGTTTCTATCACTAGGTTGGTACATCCTCTGCTGGACTATTAGTTCCTAAGTGTATCATCCACCCAGTAGTCAGTGTTTCTATCACTAGGTCGCTACATCTTCTGGTGGACTACTAGTTCCTAAGTGTATCATCCACCCAATAGTCAGTGTTTCTATCACTAGGTCGGTACATCTTCTGGTGGACTATTAGTTCCTGAGAGTATCATCCGCCCAGTAGTCATTGTTTCTATCACTAGGTCGGTACATCTTCTGGTGGACTATTAGTTCCTAAGTATATCATCCGCCCAGTAGTCAGTGTTTCTATCACTAGGTCGGTACATCTTCTGGTGGACTATTAGTTCCTAAGTGTATCATGCGCCCGGTAGTCAGTGTTTCTATCACTAGGTCGGTACATCTTCTGGGGGACTATTAGTTCCTAAGTGTATCATCCACCCAGTAGTCAGTGTTTCTATCACTAGGTTGGTACATCTTCTGGTGGACTATTAGTTCCTAAGTGTATCATCCACCCAATAGTCAGTGTTTCTATCACTAGATCGGTACATCTTCTGGTGGACTATTAGTTCCTGAGAGTATCATCCGCCCAGTAGTCAGTGTTTCTATCACTAGGTCGGTACATCTTCTTGTGGACTATCAGTTCCTAAGTGTATCATCCACCCGGTAGTCATTGTTTCTATCAATAGGTCGGTACATCTTCTGGTGGACTATTAGTTTTTAAGTGTATCATCCGCCCAGTAGTCAGTGTTTCTATCACTAGGTCGGTACATCTTTTGGTGGACTATTAGTTCCTGAGAGTATCATCCGCCCAGTAGTCCGTGTTTCTATTACTAGGTCGGTACATCTGCTAGTGGACTATTAGTTCCTAAGTGTATCATCCTCCCAGTAGTCAGTGTTTCTATCATTAGGTCGGTACATCTTCTGGTGAACTATTAGTTCCTAAGTGTATCATCCACCAAGTAGTCATTGTTTCTATCACTAGGTTGGTACATCTTCTGGTGGACTATTAGTTCCTAAGTGTATCATCCACCCAGTAGTCAGTGATTCTATCACTAGGTCGGTACATGTTCTGGTGGACTATTAGTTCCTAAGTGTATCATCCACCCAGTAGTCAGTGTTTCTATCACTAGGTCGGTACATCTTCTGGTGGACTATTAGTTCCTGAGAGTATCATCCGCCCAGTAGTCAGTGTTTCTATCACTAGGTCGGTACATCTTCTGGTGGACTATTAGTTCCTAAGTGTATCATCCACCCAGTAGTCAGTGTTTCTATCACTAGGTCGGTACATCTTCTGGTGGACTATTAGTTCCTGAGAGTATCATCCGCCCAGTAGTCAGTGTTTCTATCACTAGGTCGGTACATCTTCTTGTGGACTATCAGTTCCTAAGTGTATCATCCACCCGGTAGTCATTGTTTCTATCAATAGGTCGGTACATCTTCTGGTGGACTATTAGTTCCTAAGTGTATCATCCGCCCAGTAGTCAGTGTTTCTATCACTAGGTCGGTACATCTTTTGGTGGACTATTAGTTCCTGAGAGTATCATCCGCCCAGTAGTCCGTGTTTCTATTACTAGGTCGGTACATCTGCTAGTGGACTATTAGTTCCTAAGTGTATCATCCTCCCAGTAGTCAGTGTTTCTATCATTAGGTCGGTACATCTTCTGGTGAACTATTAGTTCCTAAGTGTATCATCCACCAAGTAGACATTGTTTCTATCACTAGGTTGGTACATCTTCTGGTGGACTATTAGTTCCTAAGTGTATCATCCACCCAGTAGTCAGTGATTCTATCACTAGGTCGGTACATCTTCTGGTGGACTATTAGTTCCTAAGTGTATCATCCACCCAGTAGTAAGTTTTTCTATCACTAAGTCGGTACATCTTCTGGTGGTCTATTAGTTCCTGAGAGTATCGTCCACCCAGTAGTCAGTGTTTCTATCACTAGGTCGGTACATCTTCTGGTGGACTATTAGTTCCTAAGTGTATCATTTACCCAGTAGTCAGTGTTTCTATCACTAGGTCGGTACATCTTCTGGTGGACTATTAGTTCCTGAGAGTATCATCCGCCCAGTAGTCAGTGTTTCTATCACTAGGTCGGTACATCTTCTGGTGGACTATTAGTTCCTAAGTGTATCATCCACCCAATAGTCAGTGTTTCTATCACTAGGTCGGTACATCTTCTGGTGGACTATTAGTTCCTAAGTGTATCATCCACCCAATAGTCAGTGTTTCTATCACTAGGTCGGTACATCTTCTGGTGGACTATTAGTTCTTAAGAGTATCATCCACCCAATAGTCAGTGTTTCTATCACTAGGTCGGTACATCTTCTGGTGGACTATTAGTTCCTGAGAGTATCATCCGCCCAGTAGTCCATGTTTCTATCACTAGGTCGGTACATCTTCTGGTGGACTATTAGTTCCTAAGTGTATCATCCGCCCAGTAGTCAGTGTTTCTATCACTAGGTCGGTACATCTTCTGGTGGACTATTAGTTCCTAAGTGTATCATCCACCAAGTAGTCATTGTTTCTATCACTAGGTTGGTACATCCTCTGCTGGACTATTAGTTCCTAAGTGTATCATCCACCCAGTAGTCAGTGTTTCTATCACTAGGTCGCTACATCTTCTGGTGGACTATTAGTTCCTAAGTGTATCATCCACCCAATAGTCAGTGTTTCTATCACTAGGTCGGTACATCTTCTGGTGGACTATTAGTTCCTAAGTGTATCATGCGCCCAGTAGTCAGTGTTTCTATCACTAGGTCGGTACATCTTCTGGGGGACTATTAGTTCCTAAGTGTATCATCCACCCAGTAGTCAGTGTTTCTATCACTAGGTTGGTACATCCTCTGCTGGACTATTAGTTCCTAAGTGTATCATCCACCCAGTAGTCAGTGTTTCTATCACTAGGTCGCTACATCTTCTGGTGGACTATTAGTTCCTAAGTATATCATCCGCCCAGTAGTCAGTGTTTCTATCACTAGGTCGGTACATCTTCTGGTGGACTATTAGTTCCTAAGTGTATCATGCGCCCAGTAGTCAGTGTTTCTATCACTAGGTCGGTACATCTTCTGGGGGACTATTAGTTCCTAAGTGTATCATCCACCCAGTAGTCAGTGTTTCTATCACTAGGTTGGTACATCTTCTGGTGGACTATTAGTTCCTAAGTGTATCATCCACCCAATAGTCAGTGTTTCTATCACTAGATCGGTACATCTTCTGGTGGACTATTAGTTCCTGAGAGTATCATCCGCCCAGTAGTCAGTGTTTCTATCACTAGGTCGGTACATCTTCTTGTGGACTATCAGTTCCTAAGTGTATCATCCACCCGGTAGTCATTGTTTCTATCAATAGGTCGGTACATCTTCTGGTGGACTATTAGTTTTTAAGTGTATCATCCGCCCAGTAGTCAGTGTTTCTATCACTAGGTCGGTACATCTTTTGGTGGACTATTAGTTCCTGAGAGTATCATCCGCCCAGTAGTCCGTGTTTCTATTACTAGGTCGGTACATCTGCTAGTGGACTATTAGTTCCTAAGTGTATCATCCTCCCAGTAGTCAGTGTTTCTATCATTAGGTCGGTACATCTTCTGGTGAACTATTAGTTCCTAAGTGTATCATCCACCAAGTAGTCATTGTTTCTATCACTAGGTTGGTACATCTTCTGGTGGACTATTAGTTCCTAAGTGTATCATCCACCCAGTAGTCAGTGATTCTATCACTAGGTCGGTACATGTTCTGGTGGACTATTAGTTCCTAAGTGTATCATCCACCCAGTAGTCAGTGTTTCTATCACTAGGTCGGTACATCTTCTGGTGGACTATTAGTTCCTGAGAGTATCATCCGCCCAGTAGTCAGTGTTTCTATCACTAGGTCGGTACATCTTCTGGTGGACTATTAGTTCCTAAGTGTATCATCCACCCAGTAGTCAGTGTTTCTATCACTAGGTCGGTACATCTTCTGGTGGACTATTAGTTCCTGAGAGTATCATCCGCCCAGTAGTCAGTGTTTCTATCACTAGGTCGGTACATCTTCTTGTGGACTATCAGTTCCTAAGTGTATCATCCACCCGGTAGTCATTGTTTCTATCAATAGGTCGGTACATCTTCTGGTGGACTATTAGTTCCTAAGTGTATCATCCGCCCAGTAGTCAGTGTTTCTATCACTAGGTCGGTACATCTTTTGGTGGACTATTAGTTCCTGAGAGTATCATCCGCCCAGTAGTCCGTGTTTCTATTACTAGGTCGGTACATCTGCTAGTGGACTATTAGTTCCTAAGTGTATCATCCTCCCAGTAGTCAGTGTTTCTATCATTAGGTCGGTACATCTTCTGGTGAACTATTAGTTCCTAAGTGTATCATCCACCAAGTAGACATTGTTTCTATCACTAGGTTGGTACATCTTCTGGTGGACTATTAGTTCCTAAGTGTATCATCCACCCAGTAGTCAGTGATTCTATCACTAGGTCGGTACATCTTCTGGTGGACTATTAGTTCCTAAGTGTATCATCCACCCAGTAGTAAGTTTTTCTATCACTAAGTCGGTACATCTTCTGGTGGTCTATTAGTTCCTGAGAGTATCGTCCACCCAGTAGTCAGTGTTTCTATCACTAGGTCGGTACATCTTCTGGTGGACTATTAGTTCCTAAGTGTATCATTTACCCAGTAGTCAGTGTTTCTATCACTAGGTCGGTACATCTTCTGGTGGACTATTAGTTCCTGAGAGTATCATCCGCCCAGTAGTCAGTGTTTCTATCACTAGGTCGGTACATCTTCTGGTGGACTATTAGTTCCTAAGTGTATCATTTACCCAGTAGTCAGTGTTTCTATCACTAGGTCGGTACATCTTCTGGTGGACTATTAGTTCCTGAGAGTATCATCCGCCCAGTAGTCAGTGTTTCTATCACTAGGTCGGTACATCTTCTGGTGGACTATTAGTTCCTAAGTGTATCATCCACCCAATAGTCAGTGTTTCTATCACTAGGTCGGTACATCTTCTGGTGGACTATTAGTTCCTAAGTGTATCATCCACCCAATAGTCAGTGTTTCTATCACTAGGTCGGTACATCTTCTGGTGGACTATTAGTTCTTAAGAGTATCATCCACCCAATAGTCAGTGTTTCTATCACTAGGTCGGTACATCTTCTGGTGGACTATTAGTTCCTGAGAGTATCATCCGCCCAGTAGTCCATGTTTCTATCACTAGGTCGGTACATCTTCTGGTGGACTATTAGTTCCTAAGTGTATCATCCGCCCAGTAGTCAGTGTTTCTATCACTAGGTCGGTACATCTTCTGGTGGACTATTAGTTCCTAAGTGTATCATCCACCCAGTAGTCATTGTTTCTATCACTAGGTTGGTACATCCTCTGCTGGACTATTAGTTCCTAAGTGTATCATCCACCCAGTAGTCAGTGTTTCTATCACTAGGTCGCTACATCTTCTGGTGGACTATTAGTTCCTAAGTGTATCATCCACCCAATAGTCAGTGTTTCTATCACTAGGTCGGTACATCTTCTGGTGGACTATTAGTTCCTAAGTGTATCATGCGCCCAGTAGTCAGTGTTTCTATCACTAGGTCGGTACATCTTCTGGGGGACTATTAGTTCCTAAGTGTATCATCCACCCAGTAGTCAGTGTTTCTATCACTAGGTCGCTACATCTTCTGGTGGACTATTAGTTCCTAAGTATATCATCCGCCCAGTAGTCAGTGTTTCTATCACTAGGTCGGTACATCTTCTGGTGGACTATTAGTTCCTAAGTGTATCATGCGCCCAGTAGTCAGTGTTTCTATCACTAGGTCGGTACATCTTCTGGGGGACTATTAGTTCCTAAGTGTATCATCCACCCAGTAGTCAGTGTTTCTATCACTAGGTTGGTACATCTTCTGGTGGACTATTAGTTCCTAAGTGTATCATCCACCCAATAGTCAGTGTTTCTATCACTAGATCGGTACATCTTCTGGTGGACTATTAGTTCCTGAGAGTATCATCCGCCCAGTAGTCAGTGTTTCTATCACTAGGTCGGTACATCTTCTTGTGGACTATCAGTTCCTAAGTGTATCATCCACCCGGTAGTCATTGTTTCTATCAATAGGTCGGTACATCTTCTGGTGGACTATTAGTTTTTAAGTGTATCATCCGCCCAGTAGTCAGTGTTTCTATCACTAGGTCGGTACATCTTTTGGTGGACTATTAGTTCCTGAGAGTATCATCCGCCCAGTAGTCCGTGTTTCTATTACTAGGTCGGTACATCTGCTAGTGGACTATTAGTTCCAAAGTGTATCATCCTCCCAGTAGTCAGTGTTTCTATCATTAGGTCGGTACATCTTCTGGTGAACTATTAGTTCCTAAGTGTATCATCCACCAAGTAGTCATTGTTTCTATCACTAGGTTGGTACATCTTCTGGTGGACTATTAGTTCCTAAGTGTATCATCCACCCAGTAGTCAGTGATTCTATCACTAGGTCGGTACATGTTCTGGTGGACTATTAGTTCCTAAGTGTATCATCCACCCAATAGTCAGTGTTTCTATCACTAGGTCGGTACATCTTCTGGTGGACTATTAGTTCCTGAGAGTATCATCCGCCCAGTAGTCAGTGTTTCTATCACTAGGTCGGTACATCTTCTGGTGGACTATTAGTTCCTAAGTGTATCATCCACCCAGTAGTCAGTGTTTCTATCACTAGGTCGGTACATCTTCTGGTGGACTATTAGTTCCTGAGAGTATCATCCGCCCAGTAGTCAGTGTTTCTATCACTAGGTCGGTACATCTTCTTGTGGACTATCAGTTCCTAAGTGTATCATCCACCCGGTAGTCATTGTTTCTATCAATAGGTCGGTACATCTTCTGGTGGACTATTAGTTCCTAAGTGTATCATCCGCCCAGTAGTCAGTGTTTCTATCACTAGGTCGGTACATCTTTTGGTGGACTATTAGTTCCTGAGAGTATCATCCGCCCAGTAGTCCGTGTTTCTATTACTAGGTCGGTACATCTGCTAGTGGACTATTAGTTCCTAAGTGTATCATCCTCCCAGTAGTCAGTGTTTCTATCATTAGGTCGGTACATCTTCTGGTGAACTATTAGTTCCTAAGTGTATCATCCACCAAGTAGACATTGTTTCTATCACTAGGTTGGTACATCTTCTGGTGGACTATTAGTTCCTAAGTGTATCATCCACCCAGTAGTCAGTGATTCTATCACTAGGTCGGTACATCTTCTGGTGGACTATTAGTTCCTAAGTGTATCATCCACCCAGTAGTAAGTTTTTCTATCACTAAGTCGGTACATCTTCTGGTGGTCTATTAGTTCCTGAGAGTATCGTCCACCCAGTAGTCAGTGTTTCTATCACTAGGTCGGTACATCTTCTGGTGGACTATTAGTTCCTAAGTGTATCATTTACCCAGTAGTCAGTGTTTCTATCACTAGGTCGGTACATCTTCTGGTGGACTATTAGTTCCTGAGAGTATCATCCGCCCAGTAGTCAGTGTTTCTATCACTAGGTCGGTACATCTTCTGGTGGACTATTAGTTCCTAAGTGTATCATCCACCCAATAGTCAGTGTTTCTATCACTAGGTCGGTACATCTTCTGGTGGACTATTAGTTCCTAAGTGTATCATCCACCCAATAGTCAGTGTTTCTATCACTAGGTCGGTACATCTTCTGGTGGACTATTAGTTCTTAAGAGTATCATCCACCCAATAGTCAGTGTTTCTATCACTAGGTCGGTACATCTTCTGGTGGACTATTAGTTCCTAAGTGTATCATCCACCAAGTAGTCATTGTTTCTATCACTAGGTTGGTACATCCTCTGCTGGACTATTAGTTCCTAAGTGTATCATCCACCCAGTAGTCAGTGTTTCTATCACTAGGTCGCTACATCTTCTGGTGGACTATTAGTTCCTAAGTGTATCATCCACCCAATAGTCAGTGTTTCTATCACTAGGTCGGTACATCTTCTGGTGGACTATTAGTTCCTGAGAGTATCTTCCGCCAAGTAGTCATTGTTTCTATCACTAGGTCGGTACATCTTCTGGTGGACTATTAGTTCCTAAGTATATCATCCGCCCAGTAGTCAGTATTTCTATCACTAGGTCGGTACATCTTCTGGTGGACTATTAGTTCCTAAGTGTATCATGCGCCCAGTAGTCAGTGTTTCTATCACTAGGTCGGTACATCTTCTGGGGGACTATTAGTTCCTAAGTGTATCATCCACCCAGTAGTCAGTGTTTCTATCACTAGGTTGGTACATCTTCTGGTGGACTATTAGTTCCTAAGTGTATCATCCACCCAATAGTCAGTGTTTCTATCACTAGATCGGTACATCTTCTGGTGGACTATTAGTTCCTGAGAGTATCATCCGCCCAGTAGTCAGTGTTTCTATCACTAGGTCGGTACATCTTCTTGTGGACTATCAGTTCCTAAGTGTATCATCCACCCGGTAGTCATTGTTTCTATCAATAGGTCGGTACATCTTCTGGTGGACTATTAGTTTTTAAGTGTATCATCCGCCCAGTAGTCAGTGTTTCTATCACTAGGTCGGTACATCTTTTGGTGGACTATTAGTTCCTGAGAGTATCATCCGCCCAGTAGTCCGTGTTTCTATTACTAGGTCGGTACATCTGCTAGTGGACTATTAGTTCCTAAGTGTATCATCCTCCCAGTAGTCAGTGTTTCTATCATTAGGTCGGTACATCTTCTGGTGAACTATTAGTTCCTAAGTGTATCATCCACCAAGTAGTCATTGTTTCTATCACTAGGTTGGTACATCTTCTGGTGGACTATTAGTTCCTAAGTGTATCATCCACCCAGTAGTCAGTGATTCTATCACTAGGTCGGTACATGTTCTGGTGGACTATTAGTTCCTAAGTGTATCATCCACCCAGTAGTCAGTGTTTCTATCACTAGGTCGTACATCTTCTGGTGGACTATTAGTTCCTGAGAGTATCATCCGCCCAGTAGTCAGTGTTTCTATCACTAGGTCGGTACATCTTCTGGTGGACTATTAGTTCCTAAGTGTATCATCCACCCAGTAGTCAGTGTTTCTATCACTAGGTCGGTACATCTTCTGGTGGACTATTAGTTCCTGAGAGTATCATCCGCCCAGTAGTCAGTGTTTCTATCACTAGGTCGGTACATCTTCTGGTGGACTATTAGTTCCTAAGTGTATCATCCGCCCAATAGTCAGTGTTTCTATCACTAGATCGGTACATCTTCTGGTGGACTATTAGTTCTTAAGAGTATCATCCACCCAATAGTCAGTGTTTCTATCACTAGGTCGGTACATCTTCTGGTGGACTATTAGTTCCTGAGAGTATCATCGCCCAGTAGTCATTGTTTCTATCACTAGGTCGGTACATCTTCTGGTGGACTATTAGTTCCTAAGTGTATCATGCGCCCAGTAGTCAGTGTTTCTATCACTAGGTCGGTACAACTTCTGGTGGACTATTAGTTCCTAAGTGTACCATCCACCCAGTAGTCAGTGTTTCTATTACTAGGTCGGTACATCTTCTGGTGGACTATTAGTTCCTAAGTGTATCATCCACCCAGTAGTCAGTGTTTCTATCACTAGGTCGGTACATCTTCTGGTGGACTATTAGTTCCTAAGTGTATCATCCACCCAATAGTCAGTGTTTCTATCACTAGATCAGTACATCTTCTGGTGGACTATTAGTTCCTGAGAGTATCATCCGCCCAGTAGTCAGTGTTTCTATCACTAGGTCGGTACATCTTCTGGTGGACTATTAGTTCCTGAGAGTATCATCCGCCCAGTAGTCCATGTTTCTGTCACTAGGTCGGTACATCTTCTGGTGGACTATTATTTCCTAAGTGTATCATCCGCTCAGTAGTCAGTGTTTCTATCACTAGGTCGGTACATCTTCTTGTGGACTATTAGCTCCTAAGTGTATCATCCACCAAGTAGTCATTGTTTCTATCACTAGGTAGGTGCATCTTCTGGTGGACTATTAGTTCCTAAGTGTATCATCCACCCGGTAGTCAGTGTTTCTATCACTAGGTCGGTACAACTTCTGGTGGACTATTAGTTCCTAAGTGTATCATCCACCCAGTAGTCAGTGTTTCTATCACTAGGTCGGTACATCTTCTGGTGGACTATTAGTTCCTAAGTGTATCATCCACCTAATAGTCAGTGTTTCTATCACTAGATCAGTACATCTTCTGGTGGACTATTAGTTCCTGAGAGTATCATCCGCCCAGTAGTCAGTGTTTCTATCACTAGGTCGGTACATCTTCTGGTGGACTATTAGTTCCTAAGTGTATCATCCACCCAATAGTCAGAGTTTCTATCACTAGGTCGGTACATCTTCTGGTGAACTATTAGTTCTTAAGAGTATCATTCACCCAATAGTCAGTGTTTCTATCACTAGGTCGGTACATCTTCTGGTGGACTATTAGTTCCTGAGAGTATCATCCGCCCAGTAGTCCATGTTTCTATCACTAGGTCGGTACATCTTCTGGTGGACTATTAGTTCCTAAGTGTATCATCCACCCAGTAGTCAGTGTTTCTATCACTAGGTCGGTACATCTTCTGGTGGACTATTAGTTCCTGAGAGTATCATCCGCCCAGTAGTCAGTGTTTCTATCACTAGGTCGGTACATCTTCTGGTGGACTATTAGTTCCTAAGTGTATCATCCGCCCAATAGTCAGTGTTTCTATCACTAGATCGGTACATCTTCTGGTGGACTATTAGTTCTTAAGAGTATCATCCACCCAATAGTCAGTGTTTCTATCACTAGGTCGGTACATCTTCTGGTGGACTATTAGTTCCTGAGAGTATCATCGCCCAGTAGTCATTGTTTCTATCACTAGGTCGGTACATCTTCTGGTGGACTATTAGTTCCTAAGTGTATCATGCGCCCAGTAGTCAGTGTTTCTATCACTAGGTCGGTACAACTTCTGGTGGACTATTAGTTCCTAAGTGTACCATCCACCCAGTAGTCAGTGTTTCTATCACTAGGTCGGTACATCTTCTGGTGGACTATTAGTTCCTAAGTGTATCATCCACCCAGTAGTCAGTGTTTCTATCACTAGGTCGGTACATCTTCTGGTGGACTATTAGTTCCTAAGTGTATCATCCACCCAATAGTCAGTGTTTCTATCACTAGATCAGTACATCTTCTGGTGGACTATTAGTTCCTGAGAGTATCATCCGCCCAGTAGTCAGTGTTTCTATCACTAGGTCGGTACATCTTCTGGTGGACTATTAGTTCCTGAGAGTATCATCCGCCCAGTAGTCCATGTTTCTATCACTAGGTCGGTACATCTTCTGGTGGACTATTATTTCCTAAGTGTATCATCCGCTCAGTAGTCAGTGTTTCTATCACTAGGTCGGTACATCTTCTTGTGGACTATTAGCTCCTAAGTGTATCATCCACCAAGTAGTCATTGTTTCTATCACTAGGTAGGTGCATCTTCTGGTGGACTATTAGTTCCTAAGTGTATCATCCACCCGGTAGTCAGTGTTTCTATCACTAGGTCGGTACATCTTCTGGTGGACTATTAGTTCTGAGAGTATCATCCGCCCAGTAGTCCGTGTTTCTATCACTAGGTCGGTACATCTTCTGGTGGACTATTAGTTCTTAAGTGTATCATCCGCCCAGTAGTCAGTGTTTCTATCATTAGGTCGGTACATCCTCTGGTGAACTATTAGTTCCTAAGTGTATCATCCACCAAGTATTCATTGTTTCTATCACTAGGTTGGTACATCTTCTGGTGGACTATTAGTTCCTAAGTGTATCATCCACCCAGTAGTCAGTGTTTCTATCACTAGGTCGGTACATCTTCTGGTGAACTATTATTTCCTAAGTGTATCATCCACCCAGTAGTCAGTTTTTCTATCACTAAGTCGGTACATCTTCTGGTGGTCTATTAGTTCTGAGAGTATCGTCCACCCAGTAGTCAGTGTTTCTATCACTAGGTCGGTACATCTTCTGGTGGACTATTAGTTCCTAAGTGTATCATCCACCCAGTAGTCAGTGTTTCTATCACTAGGTCGGTACATCTTCTGGTGGACTATTAGTTCCTGAGAGTATCATCCGCCCAGTAGTCAGTGTTTCTATCACTAGGTCGGTACATCTTCTGGTGGACTATTAGTTCCTAAGTGTATCATCCACCCAATAGTCAGTGTTTCTATCACTAGGTCGGTACATCTTCTGGTGGACTATTAGTTCTTAAGAGTATCATCCACCCAATAGTCAGTGTTTCTATCACTAGGTCGGTACATCTTCTGGTGGACTATTAGTTCCTGAGAGTATCATCCGCCCAGTAGTCCATGTTTCTATCACTAGGTCGGTACATCTTCTGGTGGACTATTAGTTCCTAAGTGTATCATCCGCCCAGTAGTCAGTGTTTCTATCACTAGGTCGGTACATCTTCTGGTGGACTATTAGTTCCTAAGTGTATCATCCACCAAGTAGTCATTGTTTCTATCACTAGGTTGGTACATCCTCTGCTGGACTATTAGTTCCTAAGTGTATCATCCACCCAGTAGTCAGTGATTCTATCACTAGGTCGCTACATCTTCTGGTGGACTATTAGTTCCTAAGTGTATCATCCACCCAATAGTCAGTGTTTCTATCACTAGGTCGGTACATCTTCTGGTGGACTATTAGTTCCTGAGAGTATCATCCGCCCAGTAGTCATTGTTTCTATCACTAGGTCGGTACATCTTCTGGTGGACTATTAGTTCCTAAGTATATCATCCGCCCAGTAGTCAGTGTTTCTATCACTAGGTCGGTACATCTTCTGGTGGACTATTAGTTCCTAAGTGTATCATGCGCCCAGTAGTCAGTGTTTCTATCACTAGGTCGGTACATCTTCTGGGGGACTATTAGTTCCTAAGTGTATCATCCACCCAGTAGTCAGTGTTTCTATCACTAGGTTGGTACATCTTCTGGTGGACTATTAGTTCCTAAGTGTATCATCCGCCCAGTAGTCAGTGTTTCTATCACTAGGTCGGTACATCTTCTGGTGGACTATTAGTTCCTAAGTGTATCATCCACCCAATAGTCAGTGTTTCTATCACTAGATCGGTACATCTTCTGGTGGACTATTAGTTCCTGAGAGTATCATCCGCCCAGTAGTCAGTGTTTCTATCACTAGGTCGGTACATCTTCTTGTGGACTATCAGTTCCTAAGTGTATCATCCACCCGGTAGTCATTGTTTCTATCAATAGGTCGGTACATCTTCTGGTGGACTATTAGTTCCTAAGTGTATCATCCACCCAGTAGTCAGTGTTTCTATCACTAGGTCGGTACATCTTTTGGTGGACTATTAGTTCCTGAGAGTATCATCCGCCCAGTAGTCCGTGTTTCTATTACTAGGTCGGTACATCTGCTAGTGGACTATTAGTTCCTAAGTGTATCATCCTCCCAGTAGTCAGTGTTTCTATCATTAGGTCGGTACATCTTCTGGTGAACTATTAGTTCCTAAGTGTATCATCCACCAAGTAGACATTGTTTCTATCACTAGGTTGGTACATCTTCTGGTGGACTATTAGTTCCTAAGTGTATCATCCACCCAGTAGTCAGTGATTCTATCACTAGGTCGGTACATCTTCTGGTGGACTATTAGTTCCTAAGTGTATCATCCACCCAGTAGTCAGTTTTTCTATCACTAAGTCGGTACATCTTCTGGTGGTCTATTAGTTCCTGAGAGTATCGTCCACCCAGTAGTCAGTGTTTCTATCACTAGGTCGGTACATCTTCTGGTGGACTATTAGTTCCTAAGTGTATCATTTACCCAGTAGTCAGTGTTTCTATCACTAGGTCGGTACATCTTCTGGTGGACTATTAGTTCCTGAGAGTATCATCCGCCCAGTAGTCAGTGTTTCTATCACTAGGTCGGTACATCTTCTGGTGGACTATTAGTTCCTAAGTGTATCATCCACCCAATAGTCAGTGTTTCTATCACTAGGTCGGTACATCTTCTGGTGGACTATTAGTTCCTAAGTGTATCATCCACCCAATAGTCAGTGTTTCTATCACTAGGTCGGTACATCTTCTGGTGGACTATTAGTTCTTAAGAGTATCATCCACCCAATAGTCAGTGTTTCTATCACTAGGTCGGTACATCTTCTGGTGGACTATTAGTTCCTGAGAGTATCATCCGCCCAGTAGTCCATGTTTCTATCACTAGGTCGGTACATCTTCTGGTGGACTATTAGTTCCTAAGTGTATCATCCGCCCAGTAGTCAGTGTTTCTATCACTAGGTCGGTACATCTTCTGGTGGACTATTAGTTCCTAAGTGTATCATCCACCAAGTAGTCATTGTTTCTATCACTAGGTTGGTACATCCTCTGCTGGACTATTAGTTCCTAAGTGTATCATCCACCCAGTAGTCAGTGTTTCTATCACTAGGTCGCTACATCTTCTGGTGGACTATTAGTTCCTAAGTGTATCATCCACCCAATAGTCAGTGTTTCTATCACTAGGTCGGTACATCTTCTGGTGGACTATTAGTTCCTGAGAGTATCATCCGCCCAGTAGTCATTGTTTCTATCACTAGGTCGGTACATCTTCTGGTGGACTATTAGTTCTTAAGTATATAATCCGCCCAGTAGTCAGTGTTTCTATCACTAGGTCGGTACATCTTCTGGTGGACTATTAGTTCCTAAGTGTATCATGCGCCCAGTAGTCAGTGTTTCTATCACTAGGTCGGTACATCTTCTGGGGGACTATTAGTTCCTAAGTGTATCATCCACCCAGTAGTCAGTGTTTCTATCACTAGGTTGGTACATCTTCTGGTGGACTATTAGTTCCTAAGTGTATCATCCACCCAATAGTCAGTGTTTCTATCACTAGATCGGTACATCTTCTGGTGGACTATTAGTTCCTAAGTGTATCATTTACCCAGTAGTCAGTGTTTCTATCACTAGGTCGGTACATCTTCTGGTGGACTATTAGTTCCTGAGAGTATCATCCGCCCAGTAGTCAGTGTTTCTATCACTAGGTCGGTACATCTTCTGGTGGACTATTAGTTCCTAAGTGTATCATCCACCCAATAGTCAGTGTTTCTATCACTAGGTCGGTACATCTTCTGGTGGACTATTAGTTCCTAAGTGTATCATCCACCCAATAGTCAGTGTTTCTATCACTAGGTCGGTACATCTTCTGGTGGACTATTAGTTCTTAAGAGTATCATCCACCCAATAGTCAGTGTTTCTATCACTAGGTCGGTACATCTTCTGGTGGACTATTAGTTCCTGAGAGTATCATCCGCCCAGTAGTCCATGTTTCTATCACTAGGTCGGTACATCTTCTGGTGGACTATTAGTTCCTAAGTGTATCATCCGCCCAGTAGTCAGTGTTTCTATCACTAGGTCGGTACATCTTCTGGTGGACTATTAGTTCCTAAGTGTATCATCCACCAAGTAGTCATTGTTTCTATCACTAGGTTGGTACATCCTCTGCTGGACTATTAGTTCCTAAGTGTATCATCCACCCAGTAGTCAGTGTTTCTATCACTAGGTCGCTACATCTTCTGGTGGACTATTAGTTCCTAAGTGTATCATCCACCCAATAGTCAGTGTTTCTATCACTAGGTCGGTACATCTTCTGGTGGACTATTAGTTCCTGAGAGTATCATCCGCCCAGTAGTCATTGTTTCTATCACTAGGTCGGTACATCTTCTGGTGGACTATTAGTTCTTAAGTATATAATCCGCCCAGTAGTCAGTGTTTCTATCACTAGGTCGGTACATCTTCTGGTGGACTATTAGTTCCTAAGTGTATCATGCGCCCAGTAGTCAGTGTTTCTATCACTAGGTCGGTACATCTTCTGGGGGACTATTAGTTCCTAAGTGTATCATCCACCCAGTAGTCAGTGTTTCTATCACTAGGTTGGTACATCTTCTGGTGGACTATTAGTTCCTAAGTGTATCATCCACCCAATAGTCAGTGTTTCTATCACTAGATCGGTACATCTTCTGGTGGACTATTAGTTCCTGAGAGTATCATCCGCCCAGTAGTCAGTGTTTCTATCACTAGGTCGGTACATCTTCTTGTGGACTATCAGTTCCTAAGTGTATCATCCACCCGGTAGTCATTGTTTCTATCAATAGGTCGGTACATCTTCTGGTGGACTATTAGTTCCTAAGTGTATCATCCGCCCAGTAGTCAGTGTTTCTATCACTAGGTCGGTACATCTTTTGGTGGACTATTAGTTCCTGAGAGTATCATCCGCCCAGTAGTCCGTGTTTCTATTACTAGGTCGGTACATCTGCTAGTGGACTATTAGTTCCTAAGTGTATCATCCTCCCAGTAGTCAGTGTTTCTATCATTAGGTCGGTACATCTTCTGGTGAACTATTAGTTCCTAAGTGTATCATCCACCAAGTAGTCATTGTTTCTATCACTAGGTCGGTACATCTTCTGGTGGACTATTAGTTCCTAAGTGTATCATCCACCCAGTAGTCAGTGATTCTATCACTAGGTCGGTACATCTTCTGGTGGACTATTAGTTCCTAAGTGTATCATCCACCCAGTAGTCAGTGTTTCTATCACTAGGTCGGTACATCTTCTGGTGGACTATTAGTTCCTTAGTGTATCATCCACCCAGTAGTCAGTGTTTCTATCACTAGGTCGGTACATCTTCTGGTGGACTATTAGTTCCTGAGAGTATCATCCGCCCAGTAGTCAGTGTTTCTATCACTAAGTCGGTACATCTTCTGGTGGACTATTAGTTCCTAAGTGTATCATCCACCCAATAGTCAGTGTTTCTATCACTAGATCGGTACATCTTCTGGTGGACTATTAGTTCTTAAGAGTATCATCCACCCAATAGTCAGTGTTTCTATCACTAGGTCGGTACATCTTCTGGTGGACTATTAGTTCCTGAGAGTATCATCGCCCAGTAGTCATTGTTTCTATCACTAGGTCGGTACATCTTCTGGTGGACTATTAGTTCCTAAGTGTATCATGCGCCCAGTAGTCAGTGTTTCTATCACTAGGTCGGTACAACTTCTGGTGGACTATTAGTTCCTAAGTGTACCATCCACCCAGTAGTCAGTGTTTCTATCACTAGGTCGGTACATCTTCTGGTGGACTATTAGTTCCTAAGTGTATCATCCACCCAGTAGTCAGTGTTTCTATCACTAGGTCGGTACATCTTCTGGTGGACTATTAGTTCCTAAGTGTATCATCCACCCAATAGTCAGTGTTTCTATCACTAGATCAGTACATCTTCTGGTGGACTATTAGTTCCTGAGAGTATCATCCGCCCAGTAGTCAGTGTTTCTATCACTAGGTCGGTACATCTTCTGGTGGACTATTAGTTCCTAAGTGTATCATCCACCCGGTAGTCAGTGTTTCTATCAATAGGTCGGGACATCTTCTGGTGGACTATTAGTTCCTAAGTGTATCGTCCGCCCAGTAGTCAGTGTTTCTATCACTAGGTCGGTACATCTTCTGGTGGACTATTAGTTCCTGAGAGTATCATCCGCCCAGTAATCCGTGTTTCTGTCACTAGGTCGGTACATCTGCTGGTGGACTATTAGTTCCTAAGTGTATCATCCGCCCAGTAGTCGGTGTTTCTATCATTAGGTCGGTACATCTTCTGGTGAACTATTAGTTCCTAAGTGTATCATCCACCAAGTAGTCATAGTTTCTATCACTAGGTTGGTACATCTTCTGGTGGACTATTAGTTCCTAAGTGTATCATCCACCCAGTAGTCAGTGATTCTATCACTAGGTCGGTATATCTTCTGGTGGACTATTAGTTCCTAAGTGTATCATCCACCCAGTAGTCAGTTTTTCTATCACTAAGTCGGTACATCTTCTGGTGGTCTATTAGTTCCTGAGAGTATCGTCCACCCAGTAGTCAGTGTTTCTATCACTAAGTCGGTACATCTTCTGGTGGACTATTAGTTCCTAAGTGTATCATCCACCCAATAGTCAGTGTTTCTATCACTAGATCGGTACATCTTCTGGTGGACTATTAGTTCTTAAGAGTATCATCCACCCAATAGTCAGTGTTTCTATCACTAGGTCGGTACATCTTCTGGTGGACTATTAGTTCCTGAGAGTATCATCGCCCAGTAGTCATTGTTTCTATCACTAGGTCGGTACATCTTCTGGTGGACTATTAGTTCCTAGGTGTATCATGCGCCCAGTAGTCAGTGTTTCTATCACTAGGTCGGTACAACTTCTGGTGGACTATTAGTTCCTAAGTGTACCATCCACCCAGTAGTCAGTGTTTCTATCACTAGGTCGGTACATCTTCTGGTGGACTATTAGTTCCTAAGTGTATCATCCACCCAGTAGTCAGTGTTTCTATCACTAGGTCGGTACATCTTCTGGTGGACTATTAGTTCCTAAGTGTATCATCCACCCAATAGTCAGTGTTTCTATCACTAGATCAGTACATCTTCTGGTGGACTATTAGTTCCTGAGAGTATCATCCGCCCAGTAGTCAGTGTTTCTATCACTAGGTCGGTACATCTTCTGGTGGACTATTAGTTCCTAAGTGTATCATCCACCCGGTAGTCAGTGTTTCTATCAATAGGTCGGGACATCTTCTGGTGGACTATTAGTTCCTAAGTGTATCGTCCGCCCAGTAGTCAGTGTTTCTATCACTAGGTCGGTACATCTTCTGGTGGACTATTAGTTCCTGAGAGTATCATCCGCCCAGTAATCCGTGTTTCTGTCACTAGGTCGGTACATCTGCTGGTGGACTATTAGTTCCTAAGTGTATCATCCGCCCAGTAGTCGGTGTTTCTATCATTAGGTCGGTACATCTTCTGGTGAACTATTAGTTCCTAAGTGTATCATCCACCAAGTAGTCATAGTTTCTATCACTAGGTTGGTACATCTTCTGGTGGACTATTAGTTCCTAAGTGTATCATCCACCCAGTAGTCAGTGATTCTATCACTAGGTCGGTATATCTTCTGGTGGACTATTAGTTCCTAAGTGTATCATCCACCCAGTAGTCAGTTTTTCTATCACTAAGTCGGTACATCTTCTGGTGGTCTATTAGTTCCTGAGAGTATCGTCCACCCAGTAGTCAGTGTTTCTATCACTAGGTCGGTACATCTTCTGGTGGACTATTAGTTCCTAAGTGTATCATCCACCCAGTAGTCAGTTTTTCTATCACTAGGTCGGTACATCTTCTGGTGGATTATTAGTTCCTGAGAGTATCATCCGCCCAGTAGTCAGTGTTTCTATCACTAGGTCGGTACATCTTCTGGTGGACTATTAGTTCCTAAGTGTATCATCCACCCAATAGTCAGTGTTTCTATCACTAGGTCGGTACATCTTCTGGTGGATTATTAGTTCCTGAGAGTATCATCCGCCCAGTAGTCCATGTTTCTATCACTAGGTCGGTACATCTTCTGGTGGACTATTAATTCTTAAGTGTATCATCCGCCCAGTTGTCAGTGTTTCTATCACTAGGTCGGTACATCTTCTGGTGGACTATTAGTTGCTAAGTGTATCATCCACCCAGTAGTCATTGTTTCTATCACTAGGTTGGTACATATTCTGGTGGACTATTAGTTCCTAAGTGTATCATCCACCCAGTAGTCAGTGTTTCTATCACTAGGTCGGTACATCTTCTGGTGGACTATTAGTTCCTAAGTGTATCATCCACCCAGTAGTCAGTTTTTCTATCACTAGGTCGGTACATCTTCTGGTGGACTATTAGTTCCTGAGAGCATCGTCCACCCAGTAGTCAGTGTTTCTATCACTAGGACTGTACATCTTCTGGTGGACTATTAGTTCCTAAGTGTATCATCCACCCAGTAGTCAGTGTTTCTATCACTAGGTCGGTACATCTTCTGGTGGACTATTAGTTACTAAGTGTATCATCCACCCAATAGTCAGTGTTTCTATCACTAGGTCGGTACATCTTCTGGTGGACTATTAGTTCCTAAGTGTATCATCCACCCAATAGTCAGTGTTTCTATCACTAGGTCGGTACATCTTCTGGTGGACTATTAGTTCCTAAGTGTATCATCCACCCAGTAGTCAGTGTTTCTATCACTAGGTCGGTACATCTTCTGGTGGACTATTAGTTACTAAGTGTATCATCCGCCAAGTAGTCAGTGTTTCTATCACTAGGTCGGCACATCCTCTGGTGGACTATTAGTTCCTAAGTGTATCATCCACCCAATAGTCAGTGTTTCTATCACTAGGTCGGTACATTTTCTGGTGGACTATTAGTTCCTGAGAGTATCATCCGCCCAGTAGTCAGTGTTTCTATCACTAGGTCGGTACATCTTCTGGTGGACTATTAGTTACTAAGTGTATCATCCACCCAATAGTCAGTGTTTCTATCACTAGGTCGGTACATCTTCTGGTGGACTATTAGTTCCTGAGAGTATCATCCGCCCAGTAGTCATTGTTTCTATCACTAGGTCGGTACATCTTCTGGTGGACTATTAGTTCCTAAGTGTATCATCCGCCCAGTAGTCAGTGTTTCTATCACTAGGTCGGTATATCTTCTGGTGGACTATTAGTTCCTAAGTGTATCATGCGCCCAGTAGTCAGTGTTTCTATCACTAGGTCGATACATCTTCTGGTGGACTATTAGTTCCTATGTGTATCATCCACCCAGTAGTCAGTGTTTCTATCACTAGGTTGGTACATCTTCTGGTGGACTATTAGTTCCTAAGTGTATCATCCACCCAGTAGTCAGTGTTTCTATCACTAGGTCGGTACATCTTCTGGTGGACTATTAGTTCCTAAGTGTATCATCCACCCAATAGTCAGTGTTTCTATCACTAGATCGGTACATCTTCTGGTGGACTATTAGTTCCTGAGTGTATCATCCGCCCAGTAGTCAGTGTTTCTATCACTAGGTCGGTACATCTTCTGGTGGACTATTAGTTCCTAAGTGTATCATCCACCCGGTAGTCAGTGTTTCTATCAATAGGTCGGGACATCTTCTGGTGGAATATTAGTTCCTAAATGTATCGTCCGCCCAGTAGTCAGTGTTTCTATCAATAGGTCGGTACATCTTCTGGTGGACTATTAGTTCCTGAGAATATCATCCGCCCAGTAGTCCGTGTTTCTGTCACTAGGTCGGTACATCTGCTGGTGGACTATTAGTACCTAAGTGTATCATCCGCCCAGTAGTCAGTGTTTCTATCATTAGGTCGGTACATCTTGTGGTGAACTATTAGTTCCTAAGTGTATCATCCACCAAGTAGTCATTGTTTCTATCACTAGGTTGGTACATCTTCTGGTGGACTATTAGTTCCTAAGTGTATCATCCACCAAGTAGTCAGTGATTCTATCACTAGGTCGGTATATCTTCTGGTGGACTATTAGTTCCTAAGTGTATCATCCTCCCAGTAGTCAATTTTTCTATCACTAAGTCGGTACATCTTCTGGTGGTCTATTAGTTCCTGAGAGTATCGTCCGCCCAGTAGTCAGTGTTTCTATCACTAGGTCGGTACATCTTCTGGTGGACTATTAGTTCCTAAGTGTATCATCCACCCAGTAGTCAGTGTTTCTATCACTAGGTCGGTACATCTTCTGGTGGACTATTAGTTCCTGAGAGTATCATCCGCCCAGTAGTCAGTGTTTCTATCACTAGGTCGGTACATCTTCTGGTGGACTATTAGTTCCTAAGTGTATCATCCACCCAATAGTCAGTGTTTCTATCACTAGGTCGGTACATCTTCTGGTGGACTATTAGTTCCTGAGAGCATCGTCCACCCAGTAGTCAGTGTTTCTATCACTAGGACTGTACATCTTCTGGTGGACTATTAGTTCCTAAGTGTATCATCCACCCAGTAGTCAGTGTTTCTATCACTAGGTCGGTACATCTTCTGGTGGACTATTAGTTACTAAGTGTATCATCCACCCAATAGTCAGTGTTTCTATCACTAGGTCGGTACATCTTCTGGTGGACTATTAGTTCCTAAGTGTATCATCCACCCAATAGTCAGTGTTTCTATCACTAGGTCGGTACATCTTCTGGTGGACTATTAGTTCCTAAGTGTATCATCCACCCAGTAGTCAGTGTTTCTATCACTAGGTCGGTACATCTTCTGGTGGACTATTAGTTACTAAGTGTATCATCCGCCAAGTAGTCAGTGTTTCTATCACTAGGTCGGTACATCCTCTGGTGGACTATTAGTTCCTAAGTGTATCATCCACCCAATAGTCAGTGTTTCTATCACTAGGTCGTTACATTTTCTGGTGGACTATTAGTTCCTGAGAGTATCATCCGCCCAGTAGTCAGTGTTTCTATCACTAGGTCGGTACATCTTCTGGTGGACTATTAGTTACTAATTGTATCATCCACCCAATAGTCAGTGTTTCTATCACTAGGTCGGTACATCTTCTGGTGGACTATTAGTTCCTGAGAGTATCATCCGCCCAGTAGTCAGTGTTTCTATCACTAGGTCGGTACATCTTCTGGTGGACTATTAGTTCCTAAGTGTATCATCCGCCCAGTAGTCAGTGTTTCTATCACTAGGTCGGTATATCTTCTGGTGGACTATTAGTTCCTAAGTGTATCATGCGCCCAGTAGTCAGTGTTTCTATCACTAGGTCGATACATCTTCTGGTGGACTATTAGTTCCTATGTGTATCATCCACCCAGTAGTCAGTGTTTCTATCACTAGGTTGGTACATCTTCTGGTGGACTATTAGTTCCTAAGTGTATCATCCACCCAGTAGTCAGTGTTTCTATCACTAGGTCGGTACATCTTCTGGTGGACTATTAGTTCCTAAGTGTATCATCCACCCAATAGTCAGTGTTTCTATCACTAGATCGGTACATCTTCTGGTGGACTATTAGTTCCTGAGTGTATCATCCGCCCAGTAGTCAGTGTTTCTATCACTAGGTCGGTACATCTTCTGGTGGACTATTAGTTCCTAAGTGTATCATCCACCCGGTAGTCAGTGTTTCTATCAATAGGTCGGGACATCTTCTGGTGGACTATTAGTTCCTAAATGTATCGTCCGCCCAGTAGTCAGTGTTTCTATCAATAGGTCGGTACATCTTCTGGTGGACTATTAGTTCCTGAGAGTATCATCCGCCCAGTAGTCCGTGTTTCTGTCACTAGGTCGGTACATCTGCTGGTGGACTATTAGTACCTAAGTGTATCATCCGCCCAGTAGTCAGTGTTTCTATCATTAGGTCGGTACATCTTGTGGTGAACTATTAGTTCCTAAGTGTATCATCCACCAAGTAGTCATTGTTTCTATCACTAGGTTGGTACATCTTCTGGTGGACTATTAGTTCCTAAGTGTATCATCCACCAAGTAGTCAGTGATTCTATCACTAGGTCGGTATATCTTCTGGTGGACTATTAGTTCTTAAGTGTATCATCCACCCAGTAGTCAATTTTTCTATCACTAAGTCGGTACATCTTCTGGTGGTCTATTAGTTCCTGAGAGTATCGTCCGCCCAGTAGTCAGTGTTTCTATCACTAGGTCGGTACATCTTCTGGTGGACTATTAGTTCCTAAGTGTATCATCCACCCAGTAGTCAGTGTTTCTATCACTAGGTCGGTACATCTTCTGGTGGACTATTAGTTCCTGAGAGTATCATCCGCCCAGTAGTCAGTGTTTCTATCACTAGGTCGGTACATCTTCTGGTGGACTATTAGTTCCTAAGTGTATCATCCACCCAATAGTCAGTGTTTCTATCACTAGGTCGCTACATCTTCTAGTGGACTATTAGTTCTTAAGAGTATCACCCACCCAATAGTCAGTGTTTCTATCACTAGGTAGGGACATCTTCTGGTGGACTTTTAGTTCCTGAGAGTATCATCCGCCCAGTAGTCCATGTTTCTATCACTAGGTCGGTACATCTTCTGGTGGACTATTAATTCCTAAGTGTATCATCCGCCCAGTAGTCAGTGTTTCTATCACTAGATCGGTACATCTTCTGGTGGACTATTAGTTCCTAAGTGTATCATCCACCCAGTAGTCAGTGTTTCTATCACTAGGTCGGTACATCTTCTGGTGGACTATTAGTTCCTGAGAGTATCATCCGCCCAGTAGTCAGTGTTTCTATCACTAGGTCGGTACATTTTATGGTGGACTATTAGTTCCTGAGAGTATTATCCGCCCAGTAGTCAGTGTTTCTATCACTAGGTCGGTACATCTTCTGGTGGACTATTAGTTACTTAGTGTATCATCCACCCAATAGTCAGTGTTTCTATCACTAGGTCGGTACATCTTCTGGTGGACTATTAGTTCCTGAGAGTATCATACGCCCAGTAGTCAGTGTTTCTATCACTAGGTCGGTACATCTTCTGGTGGACTATTAGTTCCTAAGTGTATCATCTGCCCAGTAGTCAGTGTTTCTATCACTAGGTCGGTATATCTTCTGGTGGACTATTAGTTCCTAAGTGTATCATCCACCCAGTAGTCAGTGTTTCTATCACTAGGTTGGTACATCTTCTGGTGGATTATTAGTTCCTAAGTGTATCATCCACCCAGTAGTCAGTGTTTCTATCACTAGGTCGGTACATCTTCTGGTGGACTATTAGTTCCTAAGTGTATCATCCACCCAAAAGTCAGTGTTTCTATCACTAGATCGGTACATCTTCTGGTGGACTATTAGTTCCTGAGAGTATCATCCGCCCAGTAGTCAGTGTTTCTATCACTAGGTCGGTACATCTTCTGGTGGACTATTAGTTCCTAAGTGTATCATCCACCTGGTAGTCAGTGTTTCTATCAATAGGTCGGGACAACTTCTGGTGGACTATTAGTTCCTAAGTGTATCATCCACCCAGTAGTCAGTGTTTCTATCACTAGGTTGGTACATCTTCTGGTGGATTATTAGTTCCTAAGTGTATCATCCACCCAGTAGTCAGTGTTTCTATCACTAGGTCGGTACATCTTCTGGTGGACTATTAGTTCCTAAGTGTATCATCCACCCAAAAGTCAGTGTTTCTATCACTAGATCGGTACATCTTCTGGTGGACTATTAGTTCCTGAGAGTATCATCCGCCCAGTAGTCAGTGTTTCTATCACTAGGTCGGTACATCTTCTGGTGGACTATTAGTTCCTAAGTGTATCATCCACCTGGTAGTCAGTGTTTCTATCAATAGGTCGGGACAACTTCTGGTGGACTATTAGTTCCTAAGTGTATCATCCGCCCAGTAGTCAGTGTTTCTATCATTAGGTCGGTACATCTTCTGGTGAACTATTAGTTCCTAAGTGTATCATCCACCAAGTAGTCATTGTTTCTATCACTAGGTTGGTACATCTTCTGGTGGACTATTAGTTCCTAAGTGTATCATCCACCCAGTAGTCAGTGATTCTATCACTAGGTCGGTATATCTTCTGGTGGACTATTAGTTCCTAAGTGTATCATCCACCCAGTAGTCAGTGTTTCTATCACTAAGTCGGTACATCTTCTGGTGGTCTATTAGTTCCTGAGAGTATGGTCCACCCAGTAGTCAGTGTTTCTATCACTAGGTCGGTACATCTTCTGGTGAACTATTAGTTCCTAAGTGTATCATCCACCCAGTAGTCAGTGTTTCTATCACTAGGTCGGTACATCTTCTGGTGGACTATTAGTTCCTGAGAGTATCATCCGCCCAGTAGTCAGTGTTTCTATCACTAGGTCGGTACATCTTCTGGTGGACTATTAGTTCCTAAGTGTATCATCCACCCGGTAGTCAGTGTTTCTATCAATAGGTCGGGACAACTTCTGGTGGACTATTAGTTCCTAAGTGTATCGTCCGCCCAGTAGTCAGGGTTTCTATCACTAGGTCGGTACATCTTCTGGTGGACTATTAGTTCCTGAGAGTATCATCCGCCCAGTAGTCCGTGTTTCTGTCACTAGGTCGGTACATCTGCTGGTGGACTATTAGTTCCTAAGTGTATCATCCGCCCAGTAGTCAGTGTTTCTATTATTAGGTCGGTACATCTTCTGGTGAACTATTATTTCCTAAGTGTATCATCCACCAAGTAGTCATTGTTTCTATCACTAGGTTGGTACATCTTCTGGTGGACTATTTGTTCCTAAGTGTATCATCCACCCAGTAGTCAGTGATTCTATCACTAGGTCGGTATATCTTCTGGTGGACTATTAGTTCCTAAGTGTATCATCCACCCAGTAGTCAGTTTTTCTATCACTAAGTCGGTACATCTTCTGGTGGTCTATTAGTTCCTGAGAGTATCGTCCACCCAGTAGTCAGTGTTTCTATCACTAGGTCGGTACATCTTCTGGTGGACTATTAGTTCCTAAGTGTATCATCCACCCAGTAGTCAGTTTTTCTATCACTAGGTCGTACATCTTCTGGTGGACTATTAGTTCCTGAGAGTATCATCCGCCCAGTAGTCAGTGTTTCTATCACTAGGTCGGTACATCTTCTGGTGGACTATTAGTTCCTAAGTGTATCATCCACCCAATAGTCAGTGTTTCTATCACTAGATCGGTACATCTTCTGGTGGACTATTAGTTCTTAAGAGTATCATCCACCCAATAGTCAGTGTTTCTATCACTAGGTCGGGACATCTTCTGGTGGACTTTTAGTTCCTGAGAGTATCATCCGCCCAGTAGTCCATGTTTCTATCACTAGGTCGGTACATCTTCTGGTGGACTATTAATTCCTAAGAGTATCATCCGCCCAGTAGTCAGTGTTTCTATCACTAGGTCGGTACATCTTCTGGTGGACTATTAGTTCCTAAGTGTATCATCCACCCAGTAGTCAGTGTTTCTATCACTAGTTCGGTACATCTTCTGGTGGACTATTAGTTCCTAAGTGTATCATCCACCCAGTAGTCAGTTTTTCTATCACTAGGTCGGTACATCTTCTGGTGGACTATTAGTTCCTGAGAGCATCGTCCACCCAGTAGTCAGTGTTTCTATCACTAGGACGGTACATCTTCTGGTGGACTATTAGTTCCTAAGTGTATCATCCACCCAGTAGTCAGTGTTTCTATCACTAGGTCGGTACATCTTCTGGTGGACTATTAGTTACTAAGTGTATCATCCATCCAATAGTCAGTGTTTATATCACTAGGTCGGTACATCTTCTGGTGGACTATTAGTTCTTAAGTGTATCATCAGCCCAGTAGTCAGTGTTTCTATCACTAGGTCGGTATATCTTCTGGTGGACTATTAGTTCCTAAGTGTATCATCCACCCAGTAGTCAGTGTTTCTATCACTAGGTCGGTACATCTTCTGGTGGACTATTAGTTCCTAAGTGTATCATCCACCCAGTAGTCAGTGTTTCTATCACTAGGTCGGTACATCTTCTGGTGGACTATTAGTTCCTGAGAGTATCATCCGCCCAGTAGTCAGTGTTTCTATCACTAGGTCGGTACATCTTCTGGTGGACTATTAGTTCCTAAGTGTATCATCCACCCAATAGTCAGTGATTCTATCACTAGGTCGGTACATCTTCTGGTGGACTATTAGTTCCTGAGAGCATCGTCCACCCAGTAGTCAGTGTTTCTATCACTAGGACGGTACATCTTCTGGTGGACTATTAGTTCCTAAGTGTATCATCCACCCAGTAGTCAGTGTTTCTATCACTAGGTCGGTACATCTTCTGGTGGACTATTAGTTACTAAGTGTATCATCCATCCAATAGTCAGTGTTTATATCACTAGGTCGGTACATCTTCTGGTGGACTATTAGTTCTTAAGTGTATCATCAGCCCAGTAGTCAGTGTTTCTATCACTAGGTCGGTATATCTTCTGGTGGACTATTAGTTCCTAAGTGTATCATCCACCCAGTAGTCAGTGTTTCTATCACTAGGTCGGTACATCTTCTGGTGGACTATTAGTTCCTAAGTGTATCATCCACCCAGTAGTCAGTGTTTCTATCACTAGGTCGGTACATCTTCTGGTGGACTATTAGTTCCTGAGATTATCATCCGCCCAGTAGTCAGTGTTTCTATCACTAGGTCGGTACATCTTCTGGTGGACTATTAGTTCCTAAGTGTATCATCCACCCAATAGTCAGTGATTCTATCACTAGGTCGGTACATTTTCTGGTGGACTATTAGTTCCTGAGAGTATCATCCGCCCAGTAATCAGTGTTTCTATCACTAGGTCGGTACATCTTCTGGTGGACTATTAGTTCCTGAGAGTATCATCCGCCCAGTAGTCAGTGTTTCTATCACTAGGTCGGTACATCTTCTGGTGGAATATTAGTTCCTGAGAGTATCATCCGCCCAGTATTCAGTGTTTCTATCACTAGGTCGGTACATCTTCTGGAGGACTATTAGTTCCTAAGTGTATCATTCGCCCAGTAGTCAGTGCTTCTATCACTAGGTCGGTACATCTTCTGGTGGACTATTAGTTCCTAAGTGTATCATCCGCCCAGTATTCAGTGTTTCTATCACTAGTTCGGTACATCTTCTGGTGGACTATTAGTTCCTGAGAGTATCATCCGCCCAGTAGTCCGTGTTTCTATCACTAGGTCGGTACATCTTCTGGTGGTCTATTAGTTCCTAAGTGTATCATCTACCCAGTAGTCAGTGTTTCTATCACTAGGTCGGTACATCTTCTGGTGGACTATTAGTTCCTAAGTGTATCATCCACCCAGTAGTCAGTGATTATATCACTAGGTCAGTACATCTTCTGGTGGACTATTAGTTCTTAAGTGTATCATCCACCCAGTAGTCAGTTTTTCTATCACTAAGTCGGTACATCTTCTGGTGGTCTATTAGTTCCTGAGAGTATCGTCCACCCAGTAGTCAGTGTTTCTATCGCTAGGTCGGTACATCTTCTGGCGGACTATTAGTTCCTAAGTGTATCATCCGCCCAGTAGTCAGTGTTTCTATCACTAGGTCGGTATATCTTCTGGTGGACTATTAGTTCCTAAGTGTATCATGCGCCCAGTAGTCAGTGTTTCTATCACTAGGTTGGTACATCTTCTGGTGGACTATTAGTTCCTAAGTGTATCATCCACCCAGTAGTCAGTGTTTCTATCACTAGGTCGGTACATCTTCTGGTGGACTATTAGTTCCTAAGTGTATCATCCACCCAATAGTCAGTGTTTCTATCACTAGATCGGTACATCTTCTGGTGGACTATTAGTTCCTGAGAGTATCATCCGCCCAGTAGTCAGTGTTTCTATCACTAGGTCGGTACATCTTCTGGTGGACTATTAGTTCCTAAGTGTATCATCCACCCGGTAGTCAGTGTTTCTATCAATAGGTCGGGACAACTTCTGGTGGACTATTAGTTCCTTAGTGTATCATCCGCCCAGTAGTCAGTGTTTCTATCATTAAGTCGGTACATCTTCTGGTGAACTATTAGTTCCTAAGTGTATCATCCACCAAGTAGTCATTGTTTCTATCACTAGGTTGGTACATCTTCTGGTGGACTATTAGTTCCTAAGTGTATCATCCACCCAGTAGTCAGTGATTCTATCACTAGGTCGGTATATCTTCTGGTGGACTATTAGTTCCTAAGTGTATCATCCACCCAGTAGTCAGTTTTTCTATCACTAAGTCGGTACATCTTCTGGTGGTCTATTAGTTCCTGAGAGTATCGTCCACCCAGTAGTCAGTGTTTCTATCACTAGGTCGGTACATCTTCTGGTGGACTATTAGTTCCTAAGTGTATCATCCACCCAGTAGTCAGTGTTTCTATCACTAGGTCGGTACATCTTCTGGTGGACTATTAGTTCCTGAGAGTATCATCCGCCCAGTAGTCAGTGTTTCTATCACTAGGTCGGTACATCTTCTGGTGGACTATTAGTTCCTAAGTGTATCATCCACCCGGTAGTCAGTGTTTCTATCAATAGGTCGGGACAACTTCTGGTGGACTATTAGTTCCTAAGTGTATCGTCCGCCCAGTAGTCAGTGTTTCTATCACTAGGTCGGTACATCTTCTGGTGGACTATTAGTTCCTGAGAGTATCATCCGCCCAGTAGTCCGTGTTTCTGTCACTAGGTCGGTACATCTGCTGGTGGACTATTAGTTCCTAAGTGTATCATCCGCCCAGTAGTCAGTGTTTCTATTATTAGGTCGGTACATCTTCTGGTGAACTATTAGTTCCTAAGTGTATCATCCACCAAGTAGTCATTGTTTCTATCACTAGGTTGGTACATCTTCTGGTGGACTATTTGTTCCTAAGTGTATCATCCACCCAGTAGTCAGTTTTTCTATCACTAAGTCGGTACATCTTCTGGTGGTCTATTAGTTCCTGAGAGTATCGTCCACCCAGTAGTCAGTGTTTCTATCACTAGGTCTGTACATCTTCTGGTGGACTATTAGTTCCTAAGTGTATCATCCACCCAATAGTCAGTGTTTCTATCACTAGATCGGTACATCTTCTGGTGGACTATTAGTTCTTAAGAGTATCATCCACCCAATAGTCAGTGTTTCTATCACTAGGTCGGGACATCTTCTGGTGGACTTTTAGTTCCTGAGAGTATCATCCGCCCAGTAGTCCATGTTTCTATCACTAGGTCGGTACATCTTCTGGTGGACTATTAATTCCTAAGTGTATCATCCGCCCAGTAGTCAGTGTTTCTATCACTAGGTCGGTACATCTTCTGGTGGACTATTAGTTCCTAAGTGTATCATCCACCCAGTAGTCATTGTTTCTATCACTAGGTTGGTACATATTCTGGTGGACTATTAGTTCCTAAGTGTATCATCCACCCAGTAGTCAGTGTTTCTATCACTAGATCGGTACATCTTCTGGTGGACTATTAGTTCCTAAGTGTATCATCCACCCAGTAGTCAGTTTTTCTATCACTAGGTCGGTACATCTTCTGGTGGACTATTAGTTTCTGAGAGCATCGTCCACCCAGTAGTCAGTGTTTCTATCACTAGGACGGTACATCTTCTGGTGGACTATTAGTTCCTAAGTGTATCATCCACCCAGTAGTCAGTGTTTCTATCACTAGGTCGGTACATCTTCTGGTGGACTATTAGTTACTAAGTGTATCATCCATCCAATAGTCAGTGTGTATATCACTAGGTCGGTACATCTTCTGGTGGACTATTAGTTCTTAAGTGTATCATCCGCCCAGTAGTCAGTGTTTCTATCACTAGGTCGGTATATCTTCTGGTGGACTATTAGTTCCTAAGTGTATCATCCACCCAGTAGTCAGTGTTTCTATCACTAGGTCGGTACATCTTCTGGTGGACTATTAGTTCCTAAGTGTATCATCCACCCAGTAGTCAGTGTTTCTATCACTAGGTCGGTACATCTTCTGGTGGACTATTAGTTCCTGAGAGTATCATCCGCCCAGTAATCAGTGTTTCTATCACTAGGTCGGTACATCTTCTGGTGGACTATTAGTTCCTAAGTGTATCATCCACCCAATAGTCAGTGATTCTATCACTAGGTCGGTACATTTTCTGGTGGACTATTAGTTCCTGAGAGTATCATCCGCCCAGTAATCAGTGTTTCTATCACTAGGTCGGTACATCTTCTGGTGGACTATTAGTTCCTGAGAGTATCATCCGCCCAGTAGTCAGTGTTTCTATCACTAGGTCGGTACATCTTCTGGTGGAATATTAGTTCCTGAGAGTATCATCCTCCCAGTAGTCAGTGTTTCTATCACTAGGTCGGTACATCTTCTGGAGGACTATTAGTTCCTAAGTGTATCATTCGACCAGTAGTCAGTGCTTCTATCACTAGGTCGGTACATCTTCTGGTGGACTATTAGTTCCTAAGTGTATCATCCACCCAGTAGTCAGTGTTTCTATCACTAGGTCGGTACATCTTCTGGTGGCCTATTAGTTCCTAAGTGTATCATCCGCCCAGTATTCAGTGTTTCTATCACTAGTTCGGTACATCTTCTGGTGGACTATTAGTTCCTGAGAGTATCATCCGCCCAGTAGTCCGTGTTTCTATCACTAGGTCGGTACATCTTCTGGTGGTCTATTAGTTCCTAAGTGTATCATCCGCCCAGTAGTCAGTGTTTCTATCACTAGGTCGGTACATCTTCTGGTGGACTATTAATTCCTAAGTGTATCATCCACCCAGTAGTCAGTGATTATATCACTAGGTCGGTACATCTTCTGGTGGACTATTAGTTCCTAAGTGTATCATCCACCCAGTAGTCAGTTTTTCTATCACTAAGTCGGTACATCTTCTGGTGGTCTATTAGTTCCTAAGTGTATCATCCACCCAGTAGTCAGTGTTTCTATCACTGGGTCGGTACATCTTCTGGTGGACTATTAGTTCCTGAGAGTATCATCCGCCCAGTAGTCAGTGTTTCTATCACTAGGTCGGTACATCTTCTGGTGGACTATTAGTTCCTAAGTGTATCATCCACCCAGTAGTCAGTGTTTCTATCACTGGGTCGGTACATCTTCTGGTGGACTATTAGTTCCTGAGAGTATCATCCGCCCAGTAGTCAGTGTTTCTATCACTAGGTCGGTACATCTTCTGGTGGACTATTAGTTCCTAAGTGTATCATCCACCCAATAGTCAGTGTTTCTATCACTAGGTCGGTACATCTTCTGGTGGACTATTTGTTCTTAAGAGTATCATCCACCCAATAGTCAGTGTTTCTATCACTAGGTCGGTACATCTTCTGGTGGACTATTAGTTCCTGAGGGTATCATCCGCCCAGTAGTCATTGTTTCTATCACTAGGTCTGTACATCTTCTGGTGGACTATTAGTTCCTAAGTATATCATCCGCCCAGTAGTCAGTGTTTCTATCACTAGGTCGGTACATCTTCTGGTGGACTATTAGTTCCTAAGTGTATCATCCGCCCAGTAGTCAGTGTTTCTATCACTAGGTCGGTACATCTTCTGGTGAACTATTAGTTCCTAAGTGTATCATGCGCCCAGTAGTCAGTGTTTCTATCACTAGGTCGGTACATCTTCTGGTGGACTATTAGTTCCTAAGTGTATCATCCACCCAGTAGTCAGTGTTTCTATCACTAGGTTGGTACATCTTCTGGTGGACTATTAGTTCCTAAGTGTATCATCCACCCAGTAGTCAGTGTTTCTATCACTAGGTCGGTACATCTTCTGGTGGACTATTAGTTCCTAAGTGTATCATCCACCCAATAGTCAGTGTTTCTATCACTAGATCGGTACATCTTCTGGTGGACTATTAGTTCCTAAGTGTATCATCCACCCAATAGTCAGTGTTTCTATCACTAGATCGGTACATCTTCTGGTGGACTATTAGTTCCTGAGGGTATCATCCGCCCAGTAGTCAGTCTTTCTATCACTAGGTCGGTACATCTTCTGGTGGACTATTAGTTCCTAAGTGTATCATCCGCCCAGTAGTCAGTGTTTCTATCACTAGGTCGGTACATCTTCTGGTGGACTATTAGTTCCTAAGTGTATCATCCACCCGGTAGTCAGTGTTTCTATCAATAGGTCGGGACATCTTCTGGTGGACTATTAGTTCCTAAGTGTATCTTCCGCCCAGTAGTCAGTGTTTCTATCACTAGGTCGGTACATCTTCTGGTGGACTATTAGTTCCTAAGTGTATCATCCACCCAGTAGTCAGTGTTTCTATCACTACGTCGGTACATCTTCTGGTGGACTATTAGTTCCTGAGAGTATCATCCACCCAGTAGTCAGTGTTTCTATCACTAGGTCGGTACATCTTCTGGTGGATTATTTGTTCCTGAGTGTATCATCCACCCAATAGTCAGTGTTTCTATCACTAGGTCGGTACATCTTCTGGTGGACTATTAGTTCCTGAGAGTATCATTCGCCCAGTAGTCAGTGTTTCTATCACTAGGTCGGTACATCTTCTGGTGGACTATTAGTTCCTAAGTGTATCATCCACCCAATAGTCAGTGTTTCTATCACTAGGTCGGTACATCTTCTGGTGGACTATTAGTTCCTAAGTGTATCATCCACCCAGTAGTCAGTGTTTCTATCACTAGGTCGGTACATCTTCTGGTGGACTATTAGTTCCTAAGTGTATCATCCACCCAGTAGTCAGTGTTTCTATCACTAGGTCGATACATTTTCTGGTGGACTATTAGTTCCTAAGAGTATCATCCACCCAGTAGTCAGTGTTTCTATCACTAGGTCGGTACATCTTCTGGTGGACTATTAGTTCCTGAGAGTATCATCCACCCAGTAGTCAGTGTTTCTATCACTAGGTCGGTACATCTTCTGGTGGATTATTAGTTCCGAAGTGTATCATCCACCCAATAGTCAGTGTTTCTATCACTAGGTCGGTACATCTTCTGGTGGACTATTAGTTCCTGAGAGTATCATTCGCCCAGTAGTCAGTGTTTCTATCACTAGGTCGGTACATCTTCTGGTGGACTATTAGTTCCTGAGAGTATCATCCGCCCAGTAGTCAATGTTTCTATCTCTAGGTCGGTATATCTTCTGGTGGACCATTAGTTCCTAAGTGTATCATCCACCCAGTAGTCAGTGTTTCTATCACTAGGTCGATACATCTTCTGGTGGACTATTAGTTCCTAAGAGTATCATCCACCCAGTAGTCAGTGTTTCTATCACTAGGTCGGTACATCTTCTGGTGGATTATTAGTTCCTAAGTGTATCATCCACCCAGTAGTCAGTGTTTATATCACTAGGTCGGTACATCTTCTGGTGGACTATTAGTTCCTGAGAGTATCATCCACCCAGTAGTCAGTGTTTCTATCACTAGGTCGGTACATCTTCTGGTGGATTATTTGTTCCTGAGTGTATCATCCACCCAATAGTCAGTGTTTCTATCACTAGGTCGGTACATCTTCTGGTGGACTATTAGTTCCTAAGTGTATCATCCACCCAGTAGTCAGTGTTTCTATCACTAGGTCGGTACATCTTCTGGTGGACTATTAGTTACTAAGTGTATCATCCACCCAATAGTCAGTGTTTCTATCACTAGGTCGATACATCTTCTGGTGGACTATTAGTTCCTAAGAGTATCATCCACCCAGTAGTCAGTGTTTCTATCACTAGGTCGGTACATCTTCTGGTGGATTATTCGTTCCTGAGTGTATCATCCACCCAATAGTCAGTATTTCTATCACTAGGACGGTACATCTTCTGGTGGACTATTAGTTCCTAAGTGTATCATCCACCCAGTAGTCAGTGTTTCTATCACTAGGTCGGTACATCTTCTGGTGGACTATTAGTTACTACGTGTATCATCCACCCAATAGTCAGTGTTTCTATCACTAGGTCGGTACATCTTCTGGTGGACTATTAGTTACTAAGTGTATCATCCACCCAATAGTCAGTGTTTCTATCACTAGGTCGGTACATCTTCTGGTGGACTATTAGTTCATGAGAGTATCATCCGCCCAGTAGTCAGTGTTTCTATCACTAGGTCGGTACATCTTCTGGTGGACTATTAGTTCCTGAGAGTATCATCCGCCCAGTAGTCAGTGTTTCTATCACTAGGTCGGTACATCTTCTGGTGGACTATTAGTTCCTAAGTGTATCATCCGCCCAGTAGTCAGTGTTTCTATCACTAGGTCGGTACATCTTCTGGTGGATTATTCGTTCCTGAGTGTATCATCCACCCAATAGTCAGTATTTCTATCACTAGGTCGGTACATCTTCTGGTGGACTATTAGTTCCTGAGAGTATCATTCGCCCAGTAGTCAGTGTTTCTATCACTAGGTCGGTACATCTTCTGGTGGACTATTAGTTCCTAAGTGTATCATCCACCCAATAGTCAGTGTTTCTATCACTAGGTCGGTACATCTTCTGGTGGACTATTAGTTCTTAAGAGTATCATCCACCCAGTAGTCAGTGTTTCTATCACTAGGTCGGTACATCTTCTGGTGGACTATTAGTTCCTAAGTGTATCATCCACCCAGTAGTCAGTGTTTCTATCACTAGGTCGGTACATCTTCTGGTGGACTATTAGTTACTACGTGTATCATCCACCCAATAGTCAGTGTTTCTATCACTAGGTCGGTACATCTTCTGGTGGACTATTAGTTACTAAGTGTATCATCCACCCAATAGTCAGTGTTTCTATCACTAGGTCGGTACATCTTCTGGTGGACTATTAGTTCATGAGAGTATCATCCGCCCAGTAGTCAGTGTTTCTATCACTAGGTCGGTACATCTTCTGGTGGACTATTAGTTCCTAAGTGTATCATCCGCCCAGTAGTCAGTGTTTCTATCACTAGGTCGATACATCTTCTGGTGGACTATTAGTTCCTAAGTGTATCATCCACCCAATAGTCAGTGTTTCTATCACTAGATCGGTACATCTTCTGGTGGACTATTAGTTCCTAAGTGTATCATCCACCCAATAGTCAGTGTTTCTATCACTAGATCGGTACATCTTCTGGTGGACTATTAGTTCCTGAGGGTATCATCCGCCCAGTAGTCAGTCTTTCTATCACTAGGTCGGTACATCTTCTGGTGGACTATTAGTTCCTAAGTGTATCATCCGCCCAGTAGTCAGTGTTTCTATCACTAGGTCGGTACATCTTCTGGTGGACTATTAGTTCCTAAGTGTATCATCCACCCGGTAGTCAGTGTTTCTATCAATAGGTCGGGACATCTTCTGGTGGACTATTAGTTCCTAAGTGTATCTTCCGCCCAGTAGTCAGTGTTTCTATCACTAGGTCGGTACATCTTCTGGTGGACTATTAGTTCCTAAGTGTATCATCCACCCAGTAGTCAGTGTTTCTATCACTACGTCGGTACATCTTCTGGTGGACTATTAGTTCCTGAGAGTATCATCCACCCAGTAGTCAGTGTTTCTATCACTAGGTCGGTACATCTTCTGGTGGATTATTTGTTCCTGAGTGTATCATCCACCCAATAGTCAGTGTTTCTATCACTAGGTCGGTACATCTTCTGGTGGACTATTAGTTCCTGAGAGTATCATTCGCCCAGTAGTCAGTGTTTCTATCACTAGGTCGGTACATCTTCTGGTGGACTATTAGTTCCTAAGTGTATCATCCACCCAATAGTCAGTGTTTCTATCACTAGGTCGGTACATCTTCTGGTGGACTATTAGTTCCTAAGTGTATCATCCACCCAGTAGTCAGTGTTTCTATCACTAGGTCGGTACATCTTCTGGTGGACTATTAGTTCCTAAGTGTATCATCCACCCAGTAGTCAGTGTTTCTATCACTAGGTCGATACATTTTCTGGTGGACTATTAGTTCCTAAGAGTATCATCCACCCAGTAGTCAGTGTTTCTATCACTAGGTCGGTACATCTTCTGGTGGACTATTAGTTCCTGAGAGTATCATCCACCCAGTAGTCAGTGTTTCTATCACTAGGTCGGTACATCTTCTGGTGGATTATTAGTTCCGAAGTGTATCATCCACCCAATAGTCAGTGTTTCTATCACTAGGTCGGTACATCTTCTGGTGGACTATTAGTTCCTGAGAGTATCATTCGCCCAGTAGTCAGTGTTTCTATCACTAGGTCGGTACATCTTCTGGTGGACTATTAGTTCCTGAGAGTATCATCCGCCCAGTAGTCAATGTTTCTATCTCTAGGTCGGTATATCTTCTGGTGGACCATTAGTTCCTAAGTGTATCATCCACCCAGTAGTCAGTGTTTCTATCACTAGGTCGATACATCTTCTGGTGGACTATTAGTTCCTAAGAGTATCATCCACCCAGTAGTCAGTGTTTCTATCACTAGGTCGGTACATCTTCTGGTGGATTATTAGTTCCTAAGTGTATCATCCACCCAGTAGTCAGTGTTTATATCACTAGGTCGGTACATCTTCTGGTGGACTATTAGTTCCTGAGAGTATCATCCACCCAGTAGTCAGTGTTTCTATCACTAGGTCGGTACATCTTCTGGTGGATTATTTGTTCCTGAGTGTATCATCCACCCAATAGTCAGTGTTTCTATCACTAGGTCGGTACATCTTCTGGTGGACTATTAGTTCCTAAGTGTATCATCCACCCAGTAGTCAGTGTTTCTATCACTAGGTCGGTACATCTTCTGGTGGACTATTAGTTACTAAGTGTATCATCCACCCAATAGTCAGTGTTTCTATCACTAGGTCGATACATCTTCTGGTGGACTATTAGTTCCTAAGAGTATCATCCACCCAGTAGTCAGTGTTTCTATCACTAGGTCGGTACATCTTCTGGTGGATTATTCGTTCCTGAGTGTATCATCCACCCAATAGTCAGTATTTCTATCACTAGGACGGTACATCTTCTGGTGGACTATTAGTTCCTAAGTGTATCATCCACCCAGTAGTCAGTGTTTCTATCACTAGGTCGGTACATCTTCTGGTGGACTATTAGTTACTACGTGTATCATCCACCCAATAGTCAGTGTTTCTATCACTAGGTCGGTACATCTTCTGGTGGACTATTAGTTACTAAGTGTATCATCCACCCAATAGTCAGTGTTTCTATCACTAGGTCGGTACATCTTCTGGTGGACTATTAGTTCATGAGAGTATCATCCGCCCAGTAGTCAGTGTTTCTATCACTAGGTCGGTACATCTTCTGGTGGACTATTAGTTCCTGAGAGTATCATCCGCCCAGTAGTCAGTGTTTCTATCACTAGGTCGGTACATCTTCTGGTGGACTATTAGTTCCTAAGTGTATCATCCGCCCAGTAGTCAGTGTTTCTATCACTAGGTCGGTACATCTTCTGGTGGATTATTCGTTCCTGAGTGTATCATCCACCCAATAGTCAGTATTTCTATCACTAGGTCGGTACATCTTCTGGTGGACTATTAGTTCCTGAGAGTATCATTCGCCCAGTAGTCAGTGTTTCTATCACTAGGTCGGTACATCTTCTGGTGGACTATTAGTTCCTAAGTGTATCATCCACCCAATAGTCAGTGTTTCTATCACTAGGTCGGTACATCTTCTGGTGGACTATTAGTTCTTAAGAGTATCATCCACCCAGTAGTCAGTGTTTCTATCACTAGGTCGGTACATCTTCTGGTGGACTATTAGTTCCTAAGTGTATCATCCACCCAGTAGTCAGTGTTTCTATCACTAGGTCGGTACATCTTCTGGTGGACTATTAGTTACTACGTGTATCATCCACCCAATAGTCAGTGTTTCTATCACTAGGTCGGTACATCTTCTGGTGGACTATTAGTTACTAAGTGTATCATCCACCCAATAGTCAGTGTTTCTATCACTAGGTCGGTACATCTTCTGGTGGACTATTAGTTCATGAGAGTATCATCCGCCCAGTAGTCAGTGTTTCTATCACTAGGTCGGTACATCTTCTGGTGGACTATTAGTTCCTAAGTGTATCATCCGCCCAGTAGTCAGTGTTTCTATCACTAGGTCGATACATCTTCTGGTGGACTATTAGTTCCTAAGTGTATCATCCACCCAGTAGTCAGTGTTTCTATCACTAGGTCGGTACATCTTCTGGTGGATTATTAGTTCCTGAGAGTATCATTCGCCCACTAGTCAGTGTTTCTATCACTAGGTCGTACATTTTCTGGTGAACTATTAGTTTCTAAGTGTATCATCCACCCAATAGTCAGTGTTTCTATCACTAGGTCGGTACATCTTCTGGTGGACTATTAGTTCCTAAGTGTATCATCCACCCAGTAGTCAGTGTTTCTATCACTAGGTCGATACATCTTCTGGTGGACTATTAGTTCCTAAGAGTATCATCCACCCAGTAGTCAGTGTTTCTATCACTAGGTCGGTACATCATCTGGTGGACTATTAGTTCCTGAGAGTATCATCCACCCAGTAGTCAGTGTTTCTATCACTATGTCGGTACATCTTCTGGTGGATTATTAGTTCCTAAGTGTATCATCCACCCAATAATCAGTGTTTCTATCACTAGGTCGGTACATCTTCTGGTGGACTATTAGTTCCTGAGAGTATCATTCGCCCAGTAGTCAGTGTTTCTATCACTAGGTCGGTACATCTTCTGGTGGACTATTAGTTCCTAAGTGTATGATCCACCCAATAGTCAGTGTTTCTATCACTAGGTCGGTACATCTTCTGGTGGACTATTAGTTCTTAAGAATATCATCCACCCAGTAGTCAGTGTTTCTATCACTAGGTCGGTACATCTTCTGGTGGACTTTTAGTTCCTAAGTGTATCATCCACCCAGTAGTCATTGTTTCTATCACTAGGTCGGTACATCTTCTGGTGGACTATTAGTTCCTAAGTGTATCATTCACCCAGTAGTCAGTGTTTCTATCACTAGGTCGGTACATCTTCTGGTGGACTATTAGTTCCTAAGTGTATCATCCACCCAATAGTCAGTGTTTCTATCACTAGGTCGGTACATCTTGTGGTGGACTATTAGTTTCTAAGTGTATCATCCATCCAGTAGTCAGTGTTTCTATCACTAGGTCGATTCATCTTCTGGTGGACTATTAGTTCCTGATTGTATCATCCGCCCAGTAGTCAGTGTTTCTATCACTAGGTCGGTACATCTTCTGGTGGACTATTAGTTACTAAGTGTATCATCTACCCAGTAGTCAGTGTTTCTATCACTAGGTCGATACATCTTCTGGTGGACTATTAGTTCCTAAGAGTATCATCCACCCAGTAGTCAGTGTTTATATCACTAGGTCGGTACATCATCTGGTGGACTATTAGTTCCTCAGTGTATCATCCGCCCAGTAGTCAATGTTTCTATCACTAGGTCGGTACATCTTCTGGTGGACTATTAGTTCCTAAGTGTATCATCTAACCAGTATTCAGTGTTACTATCACTAGGTCGGTACATCTTCTGGTGGACTATTAGTTTCTAAGTGTATCATCCACCCAGTAGTCAGTGTTTCTATCACTAGGTCGGTACATCTTCTGGTGGACTATTAGTTCCTAAGTGTATCATCCGCCCAGTAGTCAGTGTTTCTATCACTAGGTCGGTACATCTTCTGGTGGACTATTAGTTCCTAAGTGTATCATCCACCCAGTAGTCAGTGTTTCTATCACTAGGTCGGTACATCTTCTGGTGGACTATCAGTTCCTAAGTGTATCATCTACCCAGTAGTCAGTGTTTCTATCACTAGGTCGATTCATCTTCTGGTGGACTATTAATTCCTAAGAGTATGATCCACCCAGTAGTCAGTGTTTCTATCACTAGGTCGGTACATCTTCTGGTGGACTATTAGTTCCTAAGTGTATCATCCGCCCAGTAGTCAGTGTTTCTATCACTAGGTCGGTACATATTCTGGTGGATTATTAGTTCCTAAGTGTATCATCCACCCAGTAGTCAGTGTTTCTATCACTAGGTCGGTACATCTTCTGGTGGACTATTAGTTCTTAAGTGTATCATCCACCCAGTAGTCAGTGTTTCTATCACTAGGTCGGTACATCTTCTGGTGGACTATTAGTTCCTAAGTGTATCATCCACCCAGTAGTCAGTGTTTCTATCACTAGGTCGGTACATCTTCTGGTGGACTATTAGTTCCTAAGTGTATCATCCACCCAGTAGTCAGTGTTTCTATCCCTAGGTCGGTACATCTTCTGGTGGACTATTAGTTCCTAAGTGTATCATCCGCCCAGTAGTCAGTGTTTCTATCACTAGGTCGGTACATCTTCTGGTGGACTATTAGTTCCTAAGTGTATCATCTACTCAGTAGTCAGTGTTTCTATCACTAGGTCGATGCATCTTCTGGTGGACTATTAGTTCCTAAGAGTATCATCCACCCAGTAGTCAGTGTTTCTATCACTAGGTCGGTACATCTTCTGGTGGACTATTAGTTTCTAAGTGTATCATCCACCCAGTAGTCAGTGTTTCTATCACTAGGTCGGTACATCTTCTGGTGGACTATTAGTTCCTAAGTGTATCATCCACCCAGTAGTCAGTGTTTCTATCACTAGGTCGGTACATCTTCTGGTGGACTATTAGTTCCTAAGTGTATCATCCACCCAGTAGTCAGTGTTTCTATCCCTAAGTCGGTACATCTTCTGGTGGACTATTAGTTCCTAAGTGTATCATCCGCCCAGTAGTCAGTGTTTCTATCACTAGGTCGGTACATCTTCTGGTGGACTATTAGTTCCTAAGTGTATCATCTACTCAGTAGTCAGTGTTTCTATCACTAGGTCGATGCATCTTCTGGTGGACTATTAGTTCCTAAGAGTATCATCCACCCAGTAGTCAGTGTTTCTATCACTAGGTCGGTACATCTTCTGGTGGACTATTAGTTTCTAAGTGTATCATCCACCCAGTAGTCAGTGTTTCTATCACTAGGTCGGTACATCTTCTGGTGGACTATTAGTTCCTAAGTGTATCATCCGCCCAGTAGTCAGTGTTTATATCACTAGGTCGGTACGTCTTCTGGTGGATTATTAGTTCCTAAGTGTATCATCCACCCAGTAGTCAGTGTTTCTATCACTAGGTCGGTACTTCTTCTGGTGGACTATCAGTTCCTAAGTGTATCATCTACCCAGTAGTCAGTGTTTCTATCACTAGGTCGATACATCTTCTGGTGGACTATTAGTTCCTAAGAGTATCATCCACCCAGTAGTCAGTGTTTCTATCACTAGGTCGGTACATATTCTGGTGGACTATTAGTTCCTAAGTGTATCATCCACCCAGTAGTCAGTGTTTCTATCACTAGGTCGGTACATCTTCTGGTGGACTATTAGTTCCTAAGTGTATCATCCGCCCAGTAGTCAGTGTTTCTATCACTAGGTCGGTACATCTTGTGGTGGACTATTAGTTTCTAAGTGTATCATCCATCCAGTAGTCAGTGTTTCTATCACTAGGTCGGTACATCTTCTGGTGGACTATTAGTTCCTGAGTATATCACCCGCCCAGTAGTCAGTGTTTCTATCACTAGGTCGGTACATCTTCTGGTGGACTATTAGTTACTAAGTGTATCATCTACCCAGTAGTCAGTGTTTCTATCACTAGGTCGATACATCTTCTGGTGGACTATTAGTTCCTAAGAGTATCATCCACCCAGTAGTCAGTGTTTCTATCACTAGGTCGGTACATCTTCTGGTGGACTATTAGTTCCTCAGTGTATCATCCGCCCAGTAGTCAGTGTTTCTATCACTAGGTCGGTACATCTTCTGGTGGACTATTAGTTCCTAAGTGTATCATCTACCCAGTAGTCAGTGTTTCTATCACTAGGTCGATACATCTTCTGGTGGACTATTAGTTCCTAAGAGTATCATCCACCCAGTAGTCAGTGTTTCTAACACCAGGTCGGTACATCTTCTGGTGGACTATTAGTTTCTAAGTGTATCATCCACCCAGTAGTCAGTGTTTCTATCACTAGGTCGGTACATCTTCTGGTGGACTATTAGTTCCTAAGTGTATCATCCGCCCAGTAGTCAGTGTTTCTATCACTAGGTCGGTACATCTTCTGGTGGACTATTAGTTCCTAAGTGTATCATCCACCCAGTAGTCAGTGTTTCTATGACTAGGTCGGTACATCTTCTGGTGGACTATCAGTTCCTAAGTGTATCATCTACCCAGTAGTCAGTGTTTTTATCACTAGATCGATACATCTTCTGGTGGACTATTAATTCCTAAGAGTATGATCCACCCAGTAGTCAGTGTTTCTATCACTAGGTCGGTACATCTTCTGGTGGACTATTAGTTCCTAAGTGTATCATCCGCCCAGTAGTCAGTGTTTCTATCACTAGGTCGGTACATCTTCTGGTGGACTATTAGTTCCTAAGTGTATCATCCACCCAGTAGTCAGTGTTTCTATCACTAGGTCGGTACATCTTCTGGTGGACTATTAGTTCCTAAGTGTATCATCCACCCAGTAGTCAGTGTTTCTATCACTAGGTCGGTACATCTTCTGGTGAACTATTAGTTCCTAAGTGTATCATCCACCCAGTAGTTAGTGTTTCTATCACTAGGTCGGTACATCTTCTGGTGGACTATTAGTTCCTAAGTGTATCATTCACCCAGTAATCAGTGTTTCTATCACTAGGTCGGTACATCTTCTGGTGGACTATTAGTTCCTAAGTGTATCATCCACCCAGTAGTCAGTGTTTCTATCACTAGGTCGGTACATCTTCTGGTGGACTATTAGTTCCTAAGTGTATCATCTACCCAGTAGTCAGTGTTTCTATCACTAGGTCGATACATCTTCTGGTGGACTATTAGTTCCTAAGAGTATCATCCACCCAGTAGTCAGTGTTTCTATCACTAGGTCGGTACATCTTCTGGTGGACTATTAGTTCCTCAGTGTATCATCCACCCAGTAGTCAGTGTTTCTATCACTAGGTCGGTACATCTTCTGGTGGACTATTAGTTCCTAAGTGTATCATCTACCCAGTAGTCAGTGTTTCTATCACTAGGTCGATACATCTTCTGGTGGACTATTAGTTCCTAAGAGTATCATCCACCCAGTAGTCAGTGTTTCTATCACTAGGTCGGTACATCTTCTGGTGGACTATTAGTTTCTAAGTGTATCATCCACCCAGTAGTCAGTGTTTCTATCACTAGGTCGGTACATCTTCTGGTGGACTATTAGTTCCTAAGTGTATCATCCGCCCTGTAGTCAGTGTTTCTATCACTAGGTCGGTACATCTTCTGGTGGACTATTAGTTCCTAAGTGTATCATCCACCCAGTAGTCAGTGTTTCTATCACTAGGTCGGTACATCTTCTGGTGGACTATCAGTTCCTAAGTGTATCATCTACCCAGTAGTCAGTGTTTTTATCACTAGATCGATACATCTTCTGGTGGACTATTAATTCCTAAGAGTATGATCCACCCAGTAGTCAGTGTTTCTATCACTAGGTCGGTACATCTTCTGGTGGACTATTAGTTCCTAAGTGTATCATCCGCCCAGTAGTCAGTGTTTCTATCACTAGGTCGGTACATCTTCTGGTGGACTATTAGTTCCTAAGTGTATCATCCACCCAGTAGTCAGTGTTTCTATCACTAGGTCGGTACATCTTCTGGTGGACTATTAGTTCCTAAGTGTATCATCCACCCAGTAGTCAGTGTTTCTATCACTAGGTCGGTACATCTTCTGGTGGACTATTAGTTCCTAAGTGTATCATCCACCCTGTTTTTAGTGTTTCTATCACTAGGTCGGTACATCTTCTGGTGGACTATTAGTTCCTAAGTGTATCATTCACCCAGTAATCAGTGTTTCTATCACTAGGTCGGTACATCTTCTGGTGGACTATTAGTTCCTAAGTGTATCATCCGCCCAGTAGTCAGTGTTTCTATCACTAGGTCGGTACATCTTCTGGTGGACTATTAGTTCCTAAGTGTATCATCCGCCCAGTAGTCAGTGTTTCTATCACTAGGTCGGTACATCTTCTGGTGGACTATTAGTTCCTAAGTGTATCATCTACTCAGTAGTCAGTGTTTCTATCACTAGGTCGATGCATCTTCTGGTGGACTATTAGTTCCTAAGAGTATCATCCACCCAGTAGTCGGTGTTTCTATCACTAGGTCGGTACATCTTCTGGTGGACTATTAGTTTCTAAGTGTATCATCCACCCAGTAGTCAGTGTTTCTATCACTAGGTCGGTACATCTTCTGGTGGACTATTAGTTCCTAAGTGTATCATCCGCCCAGTAGTCAGTGTTTATATCACTAGGTCGGTACGTCTTCTGGTGGATTATTAGTTCCTAAGTGTATCATCCACCCAGTAGTCAGTGTTTCTATCACTAGGTCGGTACTTCTTCTGGTGGACTATCAGTTCCTAAGTGTATCATCTACCCAGTAGTCAGTGTTTCTATCACTAGGTCGATACATCTTCTGGTGGACTATTAGTTCCTAAGAGTATCATCCACCCAGTAGTCAGTGTTTCTATCACTAGGTCGGTACATATTCTGGTGGACTATTAGTTCCTAAGTGTATCATCCACCCAGTAGTCAGTGTTTCTATCACTAGGTCGGTACATCTTCTGGTGGACTATTAGTTCCTAAGTGTATCATCCGCCCAGTAGTCAGTGTTTCTATCACTAGGTCGGTACATCTTGTGGTGGACTATTAGTTTCTAAGTGTATCATCCATCCAGTAGTCAGTGTTTCTATCACTAGGTCGGTACATCTTCTGGTGGACTATTAGTTCCTGAGTATATCACCCGCCCAGTAGTCAGTGTTTCTATCACTAGGTCGGTACATCTTCTGGTGGACTATTAGTTACTAAGTGTATCATCTACCCAGTAGTCAGTGTTTCTATCACTAGGTCGATACATCTTCTGGTGGACTATTAGTTCCTAAGAGTATCATCCACCCAGTAGTCAGTGTTTCTATCACTAGGTCGGTACATCTTCTGGTGGACTATTAGTTCCTCAGTGTATCATCCGCCCAGTAGTCAGTGTTTCTATCACTAGGTCGGTACATCTTCTGGTGGACTATTAGTTCCTAAGTGTATCATCTACCCAGTAGTCAGTGTTTCTATCACTAGGTCGATACATCTTCTGGTGGACTATTAGTTCCTAAGAGTATCATCCACCCAGTAGTCAGTGTTTCTAACACCAGGTCGGTACATCTTCTGGTGGACTATTAGTTTCTAAGTGTATCATCCACCCAGTAGTCAGTGTTTCTATCACTAGGTCGGTACATCTTCTGGTGGACTATTAGTTCCTAAGTGTATCATCCGCCCAGTAGTCAGTGTTTCTATCACTAGGTCGGTACATCTTCTGGTGGACTATTAGTTCCTAAGTGTATCATCCACCCAGTAGTCAGTGTTTCTATCACTAGGTCGGTACATCTTCTGGTGGACTATCAGTTCCTAAGTGTATCATCTACCCAGTAGTCAGTGTTTTTATCACTAGATCGATACATCTTCTGGTGGACTATTAATTCCTAAGAGTATGATCCACCCAGTAGTCAGTGTTTCTATCACTAGGTCGGTACATCTTCTGGTGGACTATTAGTTCCTAAGTGTATCATCCGCCCAGTAGTCAGTGTTTCTATCACTAGGTCGGTACATCTTCTGGTGGACTATTAGTTCCTAAGTGTATCATCCACCCAGTAGTCAGTGTTTCTATCACTAGGTCGGTACATCTTCTGGTGGACCATTAGTTCCTAAGTGTATCATCCACCCAGTAGTCAGTGTTTCTATCACTAGGTCGGTACATCTTCTGGTGGACTATTAGTTCCTAAGTGTATCATCCACCCAGTAGTTAGTGTTTCTATCACTAGGTCGGTACATCTTCTGGTGGACTATTAGTTCCTAAGTGTATCATTCACCCAGTAATCAGTGTTTCTATCACTAGGTCGGTACATCTTCTGGTGGACTATTAGTTCCTAAGTGTATCATCCACCCAGTAGTCAGTGTTTCTATCACTAGGTCGGTACATCTTCTGGTGGACTATTAGTTCCTAAGTGTATCATCTACCCAGTAGTCAGTGTTTCTATCACTAGGTCGATACATCTTCTGGTGGACTATTAGTTCCTAAGAGTATCATCCACCCAGTAGTCAGTGTTTCTATCACTAGGTCGGTACATCTTCTGGTGGACTATTAGTTCCTAAGTGTATCATCCACCCAGTAGTCAGTGTTTCTATCACTAGGTCGGTACATCTTCTGGTGGACTATCAGTTCCTAAGTGTATCATCTACCCAGTAGTCAGTGTTTTTATCACTAGATCGATACATCTTCTGGTGGACTATTAATTCCTAAGAGTATGATCCACCCAGTAGTCAGTGTTTCTATCACTAGGTCGGTACATCTTCTGGTGGACTATTAGTTCCTAAGTGTATCATCCGCCCAGTAGTCAGTGTTTCTATCACTAGGTCGGTACATCTTCTGGTGGACTATTAGTTCCTAAGTGTATCATCCACCCAGTAGTCAGTGTTTCTATCACTAGGTCGGTACATCTTCTGGTGGACTATTAGTTCCTAAGTGTATCATCCACCCAGTAGTCAGTGTTTCTATCACTAGGTCGGTACATCTTCTGGTGGACTATTAGTTCCTAAGTGTATCATCCACCCTGTTTTTAGTGTTTCTATCACTAGGTCGGTACATCTTCTGGTGGACTATTAGTTCCTAAGTGTATCATTCACCCAGTAATCAGTGTTTCTATCACTAGGTCGGTACATCTTCTGGTGGACTATTAGTTCCTAAGTGTATCATCCGCCCAGTAGTCAGTGTTTCTATCACTAGGTCGGTACATCTTCTGGTGGACTATTAGTTCCTAAGTGTATCATCTACCCAGTAGTCAGTGTTTCTATCACTAGGTCGATACATCTTCTGGTGGACTATTAGTTCCTAAGAGTATCATCCACCCAGTAGTCAGTGTTTCTATCATTAGGTCGGTACATCTTCTGGTGGACTATTAGTTCCTCAGTGTATCATCCGCCCAGTAGTCAGTGTTTCTATCACTAGGTCGGTACATCTTCTGGTGGACTATTAGTTCCTAAGTGTATCATCTACCCAGTAGTCAGTGTTTCTATCACTAGGTCGATACATCTTCTGGTGGACTATTAGTTCCTAAGAGTATCATCCACCCAGTAGTCAGTGTTTCTATCACTAGTTCGGTACATCTTCTGGTGGACTATTAGTTTCTAAGTGTATCATCCACTCAGTAGTCAGTGTTTCTATCACTAGGTCGGTACATCTTCTGGTGGACTATTAGTTCCTAAGTGTATCATCCGCCCAGTAGTCAGTGTTTCTATCACTAGGTCGGTACATCTTCTGGTGGACTATTAGTTCCTAAGTGTATCATCCACCCAGTAGTCAGTGTTTCTATCACTAGGTCGGTACATCTTCTGGTGGACTATCAGTTCCTAAGTGTATCATCTACCCAGTAGTCAGTGTTTTTATCACTAGATCGATACATCTTCTGGTGGACTATTAATTCCTAAGAGTATGATCCACCCAGTAGTCAGTGTTTCTATCACTAGGTCGGTACATCTTCTGGTGGACTATTAGTTCCTAAGTGTATCATCCGCCCAGTAGTCAGTGTTTCTATCACTAGGTCGGTACATCTTCTGGTGGACTATTAGTTCCTAAGTGTATCATCCACCCAGTAGTCAGTGTTTCTATCACTAGGTCGGTACATCTTCTGGTGGACTATTAGTTCCTAAGTGTATCATCCACCCAGTAGTCAGTGTTTCTATCACTAGGTCGGTACATCTTCTGGTGGACTATTAGTTCCTAAGTGTATCATCCACCCAGTAGTTAGTGTTTCTATCACTAGGTCGGTACATCTTCTGGTGGACTATTAGTTCCTAAGTGTATCATTCACCCAGTAATCAGTGTTTCTATCACTAGGTCGGTACATCTTCTGGTGGACTATTAGTTCCTAAGTGTATCATCCGCCCAGTAGTCAGTGTTTCTATCACTAGGTCGGTACATCTTCTGGTGGACTATTAGTTCCTAAGTGTATCATCTACCCAGTAGTCAGTGTTTCTATCACTAGGTCGATGCATCTTCTGGTGGACTATTAGTTCCTAAGAGTATCATCCACCCAGTAGTCAGTGTTTCTATTACTAGGTCGGTACATCTTCTGGTGGACTATTAGTTTCTAAGTGTATCATCCACCCAGTAGTCAGTGTTTCTATCACTAGGTCGGTACATCTTCTGGTGGACTATTAGTTCCTAAGTGTATCATCCGCCCAGTAGTCAGTGTTTATATCACTAGGTCGGTACGTCTTCTGGTGGACTATTAGTTCCTAAGTGTATCATCCACCCAGTAGTCAGTGTTTCTATCACTAGGTCGGTACATCTTCTGGTGGACTATCAGTTCCTAAGTGTATCATCTACCCAGTAGTCAGTGTTTCTATCACTAGGTCGGTACATCTTCTGGTGGACTATTAGTTCCTAAGTGTATCATCCGCCCAGTAGTCAGTGTTTCTATCACTAGGTCGGTACATCTTCTGGTGGACTATTAGTTCCTAAGTGTATCATCCACCCAGTAGTCAGTGTTTCTATCACTAGGTCGGTACATCTTCTGGTGGACTATCAGTTCCTAAGTGTATCATCTACCCAGTAGTCAGTGTTTTTATCACTAGATCGATACATCTTCTGGTGGACTATTAATTCCTAAGAGTATGATCCACCCAGTAGTCAGTGTTTCTATCACTAGGTCGGTACATCTTCTGGTGGACTATTAGTTCCTAAGTGTATCATCCACCCAGTAGTCAGTGTTTCTATCACTAGGTCGGTACATCTTCTGGTGGACTATTAGTTCCTAAGTGTATCATCCACCCAGTAGTTAGTGTTTCTATCACTAGGTCGGTACATCTTCTGGTGGACTATTAGTTCCTAAGTGTATCATTCACCCAGTAATCAGTGTTTCTATCACTAGGTCGGTACATCTTCTGGTGGACTATTAGTTCCTAAGTGTATCATCCGCCCAGTAGTCAGTGTTTCTATCACTAGGTCGGTACATCTTCTGGTGGACTATTAGTTCCTAAGTGTATCATCTACCCAGTAGTCAGTGTTTCTATCACTAGGTCGATGCATCTTCTGGTGGACTATTAGTTCCTAAGAGTATCATCCACCCAGTAGTCAGTGTTTCTATCACTAGGTCGGTACATCTTCTGGTGGACTATTAGTTTCTAAGTGTATCATCCACCCAGTAGTCAGTGTTTCTATCACTAGGTCGGTACATCTTCTGGTGGACTATTAGTTCCTAAGTGTATCATCCGCCCAGTAGTCAGTGTTTATATCACTAGGTCGGTACGTCTTCTGGTGGACTATTAGTTCCTAAGTGTATCATCCACCCAGTAGTCAGTGTTTCTATCACTAGGTCGGTACATCTTCTGGTGGACTATTAGTTCCTAAGTGTATCATCTACCCAGTAGTCAGTGTTTCTATCACTAGGTCGGTACATCTTCTGGTGGACTATTAGTTCCTAAGTGTATCATCCACCCAGTAGTCAGTGTTTTTATCACTAGGTCGGTACATCTTCTGGTGGACTATTAGTTCCTAAGTGTATCATCCGCCCAGTAGTCAGTGTTTCTATCACTAGGTCGGTACATCTTCTGGTGGACTATTAGTTCCTAAGTGTATCATCCACCCAGTAGTCAGTGTTTCTATCACTAGGTCGGTACATCTTCTGGTGGACTATTAGTTCCTAAGTGTATCATCCACCCAGTAGTCAGTGTTTCTATCACTAGGTCGGTACATCTTCTGGTGGACTATTAGTTCCTAAGTGTATCATCCACCCAGTAGTCAGTGTTTCTATCACTAGGTCGGTACATCTTCTGGTGGACTATTAGTTCCTAAGTGTATCATCCGCCAGTAGTCAGTGTTTCTATCACTAGGTCGGTACATCTTCTGGTGGACTATTAGTTCCTAAGTGTATCATCCACCCAATAGTCAGTGTTTCTATCACTAGGTCGGTACATCTTCTGGTGGACTATTAGTTCCTAAGTGTATCATCCACCCAATAGTTAGTGCTTTGGCACTGATATGATTTATTAGATGTATTTATTTTTAAAATTTACAGGTTCTAAATAATGTAATTATTACTAAACCTAAGATTATCCTCCCTCAGGGATAGGCGACCATAGCCGATCTGGCTATCCCGATTAGACTCTTGCTCTCAAAGATATTTACATTATTTGGCTTTCCCATCGTTTGACTTCGAACGTAACTGATGAATGTTATCCCAGAATGCACTAATTTAGATATCTACAGGTTCATTACTATCGCAGGACTGATACTTTGTTGGTGGACTATTAATCCCCGAGGGCAACACTCGCTCAGTATTCAGTGTTTCGATTCCATCATGATTTATTAGATATATTTATTATTCAAACTTTCAGTTCCCAAATGATACAATTAATATTAAACAAAGAATAAGTTGTACCTCCTTCAGGCATAGGTGACCTCAGCCGATTTTGACTATCCTATTTAAACCCTTTGGTTTCCTTGCTCTGAAAGATTATTAGATTATTTGGTTGTCCAATCTTTGATTTTGAGCGTACCTGAAAAAGGTTTTTCCAGAAACGCGTCATGTGCACTAAATAGACATAAATTTATTATTCAAAATACGACATTAATGTGGAGTTAAATGTTATTACAATATTTAACATTAGCTATGAAACAATACAATTAATGATCACACAAAACCACATTCAAAGGAAAAAAATAGGTATTGGGCATATGACAAGATATGTACAATTACGTTAACAAGGACTTGAATATATTGATAATTATGACTTGAAATAATATTATAAATAATAACATGCCAGGCGATTTTTTTCTATTTTTTTGTTGTTCCTCGGAATCGAATTACTGTAAACCATTGATCACAGAAAATATTGCTTTCAACTTTATATTTATTTTCATTATTTATAATCACGTACAAATTGTAGATTCAATGTAGTATACATTTACTTAATACAATGCACTGAACTCTTTTATTCTAAGTAGTATGTTGATGACTACTTAATATTAAATCTGTTACAAATATCATTTATGATTGTTGTTCTCTAAAGAGTAAATGGTCTTTAACAAACAAATTATACCTTCCTAGCTAGTAGTCAGTTAACTACGAACATCCATTGACCCTGGTATTGTAATTGTCCATGTTCATGTTGCCATTCATTTTTGTGATAGTATGGAGTCTTTTTGAGTTGAAGCGAATCTGTGCAGGTTTTTTGCTCACCTTGCGTGAGCTATTGCCATCACTTGGTCCGTTGTCCGTCGTCGTCGTCCGTCTGTAAAATTTTCACATTTTAATCTTCTCCTTTGAAACCCCTTAGCTAAATGAACTGAAACTTGGTAGGAAGCATCTATGTCAGGTCCTCTATAAGGATTGCTCATTTCGTACTGATCCGTTAACAAACATGGCTGCCACAGGCAATTGTTGTTTCTGATTGGTCGATTTCTAAAAAAAAAATTCTCCTCTGAAACCGCTTGGCCAAATAAACTGAAACTTGGTAGGAAGCATATATGGAAGGTCCTTTATAAAGATTGCTAATTTTGGCCGCCCGATTCGTTAACAAACATATGACCGCCATAGGCAATTCATGTTTCGGATTGGTCGATTTCTAAAAAATCTTCTCCGCTGAAACCGGGTAGCCAAATTTTTGGTAATTTGGTAGAAGGTTCTGTATAAAGTTACCTCAAAACAGAATGAAAGGTGAGCGACACAGGCTCAGCCCACTGAGCCTCTAGCCTCTTTGCATATTCATTCCCGTTGGAGATCCAGTTATCAACAAAAGGGGAGGATTGGGATCCCATTAACCGGTTTAACCCCGCTACATTTTTGTGCCTGTCCCAAAACAGGACTTGAATTTCCAACTTCATATGTCGTGCTCATTTGTTATAGTAAACTTTATTAAAAAATATCAACAACGTTTTATATGTATATATATAAACAGGTGGGGGTACACCTGCAGTGCGTCTAAAATATATTGTACGATGTTGCATTTATTTGACGACCTATGATTGGATAAAATCATTCCTAAAAATAACGATAGAAGGAAGAGCCATATATGGAAATCTAGAAAATAAGATTAATACGCTTTACTGGCCAGTGGAAAATTCAATTCCTAAAAATAACGATAGACGTGCAGTTACGAAACGATGCAGACGGAAAATTACAGAAGGTCAGTGCGCGGTGCTTAATTTTGTCTAGTGACCATTACGTCTTTAGCTTTAGAACTTCCAAGAAAGTCCGTCAAACATAGTTCGTGGAAAAAACTTAGTTACTGTTTCAAGTTCTAGATCAGCAACATCGTACAAAAATGTTCTAAGCTCCTGTGACCGACTATGATTATTTAGACGATCAGTAAATTGTTGAACGTACTATGATTATTTAGACGGTAAGTAAATAGTTGAAGGGTTCGCGCTAAACCACTCACCCTACAATTTACTGATCATCTAAATAATCATAGTCGGTCAACTAGGGAGCTTAGAACTTGTAATAATGTACATATTCCAATATAAAATAAAAATAGATAATAGATTAGGTAATACATTAAAGATATATTTCAAGCAATATTTAAAACACTTGATCGGCAAACAAACATCCATTTTTGTTTTCAGTTAAGATGAGAGGTGATTGTTTTATATATTTTCGCAATACAAACAACAAATAACGTACCGACCGCAAGTAATTACAAATCAGACAGACCATAGGTGAACATTTGGGACACTTGAAAGATCTTGAAATATACAAATATAAACGAGAATCGAAAGAACGTATGCTAATAAAAAAATTAAGGTTTTATTTTTGTTAATTGTTATCTAATTTTGCCTTCTAAATATTAAAATGTAAAAATATCAAGTAAAACACTTTTGCGGAGTGAAATGTATTAAGTAAGAGAATACACTCCAACTCGTAGATTATCCATTACATAATGTATATATCTTAAGAGTCAAATTATTATACTTTAATGCAATGTAGAGATTTTAATCTTAAAGTATTATGCTTTAATGCAATGTACAGATTTTGAATTTAAATTATTATACTTTAATGCATTTAAAGTATTATACTTCTATGCAATGTACAGATTTAAAAAATAAAGTATTATTTTTTACGCTTACATAATACTGGTAATTTATTTGCATTAAAATATTGTTTTACTAGTAATAGTGAGAGTTTAAAATTCAAGATCCTGTTATTTATTTATGGAATATGTTCAAAATTTGATAATCTGTTAAAAAATTGAACATATTCCTTATAGTTTAATATTTACAATAAAATTTAATGATTCTTCGATTTTAAATGCAATTATTTCATGGATACCAACTCAGGCGACCGTTTCACTAAAGGTCGTAAGTCGTAAACGTAGATGTAAGTGTACTCTTAAGAGTTACGACCGTTTCAATAAAAGTTAGGATTTACGACTTACGATAAAAAGTGATAGCAAAGTTAAGAGTGGTGGTAGGTACTCGCAAGTCGTAAATCGTAAGCCTGTTTTTGAAGAGAAGAATTGCTATCTGTATTTTTTTAATATGAACATTAATCAAATGAAGCGAGCAATACATATTAGATGCACGCAACAATTTTATATTTCGAGAGCCATAACAAATCATTAAAACAGCATGTACACATCATTGTTTGTTTCAGTGTACTATCTATCAGTTCCGCATTTACAATATCAACATATTTTATTAACGAGGGTACTTAGAAGAAATTTCAAGAAATGAACGATACATGTACAAACAATGGCTCAAAAATATAGTTAAGCACAAACAGATGGCACATTTACATTTGCGTGTATTTGGAGATTAACAGGTATTACATTTGCACGGAGAAAGAGCATTACAATTGCCCGTAAAATATACATGAGAGTTTTGTTTTTTTTTACATTTGCGCGGATTGCCTGTTATTTAGAATATATTTAATTTATTCATAACATTGTCTGCATTTTGCAGCACGACTGACGATACAATATTGTTTATTCACCACTTTCGTCAGCCTTTAAAATGAAAACAAAAAATATAAGAATAACATACAAATATATGAAATTTAAATTTTAAAAAGATTAATTTGTAGCATACATGTATAAAAAAACACAATAATTTTGAAGGCAACAGATATTTCTGCAGTCCAAATGGTAAAATCCATTGGTATTTTGTATTGATTATATAAAGCGTTAAAACACTCATTATAAATATAAATCAACAGTACATGTTAAGGTTTAATATTGTAAGATGTGTATTTTTGTTGTTTTATGTGTTGATGAAACATTTTATTTTTATATGTATGAATACAGTGATGCAATAAAACTACCCCAATCCAACCCCCCCTGCCCGCCCCAACCTCTGTGGTGGGCAGGGGTTACAGATTAAGTTATTTCTGCCTGGAAAAGAGGTAAATGAAGTTGCAGCAGCAGTGCTTATAAAAACCATAAACTATTATGAAAATACGAAAAAAATCCGCACAATTGTCATGTGTTTAAGTTCTTCACGTAAATGTCAGATTTTTTCCGTGCAATTGAAATGCACCGCAAACGGAATATCGGTGCAGAATGTGAATGTATTGCCAAATCAATGGTCACATTTTTGAAATTTCCCCTTACAAATAGCATGAAATTTATTAAAATATATTCCATTCCATAAAATAAATTTCTTCTCACATTTCGGTAACATTTTACACTTAACAATTTTGTTCTAATAGCTTTGGCTTATTCATTTAAAAAATCACTTTAGAGTTTTAGAATTAGTTAAACATTAAAAATGTATTTTAAGACATTTAAAATGTGATTATTAATGTAATCGGTTTCCGAGCTGTTTATGATACAATATATTTGTTTACCTCCATTATAGGAGATGTTACTTGTCGCAAGTCGTAGGTCGTAACTCTTTAGTTTAGTGAAACGCACGTATACGTGCACGTAAGGAAATCTTAAGAGTGACTTTAGACTTACGATTTACGATCACTTTAGTGTTATCAAGTATAACCAATATTGCGCCAGGCGGATCAACCAATCAGATTAAACTCTTTTTTTATTATTTCCGATTGACATTTTCTTACAAAAAATACATAATATCTTTCAGTAAGCATAATAACACATTAAAGTAGATAATACGAACATACATTTGTCTGTATGAGGATGATATATTTGTGGGAGGTCAACAATTATGAATGATCTAAATAATTTACTCAAACTATGAGAACATACATACTATCAAGTAATATGTGTTTCAATTTCGTTCGTTTTACATTGTTGGTGAACATATTTAATCTAAATTTGCTCAACATAGGCTTTTAATATTGGTTCGTTGTGTTAGTTTATGCGGGCTTCATATTATAATCCAAATTTGATTTCAATTAATCTGAATTCTTCATAAATGATCCGACCTACAACATGTAATAAGCGCAAGTTCTGTCATAGAATATAGTTTTAACATTTTACATAAATAGTCATCAACTTGTTGATGGTCGTCAGTTCTTGGTAGATGAAGAAGTAAATAGTTTTTTTCTTTTCTCTCTTTTTTGTCATGGTCTAAATAGTGCTTTCGCCGTTTTACGTTATCCAATTTGGAACCATTTTCAATACGTACCTATGCTACATATATGTGTACGAATACACAGATGAATTTATTTTCATTTCTACAGTGATCACGTGAACATATTATTTTCAGTTAGGAGCAGAAATCGATATGAAATTGATGTTACTCTTGTGATTTATTTGTAATAATATAACGACAAGCATAGACATATGAACTAGATATCTATATTTGAAGTTAATGTTTATTCTGTGAGTCGAAGAAGAATTATAATCTTTCGAGGAAAACTGCATAAGCAGTTAATACACGGGCGACATACCTTTCCATGTAAAATGCGGCTGCTTGGGCAAAAAGGAAATGTTCATAAAAAATAGGACTGTGTTTGATTTTGAAAAAGGGGGTGGGAATATGCAAAATTTGTCAATTCATTTGTGCCTTATGTTCCCTTTATACAACTTGAACCGCTTGAGGAGGAAACACTATCAAAGCGCTATCTAATATATACAAAATAGCGCATCATATTTGGGTTGAAAGTTATGTGAATACAGTGTGCTGCTGGTGGAGAACGTAAAACGATATTCTCGTCAGTTAGCTAAATTTTAAAGGTAATAGTGACATACGATGAACCTGGTGTGTATAATATTATATATTAATGAAATATATTGCAGTTTTTAGTTTGAAATATTGGAAAAAAGAAAGTGAAAGGAAATCGTAGATATTATCTATAACATTGAAATATAAAAGGTGTGTAAAGAACACTGTCGTCAAAGAGCTCCGGTCGGAATCGATCTGTCATCTTCCGGTACAAGTCAATTAGGCATGTTTGACATACAGGCGACGACAACATGTAAGTATTATGATCATATAGTATTATTATATCTTGAATCCAGAAGATGTCGTTATCGGTCGATTATTTTTGCTGGTTTTTACCTATATACTATTGTAGTTATCTTCATCGATTACTCAGATATAGATAAAATGATGGACATAAACAATGAAAAATGCTAATAATGAGATTGAAATCATCAAATAAAGCTATAAAAAGTAGTTTACATGTGTAATTAAAGTACACAAACCCTTTTTAATGCTTATATACATGATAGTTTGCACTGGCGTGCCACCATGAATAGTTTTAGACTTACTACAGTAAAAAACACAATGCTTATTTACGTACATTCGTTCCGGCTCTGTCAGCCACTACTTACCGGTTGGGTCGCAAAAATTGTGTTTCAGTAGAACCAGTTTTGTCTATGTAAAAAATTGAAATGAATGGCGAAAACAGCTCAATATCACAATTATGTTTCCTTTCTGTAATTTATTTAAGGTTCATTATAACACTTGTCAAGGGTATGTTCGACTTGCAAAAGAAAAACAAAAAAAAATGTCTTCAATGAATAAAAGTTATGAAAAAAAAAACAACAACAGCACATAGTCAAAATATTTTACATGTGGATGTTTTGTATAACATTAAAAGGAAGAAATACAAAACGGCTTGTGCAGAATTGGCATTCACCAAGTCACCTTCGATAGAATGGTCAAGATTTTGTATAGAACTTATAATTCTTTTTCTTTATTTGCTATGCAGTTGAATTATTGCAATATTCAAAGAGTGTTTGATCAAAAGTAGGAACTCTCACTGCTTATATAGATATCAAGTAATTCTTATTGTTTTGGATTAATTTTTGTTTTCAAATAATATATTGAAGGACAATAAGAAATTTTGATTAAAAACATTAATAAAAATTAAATAAAAATAGGGAACCGCATCGGTAGCGTAATGGTTAGCGTGCTCGCCTCCAGTGCGATAGATTGTGGGTACGAGCCGCGGTCTTGTCAAACAAAAGAATATATAATTGGTATTTGTTGCTTCTCCGCTAAGAACGCAGCATTAAGGAGAAAGAGCAAAGACTGGTTGGCTCGGAATCAGAATAATGTGTCTAAGTGGAGCGACATATCCACCCAATGACTGTTGTTAGTTCACCTAGAAACAGTAACAGGATTTATGCTGATAAGCTTATAAACTTATAAGCGCGGACTTCACAGAGGACACAATCAAAAATGATAAGAACAACGCTTGTTTCTGCTCTTTTAAGACAATTTGACAGTTTCTTTGGGGCGATAGATACAATATACGTACATTGTTGGAAAATATATAATTCATTTCCACTCGCTGCGAAACAGGTAAGAAAAACTCGTCAAAACTTGTATATATAAATTTTATATTTTCGACAATGTATATATATTGTCTATTTGTTTTCTCCCCTGTTTCACTCCTAAGAAAATATTTTTTTATTAACTAAAATAATGTAATATAAATAAGACTCTACACAGTGTAGGGTTGTGCGTTCGTTTCAGTTTTCATGTAAATTTCGAACTAAAATACCTGCATGTTTATTTGAACTTTATAAATGATATTTATGTCTGAAAGAATAAATTGTGACCAGAATTAACATAATGAGGAACCATCTAGCCCAGCATCATTGGGCCCCGGGCAATGCAGTGCGGTCAGTTTTATTGGTGGAGGAAACCGGAATACTCGTAGAAAACCACTGACAAACTTTATCACATAATATTGCATCGAGTACACCTCGCCTGAACGGGATTTGAACTCACAACGTTAGTGGTTGCACTGATTGCTTAAGTAGTTGTAAATCCAACTATACTATCCGATCACGACCACGAAGAACCCTTGAGAAGATTGTAATATTAATTACCAGTGACTTTATCATTAAATGATCTTAGGCAATATATATAATCTAAAATGCAGTCAAATTAAAAAGAAAGGAGAATATATATATGCCATCGTCACACATTCTTTATTCAGACTTTACGTGACTAGGGGTCACCTCTGTAAACGAAGCTATATATTTTTATATAGTGAATTTTACCGAAGAGGGGTAAGCGATTGTCACTGTGCTAAGAGGTGGTGATGAAGTCTACCAACGTTGTTCGTATTCCGGTATGGGATGAACAAATAAAACACTGTATAGTTGAATGTTTAATATATGATATATTTCATCAGAATATTTCAATATGGAGTCTTATTTTATCTTGAAAAGAATTGACACAGTGCATCTACTTTCAGTATGGAGCGATTATACTAGATTAAATTACTTACCATTGTATCGAGTACACCTAGCCTTAACGGTATTTGAACTCACAACGTTAGTGGTTGCACTGATTGCTTAAGTAGTTGTAAAGAAAACAATTGTTTTTTTTTGTTTTTTTTCACTATCACAGATTTTATTTAGTAAATGTCTTGTTACATTTTTACTTCAGAGTCCAAGTTCCTCTGAAGTATCCCTGTGAAATTCTGTTTTGAATATCCAGGGAATTACTCAAAACTATAATTACATATAAAACTATTTTATTCTAATATATTCTTTTGCATAAGTTATGATCACAGTTTATTTAATATATGATTGAACAATGAATTCATTCCTAGTAATTTATTTTCCTTCATTTTTCTTTGAAATTCATTTTTAAATAACAGATAAACATCAATTGTCTTTGTCTTTTGTTCGGATACATAATAGGATTTGTAAATTGTAAATGCCAGTATAGTTAAAAAATAATTTAGGTGAAAATATTCTTTGTCGAAAATTTTGTACCCAAATACTAAATGTTGAAGTCTGATATTGTTTTCAAATTGGACCTTTTTTAACATTTCATTTATTTTATTCCAAAATATGTCTAAATATTTACACGACATAAAAAAGTGATCATAATCTTCTTCTACTTTACAAACATTACATAAATTGTCAGTTGATATTTTCTATTTGAACAGATGTGATTTGGTTGGAATAATAAATTGCAATAGTTTCCATCTAAATATTTTCAATTTGTTTTCTAACAAAATTTTAAAAATAAATTCATATAAGTCTGTTATATTTTGAAAATCTTGGATATCCAAGTAAGTTGTCCAAAAATGTATACCTATAGGTTTGATAAAAACTTTGTTTTTGATAATATTGTAAAAATCTTTGTTAACTAATTTATCCATATCAATCACCCTACCAGCAGAAATAATATTTTCTTTTTTTATATTAATAGTAGTTTTCACAGATTTTTCTTCTGATAATTGCACATACCACTCTTTAGGAATTGCCTTTTTTAGTCGACTAAATTCACTAAAAAAATTAATTTTATTTTTTATTTTCTCTATCAAATAGTCTTGTGATACCCTTCCATTTTCGTCAATTATGTCGTTCACATACAACAGGTTGCTATCAATCCAGTTTTTATAAATTAAACTTTTATTATTAAATTTTATATATTTATTTCCCCAAATATTTTGGTTTCTTATCTCTCTAAAATTAGTTGGTGTTTTTGTTTGTCCACCTCCAAATTCTACCCAACAAAAGAAAACAATTGTTGCTTCATTGCAAATTTGTTTTTGGGGTGGAGTTGTTTCATTGCAAATTTTTCTTTGCATATAAATATTTAGTGGCGAATATATATTATTTTTGCTGAAGAGGCCATATTTCATAAAAAAATATCAATATGTAATCTCTTAATAATGAAATCTGAGATTTAGATCGATTTCATAGACATTTGTATATATACTATCATCAATGTACAACTTTTCAAGTGAGTTTTTCAACAACAACACAATTCATGATAATGAAAACATGTCAGTGGGTAAAATTGAAGAAAAGGTCAACGGATTTCAAGAAGCAAATACTACTGTTAAACAAAAACGTGATAGTACTAACCAAGAACTTCCCGGGCATGTACAAAAGAGTTAGCTAAAATAAATCTAATGATATTTACAAATAGTTAACCGTACTCATTACATTGGATAGAAGAGTTTGAAGAATCCGCAATTCGAAGAAGGACTGACAACACAATGATCAAAAGAAAAAGGACAAAATGAACAAACAACGATCTACAAAACACTAAAACTTAAGATCGACCAACACGAACCTCACTAAAAACCGGGGGAAGCAGTTCTTGATCCACTAGTGACACCCGTCGTGTTACTCCAGTTACACAGCCGCCGGTAAAGGACCAAGAAGTACGTACGACAAGTGGAACATATCCGTGGTCATTTGTGACACAGCTATTCCGTAGTGGTTAACCAAATCATGACTTCAACTTAGCCAATAGGAATCCTTGCTTCAATAGGAAGAAGAGTGTAAAAATACCACCAGAATCCGTATATCAAAGAAGAACAGAAAAAACAATGACGAAAAAAAAAGTACGAAAGGACAAACAACGATCTATAAAACACACATGAAACTAAAGATCGAGTAACACGAACCCCACTAAAAACCAGGGATGAACTCAGGTGCCACCCGTCGTGTTAATCTTGTTTACAAACCCGGTGATAAGTCATGAATGAGGAAAGATCCGGGCAGTACGTACGACAAGTGGAACATATCCGTAGTCATTTGTGACACAGAAATTCCATGGCGGTCAACCAAGTCATGGTGGCGACCGTAAGACTTGGTTCAGTAGCTTCCTTGTTAGTAGCAACCCTCTATGAAGGAAATACTGATAGGAACCACAAGCTCTGGAATATCGTATCAACTGAGAGATATATACTCCATATGCACGTGCTGCTGGAATGTTGCTATATATAAATGGAAAGTTCGCAATGTGAAAATTGAAATCATCTCTTTTGTCGTAAAGTTTCGTTCTTGACCGCCTCTCACTGTCAATTTGAAGGTGTAGGTCAAGGTATGAAGCAGACCTATATGTATCTGTGGTATCCTTTATTTGAAGCTCAATGGGATAGATGCGATCAACGAAATCACCAAACTTAGAATTATTCAGTGAAAGGACATCATCTATATAGCGGAACGTGAAATTAAGGGATCAGGCTAGCTTCTTTTTGCTTTTCTTGAGAAGCCCCTGTATGAAGCCTGCCTCATAAGAATACAGGAACAAGTCGGCGAAAAGAGGAGCACAGCCATAGGTATGCCGACTGTCTGTTGAAAAACAACGTCCAACAAAGATAACAAATATGTTGTCAATAAAAACTTTTTTTTTTTTTTACAAAATAAGATCTGTCCCTTCCTAGCACAAGGTATTTGTATTTATGTTGGCCATTCTTTTTGATGAAACACAGTTGGACCAACTCGTGAGGAATAGTTGTGTAGAGGGTAGAGAAATCAAATGTTTTAATGCTATTTGCAGGAGGAGAGAGGCCATGATTGCATGTACTTTTACAGATCTTAAGAGTTCTTCAGAATCCACATCTGATTCACACCACCCGTCGAGTAGCTAGTTTCACCGTAACTCTGAAGCCCGCAGATAGAATACGTGTTAATAATTTGGAAAGAAGTTTCGTGGAGCATTTGCAGACCCAGCAATATAGCGCTGCTTGAAAGGACACTAGTGTACATTAGGAATGCAGTAGAGCGATTGTAGATCCAGTTCTTCATCTTTGGTTGAAATTCTATGGGAACATAAAACAGACTGATGATTGTCCAGGATTTCCTCTTTCGTAAGTGTCATCGGTGTATATGTAGGGTTACCAAGTGAATTGTCAAATACCAAATTTTTTATCAAGCAGTCTGTGTAATGTGATATACACACAAACACAATATTGTTAGGGGCGTTGTCGGCGGAGACAATAACATATTTGACCTTGTTAGCAGCAACACTCTATCAAGGAAATCATGATAGGAACCACAAGCTCTGGAATATCAGATCAACGGAGAGATATATATACTCCATATGATGGTGCTGTTGGAAGGATGCTATATATAAATAAAGAAATTCACAATGGGAAAATTGAAAACATTCATTTTGTCGATAAGTTTCATTCTTAGCAAGTCTACTGTCAAGCGAGCATAGCGGTATGTGTGATATTCTTTATTTCACGCTCAATGGTATAGATAACGATCAACACAATCACCAAACCAAAGGATCGTTCTAGTTTCTTTTCGCTTTTCCTGAGAAGCCTCCGTATGAAATCTTCCTCATATGAATAAAGTAATAGTCGGCGAGAAGAGGAGCACAGTTTGTGCCCAATACGTATGCTGACTGTTTATTGAAAAACACGTCCACCAAGCAAAACAAATATGTTGTGGCTCATAAAATTTAGCATTTTGATGATATCAGTTTCAGAGAACTTTTTGGCAGTGTCAAAGTTTTTTTTCTTTTATACAATTTAAGTCTTGTCCGTTCCTAAGACAAGTAGAGAATAGTTGTGTAGAGCGTGGAGAAAATTTAATGCGATTGTAGGAGGAGAATGACCTTATTGTATGTATGTTTTAGGATTCGTCAGAATCCACATCTGATTCACATCACCCGCTAAGTAGCTAGTGTCACAGTAACTCCAAAACCCGATTTTAATCGCTAATAGAATATATGTTAATATGGAAAGAGGTTTCGTGGCATGCCCAGCAATATAATGCTGTTTGCAAGGTCGCATTGGGTAATGTAGGTGTCCAGCGGAGGAGCGATATATCCAGTTAAGAACAGTTAAGAAATGTAAGAATCTAAAAGTTATATTTCCAGCTTACGGATTAAGGCTCACGATATTTCGGCCCTTTGGCGAACACATCTCGTAGATATTATTAAAATGATCAGATATTACGTGGCCAGCCAGATCATAGATGAACGAGAAATTTGCACAGGTGTAATCGCAGGTTTAATCGTCAATACTGAGACCCTGCAACATCTTATTGTAGTTAAATATTTTGGTGGCAATATGTGTGGTATAGGTATACGAGATTATAGGTACCAACTATCTTTAAAATATGGAGGAATGTTAGATTTTACTGATTTGTGATAAAAAAAATATTGGCTATATTAATGGCATCAAGACCTTTGTTAGCAAAGGACATTTTAAAAAAGGAACGTTTTTCTGTATCATCTTTCTTAATGCCAACAGATTTGAAAAGTCTGTGACGGGCCACATCCAAGACGACCGCCGTAAACCCATATTCTTTTGGAATTCGGACTTGTAGCTATGCCTATTCGATGAATAAAAAACAATAGGACATTTTGAGAAGCCACCACAAGTCACTTAAAAACCTTACTCCTTAATAAATAAATGTAATACTAATGACTTTGAATTAATCAAAACAACTAATAAAACTTATTTATAAATTTGTATTCCATATGCAAAATGAACCAATTATGTTCATTATCTAAAAAGCTAGAGCTACTGATAAAAAACTGAACACAATTGTGTATCATAATATAAAAGTGAAACGCGTATATGAATTGCATTGAAGTTAAAATAACAGAGGTCTTAGATAACGATGTAAAAGATATTGAAATCAAACTGTCTAGGTTCATAGCTGGCATTGCACAACTCTTATCAAAGAAGAAACGCGTCGTGCGCACTAAATTAGATACCTACGATTACCATCACCGATGATGGAATATTTATCCCCTAGGATATCACCAACCACGTAGCTAGTGTTTCGGCACTGACATGGTTTATTAGATATATTCTACTATTGATTTATCATTTATTATTTTATTATTATAGTCGACCGTAACAGATTTTGCTTGGTATCCGTTTGAAATTATTTGGTTTTTCATCTTTTGACATCGACCGTATCGACCGTATGTGATAAAGGTTATTCCAGAAACGCATCGTGCACACCGAGTTAAATATCTATGTTTTTGTTTGTTAATATATCACACTATGTAAACGGTGTCCTCTGTAAAATGTTACTTCGTGTTCCGGTGTACTATTTCTTCTCTTTTTGGTGCAGCACATGGCAGATGCAATTCACACAACAGACCAAACAGGTAAGAATGTTTACCATGTTACACAATTTCATCCAATAACAGTTAATCACATTTGTTTGAGATATATTTATTGTCATATTGATAATACAAAATCTATATAAAAACTTTTGTTTACAACAATAACTGATCATATTAATGAACAAATACTGAGGCAGGTCAAGATATTTGAACTTTTTCATCGAAAAGTTCGAAATTTGACATTTTGATTTAAACTGATGACTGAAACCCTTCCTTAAATTCATTTATCTTTAGTCGGATATAATCCTAAGTTTCCATGGAATTTATATAAAGAAGAAATAAACGAAAATATCAGACTCAGAAAATTGCCAAGTGTACTGTTACTACAAACTCATATCAACACAATGCCACTGTTACTTCTGGTGCTTTGTACTGTTACTTCTTGTTATACTTTCAGATATACTGTAACATATCATTGTCTTATACCTTTAAATCATCTTCTATAATTATCAAAGCTTGTGGGTCGTGGTCTCCATACATAGGCCGAGAAGTATCTTCATACTTCAGACCTCAGACTTCGAAATTCATACTTTACAGTTGGAATTTCAGATATCGAAATTTGGACTTCAGACTTGCAGTTTTCACTATAAATTTTTGTGCACACAGGCCCAAACCATCTTTTTCAGAAATATTTTAATCGTGAAGACTGCACTGGGGGCCATGTTTGACATCGGCTGGGGGTCATCAACCAAACCTCTTAAAGGGGATCCTAATTATATCTTATATCCCAAATTTTGGTAGCAATTGGCCCATTACACGATTTTATTTTATTTCTGGGACCAAATTTTCTAGTTTTAGTTATGATGGCGACCATTTTTGATGATTGATAAGGTAATCAACCATAAATATTGAAGGGAATAGATGTATCGTTTGGCAGCTATATGATCTTTACAGGATTTTTATTTATTTTTAAAATTTATTTCATTCCCATGTTCTATTTACGCTATAGCAACGGTGGCCATGTTTGTTGAACAGTGGGAACAAGTGGATGGAGAATTCACAATAACTGCTTTTGCAAAGACGGATCCATGATCATCAACACATACTTTTTTACCAAGTGATTCTAGTTCTGATGGTATTATTTTAAAATTCAATGTACGATAACCACATTTTCACGTACTTGTTGACAGTTCACATTTTCTTAACTTAACTTCATTTGCTGGATGTTCCTGTATTGTGTGTTCAACACTTTGCTTCTGTGTCTGTTTAGTGACACCACAATAACAGCAGGCATATGGATCCATATCATGTTGGTATCTGCAAAGGATCATAATACCAAAGAAATGGAGTTATTTATTAATCTTATCACGAAGTCACAGTGCACTTGTTAAAACTTGAACATGAAATAACAGTATACTACACTATAATTAATCAGAAGTCACAGTCCACTTGGCAATGTTCTGAGTCTAATATTTTCATTTATTTCTTCTTATATAATTTCCATGGAAACTTAAGATTATATCCGACTAAAGATAAATGAATTTAAGAAAGGGTTTCAATCATCAGTTTAAATCAAAATGTCAAATTTCGAACTTTTTGATGAAAAAGTTCAAATATCTTGACCTGCCTCGGTATTTGTCCATTAATATGATCAGTTATTGTTGTAAGCAAAAGTTTTTATATAGATTTTTTGAATATCAATATGACAAGAAATATATCTGAAACAAATGTGATTAATTGTTATTGGATGAAATTGTGTAACATGGTAAATATTCTTACTGGTTTGGTCTGTTGTGTGAATTGCATCTGCCATGTGCTGCACACAAAAAAGAAGTAACAGTACACCGCAACACGAAGCAACATTTTACAGGGGACACCGTTTACATAGGGTGTATATTGTATGAAAATGCTACGGAAAGTTATATGTTATTCCAAGTTAAGTAGTAATAAACTTTAGCTTTCCTTTGTTTACCATCCAAATATAACATTACGTGATATGACATCGATAGCGAATATCATAGAAAAGCCATTGACAACGATACAAATAATTAAAAACATTTGAAAGTATAAAAAAAAATATAGCATACATCTACATGTACGGAAAATGAGAAAATTTAACTCAATCTTATTAATATCTTTATGGATAAAAAGATAAATTTGAGGTATACTCAAGAAATAGAAGAACAAATCTACAACCTTAATATAAAAGTTTACTTTGGGGTATAGTGAATTAAGTAAAATAGAACGAATTAAATAGCCTTCTAGAAGGTCAAATGCTCCAAATATTTCAAACTTCTAGAAAAACTAAAACAAAGCTATTCATTGTTGACCCGAACTGTAAAGAATTTGATACCATAATAATTCATATTCCTCTTCCCGTGAAGAGTGTACTCAAGACTGAGTGTAATTACTCAGTGCATGTCCGTACAATACAGCTAAAATCGAAATCGTGTTTACAGTTACAAATAGGTTGGAGCACTATTTACATCTGGGACTGCACGGGAAGAGTAATGTACCCTAGCCTTGCCTGTAGCTAGCAGATGGTACTGGCCTGACGTACTTCTGACGGTATGCTATTCCAGGTGATGATGGTAAGAGGGAAGAAGGAAAAGCGACATACATCTGCTCGTGTATATATCGTCACGAGTGCTGCATGCTGCAATCCCTCTAGTTCTACAATAAGATGGGTAGATGTTCTGCACGGATTTCAACTAAATTATGTATGATCTTATACATCAGAACAGTTCTTGCCTTTCTAAACTAATCGTGCAGCTCTTCGTTGTGCAGAGTTTAGCTGGGATATCTGGTTTTTGTTGAATGGGTCCCATACAGTACTTGCATATTCAATGGATGGTCTCACTAGTGTTGTGTATGCTGCTGCCTTAACTACTTTCGGACATGCATGTATGTTACGCGGGAGCAAGCCGATGGTACGATTGGCTTTTGCTGTAATGTTACTGATGTGATTTGCCCAGCTCATGTCGTTGGTAATTGTGACACCAAGATATTTACTGTCCTTTGTTACTTCAAGCACTTGGTTATGCAGTAAATAGTTTGATTCTGTTGGTTTCTGTTCCTTTGAAATATGAGGTATAAAACATTTATCTGCAGTGAATGAGATTTGCCAAGTTTTTTTTCCCCATTTCTCAAGTTGGTGTAGATCTTCCTGAAGCTAAAATATACGTACACAATACGTAGCAAATGATCGTAAAAATTTCGGACATGATGGAAAACAGTAGTTCGCATCCACATTTTTCAAATTTACCTGACATAGTTGCCTTTCTTTCTTTTGTTTTGAAATCCGTTTTTATTAGGGTGCTCTGTATTCCGTTCTCTGCAATCAATATGCCAAAATTTCAGTTTTCATGTAAAGTTCGAATTGAATTTCGAGATAAAAAAATCTCAGCATTTTAATTTGAACTTTATAAACAGATGTTTATGTCGGAAAGAATAAATTGTGACCACATAATGAGGAACCATCTAGCCCATGGCCGTCTTAACAGCATCATAGACCCCCGGGCAATGCAGTGCACTGGACCCTTACCTACACAACCACTCACAATTTGGTATGCTGTCGTGTTCCTGTAAGATATATACATTGCATTGTTGTCCTTTACTTGAGAAGATTGTTATGGTTATGGTGTTTAATGCCACTTTCAACAATATTTCAGCTATATCGTGGTCGTCTATTTTATTGGTGGAGGAAACCGGAATACTCATAGAAAACCACTGACAAACTTTATCACACAATATTGTATCGAGTACACCTCGCCTGAACGGGATTTGAACTCACAACGTTAGTGGTTGCACCGATTGCTTAAGTAGTTGTAAATCCAACTATACTATCCGATCACGACCACGACGAAACCTTGAGAAGAATGTAATATTAATTTCCAGTGACTTTATCATTAAATGATCTTAGGCAATATATAATCTAAAATGCTGTCAAATTAAAAAGAAAGAAAAATATATATATGCCATCACTACACATTCTTTATTCAAACTTTACGTGACAAGGTGTCACCTCTGTAAATGAAGCTCTATATTTTCATATAGTGAATATTACCGAAGAGGGATAAGCGATTCGTCACTGTGCTAAGAGGTGATGATGAACTCTATCAACGTTGTTCGTATTCCGGTATGGGATGAACAAATAAAACACTGCATATTTCATCAGAAAATATCAATATGTAATATAAATAATGAAATCTGAGATTTAGATCGATTTCATAGACATTTGTATATATACTATCATCAATGTACAACTTTTCAAGTGAGTTTTTCAACAACAACACAATTCATGATAATAAAAACATGTCAGTGGATAAAATTGAAGAAAATGTCAACCGATTTCAAGAAACAAATATTACTGTTAAAGTCATCCCTTTGCGACGTGACGATCGTGATGCCGCAACACAAACGTGATAGTACTAAGTACTTCCCGGACCTGTACGAAAGAGTTAACTAAAATAAATCTAATGATATCTACAAATTGTTCACCGTACCCACTACATTGGTAAGAAGAGTTTGAAGAATCTGCAATTCGAAGAAGGACTGACAACACAATGATCAAAAGAAAAAGGACAAAAAGAACAAACAACGATCTACAAAATACTACACAGAAAACTTAAGATCGACCAACACGAACCTCTCTAAAAACCGGGGGAAGCAGTTCTTGATCCACTAGTGACACCCGTCGTGCTACTCTAGTTACACAGCCAGCCGCCGGTAAAGAACCATGAAGTACTTACGACAAGTGGAACATATCCGTGGTCATTTGTGACACAGTTATTTCGTAGCGGTTAACCAAATCATGACTTCAACTTAGCCAATAGGAACCGTTGCTTCAATAGGAAGAAGAGTGTAAAAATACCAAAGAGGTAATCAGAATCCGTATATCGAAGAAGAACAAAAAAACAATGACCAACAGAAAAAGTACAAAAGGACAAACAACGATCTATAAAACATACACAAAAAACTAAAGATCGAGTAACACGAACCCCACTAAAAACCGGGGGTGATATCCTAAGGGATAACTATTCCATCATCGGTGATAGTAATCGTAGGTATCTAATTTAGTGCGCACGACGCGTTTCTTCTTTGATAAGAGTTGTGCAATGCCAGCTATGAACCTAGACAGTTTGATTTCAATATTTGTTACATCGTTATCTAAGACCTCTGTTATTTTAACTTCAATGCAATTCATATACGCGCTTCACTTTTATATTATGATACACAAAGGTGCCACCCGTCGTGTTAATCTTGTTTACAAACCCGGTGATAAGTCATGAATGAGGAAAGCTCCAGGAAGTGTGTACGACAAGTGGAACATATCCGTAGTCATTTGTGACACAGAAATTCCATGACGGTCAACCAAGTCATGGTAGCGACCGTAAAACTTTCGAAGTGATGACTTCATCTTAACCAAGAGGAACCATTGGTTCAGTAGCTTCCTTGTTGGTAGCAACCCTCTATGTAGGACATCCTGATAGGAACCACAAGCTCCGGAATATCGCATCAACTGAGAGATATATACTCCATATACAGGTGCTGCTGGAATGTTGCTATATATAAATGGAAAGTTCGCAATGGGAAAATTGAAATCATCACTTTTGTCGTAAAGTTTCGTTCTTGACCGCCTCTCACTGTCAATCTGAAGGTGTAGGTCAAGGTATGAAGCAGACCTATATGTATATGTTGTATCCTTTATTTCAAGCTCAATGGGATAGATCCGATCAACGAAATCACCAAACTTAGAATTATTCAGTGAAAGGATATCATCTATATAGCGGAACGTGAAATTAAGGGATCAGGCTAGCTTCTTCTCGTTTTTCTTGAGAAACCCCTGTATGAAGCCTGCCTCATACGAATAAAGGAACAAGTTGGCGAAAAGAGGAGCACAGCCATAGGTATGCCGACTGTCTGTTGAAAAACAACGTCCACCAAAGATAATAAATATGTTGTCAATAAAAAAAACTCGAGCATGTTGATGACATCAGTTTCAGAGAATTTTTTTTTTATCAAAATAAGATCTGTCCCTTCCTAGCACAAGGTATTTGTATTTACGTTGGCCATTCTTTTTTTATGAAACACATCGGCTTAGAGGGAGGAATAGTTGTGTAGAGGGTAGATAAGTCAAATGTTTTAATGCTATTTGCAGGAGGAGAGAGGCCATGATTGCATGTACTTTTACAGATCTTAAGAGTTCTTCAGAATCCACATCTGATTCACACTACCCGTCGAGTAGCTAGTTTCACAGTAATTCTGAAGCCCGGTTTTGACCGCCGATAGAATACCTGTTAATAATTTAGAAAGAAGTTTCGTGGAACATTTGCAGACGCAGCAATATAGCGCTGTTTGAAAGGACATTTGTGTACATTAGGAATCCAGTAGAGCAATCCAGTTCTTCTTCTTTGGTTGAAATTCCATGGGAACATAAAACAAACTTATGATTGTCCAGGTATATGTAGGGTTGCCAAGTGAATTATCAATACCTAGTTCCTTTATCAAGCAGTCTGTGTAATGTGATATACACACAAACACAATATTGTTAGGGGCCTTGTCGGCGGAGACAATAACATATTTGACCTTCGAAGCAGCAACACTCTATCAAGGAAATCATGATAGGAACCACAAGCTCTGGAATATCAGATCAACGGAGAGATATATATACTCCATATGAAAGTGTTGTTGGAAGGATGCTACATATAAATAAAGAAATTCACAATGGGAAAATTGAAAACATTCATTTTGTCGATAAATTTTGTTTTTAGCACGTCTACTGTCAAGCCAGCATAGCGGTATGTGTGATATTTCTTATTTCACGCTCAATGGGATAGATACGATCAACAAAATCACCACAACCAAAGGATCGGTCTAGTTTTTTTTCGCTTTTCTTGAGAAGCCCCCGTATGAAATCTTCCTCATGCGAATAAAGTAATAGTCGACGAGAAGAGGAGCACAGTTTCTGCCCATACGTATGCTGAATGTTTATTGAAAAACACGTCCATCAAACATAGCAAATATGTTGTGAGAAATTTTTGGCAATGTCAAATGTTCCTAAGACAAGCATGTATATCTACGTTGGCCAGTCTTCTTTTATGAAACACAGCTGGACTAATTCTTCTTATCTATCTTTTAGCTTTGAATAGAGAATAGTTGTGTAGAGGGTGGACAATTCTAATGCGATTGTAGGAAAAGGACCTTATTGTATGCATGTTTTATAATTCGTCAGAATCCACATCTGATTCACATCACCCGCTAAGTAGCTAGTGTCACAGTAACTCCGAAACTCGATTTTAATCGCTAATAGAATATATGTTAATATGGAAAGAGGTTTCGTGGCATGCCCAGCAATATAATGCTGTTTGCAAGGTCGCATTGGGTAATGTAGGGGTCCAGCGGAGGAGCGATATATCCAGCTAAGAACAGTTAAGAACAGTTAAGAAATGTAAGAATCTTAAAGTTATATTTCCAGCTTACGGATTAAGGCTCACGATATTTCGGCCCTTTGGCGAACACATCTCATAGATACTATTAAGATGATCAGTTATTACGTGGCCAGCCAGATCATAGATGAATGAGAAATTTGCACAGGTGTAATCGCAGGTTTAATCGTCAATACTGAGACCCTGCAACATCTTTGTAATTAAATATTTTGGTGGCAATAGGTGTGGTATAGGTATACGAGATTATAGGTACCAACTATCTTTAAAATATGGAGGAATGTTAGATTTTACTGATTTGTGATAAAAAAAATATTGGCTATATCAATGGCATCAAGACCTTTGTTAGCAAAGGACATCTTAGGAAAGGAACGTTTTTCTGTTTCATCTTTCTTAATGCCAAGAGATTTGAAAAGTTTGTGACGGGCCACATCCAAGACGACCGCCGTAAGCCCGTATTTTTACAATTCGGATTTGTAGCTATGCCTATTCGATGAATAAAAAACAATAGGACATTTTGAGAAGCCACCACAAGTCACTTAAAAACCTTACTCCTTAATAAATAAATGTAATACTAATGACTCTGAATTAATCAAAACAAGTAATAAAACTTATTTATAAATTTGTATTCCATATGCAAAATGAACCAATTATGTTCATTATCTAAAAGGCTAGAGCTACTGATAAAGAAATGAACACAATTGTGTATCATAATATAAAAGTGAAACGCGTATATGAATTGCATTGAAGTTAAAATAACAGAGGTCTTAGATAACGATGTAAAAGATATTGAAATCAAACTGTCTAGGTTCATAGCTGGCATTGCACAACTCTTATCAAAGAAGAAACGCGTCGTGCGCACTAAATTAGATACCTACGATTACCATAACCGATGATGGAATATTTATCCCCTAGGATATCACCAACCACGTAGCTAGTGTTTCGGCACTGACATGGTCTATTAGATATGTTCTATTATTGATTTTATCATTTATTATTTTATTATTATAGTCGATCGTAACAGATTTTGCTTGGTATCCGTTTGAAATTATTTGGTTTTTCATCTTTTGACATCGACCGTATCGACCGTATGTGATAAAGGTTATTCCAGAAACGCATCGTGCACACTGAGTTAAATATCTATGTTTTTGTTTGTTAATATATTGTATGCAAAAATTACGGAAAGTTATTTGTTATTCAAAGTTAAGTAGTAATAAACGTTAGTTGTCCTTGGTTTACCATCCATTTATAACATTACATGATATGAAATCGATAGCGAATACCATAGAAAAGGCATTGACAACGATAAAAATAAATAAAAACATTTGAAAGTATAAAAAAAAAATATAGCATACATGTACGGAAAATGAGAAAATTAAACTCAATCTTATTAATATCTTTATGGCTATAAAGATAAATTAGAGGTATACTCACGAAATAGAAGAACAAATCTACAACCTTAATATATAGTTTACTTTGGGGGTGTAGTGAATTAAGTAAAATAGAACGAATTAAATAGCCTTCTAGAAGATCAAATGCTCCAAATATTTCAAACTTCTAGACAAACTAAAACAAAGCTATTCATTGTTGACCCGAACTGTAAAGAATTTGGTACCATAATAATTCCTCTTCCTCTTCCCGTGAAGAGTGTACTCAAGACTGAGTTTAATTACTCAGTGCATGTCCGTACAGTACAGTTAAAATCGAAATTGTATCTACAGTTACAAATAGGGTGGAATACTATTTACATCTGGGACTGCACAGGAAGAGTAATGGAACCTAGCCTTGCCTGTAACTAGCGTACTTCTGGCGGTATGCTATTCCAAGTTGATGATGGTGATGATCTGCTCGTGTATATATTTTCCTGAATGCTGCAATCCATCTAGTTCTACAATAAGATGGGTAGATGTTCTGCACGGATTTCAACTAAATTATGTATGATCTTATACATCAGAACAGTTCTTGCCTTTGCGCACCTTTGCTCAAGGGATTCCCATTTTTAGTTGGAGATTGAAGTCGTTGTAAGCAAATCGTGCAGCTCTTCGTTGTACACAGTTTAGCTGGGATATCTTGTTTTTGTTGAATGGGTCCCATACAGTACTTACTGCTGCTTTAACTACTTTCGGACATGCATGTATGTTACGCCGGAGGAAGCCGATGGTACGATTGGCTTTTGTTGTAATGTTACTGATGTGATTTGCCCAGCTGATGTCATTGGTATTGTGACACCAAGATATTTACTCTCATTTGTTACTTCAAGCACTTGGTTATGCAGTAAATAGTTGTATTCTGTTGGTTTCCGTTTCTTTGAAATATGAAGTATAAAGCATTTATCTGCATTGAATGAGATTTGTCAAATATTTTCCCCCATTTCTCAAGTTGGTGTAGATCTTCTTGAAGCTGCTACTGATCGACGTTGGTGTTGACTACACGATATAGTAGGCAGTCATCGGCAAATAGTCAAGCGTTATATGTAAATGAATCCGGTAGGTCGTTAATAAATACAAGGAAAAGTAAGGGTTACTGCACTGTTCCTTGGGGTACGCCTGAATCAACAGCACAAGTTGATTAGTGTGTGTCTTCTAGAAGTACTTGTTGTTTACAGTATTTAAGAAAGTGTCGCATCTATTGCAAAGTATTTCCCAGAATCCCGTAGTGGTCAAGTTTTAGTAGAAGTCTATTGTGTGGAATTTTGTAAAAAAAGCTTGTAAGAAGTCTAAAAGGATAGCATCGAGTTGCTTCCCCTGAGATTGTGTTTTTGCTAATTCTTGTATTGTTACGGCGAGCTGTGTTTCACAAGATCTTCGTACTCTGAATCCGTGTTGAATGTCGGAAAGTATGTTAAACAATAATGTATATTATAAATAAAAACAAAAGAATCTAATGTCTTTAGTCTGATAGTAATTCATTCTATATGTCAAACTTAATGGGCTTACATTCTTCGTCATCACAATTGATATACAGGAAAATATTTTTCCAATTGTTATCACGATATAAATGAAAAGCAAAAAATTAACACATAAATAAAGGATTTTCAGTTCTATACGACAACTAGATTGGCGTGGTCATGATATAATACGGGAGTTTCATCTTCATCGTCGTTGACGTTGGTGATGTTGTTTTCAGTTCTATGCGACATCTAGGTTCACATGGTCATGATTTAATACGGGAGTTTCATCTTCATCGTCGTTGGCGATGTTGATTTCAGTTTATCGACACAATGTGTTTTTTCACATTTTGACTAATACTTCTTGTTTTTTTTTATTTTTAAGAATACTTCTGTTTTTTCAAATTTTTACGAATATTTCTGATTTATTTTCACATTTTAGTAGTGAGATCTGGGTAAGAATAAATAATTTAACCTTTTGTGGTGTCGACAGTGCGCCTTCTCTTTCAGTTCGATTCGTCTTTGTCTCCAGTTGTTTATGGGAGAGTGTATGTCTTATTTGTGTGGCTTGTGTTTGTTTGAGTATGGCGCATGTTGTGTTGTGTTTTTGTTTTGTTTTGCTTCGTCGTGTGAGATCTGTGTTGCCAGTTTCTCTGGTTTGTCACTTTTTTTTATTGCCCCTTAGGTAGTCTCTAAAGTTTATTTCATGTGTTTATCTCTTTTTGTGATCAATTATTTATAGCTCATTCTTAAATCTTGTCTTCCAGTCCTTCAGCTCTTTATTGTAGACTAACTATATCAACGTATGGACAGCAGTGTTGTCTTAAATAATTTTCTTAGATTTCTTCTTTAATTTAAACAATATTTATTTAGAAAATAATCAGAATATAGAGTACATCAAGCAAAGTAAATACAGACAGGATTCAGAAACATGCAATTTTTGCTTTTATAAATATGTCTCCTAATGCTTTATAGAGTTCTTCTTTTTCATCATTATTTTTTTTGGATAAAAACAGGAATACGGAGTTTTCTTCTAGTCATCTACTCCGCTTACAAAAAATGTGTATTGAACAGCCGCTTTAGGACTGGAATTTTCTGGATCCATTGATATCGTTTTGATTTTGCTTTTATATTAGTAATATAATTTATTAATTTCTGGCAACTTCGATGATCATCGAACACTCTGGCAATACATATTATGCATGATAAACTTGTGTACATTCTTCTGTTATATTAATATTAATATAAAACAGGGATATATATTCGTCTTCATGATTGATAGATGATAAACACATCTTAATTTGGGTTATTTCAGAAAAATCGGGATACATTTTCATTAGTAAAAGAACAATCGCTTCATTTTATGTGGGATGGGTTTAATTGGAAAAAAGGGAGTACATATTTTGCTGACAAATAACCGATAAAATGAATTATATGAATAGGTTTTTTTTCTCACTCCAGATGTACTCCCTTAAAAAATACTTCTACCAAAAGTAACCACGTCTGGATGATGACGCACAACTCCAAGTAATGAAAATTATTATAGATCATTTTATTTTACATGCATTAGAAATGTTCCTCTATACGAAAATCATACCCGTTCATATTTTGTGCAGTTATTGGTGACCGATTCATATATTAGATAAAAATTCAATATAGATGTTTTATATATGTTTTGTTGTGCAATGGAAATGAAACTAGGTTGCTAAGGAAGATGGTTTATGGTGTTTAACGCCCCTTTCAACAATATATCGGTCAGTTTTATTGGTGGAGAACACTGGAATACTCTGAGAAAACCATTGACCTGTCGCAAATCACTGAGAAACTTTATCACATAATGTTGTATCGAGTACACCTAAATTAGAATTTTAGTCATAAGATTAAAATTTGTCGTAAGATAATCTTTGTGAAAAGGACTTTAGAATTGTCGTAAGGTAATCTTAAGTGAAAAAGTTAGGACTATAGTTACGAATTTTTGTGAAAAGGGCTACAGAAGACAGAATTTGGCCAATATCCTGTTCACAGATGAATCCCGTTTCCACTTAGACAGCAGTGATGGCCGATGCAGACGCTGGCGTTATTCAACGTCCATCGTTTGGTGGAGACAGTGTTATGGTATGGGCATGCATGTTAAACAGAATGTGGCATGATACCATTAGTTGTTGTCGCCGGAATTCTGACCGCTATCGGGATGAAATTGTTCAGCTCTATGTTTTTCCGTTCATCCACACTCAGAGCCAACAACGTCACATTCTAACAGGACAACTCTAGACCACATATTGCTCGTGTTGTATGTGTCTAATGTTGATGTGTTACCGTGGCAAGCGGTTTCATCCGATCTTACACTCATTGAGCATGTCTAGGATGAAATGGAAGGACGGTTACTGACGTCATCTGTAAAAGAAGACAGTAACGTTAACGGAAATGGGTCCGGCATTGATCCGTATATGGAACAATATCCCACAAACATTTTTTAACACATTAATTAGATTAATGCATCGCCGTTGCCAAGCCTGCATCAATGCAAATGGTGGACACACACGCTACTGACTTTGTTAATATTCAAACAGACCATTGTGTTCAAAACATCTTCCCAGTGAATTCAAGTGATGTTAAATGTTATTCGTCTAATTATTTGATGAACAATACATTATTTAACACTATACTATACACAATAAATACATTATTTAACAATATACTGTCCACAATAAATAAATGTTGCTTTGATATTGATATTTAATGTAGTTTTTAATAATACCCAGTTTCTTTTTGTCCATTAGTATACTAAGACGACATCTTAATTGTAAATATTCCTGATTTTCTCATGTTTGTAAAACAAATATAATCACTTGGAACGTACACAAAACACGACTCATTTGAAATCTAGGATTTAATAGGCATATATCATTTTCTCGGGAAAGTTTAACACACGCTTTTACAAGTAAACAAAATAGGCGATTAAATTGTTTTTTTTTTGGTCATTATTCATTGAAACTAATGTTTCTCTTGGTTAAGTTGAAGTCATCACATAGAAAGATTTACGGACGCCACCATGAATTGGTTGACCGCTATGGAATACCTGTCTCACAGAAGACCACGGATATGTTACACTTGTAGTAAACACTTCCCTCATTCATGACTTATCACCAACGGGTTAACACGACGGGTGTCACTAGTGGAGCAGGAACTGATTACCCTTCCGGAGCACCTGAGTTCACCCCCGGTTTTTAGTGGGGTTCCTATTACTCGATCTTTAATTTTATATGTATGTTTTGTAGATCTTTGTTTGTCCTTTTGTACTTTTTCTTTTGCCCATTTTGTTGTCTGTTCTTCTTCGATATACGGATTCTGATTACCCCTTTGGTATCTTCAACCTCTTCTTTGATTACCTAGCAATGTAATTATTTGACATCTTAATTAATGTTAATTTAAAATGTTTAATTTTGATGTTTTTGAAATATAGTTATATATATTGATTTAATTTGTACAATAATATTGTAATACCGGTGTGTAAATATGTATGTACTAACAAATACCAACTCATATTATATAGTTATTACTCATAATTAAGCACGAGATCAGGATCAGATACCGATACTCTATGTATAAAATTAACAAACTTATAGATTTCAATAAATAAGGAAAAAAGGAAAAAAAAACTTTAAAATATTCGCCGATTGGTTTATTTAAAAATAATTGCAGATACTTAGTCGACATTTTAACCGTAAATATTCCTGATTTTTCTTATGTTTGTATAACATATATATCACAAGAGACGTACGTTAAACATAGTTAACATTACATTTCGAATTTAAGATTTCAGCATATATATCACTTTAACAAACGCGCTTACAAAAAATATTTGTAATGGTCGTTATGCCAAACAATGTTTAGTTTTTTCTCACCATGGGCTTTTTCTTCAAAAATAATCGGGGCAAGTATAATAACATATATTTTTTGTTAATGCTAGAGCTATTTTTTACCAAAAAGATCAAGAAATTTCTTTCACAAAAAAACATATAATATTAGAACTGATTCAACTTCTATTTATTGTAACAAGATCTAAACAATCATTTACTATGGAAAGGAAATGAAAAATTGTATTTCATCCGAACAAATCCCACCCGAGATATAAAAAACGATCAAATATAATTACATTTTTCATGATCACACACATTCGAGTGACATTTGATTCAACGAAATATCTTGGTCAGACAAGATTTGAACTTTAAAAGCCTTTTAATGAAACAAGGTCTACACGAAGACCAAGAACAAGTCGTTTTCTTTTAAGGAACAAACATATATAGATATTTAGTTTGTGTTGCATAGAAATTACTACAAAAAGGCCGAAATGGTCAAATTCAGAGTTGTCAGATTAGCCACAAACGTACACCGATAGACACGAAATAAGTAAGGAGTATCTCAGAGTAAGGAGTATCTCAGAGTAAGGAGTATCGCAGAGTAAGGAGTATCTCCTCCACTAAGCGCACTCGTTTTGCAAATTGTAGAATGTTACTGACAATTTTCAGACGTAAACTGAAAATGAACATGTTATGAAGGTAACATTAAATAGATATTACTTGTTTTTAATAAGTAAGAACCAACAGACAATATATGAATAAACTGAAGAAAACAAATACCATATTGACCCACAATCTAATCCAAAAATTGTATAAACAGAGACAAAATCGATACTTCTAATATACATACATGTATACATGACCGTGAACACTAATATACATCCATGTATACATGACCGTGGACACTAATATACATACATGTATACATGACCGTGGATACTAATATACATACATGTATACATGACCGTGGACACTAATATACATACATGTATACATGACCGTGGATACTAATATACATACATGTATACATGACCGTGAACACTAATATACATCCATGTATACATGACCGTGGACACTAATATACATACATGTATACATGACCGTGGATACTAATATACATACATGTATACATGACCGTGGATACTAATATACATACATGTATACATGACCGTGGACACTAATATACATACATGTATGCATGACCGTGGACACTAATATACATACATGTATACATGATCGTGGACACTAATATACATACATGTATACATGACCGTGGACACTAATATACATACATGTATACATGACCGTGGACACTAATATACATACATGTATACATGACCGTGGATACTAATATACATACATGTATACATGACCGTGGACACTAATATACATACATGTATACATGACCGTGGACACTAATATACATACATGTATACATGATCGTGGACACTAATATACATACATGTATATATGATCGTGGACACTAATATACATACATGTATACATGACCGTGGACACTAATATACATACATGTATACATGACAGTGGACACTAATATACATACATGTATACATGACCGTGGACACTAATATACATACATGTATACATGATCGTGGACACTAATATACATACATGTATACATGACCGTGGATACTAATATACATACATGTATACATGACCGTGGATACTAATATACATACATGTATACATGACCGTGGATACTAATATACATACATGTATACATGATCGTGGACACTAATATACATACATGTATACATGACCGTGGACACTAATATACATACATGTATACATGACCGTGGACACTAATATACATACATGTATACATGACAGTGGACACTAATATACATACATGTATACATGACCGTGGACACTAATATACATACATGTATACATGATCGTGGACACTAATATACATACATGTATACATGACCGTGGATACTAATATACATACATGTATACATGACCGTGGATACTAATATACATACATGTATACATGACCGTGGATACTAATATACATACATGTATACATGACCGTGGACACTAATATACATACATGTATACATGATCGTGGACACTAATATACATACATGTATATATGACCGTGGATACTAATATACATACATGTATACATGACCGTGGATACTAATATACATACATGTATACATGACCGTGGACACTAATATACATACATGTATACATGATCGTGGACACTAATATACATACATGTATACATGACCGTGGATACTAATATACATACATGTATACATGATCGTGGACACTAATATACATACATGTATACATGACCGTGGATACTAATATACATACATGTATACATGACCGTGGACACTAATATACATACATGTATACATGACCGTGGACACTAATATACATACATGTATACATGACCGTGGACACTAATATACATACATGTATACATGACCGTGGACACTAATATACATACATGTATACATGACCGTGGACACTAATATACATACATGTATACATGACCGTGGACACTAATATACATACATGTATACATGACCGTGGACACTAATATACATACATGTATACATGATCGTGGACACTAATATACATACATGTATACATGACCGTGGACACTAATATACATACATGTATACATGACCGTGGACACTAATATACATACATGTATACATGACCGTGGATACTAATATACATACATGTATACATGACCGTGGACACTAATATACATACATGTATACATGATCGTGGACACTAATATACATACATGTATACATGACCGTGGATACTAATATACATACATGTATACATGACCGTGGACACTAATATACATACATGTATACATGACCGTGGACACTAATATACATACATGTATACATGATCGTGGACACTAATATACATACATGTATATATGACCGTGGACACTAATATACATACATGTATACATGACCGTGGATACTAATATACATACATGTATACATGACCGTGAACACTAATATACATACATGTATACATGACCGTGGATACTAATATACATACATGTATACATGATCGTGGACACTAATATACATACATGTATACATGACCGTGGATACTAATATACATACATGTATACATGACCGTGGATACTAATATACATACATGTATACATGACCGTGGACACTAATATACATACATGTATACATGATCGTGGACACTAATATACATACATGTATACATGACCGTGGACACTAATATACATACATGTATACATGACCGTGGACACTAATATACATACATGTATACATGATCGTGGACACTAATATACATACATGTATACATGACCGTGGATACTAATATACATACATGTATACATGATCGTGGACACTAATATACATACATGTATACATGACCGTGGATACTAATATACATACATGTATACATGATCGTGGACACTAATATACATACATGTATACATGACCGTGGACACTAATATACATACATGTATACATGATCGTGGACACTAATATACATACATGTATACATGACCGTGGACACTAATATACATACATGTATACATGACCGTGGATACTAATATACATACATGTATACATGACCGTGGACACTAATATACATACATGTATACATGATCGTGGACACTAATATACATACATGTATACATGACCGTGGACACTAATATACATACATGTATACATGACCGTGGACACTAATATACATACATGTATACATGACCGTGGACACTAATATACATACATGTATACATGACCGTGGACACTAATATACATACATGTATACATGATCGTGGACACTAATATACATACATGTATACATGACCGTGGATACTAATATACATACATGTATACATGATCGTGGACACTAATATACATACATGTATACATGACCGTGGATACTAATATACATACATGTATACATGATCGTGGACACTAATATACATACATGTATACATGACCGTGGACACTAATATACATACATGTATACATGATCGTGGACACTAATATACATACATGTATACATGACCGTGGACACTAATATACATACATGTATACATGACCGTGAATACTAATATACATACATGTATACATGACCGTGGACACTAATATACATACATGTATACATGATCGTGGACACTAATATACATACATGTATACATGACCGTGGACACTAATATACATACATGTATACATGACCGTGGACACTAATATACATACATGTATACATGACCGTGGATACTAATATACATACATGTATACATGACCGTGAAAATTAATATACATACATGTATACATGACCGTGGATACTAATATACATACATGTATGCATGACCGTGGACACTAATATACATACATGTATACATGATCGTGGACACTAATATACATACATGTATACATGACCGTGGACACTAATATACATACATGTATACATGACCGTGGACACTAATATACATACATGTATACATGACCGTGGACAAACTGGTTTTATGCGCCCAAACCTCACTATTAGTGCAATGATATGGCCATACAGGGGCTACCTATGAATAAAATGTCAGAGTTTACGTTAAAGAACATTAAGTTTTAATCACAAACATGCTTCCTTTTACAATTCATGTCAGAATTGTTTGACACGATGTATCTGACATTAAAATGTTACATGCCAGACCATCTCTCATGATATTAAGACTATCAATGGAAGTTAAGCTAACTTAATGTTCACATATATAAACAATATGTCAAGTTACATTTTGTAGTCCTATGCATGGTAGCTCTAACAGCATTGCTTACTGTTTTTGGATTATAGACAATGTAACTAGACACGAGGAAGCTAGTGAAGACAACGGCACATCGTGTCTTACTGAAAGAGTATAGCAATGATAACGTAAAACAATGTAAAAGTGTCATGACTATGTACGCTGAAGAGATATCAAATAATGATTGCATTGCCAGGTGTCGAGTACAGGGAGTCGTAAATCGAAGACTATCAGTATGGTGTAAATATATCATACCTCGATGTTTTTTTATATAGCAATGTTTATATCACTGTATTATAAATAAATGTATAAACATATATGTGTATATATTTGATGTTGCATTTTATGTATTAAATTCAGACTGTTATTTTAATACTTTTAATTAACAAAGGTATTACAAATAACCAACAATTTAGCACTATCACCACAATAAATCCGTGTCCAGTATATCATAACAGTAACGAGTAACAGATAAAGAGGCATCATAAAAAGTAAGTCACGCATTTTTCATATAAGAAGAAATACTGATTCCTGATATAGTAATATTCCTTTTTTTTTTTTTTTTTTTTTTTTTTTTATATATATATCGAAATATTTAAGCAACCATAATCAATATAAATGATCTATATGTAGCTCCCTGAACCGATTTGTAAAATAATCTACATGTAACTTTAAAACAACCAGCTATATAATTTACCAGTTTCAACTGGCAAAGATTTTAAAGAGTTAATATAAAATGTGTGTTACCTACATGTACAACAGTGATAGGTTTGATTGATTGATTGATTGGTGTTAACGCCATCTTTAGCAATAATTCAGCTATATCGTAGCGTATATAAACTTTAGTGTTAACGTAGACACCAACCAAACCCTTAAAAATAACAAATATTGTTAACAATAATATAATAATTGATGGGTTTTCTAATTAAGTAATAAAAGAAAGAAAGAAATTGTTTTGGAGGAGGTGTTCTCGTATACACATCGCTGGTTATATGTTTGAAACCTATAAACTATCTAAGCTTTGCGACATGAGAGATAATATCGTATATTATTACAAATTTTAAAATTTTAATATGTGCTGCTTTACAGACCCCCTGTATCTGTGACTGCATTTTGAGAAAACTTTGAATATTGTCCAATTTAGATACATTCATAGACTCTGAAGTAACTCTGAAGGCCTTAATAAATATAAAAATACCGTGAGTACTGAAGAGATATTATATGAGAGAAGTTTGGCTAAATAAAAATGCTGACATTAATAAACTAAAATATTGGAATTCCAATGGGAGCAATCCCTGCAAAGATGTAAATGAAATGTCTAATAGAATTACACACACATATCTTCAGATGGTAACGAGATACATCCCCTCAGAATTGCTAAGAATAAGGTTATCTGATAAACATTAGCCAGGGGAAACCAATCTCATCAATATTTACAAATTTCAAATCGCAACGAAAAAAAGTTCACAATATGAATAAATATGCCCACGAACAATTATTCCTCAGTGCAAATGAACTAGTAAAAAACTAGAAACCTTATTGGTCATTAGTTAAACGACTGATGAAGGGAAAAGGAAATGTTACACTATGCCCCCTCCCGCTCCCCCCGACGAATCAACAAGGGAATTATTATATACAGATAAGGCAAAGACCGATCTTCTAATCCAATATTTTTGCTCTATTACATGTATTAATGATTCTAATAGAGAGACTCCAAATGTACTCCCGCGAACAAATGCTATATTATCAAATATAGATGTGAACGTTGGCGATGTGAAGGCCATTCCACAAAGTCTGAGAGATGGTGGTAGTAGCCAACAAATGCTAAAGGCAACATCTGAAACTATGTGTATACCCCTGAGTATTCTGTTTAGGCATTCTTTACGGATCTGTACATTCCCATACACACCTTCTTTTTAAAAAGGATGACAAACGCAGTCCCTCAAATAATAGGAGGGCCTGAGTGGCTCAATGAGTTAGGTAGTTGGATTACCAACTCATATAAGTCTACCACCAATACGGCGTGGGTTCGTGCCCGGCTTTGTAAATTACAAAAAGGGTGCACTCGACTCGCAGCCGCAAGTGATAAATTTTAACAGTGCTTGCTCATGGTCGGTGGTTCTCTCCAGGTACTCTTGCTTCTTTCACCACTACAACTGGTCGTCATGAAATAGCTGAAATATTGCTGAAAGTGGCATTAAACATCAAAATCAAATCAAATTAAATAATAGGCTTAGGTATATTTAGAAAGTGCTGTAACGTGTAGTATATAAATATATCTACAATTATATTATTAAGCATTCATTATTGTATTCATATCAAGCTGTGTTTTACCTGGACATTCCACTGTCTACCAATTACTTGAAATTTACCATAATATTTGTAAAAAATTAGATGATGGATTATTATCTATTATTATATTTTGGGATGTATATCATATGTTAATTGATGACTATGTCAGTGATAGAAAGCAAAAGGTTTTTGTAATTAATGGATGTTCAAATCCCAATACTGTCTAACCTGGCGTTCACCAGGGAAAAGTGGTCTATCCTAAAAAGAGAAAGATCTTGTTATCTCAACTAGTACCACATCTAGATCTACGATTTAATGGGTGAACTGGTTAAAATTGTAAAGCAAAACCATACACATCTGGGATTCACTTTTGTATCTGGCGAAAATTCAAACTGGATAATGTTCTCACAAGAATAAATTTGTGAGGATTGGGATGGGTGTTTGAACAAGAAGTAGCAGCACTCAAAAAGGTTCAATCTAGAATCGGCTAGAATAGTTTCAGGACTAAAAACATTTGCAAGTAAAGATTCTGAAACAGAATGGGAACCTTTGTCTTGTGGACGTTAATATCGCAGGCTGACTACCATTTATATAATGAAAAATAATTATGTTTTTAATATTTGTGTAATTGTTTACCTCCTACAATAACAAGTACAAATGATTATAATCTCCGAAACGATGAAAATTACACAATACCAAGAATTAGACTCAAAATGTCAGTAGTGGTTTTTGTATAACTATGCGGCATATGACGTCACACATTTTATTGTGTTTCTATTGTTAAATGGAATGTGAGAAATGTCGTGCCGCTGAACTAGATCTAAGACAGAGTACAATAGTGTGTTTTTGCTGGCTATCACACAATAGGGCTATTGTTATACCCATTGTTCTCAGGAATGTGCTCCGCAAATTCTTCAGTGTCATTTATATTCATAAATATTAAACCACACATAGGACAAGGTACATTAAATTACAGGCGAACCCCCCCCCCCCCCCCCCCCCCCAACACACATTATAACGTAGTTAAAGACAAGGAGATTAAATTTGTTTTGTCACCGATAAATGAAATGGAAATCTCCATCCGATAAAGATATATTATAACACTCAGCAAACTTATTCTAAATTACAGCCAAAAACGAATTTAACCTTGATTAGATGAAAAAGAAAAAATACAGTCTCTATGATACTTTAGATTTTGTTAACCAAATTATAAATGCATGAATAAATTTCACAACGGGGTGAAAATTAAATCTGAACGTCTTGAAAAATGTATCTTTAGCAATCTGTTAAACCATGTTTGTTTATAAAATTTGAATCTATGTAGTTCGAAATTTTTACAAAATTTGTAACTGCTTCCTAAACATTATAAAAAAAAAGATATTTCAGTAAAAACTTTTATCATTATAGTTGAAGCTTCCAATTAAATCTTTTCATTCTTGTCAAAACAGTTGCATAGATTTATTTTTCAAAATTCCAGCTTTCTAAAAACGATTTGTAACGCTACTCGATTTCACAGAAGTCTCATGATCGAATTCATTACAACGGATCAAATATTGGCTCTTAAGGAGAAACTAACACCATACAAACGTTATGTTCATTTCTTGGCACACACTCAACTCGATACAGTACGGAAACTACAAATATGAGTGACCTCACTGAGTGATACCACTGCTTGCAAATACTATGATGTTCAAACTTTGGAATTTTAGACAGAAACGGTATTCGTTCATGCACATCTGCAGGTTGTGTACTACAACTGTGTAAAGTTTCATAAAAATTCAGTAAGCCGTTTAGTACAAGTTGCGCTTACAAGGTACATGCCCCCCTTTCGTGAAAGCATAAGTTGAATTTTCACCCCTTTGAAATTTTGGACAGCAACCATATTCCTTCATGCACATCTGCAGGTAGTGTACTACAACTGTGTAATGTTTCACAAAACTCCAATAAGCCGTTTAGGAGGAGTTGCACTTACAAGGTACACGACCTCCCTTTTCGTGAAAGTATAAGTTGAATTATCTCCCCTTCTAAATTTTAGACAGCAACGGTATTCCTTCATGCACATCTGCAGGTTGTGTACTATAACTGTGTAAAGTTTCATAAAAATTCAATAAGCAGTATAGGAGGAGTTACGCTTACAAGGTACACGACCCTCCTTTTCGTAAAAGTATAGGTTGAATTATCTCCCCTTCTAAATTTTAGACAGCAACGGTATTCCTTCATGCACATCTGCAGGTAGTGTACTACAACTGTGTAAAGTTTCATAAAAATTCAATAAGCAGTTTAGTAGGAGTTGCGCTTACAAGGTACATGCCCTCCTTTTTCGTGAAAGTATAAGTTAAATTATCTCCCTTTTTAAATTTTGGACAGCAACCATATTCCTTCATGCACATCTGCAGGTAGTGTACTACAAATGTGTAAAGTTTCATAAAAATCCAATAAGTCGCTTAGGAGGAGTTGCGCTTACAATGTACATGGACGGACGGACAGACGGACGGATGGACGAACAGGGTGATTCCTATATACCCCCAAAACTTTGGTTGCGGGGGTATAAAGACCAATATTACGCACTTTTCCGACATGCTACCACTGCGTATTGAACTCAGTTTACATCTATTGGACGAGGAATAAAGACGAAAGATTGTAAGTCACGTGAAGGTGACAATATATAAAGGCTATAAATAAAATAGTTTGAACAGAGGTGGATTTGGAACGAGAGAAATTTTAACAAAACTGGCTTATTCGGTCATAAGTAAGGAAGTACTGATATTATGTCGCCAGATTAAAGAGAGCAGATGCATAGATTGTCAGTATGGTCATCCAAATCAACTTCGCCACGAATTTGTCACGGAAACATCGCATAACATATGTACTTTCTACTTTGACGAAGCTATAAAGTGTGTAGAACTGAAGAATATTCGCAGTCAGTTTAAAAAGTATGCATTGGAGTCGGACGTTCTAAAATCATATATTGAGGATTTCAAAATGAATTTTAAATGGGCTAGAAGAAGACGAAATGGTAGAGGAAATCAGAGATTCGGTAGAAATATTATCTATACTTGACTTGTAAATATTGTAACTGTATCATGACCAGTTAAGAGGAATTAGTAAAAAAATGTATATACAAATCCATCCCAACCGGGGGCGTAACTTGCCAAGTCAAGACAAATTCGTACGGACGGAGTGTCGGAATTTAATAATAAGATGGTTGAAATCTTTATTGGAAAACACATCTATCATCACGTGACCATGAATGAAGCGAAACTAATTATGTAGAGATATTTAATCGAACTCAAAAGACAATGATCTACAGATATCTGAACCGCAATAAAACCCGAACATATCTTGACGTTCTCCCAAAGTTGGTAGAAACCTCATCGATTCTCCAGCTATATTGGAATGTACATATAAATTGCTCAGTTACGTTGTTTTATTGCTATCTCGGATGAAGATGTCAGTTAAAGCTAGTCCAAAATCCAGACAAGTTGAGTGGAGCGTCGAAGCAGGTTTTAAATTTCGACGGTTTATTGTCCGGGTAATAGTCTAGATTCTTCGAATTGTCAGGTGTCTACGACTAAATAAAAGTTCCTACATGTTTTTGACGTCCGCTTCATCGACCCAACTATTAAAACGATCGGAATATCCAGTCCATTTCACGAGCACTTCAGTTCGATTATTACGTATGATTGTTTCAACCTCCCAAAGCGTATCTTCTGATTTATCCACCGCTTGTAACTCTGCCTAGTAAACATTGGCTTTTATGTCGCTTTCCAACAAATCGACCAATTTGTACATATGGATGCCCTGCATCTGGAAACGTCTCTTTGCTTTAAATACCTCATAGGACCACTGCTCGTTGTAAGCACGAATAAACACTTGTTGATGAGATATCCGAACCAATTGTCCAATTTTGAATCTAGTCTCTTTCTTTTCTTTTTTTTTTTTTAACATTTTTTAACAGTTTCGGTTTTAGATACATATACTCGTTCACATCCCTAGGAGCAATATTGTTTAGTGATCCATGAGGAGGTCATCGTTACTTTCGTTTGCAGCGAGGCGGTGTCTGGTGACAGTTGTACCAAGAACCCCTGGAATTTTCAGAATTACAACTCGAGTCAAATAAGTGTGAGTGTGGACGGCGCACCCGTCAATGGTGGACCTATGCAGATTAGCTACGACTCAACGAATGGATATACTATAACACGTGTATTGACCAATTTGTTGGAATCGACGAAGAAATGGTTAAACGACGAGGGAGTGGGTTTGGACAGAGACGATATAGCGGGTGGTTGCGCTCTATACGCATTCGACACACAACCGGATTTTGATGGAAATGGATACTAATCTCTAAGAAAGCATGGGAACGTCAGAATCGATGCTCATTTCAATACGGCTTTACCACACACTGTCAACTGCATCGTCTTGGCCGAGAAACAAGGATATTTCGAAATTCATCAGAGCCGCGACGTCATCATACATTTGAAATGACTACCAGCTCGTTACAATGTATCGTGCGATGTGATCCTACATTGTTCAACAGTGTAGTGGGAATATTTGCTGCAGATGAATTACCTAAACGAATGCAATCCTTTCCAGTCGCTTTCATAGTCAACACAGATAAAAGGATTGATCCGGGAAGACATTGGGTGGTCTTTTACGTATCGTTCAGAACCAAAGGAGAGTTTTTCGACAGTTAAGGTAACTCACCCTCCTACTATTCGAACGCGTTTCAAAACTTCTTCGACAGAAATGGACTAAAATTGATGTACAACGACAAAAAGACTACAGGGTTACGATTCGAGCGTGTGCGGACAGTACTGCGTCTACTAATTAATGCAGAGATGTAGGGGAATGGAAATGAAATCCGTCGTCGAACCATTTACACAAAACTACGCCAACAACGACCAATTCGTATTCTCCTATGTGAACTGCGCATTTCCATACTGTGTGAATCATTTGAAAGAATAACTTTAAATAATGAGAGGTATGAAGTAACACAGTTACTTTTGCAAGATGACTTCAACCGAGGAGAAACCTACTTTATTACAGTTCGAAACACCATCTTCGTTCATGGTTTGTGGGCCCACGAATTCGTCAAGAGGATGCTAGAGAATGCACGTCTCCATGTTCAAAAAAACATCTCATGTTCGTATTGTACTGTTAGCGTTACAAATCGTTTCTAGAAAGCTGGAGTTTTGAAAAATAAGTCTATTCATATCAACTGTTTGGACAAGAATGAAAACAAATAATTGGAAGCTTCAACTATAATGATAAACGTTGTTACTGAGATATCTTTTTTTCTATAATGTTTAGGAAGCAGTTACACATTTTGTCAAAATTTCGAATTACATAGATTCAAATTGTATAAGCAAACATGGTTTAACATATTGCTAAAAGATACATTTCTCGTTGTGAAATTTATTCATGCATTTATATTTTGGTTAGCAAAATCTAAAGTATTATAGAGATTGTATTTTTCTTTTTCATCGCATCAAGGTTAAGTTCGTTTTTGGCTGTAATTTAGAATAAGCTTGCTGGCGTGTTATGTTATATTTTTATCGAATGGAGATTTTCATTTCATTTATTGGTGACAAAACAAATTTAATTTCCATATCCATAATTACATTATAATAGGGGGTTTCGCCTGTCATTTAATCTACTTGACCTTTGAGTGGTTTAATATTTATGAATATAAATGACACTGACGAATTTGCGGAGCACATTCCAGACAACACTAGGTATAACAATAGCCCTATTGTGTGGTAGCCAGCAAAAACACACTATTGTACTCTGTCGTAGATCTAGTTCAGCGGCACGACATTTCATCACATTCCATTTAACAATAGAAACACAATAGACTTTGTGACGTCATATGCCGCATAGTCATACAAAAACCACTACTAATGTCTATGCAGTCCATTATGCTGCTGAAACAGTTCTGGAATATAAATAAGTATTAGAAATAGCTCAAATATATCATGTTATAAGTCTAGAATGCAAGAAAATACCTTTAATATCTTCCGAGTATTATAGTGAAGGATCAAGAAAACTAAGCAAACATCTGGTCAACATCAACTTATTTCCCATGATTCACTATGTTGTGTTAAATATTATCTATATTTGTGTATATGCTTGATTTGTTGTCATTATTATATGTGTACTAATTGTAGGGAAATGACAGTTCATTGTGTTTGTCCAATCCCATTACAGATGTATTTGCAATAAAATAATATTTAACTATTAAACTAATGAGAAAGTGATTCATGAATTCAACTTGACCATTAAGTAGCATAGAAAAACACTAAGTGTTCTGAGAAAAACATGTTACAAAAAATGTCTTCATCAATTTTTATTTGTTTCTGACTGCGTTCGTCATGTTAATCAAAGCAGAAATAAAACATACAAATGATTCACTTTAAATTACTTAGAAAGACCTTAATGGATTAACTGGTTTGTTAACTTTTTCAACAATATTGTTGTAATATGGTGGCAGTCAGTATCATTGACGAAGGATTAAGACTCTGATCTGCCACAGCTAAAGTCAAACCACTGACGTGCCACGACTAAAATCAAACCACAGACATACCACAACAAAAATAAAACAACTGACCTACCACAACTAAAATAAAATCACTGACTTGCCACAACTAAAATAAAACCACTGACCTGTCACAACTAAAATAAAACAACTGACCTACCACAACTAAAATAAAACAATTGACCTGCCACAACTAAAATAAAACAATTGAACTACGAAAACTAAAATAAAACAACAGACCTATCACAACTAAAATAAAACAACAGACATACCACAACTAAAATGAAATCACTGACTTACGACAACTAAAATAAAACAACTGACCCGCCACAACTAAGATAAAACAACTGATCTGCCACAACTAAAATAAAACCACCGACCTGCCACAACTAAAACAAAACAACTGACCTGCCACAACTAACATAAAACCAATGACCTGTCACAACTAAAATAAAACCACTGTCTAGCCACGACAAAAATAAAACAATTGACCTGCCACAGCTAAAATAAAACAATTGACCTACTACAAAACAAAATAAAACTACTGAACTACCACAACTAGCATAAAACCACTGTCCTGCCATGACTAAAATAAAACAACTGACCGACCACAACAAAAATAAAACAACTGACCTACGAAAACTAAAATAAAACCACAGACCTACCACAACTAAAATGAAATCACTGACCTACCAAAACTAAAATAAAATCACAGATCTGCCACAACTAAAATAAAGCCACTGATCTGCCACAACTAAAATAAAACCACAGATCTACGACAACTAAAATCAAACCAAATCCCTATCACAACTAAAATGAAATCACTGACCTGCCAAAACTAAAATGAAATCACAGACCTGCCAAAACTAAAATAAAGCCACTGATCTACGACAACTAAATTCAAACCAAATGCCTGCCACAACTTAAATAAAACAATTTACCTACCAAAACTAAAATAAAACCACTGACCTTCCACAACTTAGATGAAATAAATGACCTGCCACAACTAAAATAAAACCACACACCTGCCACGACTAAAATAAAACAAGAGACCTGCCACGACTAAAATAAAGCAACTGATATGCCACAATTAAATAAAACAACAGACCTGCCACAACTAAAATAAAGCCACTGACATACCACTACTAAAATAAAACCACAGATCTACGACAACTAAAATAAAACCAAATGCCTGCCACAACTAAAATGAAATCACTGACCTGCCAAATCTAAAATATAATCACAGACCTGCCACAACTAAAATAAAGCCACTGACCTGCCACAACTAAAATAAAACCACATATCTACGACAACTAAAATAAAACCACTGACCTACCACAACTAAAATAAAACAACTGACCTACCACAACTAAAATAAAACAACTGACCTGCCACAACTAAAAAACAACAACTGACCTACCACAACTTAAATAAAACCACTGTCCAGCCACGACTAAAATAAAACAACAGACCTATCACAACTAAAATAAAACAACAGACCTACCACAACTAAAATGAAATCACTGACCTACGACAACTAAAATAAAACAATTGACCTCCCACAACTAACATAAAACAACTGACCTGTCACAACTAATATAAAACCACCGACCTGCCACAACTAAAACAAAACTACTGACCTGCCACAGCTAAAATAAAACCGCTGACATACCACAACTAAAATAAAACAATTGACATGCCACAATTAAAATTAAACCACTGACCTGCCACAATTAAAATTAAACCACTGACCTCCCACAATTAAGATAAAACAACTGACCTGCCACAACTAAAATAAAACCACAGATCTACAACAACTAAAATCAAACCAAATGCCTGCCACGACTAAAATAAAACCACTGACCTGCCACAACTTAAATAAAACAATTGACCTATCACAACTAACATAAAACAATAGACCTGGCACAACTAAAATAAAGCCACTGACCTTCCACAACTAAAATGAAATCACTGACCTGCCACAATTAAACAAAACAACAGACCTGTCACAACAAAAATAAAGCCACTGCCATACCACTACTAAAATAAAACCACAGATCTACGACAATTAAAATAAAACTTCACAACTGTCACGACTAAAATAAAACCACTGACCTGCTACAACTAAAATAAAACCACTGACCTACCACAACTAAAATAAAACAATAGACCTACCATAACTGAAATAAAATCACTGACCTACCACAACTAAAATAAAACAGCTGACCTGCCAAAACTAATATAAAACAATTGACCTACCACGACTAAAATAAAACAACTGACCTACCACAACTAAAATAAAATCACTGACCTACGACAACTAAAATAAAACAATTGACCTGCCACAACTAAAATAAAACAACTGACCTCCCACAACTAAGATAAAACAACTGACCTGCCACAACTAAAATAAAACCCCCGATCTGCCACAACTAAAATAAAACTACTGACCTGCCACAACTAAAATTAAACCACTGACCTGCCACAACTAATATAAAACGATTGACCTACGACAGCTAAAATAAAACAACTGACCTACCTCAACTAAAATATAACCACAGTCCAACCTCGACTAAAATAAAACAACAGACATACAACTAAAATAAAACAATTGACCTACCAAAAGTAAAATAAATCCACTGTCCTGCCACGACTAAATAAAACAACAGACCTAACACAACTAAAATAAAACAATTGACCTACCACAACTAAAATAAAACCACTGACCTGCCACAACTAAAATAAACCACTGGCCTGCCACAACTAAGATAAAACAACTGACCTACCACAACTAAAATAAAATCACTGACCTGCCGCAACTAAAATAAAACAACTGACCTGCCACAACTAAGATAAAACGATTGACTTACGACAACTAAAATAAAAGAACTGACCTACCTCAACTAAAATAAAACCACAGTCCAGCCACGACTAAAATAAAACAACAGACCTACCATGAATAAAATAAAACAACTGACCTACCACAACTAAAATAAAATCACTGACCTGCCGCAACTAAAATAAAACAACTGACAAGCCACAACTAAGATCAAACTACTGACCTGCCACAACTAAAATAAAACGATTGACCTACCTCAGTTAAAATAAAACCACAGTCCAGCCTCGACTAAAATAAAACAACAGACATACAACTAAAATAAAACAATTGACCTACCACAACTAAAATAAAACCACTGGCCTGTCACAACTAAAATAAAACAACTGACCTACCATGACTAAAATAAAACAACTTACCTACCACAACTACAATAAAACAATTGACCTGCCACAACTAAGATAAAACAACTGATCTGCCACAACTAAAATAAAACCACCGACCTGCCACAACTAAAACAAAACCACTGACCTGCCACAACTAACATAAAACCAATGACCTGTCACAACTAAAATAAAACCACTGTCTAGCCACGACAAAAATAAAACAATTGACCTGCCACAGCTAAAATAAAACAATTGACCTACTACAAAACAAAATAAAACTACTGAACTACCACAACTAGCATAAAACCACTGTCCTGCCACGACTAAAATAAAACAACTGACCGACCACAACAAAAATAAAACAACTGACCTACGAAAACTAAAATAAAACCACAGACCTACCACAACTAAAATGAAATCACTGACCTACCAAAACTAAAATAAAATCACAGATCTGCCACAACTAAAATAAAGCCACTGATCTGCCACAACTAAAATAAAACCACAGATCTACGACAACTAAAATCAAACCAAATCCCTATCACAACTAAAATGAAATCACTGACCTGCCAAAACTAAAATGAAATCACAGACCTGCCAAAACTAAAATAAAGCCACTGATCTACGACAACTAAATTCAAACCAAATGCCTGCCACAACTTAAATAAAACAATTTACCTACCAAAACTAAAATAAAACCACTGACCTTCCACAACTTAGATGAAATAAATGACCTGCCACAACTAAAATAAAACCACACACCTGCCACGACTAAAATAAAACAAGAGACCTGCCACGACTAAAATAAAGCAACTGATATGCCACAATTAAATAAAACAACAGACCTGCCACAACTAAAATAAAGCCACTGACATACCACTACTAAAATAAAACCACAGATCTACGACAACTAAAATAAAACCAAATGCCTGCCACAACTAAAATGAAATCACTGACCTGCCAAAACTAAAATATAATCACAGACCTGCCACAACTAAAATAAAGCCACTGACCTGCCACAACTAAAATAAAACCACATATCTACGACAACTAAAATAAAACCACTGACCTACCACAACTAAAATAAAACAACTGACCTACCACAACTAAAATAAAACAACTGACCTGCCACAACTAAAAAACAACAACTGACCTACCACAACTTAAATAAAACCACTGTCCAGCCACGACTAAAATAAAACAACAGACCTACCACAACTAAAATGAAATCACTGACCTACGACAACTAAAATAAAACAATTGACCTATCACAACTAACATAAAACAATAGACCTGGCACAACTAAAATAAAGCCACTGACCTTCCACAACTAAAATGAAATCACTGACCTGCCACAATTAAACAAAACAACAGACCTGTCACAACAAAAATAAAGCCACTGCCATACCACTACTAAAATAAAACCACAGATCTACGACAATTAAAATAAAACTTCACAACTGTCACGACTAAAATAAAACCACTGACCTGCTACAACTAAAATAAAACCACTGACCTACCACAACTAAAATAAAACAATAGACCTACCATAACTGAAATAAAATCACTGACCTACCACAACTAAAATAAAACAGCTGACCTGCCAAAACTAATATAAAACAATTGACCTACCACGACTAAAATAAAACAACTGACCTACCACAACTAAAATAAAATCACTGACCTACGACAACTAAAATAAAACAATTGACCTGCCACAACTAAAATAAAACAACTGACCTCCCACAACTAAGATAAAACAACTGACCTGCCACAACTAAAATAAAACCCCCGACCTGCCACAACTAAAATAAAACTACTGACCTGCCACAACTAAAATTAAACCACTGACCTGCCACAACTAATATAAAACGATTGACCTACGACAGCTAAAATAAAACAACTGACCTACCTCAACTAAAATATAACCACAGTCCAACCTCGACTAAAATAAAACAACAGACATACAACTAAAATAAAACAATTGACCTACCAAAAGTAAAATAAATCCACTGTCCTGCCACGACTAAATAAAACAACAGACCTAACACAACTAAAATAAAACAATTGACCTACCACAACTAAAATAAAACCACTGACCTGCCACAACTAAAATAAACCACTGGCCTGCCACAACTAAGATAAAACAACTGACCTACCACAACTAAAATAAAATCACTGACCTGCCGCAACTAAAATAAAACAACTGACCTGCCACAACTAAGATAAAACGATTGACTTACGACAACTAAAATAAAAGAACTGACCTACCTCAACTAAAATAAAACCACAGTCCAGCCACGACTAAAATAAAACAACAGACCTACCATGAATAAAATAAAACAACTGACCTACCACAACTAAAATAAAATCACTGACCTGCCGCAACTAAAATAAAACAACTGACAAGCCACAACTAAGATCAAACTACTGACCTGCCACAACTAAAATAAAACGATTGACCTACCTCAGTTAAAATAAAACCACAGTCCAGCCTCGACTAAAATAAAACAACAGACATACAACTAAAATAAAACAATTGACCTACCACAACTAAAATAAAACCACTGGCCTGTCACAACTAAAATAAAACAACTGACCTACCATGACTAAAATAAAACAACTTACCTACCACAACTACAATAAAACAATTGACCTGCCACAACTAAGATAAAACAACTGATCTGCCACAACTAAAATAAAACCACCGACCTGCCACAACTAAAACAAAACCACTGACCTGCCACAACTAACATAAAACCAATGACCTGTCACAACTAAAATAAAACCACTGTCTAGCCACGACAAAAATAAAACAATTGACCTGCCACAGCTAAAATAAAACAATTGACCTACTACAAAACAAAATAAAACTACTGAACTACCACAACTAGCATAAAACCACTGTCCTGCCACGACTAAAATAAAACAACTGACCGACCACAACAAAAATAAAACAACTGACCTACGAAAACTAAAATAAAACCACAGACCTACCACAACTAAAATGAAATCACTGACCTACCAAAACTAAAATAAAATCACAGATCTGCCACAACTAAAATAAAGCCACTGATCTGCCACAACTAAAATAAAACCACAGATCTACGACAACTAAAATCAAACCAAATCCCTATCACAACTAAAATGAAATCACTGACCTGCCAAAACTAAAATGAAATCACAGACCTGCCAAAACTAAAATAAAGCCACTGATCTACGACAACTAAATTCAAACCAAATGCCTGCCACAACTTAAATAAAACAATTTACCTACCAAAACTAAAATAAAACCACTGACCTTCCACAACTTAGATGAAATAAATGACCTGCCACAACTAAAATAAAACCACACACCTGCCACGACTAAAATAAAACAAGAGACCTGCCACGACTAAAATAAAGCAACTGATATGCCACAATTAAATAAAACAACAGACCTGCCACAACTAAAATAAAGCCACTGACATACCACTACTAAAATAAAACCACAGATCTACGACAACTAAAATAAAACCAAATGCCTGCCACAACTAAAATGAAATCACAGACCTGCCAAAACTAAAATATAATCACAGACCTGCCACAACTAAAATAAAGCCACTGACCTGCCACAACTAAAATAAAACCACATATCTACGACAACTAAAATAAAACCACTGACCTACCACAACTAAAATAAAACAACTGACCTACCACAACTAAAATAAAACAACTGACCTGCCACAACTAAAAAACAACAACTGACCTACCACAACTTAAATAAAACCACTGTCCAGCCACGACTAAAATAAAACAACAGACCTATCACAACTAAAATAAAACAACAGACCTACCACAACTAAAATGAAATCACTGACCTACGACAACTAAAATAAAACAATTGACCTCCCACAACTAACATAAAACAACTGACCTGTCACAACTAATATAAAACCACCGACCTGCCACAACTAAAACAAAACTACTGACCTGCCACAGCTAAAATAAAACCGCTGACATACCACAACTAAAATAAAACAATTGACATGCCACAATTAAAATTAAACCACTGACCTGCCACAATTAAAATTAAACCACTGACCTCCCACAATTAAGATAAAACAACTGACCTGCCACAACTAAAATAAAACCACAGATCTACAACAACTAAAATCAAACCAAATGCCTGCCACGACTAAAATAAAACCACTGACCTGCCACAACTTAAATAAAACAATTGACCTATCACAACTAACATAAAACAATAGACCTGGCACAACTAAAATAAAGCCACTGACCTTCCACAACTAAAATGAAATCACTGACCTGCCACAATTAAACAAAACAACAGACCTGTCACAACAAAAATAAAGCCACTGCCATACCACTACTAAAATAAAACCACAGATCTACGACAATTAAAATAAAACTTCACAACTGTCACGACTAAAATAAAACCACTGACCTGCTACAACTAAAATAAAACCACTGACCTACCACAACTAAAATAAAACAATAGACCTACCATAACTGAAATAAAATCACTGACCTACCACAACTAAAATAAAACAGCTGACCTGCCAAAACTAATATAAAACAATTGACCTACCACGACTAAAATAAAACAACTGACCTACCACAACTAAAATAAAATCACTGACCTACGACAACTAAAATAAAACAATTGACCTGCCACAACTAAAATAAAACAACTGACCTCCCACAACTAAGATAAAACAACTGACCTGCCACAACTAAAATAAAACCCCCGACCTGCCACAACTAAAATAAAACTACTGACCTGCCACAACTAAAATTAAACCACTGACCTGCCACAACTAATATAAAACGATTGACCTACGACAGCTAAAATAAAACAACTGACCTACCTCAACTAAAATATAACCACAGTCCAACCTCGACTAAAATAAAACAACAGACATACAACTAAAATAAAACAATTGACCTACCAAAAGTAAAATAAATCCACTGTCCTGCCACGACTAAATAAAACAACAGACCTAACACAACTAAAATAAAACAATTGACCTACCACAACTAAAATAAAACCACTGACCTGCCACAACTAAAATAAACCACTGGCCTGCCACAACTAAGATAAAACAACTGACCTACCACAACTAAAATAAAATCACTGACCTGCCGCAACTAAAATAAAACAACTGACCTGCCACAACTAAGATAAAACGATTGACTTACGACAACTAAAATAAAAGAACTGACCTACCTCAACTAAAATAAAACCACAGTCCAGCCACGACTAAAATAAAACAACAGACCTACCATGAATAAAATAAAACAACTGACCTACCACAACTAAAATAAAATCACTGACCTGCCGCAACTAAAATAAAACAACTGACAAGCCACAACTAAGATCAAACTACTGACCTGCCACAACTAAAATAAAACGATTGACCTACCTCAGTTAAAATAAAACCACAGTCCAGCCTCGACTAAAATAAAACAACAGACATACAACTAAAATAAAACAATTGACCTACCACAACTAAAATAAAACCACTGGCCTGTCACAACTAAAATAAAACAACTGACCTACCATGACTAAAATAAAACAACTTACCTACCACAACTACAATAAAACAATTGACCTGCCACAACTAAAATAAAACCACAAACATACCACAACAAAAATAAAACAACTGACCTACCACAACTAAAATAAAACTACTGTCCAGTTGACCGTTGACCTTGAAAATCAATACGGTTCCAGATTCTCTTAAGGTCTAAGTATGTATCAAGTTTGGTCACAATCCATTGAAGGATATTGATTCTAGAGTGTTCACAAGGATGTTACGCGGTAAAATTTTGACCCCTTGACCTTTGACCTTGGACATCAATAGGGTTCCAGACTCTCCTAAGGACTATGTATGTACCAAGTTTGGTCAAAATCCATTGAAGGATCTTGATTCTAGAGGGTTCACAAGGATGCTATGCGTTAGACATTTGACCCTGTGATCTTGACCTTTGACCTTGAAAATCAATAAGTTTCCAGACTCTCGTAAGGACTAAGTATGTACCAAGTTTGGTCAAAATCCATTGAAGGATATTGATTCTAGAGTGTTCACAAGGATGTTACGCGGTAAAAGTTTGACCCCTTAACCTTTGACCTTGAACATCAATAGGGTTCCAGATTCTCCTAAGTACTATGTATGTACCAAGTTTGGTCAAAATCCATAGAAGGATGTTGATTCTAGAGTGTTCAAAAGGATGTTACGCAGTAAACATTTGACCCTGTGATATTGACCTTTGACCTATGACCTTGAAAATCAATATGGTTCCAGACTCTCCTGAGGACTAAGAATGCACCAAGTTTGGTCAAAATCCATTGAAGGATCTTGATTCTAGAGGGTTCACAAGGATGCTATGCGTTAGAAATTTGACCCTGTGATCTTGACCTTTGACCTTGAAAATCAATAAGTTTTCAGATTCTCGTAAGGACTAAGTATGTACCAAGTTTGGTCAAAATCCATTGAAGGATATTGATTCTAGAGTGTTCACAAGGATGTTACGCGGTAAAGGTTTGACCCCTTAACCTTTACCTTGAACATCAATTGGGTTCCAGATTCTCCTAAGGACTATAGTATGTACCAAGTTTGGTCAAAATCCATAGAAGGATGTTGATTCTAGAGTGTTCACAAGGATGTTACGCAGTAAACATTTGACCCTGTGACATTGACCTTTGATCTATGACCTTGAAAATCAATAGGGTTCCGGACTCTCCTGAGGACTAAGAATGTACCAAGTTTGGTCAAAATCCATTGAAGGATCTTGATTCTAGAGTGTTCACAAAGATGGTATGCGGTAAACATTTGCCCTCTTGACCTTTGACCTTGAAAATGAACAGGTTTCCAGACTCTCATAAGGACTAAGTATGTACCAAGTTTAGTCAATATCCATTGAAGGATGTTGATTCTATAGTGTTCACAAGGATGTTATGTGTTAAAAAATTTGGCCCAGTGACCTTGACCTTTGACCAATGAGCTTGAAAATCAATAGGGTTCCAGATTCTCTTAAGGACTAAATATGTAACAAGCTTGGTCAAAATCCATTGAATAATGTTGATCCTAGAGTGTTCACAAGAATGTTATGGAAGGACGGACGGACGAAGGGAAGGACTGAAGGAAGGACGGAGGGAAGGACTGAAGGAAGGACGGAAGGAAGGACGGACGGACGGACGGACGGTAGCGTTACTATTTCCCTTCGCAACTTCGTTGGCGAGAGGATAATAAAACCACCGACCTGCCACAACTAAAATAAAACCACTAACCTGTCACAACTAAAATAAAACAACTGACCAACCACAACTAAAATAAAACCACCGTCTAGCTACGACTTAAATGAAACAACTGACCTACCACAACTAAAATAAAACAATTGATCTGCCACAACTAAAATAAAACAATTGACCTACTACAAACTAAAATAAAACAACTGAACTACCACAACTAACATAAAACCAATGTCCTGCGACGAATAAAATAAAATCACAAACCTGCCACAACCAAAATAAAGCCACTGACCTGCCACAACTAAAATAAAACCACAGATCTACGACAACTAAAATCAAACCACAAGCCTGCCACTACTAATATAAAACCACTGACCTGCCACAACTGAAATAAAACAATTGACCTACCACAACTAACATAAAACATCTTTATTACCGAAGATCTCACAAAGTTTCGACAATCCATCATCAAAGAACTAAATGCACAGAAAAAAATCAAAAAACTAAACTTCTTCTGGACATTTGATGGCCGTATATTTGCAAAAAAGACAGACGATTCCAGGAAGACATTCATCAGATGTATCCAAGATAGTAATGATCTCATCCAGTAATTTAACGAACGTTTGTAAAAAAAAAAAAAATAATTAACATTTAACTATAATATATTCTTGAGCATTTCTGTACTTGAAATTGCATACAGTATTCTTTTTCTTAGAGTTGTAAAAAAATCCCCATGTAGTTTAACTGCACTGTTAATATAATTGTGTTACCTTAAATTGTACAGGAATGAAAAATATTTAAAATATATTACACTATAAACTAAATTATGCCAGTAACCAAATTATCAAATATATATTTATTTTGACTAGGTATTATTATCAATAATTTTACACTTCCAAATTAAATTGAATGTGTGTATTTGATGAATTATCTTTCATTGTGTTTGTAAACAAATTATCACGTGTTTAAATATAGGGTGTACTCGAAACGGTATGAGCATCTTCTACCGAAACATTTAATGACAGTGTGGCGATAAATACTATTATATCAAATAACCCAATTGTTCAAATATATCTGTAATTTTGGAAGTGTATATCTTCGGGAAACTTGAACCCTTATTTAAAATTATACCCTTTCAAATTATCACTATTCTTAGTTCTATTTGTAAATAAATTACCACGTGTTCAAACATAGTGTAAAATCGAACTGGTATAAGCATTTAATCAATCCTTTTACTACCGGAAGGCGTTCATACAATGCCATATAACTTTCTGTTCTCAATGTTTAGTAATAATTGATCATTACTTGTCTATTCATTATTGCTTTTTTTTTATCATTGCTTAATGGGTATTCCTTCACTTTGTTTGCTTGTTGATTGTTTTATATATAAACTGCTACCAATTTAAATGTTTTTTTCACAGATACATTCAATTTTATCTTATAGTAAATTACTTACCACATCTCTGCCACTTGTTAATTATCCAGAAACACATTTTTTTTTTCAATATCCTTATTATTCACGAATGCATATTCCCGAAAGTACGCAAAAACGCTAGTCCATATATACATATAATATTTAACTTCTACCACATACATACACGTCCGTGTTATGTAAGTGATCCGGCGCTTTATTTGTAAACATACTGCCACGTGTTCAATGATGTATACGTTCTGATAAAAGGAGTGTTTGATTTGTCATTTGCTGTTCTATATTACTCAATTTTATTTTTTATTTTTTTTTACAATAATTAATTTCTTGTAAATAATATATAATGTTGTAGTAGCTCAGCATATTGCATTATAAATCATTAATTGATATGATCTTGATATAATCCATGAATACATTAAAGGAAAGGTGTGTTTGAACATGGAAACAATTTAAAATAACCTCACCACTACTAATAGGTGTGTATGACTTCTACATTTCCTACTTTTTGGTCAAAACTCCTTATAGATTGCCGAATTTATTATGCAATGGTAACTAGAATACAATATGTTTACTGTAATGTGGATTTAATGCTTGTTTATTATTTATTTATTTTATTACTCTTTTTTTTTATATATATTTGTGTCTGTATTTTTTTTTATGATTTTTCTCCCCTTGAATATTGACTTTGCAAGTAATTCGTTTTCCTGTGTATATTGACTTAACTTCCTTCTTTGTTTTTGATCTTCATTAGGTTGTATATTATTGTTGTCCTTTTGTTATATGTAAACTGTAGACATTAAACTATTATCAACATTTCGGTAAGTTTATATTCTCCTTCTTTTTGTTTCCATTTTGTTTAACTTCATGCATTCTGTGGGAAAAAATAGTACTATTCTACTTTACTATTTATATATATATATATATATATATATTTTTTTTTATTTTTTTATTTTATAGAAAATTTGTTTTTGCTTTTGGTTTTTTTTTGTCTTTTTTGTTGTTGTTTTTTTTTTATTTTTTTTTATAAATATAATATCAAATGTTAAGAAATTTATATCTTCAGAGACTAAAATTTATCTTTCTGACTTTCGTACAAAGCTAAAACACTTTTCCTGATTGTTTTTTAACCTAACATTTATTTTCTCTATCTTAATCATGTTTTTCACAAATGAAACTGAAATTGTACATATTGTTCATATTCTTGTATTTACTTCTCATTATTCTTTTAATATTGCTGACATATCCCTATTTAAATCCTATCGACAGAATCCTTCAAAGTATAAAATACATATAGATAATGGGTAATGATATCGGTATGTATAGACTGTCGATAGGTATGTTTTATATTAGAGCTTATTCCTCCTTAGTTAAAAAATGAGGGTCTTCTTTGGTTTTGGTATTTTGAACTTTATGAAGGTAATGCTTTATTTACAGAATTTGATCTGCATGTTTGCACAAACCTGTCACTTTCCCTTTTCGACAAATATACAATTTACTTTAATACTTTTACTATTATTGATTCTTGATAATGATATCCATCAAAATCCGGGACCTGAAGAATAAGAATGTTCTGTGTTTCATTTAAATGCACGTAGTGTGCGAAATAAATTGTCATATTTAGAAGACATAGCTTCTGAGTCGTCTATAATTTGTGTAACAGAGAGCCATTTGGACGGAAATATATTGGATACTGACATTGGTATTGATGGTTTTTCCGATAAAATATTTAGAAAAGATAGAAACAGTTTTGTGGGTGGCGTTCTCGTGTATACTTCTCAAGGTATTTGTGTGAAAGAAAGGCACGATTTAAATTGTGATGGGGTTGAAATGCTGTGGATTGAAGTACTTGTTCCAAATTTCAAACTACTTGTGTGTGTTGTTTATCGACCACCAGGAACTACAGAATCATTTTGGGATAATTTTGATTACTCCCTTGAACAAGCATTACATTTTACTGAAAACATAATTATTACTGGCGATCTTAATGTTGATTTACTTATTCAAACTAATCATAAGTTGAACGAAATCATGACACTGTATGATTTAACTAATGTTATAAATGAGCCAACAAGGATGGGTGCACTATTGGATCCAGTTATTGTTTCAAATATAGATATAGTTGTTGATTCTGAAGTAATAGGTGTTGATAGAAGTATAAGTGATCACAATGCAACAATGATTAATATCAAAATCCCGTACTCAATCAAAAAAACATATATGCGTAAAGTTTGGCAATACAAACATGTAGACCTCTTAAAACTTAATAATGAAATATCAGAATTTCAATGGGAATCGTATCTTAAAGAATGCACTGATATTGATATCATGTCATCAAGCTTTACACAGAAATACCTTGAGATAATATCGAGAAATATCCCCTCAAAAATGATTCAAGTAAGACCTTCTGATAAGCCATGGTTTAATTCCCATATCAAAAGGGAAATCCGTACCCGAAACCGATTAAAAAAAATTGCAAGAACAAAAAAGTCATCGACCGCTATACATAAGTACAAATCCCATCGTAATAAGGTAAATAATATGATCAAGCATGCCCGTGAACAGTTCCTTTTAAGTGCAAATGAATTGGTAGACTCACTCCAAAGAAATGATTCGAAATCTTATTGGTCACTGATTCGGAAATTAATGAAAGGAACGTCCCAAAATTATTCCATTCCGCCCTTATATGATAATGATTCAAATGAATTGATATATGATGACAAGATTAAGGCAAATCTGTTGAACAAATATTTTTGTTCTATTTCATTTGTTGATGATACTTATCATGTTCCCCCAGATATACCATCAAGAACTGATGCATTATTATCTAATATATATATTACTGAACACGATGTTAAAGATATTTTACAAACATTGAAAATAGGTAAAGCTTGTGGTGATGACCGCATCACCCATCAAATGTTAAAGAGTACTTCTGAAATCATTTGTATACCTTTAGCTATTATTTTTAACTTTTCTTTGCAGAAAGGCATATTTCCGTCAACATGGAAAATTGCGCGAATTATGCCAGCTTTCAAAAAAGACGACAAAAGCAGTCCTTCAAATTATAGACCCATATCTTTATTAAGTTGTATAGGGAAAGTGATGGAACGTGCTGTATATAGGTATACATATAATTTTATTTTTGAACATTCTCTTCTGTATGCCTACCAATCAGGATTCATTCGTGGTCATTCTACTGTATACCAATTATTAGAAATGTATCATAGAGTATGTCAAAATTTAGACGAACGATTGTCAACTATTTTAATATTTTGTGACATTTCAAAAGCTTTTGACAGAGTTTGGCATGAGGGGCTTATTAAGAAATTAAAATCGTATCGGATATCGGGCGACCTTTTGATATGGTTTAAAAATTATTTAAGTGGTAGAAGGCAATTTGTGTTTTTAAATAATGAACTATCAGATTCTGGTCTTGTCAAAGCAGGTGTACCCCAAGGATCTGTACTTGGCCCTTTATTATTTTTATTATATATTAATGACATTACAGATAACTTAGGCAATTTGGCGAGACTGTTTGCCGACGACACCTCATTGTCATACTCTGGGAAAAACTTTGATTTGATGCAAATTGAGATAAATAATGATTTACAAATATTGGATCAATGGGCAAAAACATGGCTTGTAGACTTTAACCCTAAAAAAACTAAAGCCCTTATGATATCAAATAATACTAATATTCCTGAATTAAACATACGTTTTAATGACGAATCAGTTGAACTTGTTGATAATCATAAACATCTGGGTGTAACATTTGTATCTGATGGAAGCTAGACTGTACATATTGAAAACATAGCTAGATCAGCATTAAAGCAAGTAAATGTTCTTCGTAAATTAAAATTTATTTTATCTAAACAAGCTTTGTCAAATAGCTATCTTACATTTATCAGACCAGTACTAGAATATGCATGTGAAGTGTGGGATGGGTGTTATGAACGGGACATTGAAAAATTAGAAAAAATACAATTAGAAGCGGCACGAATTGTAACAGGTCTGACAAAAAATTTGCTAGTAATGATTCATTATATTTTGAGACTGGATGGGAAACTTTAGCCAATCGGCGGGAAACTCGTAAATTAACTACTTTTTATAAAATTCATAATAAATTATGCCCTCCTTATTTATTTAACTGTTTACCTCCAGTTACATCAGATGTAAATAGTTATAACCTTAGAAATAATCAGAATTATGTTCCACCCAGATGCAGACTGAGAACATCAGCAAGCTCATTTATTCCAACTACCGTTTCGCTTTGGAACAATCTAGACATATCAATAAGAAATTCTCCAACATTATCTTCGTTTAAAAACAGAGTGAAAGCTGATATTTATAAAACCCCAAAGTATTATAATGAAGACCCACGGAAACTAAGTATATTACATACTAGACTTAGACACCAATGCAGCTCACTCAATGCCGATCTGTCAAAAATACATAAAATAAATAATTTTAAATGTAATTGCGGTGCTTCTTTTGAAGATGCTATACATTATTTTCTGGAATGTCCCTTATACCTGAACGAAAGAATAACACTTCTGAGTAATGGCGATATCAATATCAATATTGAAACTTTGCTCTTTGGGAACGATATGCATAGTTATGACGTCAACTCTAAAATATTTGGAAAAGTTCGAACTTTTATAAATCAATCAAAAAGATTTTAGGGCCAATGTCAGCAATTTTTCAATTTTTCACTTTTTTTCACTTTTTCACTTTTTCACTTGTACTTACTTTCTTTCAGTGTCCAAATTTTAAATGTCTATTGTATGTGTTTTGTTTTGCTGTCATTAATTCATGTGTATAATTTGTAAGGAGAGGACTTCATATAAGTTGGTATAACTTGCTGTCCAATCCTATTGCTTATGTACATTAAAATATTATTAAACTAAAAATAAAACCACTGACCTCCCACAACTAAAATAAACCACTGACCTGCCACAACTATAATAAACCACTGACCTGCCACAACTAAAATAAACCACTGACCTGCCACAACTAAAATGAAATGACTGACCTGCCACAACTAAAATAAATTCACATACCTGCCACGAATAAAATAAAACAACAGATCTGCCACAACTAAATAAAAGCCACTGATCTACTATTACTAAAATAAAACCACAGATCTACGACAACTAAAATAAAGCTTCACGCCTGTCACGACTAAAGTAAAGCCACTGACCTGCCACAACTAAAATAAAACCACAGATCTACGACAACTAAAATAAAGCTTCACGCCTGTCACGACTAAAGTAAAGCCACTGACCTGCCACAACTAAAATAAAACCACAGATCTACGACAACTAAAATAAAGCTTCACGCCTGTCACGACTAAAGTAAAGCCACTGACCTGCCACAACTAAAATAAAACCACAGAACGGCCACAACTAAAATAAAGCCACTGACCTGCCACAACTAAAATAAAACCACATATCTACGACAACTAAAATCAAACCACACGCCTGCCATGACTAAAATAAAACAACTCGCCTACCACAACTAAAATAAAATCACTGACCTGCCGCAACTAAAATAAAAAAAACTGACCTACCTCAACTGAAATTAAACCACAGTCCAGCCTCGACTAAAATAAAACAACAGACATACGACAACTAAAATAAAACAATTGACCTACCATAACTAAAATAAAACCACTGACCTGCCACAACTAAAATAAAATCACTGACCTGCCACAACTAAAATAAAACAACTGACCTGCCACAACTAAAATCAAACCACTGACCTGCCAAAACTAAAATAAAACGATTGACCTACGACAACTAAAATAAAACAACTGACCTACCTCACCTAAAATATAATCACAGTCCAGCCTCGACTAAAATAAAACAACAGATATACAACTAAAATAAAACAATTGACCTACCAAAAGTAAAATAAAACCACTGTCCTGCAACAACTAAATAAAACAACAGACCTACCACAACTAAAATAAAACCAATGACCTACCACAACTAAAATGAAATCACAGACATGCCACGACTAAAATGAAATCACAGACATGCCACGACTGAAATGAAATTACTGACCGGCCACAACTAAAATAAAACAACTGACCTGCCACGACTAAAATAAAACAACATACATACGACAACTAACATAAAACAATTGGCCTACCAAAAGTAAAATAAAACCACTGTCCTGCCACGACTAAATAAAACAACAGACCTACCACAACTAAAATAAAACCACTGACCTACCACAACTAAAATGAAATCACAGACATGCCACGACTAAAATGAAATCACAGACATGCCACGACTAAAATGAAATAACTGACCCGTCACAACTAAAATAAAACAACTGACCTACCATGACTAAAATAAAACAACTGATCTACCACAACTAAAAGAAAGCCACTGACCTGCCACAACTAAAATAAATCACTGACCTGTCACAACTAAGATAAAACAACTCACCTACCTCAACTAAAATAAAATCACTGACCTGCCGCAACTAACATAAATCAACAGACATACGACAACTAACATAAAACAATTGACATACCACAACTAAAATAAAACCACTGACCTGCCACAACTAAAATAAACCACTGACCTGCCACAACTAACAAAAAACAACTGACCTACTGCAACTAAAATAAAATCACTGACCTCCCGCAACTAAAATAAAACAACTGACCTGCCACAACTAAAATATATTCACAGGCCAGCCTCGACTAAAATAAAACAACAGACATACAACTAAAATAAAACAATTGACCTACCAAAAGTAAAATAAAACCACTGTCCTGCCACGACTAAATAAAACAACAGACCTACCACAACTAAATTAAAACCACTGACCTACCACAACTAAAATGAAATCACAGACATGCCACGACTAAAATGAAATCACAGACATGCCATGACTAAAATGAAATCACTGACCCGCCACAACTAAAATAAAACAACTGACCTGCCACGACTAAAATAAAACAACATACATACGACAACTAAAATAAAACAATTGACCTACCAAAAGTAAAATAAAACCACTGTCCTGCCACGACTAAATAAAACAACAGACCTACCACAACTAAAATAAAACCACTGACCTACCACAACTAAAATGAAATCACAGACATGCCAAGACTAAAATGAAATAACTGACCCGCCACAACTAAAATAAAACAACTGACCTACCATGACTAAAATAAAACAACTGATCTGCCACAACTAAAATAAAGCCACTGACCTGCCACAACTAAAATAAAACAACTCGCCTACCACAACTAAAATAAAATCACTGACCTGCCGCAACTAAAATAAAACAACAGACATACGACAACTAACATAAGTCAATTGACATACCACAACTAAAATAAAACCACTGACCTGCCACAACTAAAATACACCACTGACCTGCCACAACTAACAAAAAACAACTGACCTACCGCAACTAAAATAAAATCACTGACCTGCGCAACTAAGATAAAATAACTGACCTGCCACAACTAAAATCAAACCACACACCTGCCACAACTAAAATAAAACGATTGACCTACGACAACTAAAATAAAACAACTGACCTACCTCAACTAAAATATAACCACAATCCAGCCTCGACTAAAATAAAACAACAGACATACAACTAAAATAAAACAATTGACCTACCAAAAGTAAAATAAATCCACTGTCCTGCCACGACTAAATAAAACAACAGACCTAACACAACTAAAATAAAACCACTGACCTACCACAACTAAAATGAAATCAAAGACATGCCACGACTAAAATGAAATCACAGACAAGCCACGATTAAAATGAAATCACTGACCCGCCACAACTAAAATAAAACAACTGGCCTTCCACGACTAAAATAAAACAACATACATACGACAACTAAAATAAAACAATTGACCTACAAATAGCAAAATAAAACCACTGTCCTGCCACGACTAAATAAAACAACAGACCTACCACAACTAAAATAAAACCACTGACCTACCACAACTAAAATGAAATCAGAGACATGCCACGACTAAAATGAAATCACTGACCCGCCACAACTAAAATAAAACAACTGACCTACCATGACTAAAATAAAACAACTGATCTGCCATAACTAAAATAAAGCCACAGACCTACGACAACTAGAATAAAACCACTGTCCTGCCACGACTAAGATAAAACCACTGACCTGCCACAACTAAAATAAAATCACTGACCTGCCACAACTAAAATAAAACAACTGACCTGCCACAACTAAAATCAAACCACTGACCTGCCACAACTAAAATAAAACGATTGACCTACGACAACTAAAATAAAACAACTGACCTACCTCACCTAAAATATAATCACAGTCCAGCCTCGACTAAAATAAAACAACAGACATACAACTAAAATAAAACAATTGACCTACCAAAAGTAAAATAAAACCACTGTCCTGCCAGGACTAAATAAAACAACAGACCTACCACAACTAAAATAAAACCACTGACCTACCACAACTAAAATGAAATCACAGACAGGCCACGACTAAAATGAAATCACAGACATGCCACGACTAAAATGAAATAACTGACCCGCCACAACTAAAATAAAACAACTGACCTACCATGATTAAAATAAAACAACTGATCTGCCACAACTAAAAGAAAGCCACTGACCTGCCACAACTAAAATAAATTACTGACCTGTCACAACTAAGATAAAACAACTCACCTACCACAACTAAAATAAAATCACTGACCTGCCGCAACTAAAATAAAACAACAGACATACGACAACTAACATAAAACAATTGACATACCACAATTAAAATAAAACCACTGACCTGCCACAACTAAAATAAACCACTGACCTACCACAACTAAGATAAAACCACTGACCTGCCACAACTAAAATAAACCACTGACCTGCCACAACTAACAAAAAACAACTGACCTACTGCAACTAAAATAAAATCACTAACCTCCCGCAACTAAAATAAAACAACTGACCTGCCACAACTAAAATATATTCACAGGCCAGCCTCGACTAAAATAAAACAACAGACATACAACTAATATAAAACAATTGACCTACCAAAAGTAAAATAAAACCACTGTCCTGCCACGACTAAATAAAACAACAGACCTACCACAACTAAATTAAAACCACTGACCTACCACAACTAAAATGAAATCACAGACATGCCACGACTAAAATGAAATCACAGACATTACACGACTAAAATGAAATAACTGACCCGCCACAACTAAAATAAAACAACTGACATACGACAACTAACATAAGTCAATTGACATACCACAACTAAAATAAAACCACTGACCTGCCACAACTAAAATACACCACTGACCTGCCACAACTAACAAAAAACAACTGACCTACCGCAACTAAAATAAAATCACTGACCTGCGCAACTAAAATAAAATAACTGACCTGCCGCAACTAAAATCAAACCACAGACCTGCCACAACTAAAATAAAACAACTGACCTACCTCAACTAAAATATAACCACAATCCAGCCTCGACTAAAATAAAACAACAGACATACAACTAAAATAAAACAATTGACCTACCAAAAGAAAAATAAATCCACTGTCCTGTCACGACTAAATAAAACAACAGACCTAACAAAACTAAAATAAAACCACTGACCTACCACAACTAAAATGAAATCAAAGACATGCCACGTCTAAAATGAAATCACAGACAAGCCACGATTAAAATGAAATCACTGACCCGCAACAACTAAAATAAAACAACTGGCCTTCCACGACTAAAATAAAACAACATACATACGACAACTAAAATAAAACAATTGACCTACCAATAGTAAAATAAAACCACTGTCCTGCCACGACTAAATAAAACAACAGACCTACCACAACTAAAATAAAACCACTGACCTACCACAACTAAAATGAAATCACAGATATGCCACGATTAAAATGAAATCACAGACATGCCACGACTAAAATGAAATCACTGAACCGCCACAACTAAAATAAAACAACTGACCTGCCACGACTAAAATAAAACAACATACATACGACAACTAAAATAAAACAATTGACCTACCAAAAGTAAAATAAAACCACTGTCCTGCCACGACTAAATAAAACAACAAACCTACCACAACTAAATTAAAACCACTGACCTACCACAACTAAAATGAAATCACAGACATGCCACGACTAAAATGAAATCACAGACATGCCACGACTAAAATGAAATCACTGACCCGCCACAACTAAAATAAAACAACTGACCTACCATGACTAAAATAAAACAACTGATCTGCCACAACTAAAATAAAGCGACAGACCTACGACAACTAAAATAAAACCACTGTCCTGCCACGAGTAAGATAAAACCACTGACCTGCCACAACTAAAGTGAAATCACTGGCCTGCCACAACTAAAATAAAACCACTGACCTGCCTCGACTAAAATAAAACAAATGATCTGCCAGAACTAAAATAAAAGAACACACCTGCTACAACTAAATTAAAACAACAGACCTACCACAACGAAAATAAAACCACAGACCTACGACAAATAAAATAAACAACTGACCTACCACAGCTAAAATTAGAACTGTGAGTGACATCACTGAGTGATACTCCACTCTTGCAGTACTATGATGTTCAGTCTTTGGAATACAGGATTATTAGCAAGTTACCTATGAAAAATGAACGGATATAGAGTTATGTCAAGGAGACAACATCCCATCTCCAAAATAAACTAACCAAGAACATACATCTAGGGGTCGCCACAAGTACACGACCCCCTTTTTCGTGAAAGTATAAGATGAATTATCTCCCCTTTTAAATTTTGGACAGCAACCATATTCCGTCATGCACATCTGCATGTAGTGTACTACAAATGTGTAAAGTTTCACAAAGCTCCAATAAGCCATTTAGGAGGAGTTGCGCTTACAAGATACACGACCTCGCTTTTCGTCAAAGTATAAGTTGAATTATCTCCCCTTCTAAATTTTAGACAGCAACGGTATTCCTTCATGCACATCTGCAGGTTGTGTACTACAACTGTATTAAAACCACAGATCTACGACAACTAAAATCAAACCACACGCCTGCCACCACTAATATAAAACCACTGACCTGCCACAACTAAAATAAAACAATTGACCTGCCACAACTAACATAAAACAACAGACCTACCACAACTAAAATAAAACCACTGACCTGCCACAACTAAAATAAAACCACTGACCTGCCACAACTAAAATAAAACCACTGACCTGCCACAACTAAAATAAAACTAATTGTCCTACCTCAACTAAAATAAAACAACTGACCTACCTCAACTAAAATATAATCACAGTCCAGCCTCGACTAAAATAAAACAACAGACATACAACTAAAATAAAACAATTGACCTACCAAAGGTAAAATAAAACCACTGTCCTGCCACGACTAAATAAAACAACAGACCTACCACAACTAAAATAAAACCACTGACCTACCACAACTAAAATGAAATCACAGACATGCCACGACTAAAATGAAATCACAGACATGCCACGACTAAAATGAAATCACAGACATGCCACGACTAAAATGAAATCACAGACATGCCACGACTAAAATGAAATCACTGACCCGCCACAACTAAAATAAAACCTCTGACCTGCCACGACTAAAATAAAACAACATACATACGACAACTAAAATAAAACAATTGACCTACCAAAAGTAAAATAAAACCACTGTCCTGCCACGACTAAATAAAACAACAGACCTACCACAACTAAAATGAAATCACAGACATGCCACGACTAAAATGAAATCACAGACATGCCACGACTAAAATGAAATCACTGACCCGCCACAACTAAAATAAAACCTCTGACCTGCCACGACTAAAATAAAACAACATACATACGACAACTAAAATAAAACAATTGACCTACCAAAAGTAAAATAAAACCACTGTCCTGCCACGACTAAATAAAACAACAGACCTAACACAACTAAAATAAAACCACTGACCTACCACAACTAAAATGAAATCAAAGACATGCCACGACTAAAATGAAATCACAGACAAGCCACGATTAAAATGAAATCACTGACCCGCCACAACTAAAATAAAACAACTGGCCTTCCACGACTAAAATAAAACAACATACATACGACAACTAAAATAAAACAATTGACCTACAAATAGTAAAATAAAACCACTGTCCTGCCACGACTAAATAAAACAACAGACCTACCACAACTAAAATAAAACCACTGACCTACCACAACTAAAATGAAATCAGAGACATGCCACGACTAAAATGAAATCACAGACATGCCACGACTAAAATGAAATCACTGACCCGCCACAACTAAAATAAAACAACTGACCTACCATGACTAAAATAAAACAACTGATCTGCCATAACTAAAATAAAGCCACAGACCTACGACAACTAGAATAAAACCACTGTCCTGCCACGACTAAGATAAAACCACTGACCTGCCACAACTAAAATAAAATCACTGACCTGCCACAACTAAAATAAAACCACTGACCTGCCACAACTAAAATCAAACCACTGACCTGCCACAACTAAAATAAAACGATTGACCTACGACAACTAAAATAAAACAACTGACCTACCTCACCTAAAATATAATCACAGTCCAGCCTCGACTAAAATAAAACAACAGACATACAACTAAAATAAAACAATTGACCTACCAAAAGTAAAATAAAACCACTGTCCTGCCAGGATTAAATAAAACAACAGACCTACCACAACTAAAATAAAACCACTGACCTACCACAACTAAAATGAAATCACAGACAGGCCACGACTAAAATGAAATCACAGACATGCCACGACTAAAATGAAATAACTGACCCGCCACAACTAAAATAAAACAACTGACCTACCATGATTAAAATAAAACAACTGATCTGCCACAACTAAAAGAAAGCCACTGACCTGCCACAACTAAAATAAATTACTGACCTGTCACAACTAAGATAAAACAACTCACCTACCACAACTAAAATAAAATCACTGACCTGCCGCAACTAAAATAAAACAACAGACATACGACAACTAACATAAAACAATTGACATACCACAATTAAAATAAAACCACTGACCTGCCACAACTAAAATAAACCACTGACCTACCACAACTAAGATAAAACCACTGACCTGCCACAACTAAAATAAACCACTGACCTGCCACAACTAACAAAAAACAACTGACCTACTGCAACTAAAATAAAATCACTAACCTCCCGCAACTAAAATAAAACAACTGACCTGCCACAACTAAAATATATTCACAGGCCAGCCTCGACTAAAATAAAACAACAGACATACAACTAATATAAAACAATTGACCTACCAAAAGTAAAATAAAACCACTGTCCTGCCACGACTAAATAAAACAACAGACCTACCACAACTAAATTAAAACCACTGACCTACCACAACTAAAATGAAATCACAGACATGCCACGACTAAAATGAAATCACAGACATTACACGACTAAAATGAAATAACTGACCCGCCACAACTAAAATAAAACAACTGACATACGACAACTAACATAAGTCAATTGACATACCACAACTAAAATAAAACCACTGACCTGCCACAACTAAAATACACCACTGACCTGCCACAACTAACAAAAAACAACTGACCTACCGCAACTAAAATAAAATCACTGACCTGCGCAACTAAAATAAAATAACTGACCTGCCGCAACTAAAATCAAACCACAGACCTGCCACAACTAAAATAAAACAACTGACCTACCTCAACTAAAATATAACCACAATCCAGCCTCGACTAAAATAAAACAACAGACATACAACTAAAATAAAACAATTGACCTACCAAAAGAAAAATAAATCCACTGTCCTGTCACGACTAAATAAAACAACAGACCTAACAAAACTAAAATAAAACCACTGACCTACCACAACTAAAATGAAATCAAAGACATGCCACGTCTAAAATGAAATCACAGACAAGCCACGATTAAAATGAAATCACTGACCCGCAACAACTAAAACAAAACAACTGGCCTTCCACGACTAAAATAAAACAACATACATACGACAACTAAAATAAAACAATTGACCTACCAATAGTAAAATAAAACCACTGTCCTGCCACGACTAAATAAAACAACAGACCTACCACAACTAAAATAAAACCACTGACCTACCACAACTAAAATGAAATCACAGATATGCCACGATTAAAATGAAATCACAGACATGCCACGACTAAAATGAAATCACTGAACCGCCACAACTAAAATAAAACAACTGACCTGCCACGACTAAAATAAAACAACATACATACGACAACTAAAATAAAACAATTGACCTACCAAAAGTAAAATAAAACCACTGTCCTGCCACGACTAAATAAAACAACAAACCTACCACAACTAAATTAAAACCACTGACCTACCACAACTAAAATGAAATCACAGACATGCCACGACTAAAATGAAATCACAGACATGCCACGACTAAAATGAAATCACTGACCCGCCACAACTAAAATAAAACAACTGACCTACCATGACTAAAATAAAACAACTGATCTGCCACAACTAAAATAAAGCGACAGACCTACGACAACTAAAATAAAACCACTGTCCTGCCACGAGTAAGATAAAACCACTGACCTGCCACAACTAAAGTGAAATCACTGGCCTGCCACAACTAAAATAAAACCACTGACCTGCCTCGACTAAAATAAAACAAATGATCTGCCAGAACTAAAATAAAAGAACACACCTGCTACAACTAAATTAAAACAACAGACCTACCACAACGAAAATAAAACCACAGACCTACGACAAATAAAATAAACAACTGACCTACCACAGCTAAAATTAGAACTGTGAGTGACATCACTGAGTGATACTCCACTCTTGCAGTACTATGATGTTCAGTCTTTGGAATACAGGATTATTAGCAAGTTACCTATGAAAAATGAACGGATATAGAGTTATGTCAAGGAGACAACATCCCATCTCCAAAATAAACTAACCAAGAACATACATCTAGGGGTCGCCACAAGTACACGACCCCCTTTTTCGTGAAAGTATAAGATGAATTATCTCCCCTTTTAAATTTTGGACAGCAACCATATTCCGTCATGCACATCTGCATGTAGTGTACTACAAATGTGTAAAGTTTCACAAAGCTCCAATAAGCCATTTAGGAGGAGTTGCGCTTACAAGATACACGACCTCGCTTTTCGTCAAAGTATAAGTTGAATTATCTCCCCTTCTAAATTTTAGACAGCAACGGTATTCCTTCATGCACATCTGCAGGTTGTGTACTACAACTGTATTAAAACCACAGATCTACGACAACTAAAATCAAACCACACGCCTGCCACCACTAATATAAAACCACTGACCTGCCACAACTAAAATAAAACAATTGACCTGCCACAACTAACATAAAACAACAGACCTACCACAACTAAAATAAAACCACTGACCTGCCACAACTAAAATAAAACCACTGACCTGCCACAACTAAAATAAACCACTGACCTACCACAACTAAGATAAAACAACTGACCTACCACAACTAAAATCAATCCACTGACCTGCCACAACTAAAATAAAACTAATTGACCTACCTCAACTAAAATAAAACAACTGACCTACCTCAACTAAAATATAATCACAGTCCAGCCTCGACTAAAATAAAACAACAGACATACAACTAAAATAAAACAATTGACCTACCAAAAGTAAAATAAAACCACTGTCCTGCCACGACTAAATAAAACAACAGACCTACCACAACTAAAATAAAACCACTGACCTACCACAACTAAAATGAAATCACAGACATGCCACGACTAAAATTAAATCACAGACATGCCACGACTAAAATGAAATCACAGACATGCCACGACTAAAATGAAATCACAGACATGCCACGACTAAAATGAAATCACTGACCCGCCACAACTAAAATAAAACCTCTGACCTGCCACGACTAAAATAAAACAACATACATACGACAACTAAAATAAAACAATTGACCTACCAAAAGTAAAATAAAACCACTGTCCTGCCACGACTAAATAAAACAACAGACCTACCACAACTAAAATGAAATCACAGACATGCCACGACTAAAATGAAATCACAGACTTGCCACGACTAAAATGAAATCACAGACATGCCACGACTAAAATGAAATCACTGACCCGCCACAACTAAAATAAAACCTCTGACCTGCCACGACTAAAATAAAACAACATACATACGACAACTAAAATAAAACAATTGACCTACCAAAAGTAAAATAAAACCACTGTCCTGCCACGACTAAATAAAACAACAGACCTACCACAACTAAAATAAAACCACTGACCTACCACAACTAAAATGAAATCACAGACATGCCACGACTAAAATGAAATCACAGACATTACACGACTAAAATGAAATAACTGACCCGCCACAACTAAAATAAAACAACTGACCTACCATGATTAAAATAAAACAACTGATCTGCCACAACTAAAATAAAGCCACTGACCTGCCACAACTAAAATAAATTACTGACCTGTCACAACTAAGATAAAACAACTCACCTACCACAACTAAAATAAAATCACTGACCTGCCGCAACTAAAATAAAACAACAGACATACGACAACTAACATAAAACAATTGACATACCACAACTAAAATAAAACCACTGACCTGCCACAACTAAAATAAACCAATGACCTGCCACAACTAACAAAAAACAACTGACCTACCGCAACTAAAATAAAATCACTGACCTGACGCAACTAAAATAAAACAACTGACCTGCCACAACTAAAATATATTTACAGTCCAGCCTCGACTAATATAAAACAACAGATATACAACTAAAATAAAACAATTGACCTACCAAAAGTAAAATAAAACCACTGTCCTGCCACGACTAAATAAAACAACAGACCTACCACAACTAAAATAAAACCACTGACCTACCACAACTAAAATGAAATCACAGATATGCCACGACTAAAATGAAATCACAGACATGCCATGACTAAAATGAAATCACTGACCCGACACAACTAAAATAAAACAACTGACCTGGCACGATTAAAATAAACCAACATACGTACGACAACTAAAATAAAACAATTGACCTACCAAAAGTAAAATAAAACCACTGTCCTGCCACGACTAAATAAAACAACAGACCTACCACAACTAAATTAAAACCACTGACCTACCACAACTAAAATGAAATCACAGACATGCCACGACTAAAATGAAATCACAGACATGCCATGACTAAAATGAAATCACTGACCCGCCACAACTAAAATAAAACAACTGACCTGGCACGATTAAAATAAAACAACATACGTACGACAACTAAAATAAAACAATTGACCTACCAAAAGTAAAATAAAACCACTGTCCTGCCACGACTAAATAAAACAACAGAACTACCACAACTAAAATAAAACCACTGACCTACCACAACTAAAATGAAATCACAGACATGCCACGACTAAAATGAAATCACAGACATGCCACTACTAAAATGAAATCACTGACCCGCCACAACTAAAATAAAACAACTGACCTACCATGACTAAAATAAAACAACTAATCTGCCACAACTAAAATAAAGCCACAGACCTACGACAACTAAAATAAAACCACTGTCCTGCCACGACTAAGATAAAACTACTGACCTGCCACAACTAAAGTGAAATCACTGGCCTGCCACAACTAAAATAAAACCACTGACCTGCCTCGACTAAAATAAAACAAATGATCTGCCAGAACTAAAATAAAAGAACACACCTGCTACAACTAAAATAAAACAACAAACCTACCACAACTAAAATAAAACCACAGACCTACGACAAATAAAATAAACAACTGACCTACCACAACTAAAATTAGAACTGTGAGTGACTTCACTGAGTGATACTCCACTCTTGCAATACTATGATGTTCAGTCTTTGGAATACAGGATTATTAGCAAGTTACCTATGAAAAATGAACGGATATAGAGTTATGTCAAGGAGACAACATCCCATCTCCAGAATAATCTAACCCAGAACATACATCTAGGGGTCGCCACAAGTACACGACCCCTCTTTTCGTGAAAGTATAAGTTGAATTATTTCCCCTTTTAAATTTTCGACAGCAACCATATTCCTTCATGCACATCTGCAGGTGGTGTACTACAAATGTGTAAAGTTTCACAAAACTCCAATACGCCGTTTAGGAGGAGTTGCACTTACAAGGCACACGACCCCCCTTTTCGTGAAAGAATAAGATGAATTATCTCCCCTTCTAAATTTTAGACGGCAACGGTATTTCTTCATGCACATCTGCAGGTTGTGTACTACAACTGTATTAAAACCACAGATCTACGACAACTAAAATCAAACCACACGCCTGCCACGACTAATATAAAACCACTGACCTGCCACAACTAAAATAAAACAATTGACCTACCACAACTAACATAAAACAACAGACCTACCAAAACTAAAATAAAACCACTGAACTGTCACAACTAAAATAAACCACTGACCTGTCACAACTAAAATAAAACCACTGACCTGCCACAACTAAAATGTAATGATTGACCTGCCACAACTAAAATAAAACCACACACCTGCCACGAATAAAATAAAACCACAGACCTGCCACGACTAAAATAAAGCAACTCATATCCCACAACTAAATAAAACTACAGACCTGCCACAACTAAAATAAAGCCACCGACCTACCACTTCTAAAATAAAACCACAGATCTAGGACAATAAAATAAAACTTCACGCCTGTCACGATTAAAATAAAACCACTGATCTGCCACTACGAAAATAAAGCCACTGACCTACAACAACTGAAATAAAGCAATAGACCTACCACAACTAAAATAAAACAACAGACCTACCACAACTTAAATGATATCACTGACCTGCCACAACTAAAATAAAACCACAGACCTGCCACAACTAAATTAAAGCCACTGACCTTCTACAACTAAAATAAAACCCCATATCTACGTCAACTAACATCAAACCACACGCCTGCCACGACTAATATAAAACCACTGACCTGCCACAACTAAAATAAAACAATTCACCTACCACAACTAACATAAAGCAAGTGACCTACCACAACTAAAATAAAACCATTGACCTACCACAACTAAAATAAAACCACACACCTGCCACGAATAAGATAAAACCACAGACCTGTCACGACTAAAATAAAGCAACTCATATGCCACAACTAAATAAAACTACAGACCTGCCACAACTAAAATAAAGCCTCCGACCTACCACTTCTAAAATTAAACCACAGATCTAGGACAACTAAAATAAAACTTCACGCCTGTCACGACGAAAATAAAACCACTGACCTACCACAACTAAAATAAAGCCACTGACCTACCACAACTAAAATAAAACAACAGACCTATCACAACTTAAATGAAATCATTGACCTGCCACAACTAAAATAAAACCACAGACCTGCCACAACTAAAATAAAGCCACTGACCTGCCACAACTAAAATAAAACCCCAGATCTACGTCAACTAAAATCAAACCACACGCCTGCCACAACTAAAATAAAACAATAGACCTATCACAACTAAAATAAAACCACAGACCCACGACAATTAAAATAAAACAATTGACCTACCACAACTAAAATAAAACCACTTTCCTGCCACGACTAAGATAAAACCACTGACCTGCCACAACTAAAGTGAAATCACTGACCTGCCACAACTAAAATAAAACTACTGACCTGCCACGAGTAAAATAAAACAACTGATCTGCCAGAACTAAAAGAAAACAACAGACCTGCTACAACTAAAATAAAACAACAGAACTATCACAACTAAAATAAAACCACAGACCTACGACAACTTAAATAAACAACTGACCTACCACAGTTAAGACTAGAACTAGCCGTTTAGGAGGAGTTGCGCTTACAAAGTACACAACCCCCCTTTTCGTGAATGCATAGATTGAATAATCTCCCCTTCTAAATTTTAGACAGCAACGGTATTTCTTCATGCACATCTGCAGGTTGTGTACTACAACTGTATTAAAACAACAGATCGACGACAACTAAAATCAAACCACACGCCTGTCACGACTAATAGAAAACCACTGACCTGCCACAAGTAAAATAAAACAATTGACCTACCACAACTAAAATAAAACCATTGACCTACCACAATTAAAATAAAACCACAGACCCACGACAATTAAAATAAAACAATTGACCTAGCACAACTAAAATAAAACAACTGACCTACAACAACTAAAATAAAACCACTGACCTGCCACAACTAAAATAAAACCACTGACCTGCCACAACTAACATAAACCACTGACCTACCACAACTAAGATAAAACAACTGACCTACCACAACTAAAATGAAATGACAGACCTGCCACGACTAAACTAAAACCATTGACTTGCCACAACTAAGATGAAATCATTGACCTGCCAAAGCAAAAATAAAACAACTGACCTACCATGAATAAAATAAAACAACTGATCTGCCACAACTAAAGCAAAACAACAGATCTGCCACAACTAAAATAAAGCCACAGACCTACAACTAAAATAAAACCACTGTCCTGCCACGACTAATATAAAACCACTGATTTGCCACAACTAAAGTGAAATCACTGACCTGCCACAACCAAAATAAAACCGCTGACCTGCCACGACTAAAATAAAACAACTGATCTGCCAGAACTAAAAGAAAACAACAGACCTGCTACAACTAAAATAAAACAACAGACTTACCACAGCTAAAATCAAACCACAGACCTACGACAACTTAAATAAACAACTGACCTACCACAGCTAAAACTAGAACGTGAGTGACCTCACAGAATGCTACCCCCGCTTGCAATACTATGATGTTCAAACTTTGGAATACAGGATTATTAGCAAGTTACCTATGCAAAATGAACGGATATGGAATTATGTCAAGGAGACAACATCCCATCTCCAGAATAATCTAACCCAGAACATACATCTAGGGGTCGCCACAAGTACACGACCCCTCTTTTCGTGAAAGTATAAGTTGAATTATTTCCCCTTTTAAATTTTCGACAGCAACCATATTCCTTCATGCACATCTGCAGGTGGTGTACTACAAATGTGTAAAGTTTCACAAAACTCCAATACGCCGTTTAGGAGGAGTTGCACTTACAAGGCACACGACCCCCCTTTTCGTGAAAGAATAAGATGAATTATCTCCCCTTCTAAATTTTAGACAGCAACGGTATTTCTTCATGCACATCTGCAGGTTGTGTACTACAACTGTATTAAAACCACAGATCTACGACAACTAAAATCAAACCACACGCCTGCCACGACTAATATAAAACCACTGACCTGCCACAACTAAAATAAAACAATTGACCTACCACAACTAACATAAAACAACAGACCTACCAAAACTAAAATAAAACCACTGAACTGTCACAACTAAAATAAACCACTGACCTGTCACAACTAAAATAAAACCACTGACCTGCCACAACTAAAATGTAATGATTGACCTGCCACAACTAAAATAAAACCACACACCTGCCACGAATAAAATAAAACCACAGACCTGCCACGACTAAAATAAAGCAACTCATATCCCACAACTAAATAAAACTACAGACCTGATCGTTTATACTAAATCAGCAATGGACAATTGAAGAAATTACTATTTTTAGTAACAGCAGCCATCTTGAATAGAGGGCGGGGCTGTCGGAAACAATTTTGAAAAGGACCCACCCAAGGACCATCCCTGCCATGTTTGGTTTAATTTGGTTCAGGGGATTCAGAGGAAAACATTTAAATGTGATCTTTTATCAAAATATGCCTAATTTGCATAATCGATATCAATCGGCTGAAAGAAAAATTTCACAGAAAAGCACGGAATATATGTTAAACTACTCGTTGACATGTAAGTTGTAGTTAAAATTTGAGCTCATTTTGGTTTATTCTAAAGCAGCAAAGGGCAATTAAAGAAATGTCTATTTTTAGTAACAGCAGCCATCTTGAATAGAGGGCGGGACAGTCGGACACAATTTTGAAAGGGACCCACCCACGGACCATCCCTGCCATGCTTGGTTTAATTTGGTTAAGCGGTTTCAGAGGAAAAGATTTAAATGTGATCTTTTATCAAAATATGCCTAATTTGCATAATCGGTATAAATCGGCTGAAAGAAAAATTTCACAGAAAAGCACGGAATATATGTTAAACTACTCATTGTCATGTAGCTGCAGTTAAAATTTGAGTTCATTTTGATTTGTAATAAAGCAGAAAATGACAACTAATTAAATTTCTATTTTTAGTAACAGCAGCCATCTTGAATGGAGGGTGGAACTATCGGACACAATTTTGAAATGGGACTACCCAAGGACTATTCCAGCCAAATTTAGTTTATTTGGTTCAGCGGTTTCAGAGAAGAAGATTTAAATGTGATCTTTTATCAAAATATGCCTAATTTGCATAATCTGTATAAATCAGCTGAACGAAAAATTCCATAGAAAAACTCGAATTACATGTTAAATTACTCATTTCCATGTATCTGCAGCTAAAATTTGAGCTCATTTTGGTTTTTACTAAAGCAGCAATGGACAATTGAAGAACTTTCTATTTTTAGTAACAGCAGCCATCTTGAATGGAGGGCGGGGCTGTCGGACACAATTTTGAAAGGGATCCACCCAAGGACCATTCCTGCCAGGTTTGGTTTAATTTGGTTCAGCAGTTTCAGAGGAAAAGATTTAAATGTGATCTTTTATCAAAATATGCCTAATTTGCATAATCGGTATCAATCGGCTGAAAGAAAAATTCCACAGAAAAGCCCAGAATATATGCTAAACTACTCATTGCCATGTAGCTGCAGCTAAAATTTGAGCTCATTTTGGTTTATACTAAAGCAGCAATGGACAATTGAAGAAATTTCTATTTTTAGTAACAGCAGTCATCTTGAATGGAGGGCTGGGCTGTCGGACACAATTTTGAAAGAGATCCACCCAAGGACCATCCCTGCCATGTGTGGTTTAATTTGGTTCAGAGGTTTCAGAGGAAAAGATTTAAATGTGATCTTTTATCAAAATATGCCTAATTTGCATAATCGGTATAAATCGGCTGAAAGAAAAATTTCAAAGAAAAGCCAGGAATATATGTTATACTACTCATTGTCATGTAGCTGCAGATAAAATTTGAGTTCATCTTGATTTGTAATAAAGCAGAAAATGACAACTAATTAAATTTATATTCTTAGTAACAGCAGCCATTTTGAATGGAAGGCGGGGCTGTCGGACACACTATTGAAAGGGGACCGCCGAAGGACCATCCCAGCCAAATTTGCTTTAATTTGGTTAAGCGGATTCAGAGGAGAAGATTTAAATGTGATCGTTTATCAAAATATGCCTAATTTCTATAATCGGTATTAATTGGTTGAAAAAAATTATCTACTCATTGTCATGTAGCTGCAGTTAAAATTTGAGCTCATTTAGATTTATAATAAAGTAGCAATGCACATTTGAAGAAATTTCTATTTTTAGTAACAGCAGCCATCTTGAATGGAGGGTGAAACTGTCGGACACAAATTTGAAATGGGACTACCCACGGACTATTCCAGCCAAATTTAGTTTATTTGGTTCAGCGGTTTCAGAGAAGAAGATTTAAATGTGATCTTTTATCAAAATATGCCTAATTTGCATAATCTGAATAAATCGGCTGAACGAAAAATTCCACAGAAAAACTCGAATTACATGTTAAAGTACTCATTTCCATGTATCCGCAACTAAAATTTGAGCTCATTTTGGTTTATACTAAAGCAGCAATGGACAATTGAAGAAATTTCTATTTTCAGTAACAGCAGCCATCTTGAATGGAGGGCGGGACTGTCAGACACAATTTTGAAAGGGACCAACCCAAGGACCATCCCTGCCATGTTTGGTTTAATTTGGTTTAGCGGTTTCAGAGGAAAAGATTTAAATGTGATTTTTTTTCAAAATATGCCTAATTTGCATAATCGGTATCAATCGGCTGAAAGAAAAATTTCACAGAAAAGCACGGAATATATGTTAAACTACTCATTGCCATGTAAGCTGTAGTTAAAATTTGAGTTCATTTTAGTTTATACTAAAGCAGCAATGGACAATTGAAGACATGTCTATTTTTAGTAACAGCAGCCATCTTGAATAGAGGGCGGGGCTGTCGGACACAATTTTGAAAAGAACCCACACCAGGACCATCCCTGCCAGGTTTGGTTTAAATTGGTTCAGCGGTTTCAAAGGAAAAGATTTATATGTGATCTTTTATCAAAATATGTCTAATTTGCATAATCGGTATAAATCGGCTGAACAATTGAAGAAATTTCTATTTTTTGTAACAGCAGCCATCTTGAATGGAGGGTGGGGGTGTCGGACACAATTTTGAAAGGAACCCACCCAAGGACCATCCCTGCTAGGCTTGATGTAATTTGGTTGAGTGGTTTCAGAGGAGATTTAAATGTGATCTTTTATCAAAATATTCCTAATTTGCATAATCGGTATCAATCGGCTGAAAGAAAAATTTCACAGAAGAATCCGGAAAAAATGTTAAACTACTCCTTGCCATGTAGCTACAGTTAAAATTTGAGCTCATTTAGGCTTATACTAAAGCAGCAATTGTCAATTGAAGACATTTCTATTTTTAGTAACAGCAGTCATCTTGAATGGAGGGCGGCTGTCGATCACAATTTGAAAGTGACCCACCCAGGGACCATTCCTGCCAGGCTTGGTTTAATTTGGTTATGCGGTTTCAGAGGAGAAGATTTAAATGTGATCTATTATCAAAATATGCCTAATTTGCATAATCGGTATAAATCGGTTGAAAGAAAAATTTCACAGAAAAATCCGGAATATCTGTTAAGCTACTCCTAGCCTTGTAGCGGCTGATAAAATTTGAGATAATTTTGACATATACTAAAGCAGAAATGGTCAATTGAAGAAATTTCTATTATTAGTAACAGCAGCCATCTTGAATGGAAGGTGGGGCTGTCTGACACAATTTTGAAATGGACCCACCCAAGGACCTTCCCAGCCAGGTTTGGTTTAAATTGGTTCAGCCGTTTCAGAGGAGAACATTTAAATGTGATCTTTTATCAAAATATACCTAATTTGCATAATCGGTATCAATCGGCTGAAAGAAAAATTTCACAGAAAAGCCCGGAATGTATGTTTAACTACTCATTGCCATGTGGCTGCAGTTAAAATTTGAGCTCATTTTGGTTTACACTAAAGCAGCAATGGACAATTTAAGAAATTTCTATTTTTAGTAACAGTAGTCATCTTGAATGGAGGGCGGACCTGTCGGACATAATTTTGAAAGGGACCCATCCAAGGACCATCCCTGCCAGGTTTGGTTTAATTTGGTTCAGCGGTTTCAGAGGAGAAGATTTAAATGTGATCGTTTATCAAAATATGCCTAATATGCATAATCGGTATAAATCGGCTGAAAGAAAAATTTCACAGAAAAATCCGGAATATATGTTAATCTACTCCTTGCCATGTAGTTGCAGTTAAAATTTGAGCTTATTTTGACTTATGAATACTAAAGTAGCAATGGTCAATTGAAGAAATTTCTATTTTTAGTAACAACAGCCATCTTGAATGGAGGGCTGGGCTGTTGGACACAATATTGAAAGGAACCCACCCAGGGACTATCCCTGCCAAGTTTGGTTTAATTTGATTGAGCGGTTTCAGAGGAGAAGATTTAAATGTGATCTTTTATCAAAATATTCCTAATTTGCATAATCGGTATAAATCGGCTGAAAGAAAAATTTCACAGAAACGTCCGGAATATATGTTAAACTACTCCTTCTCATGTAGCTGCAGTTAAAAATTTAGCTCATTTTGACTTATACTAAAGCAGCAATGGTCAATTGAAGAAATTTATATTTTTAGTAACAGCAGCCATATTGAATGGAGGGCGGGCCTGTCAGACACATTTTTGAAAGGGACCCTCTCAAGGACCATCCCTGCCAGGTTTGGTTTAATTTGGTTCAGCAGTTTCAAAGGAAAAGATTTAAATGTGATCTGTTATCAAAATATGCCCAATTTGCATAATCGGTATAAATCGGCTGAACAATTGAAGAAATTTCTATTTTTAGTAACAGCAGCCATCTTGAATGGAGGGCGGGAGTGTCGGACACAATTTGAAAGGGACTCACCCAAGGATCATCCCTGCCAGGTTTGATGTAATTTGGTTCAGCGGTTTCAGAGGAGAAGATTTAAATGTGATCTTTTATCAAAATATTCCTAATTTGCATAATCGGTATAAATCGGCTGAACGAAAAATTTCACAGAAACGTCCGGAATATATGTTAAACTACTCCTTCTCATGTAGCTGCAGTTACAATTTGAGCTCATTTTGACTTATACTAAAGCAGCAATGGTCAATTGAAGAAATTTCTATTTTTAGTAACATCAGCCATCTTGAATGGAGGGCGGGGCTGTCGGACACAATTTTCAAAGGACCGCACCCAGGAACCATCCCTGCCAGGTTTGGTTTAATTTGGTTCAGCGGTTTCAGAGGAGAAGATTTAAATGTGATCTTTTATCAAAATATTCCTAATTTGCATAATTGGTATAAATCGACCGAAAGAAAAATTTCACAGAAAAACCCGGAATATATGACTTATACTAAAGCAGCAATGGACAATTAAAATTTCATCCCCCCTTTTATCTATTTTTAGCTTGGCGGCAATCTTGGTTGGAAGTCGGGATCACCGGACACAATTTTGGAAGGGGGCCATCCAAGGACCATTCCCCCACAGTTTGGTTCAAATTGGCCCAGTGGCTTCAGAGGAGTTCATTAAAATGTGAAAAGTTACCAGAAGGACGGACGGACGGACGGATGGACGACGGACGGACGGACGGACGACGGACGAGAGACGACGGACGCTCAGTGGTGACAATAGCTCACGGTCAGGTGAGCTAATAAAACCACTGTCCTGCAACAACTGAAATACAACAACTGACCTACCACAACTAAAAGAAAACAATTGACCAACCACAATTAAAATAAAACCACTGACCTGTCACAACTAAAATAAAATCACTGACCTGCCACAACTAAAACAACGACTGGTTTCCCACAACTAAAATAAAACAACCGACCTACGGCAACTAAAATAAAACCACTGATCTGCCACAACTAAAATAAAACCACTGACCTGCCACAACTAAAATAAAACAATTGACATACGACAACTTAAATACAACAACTGACCTACCACAACTAAAATAAAACTACTGTCCAGCCACGACTAAAATAAAACAACAGACATACCAAAACTAAAATAAAACAATTGACCTACTACAACTAAGATAAAACAACTGGCCTACCACAACTAAAATAAAACAACTGACCTGCCACGACTAAAATAAAACAACAGACATACCACAACTAAAATAAAACCACTGACCTGCCACAACCAAAATAAAACAAATGACCGACCACAACTAAAATAAAACAAATGACCTACCACAACAAATAAAAATCACTGACCTGCCTCAACGAAAATAAACCCACAGACCTTCCACGACTAAAATAAAACCACTGTCCTACCACAACTAAAATGAAATCACTGACCTGCCAAAACTAAAATAAAACCACTGACCCACCACAACTAAAATAAAACAACTGACCTACCACAACTAAGATAAAACCACCGACCTGTCACAACTAAAATAAAACAACTGACCTACCACAACTAAGATAAAAACCATTGTCCTGCCACAACAAAAATTAAACCACTGACCAACCACAACTAAAATAAAACCACTGAATGGCCACAACTAGAACAACCACTGACCTGTCACAACTAAAAACAACCACTGACCTGCCACAACAAAAACAACCACTGACCTGTCACAACTAAAATAAAACCACTGACCTACCACAACTAAAATAAAACCACTGAATGGCCACAACTAGAACAACCACTGACCTGTCACAACTAAAAACAACCACTGACCTGCCACAACAAAAACAACCACTGACCTGTCACAACTAAAATAAAACCACTGACCTACCACAACTAAAATAAAACCACTGAATGGCCACAACTAGAACAACCACTGACCTGTCACAACTAAAAACAACCACTGACCTGCCACAACAAAAACAACCACTGACCTGTCACAACTAAAATAAAACCACTGTCCTGCAACAACTAAAACAACCACTGTCCTGCAACAACTGATATACAACAACTGACCTACCACAACTAAAAGAAAACCATTGAACAACCACAATTAAAATAAAACCACTGACCTGTCACAACTAAAATAAAATCACTAACCTGCCACAACTAAAACAACCACTGGCCTGCCACAACTAAAATAAAACAACCGACCTACGCAATTAAAACAAAACCACTGATCTGCCACAACTAAAATAAAACCACTGACCTGCCACAACTAAAATAAAATCACTGACCTGCCACAACTAAAATAAAATCACTGACCTGCCACAACTAAAATAAAACCATTGACCTGCCACAACTAAAATAAAACAATTGACATACGACAACTTAAATACAACAACTGACTTACCACAACTAAAATAAAACTACTGTCCAGCCACGACTAAAATAAAACAACAGACATACCACAACTAAAATAAAACAATTGACCTGCCACAACTAAAATAAAGCAACAGACATACCACAACTAAAATAAAACCACTGACCTGCCGCAACTAAAATAAAACAAATGACCGACCACAACTAAAATAAAACAACTGGCCTACCACAACTAAAATAAAACCACTGACCTGCCACGACTAAAATAAAGCAACAGACATACCACAACTAAAATAAAACCACTGACCTGCCGCAACTAAAATAAAACAAATGACCGACCACAACTAAAATAAAACAACTGACCTACCACAACAAATAGAAATCACTGACCTGCCTCAACGAAAATAAACCCACAGACCTTCCACGACTAAAATAAAACCACTGTCCTACCACAACTAAAATGAAATCACTGACCTGCCACAACTAAAATAAAACCATAGATCTGCCACAACTAAAATAAAACAACTGACCTACCACAACTAAAATGAAATCACTGACCTTCCAAAACTAAAATAAAACCACTGACCCACCACAAATAAAATAAAACAACTGACCTACCACAACTAAGATAAAACCACCGACCTGTCACAACTAAAATAAAACAACTGACCTACCACAACTAAGATAAAACCATTGTCCTGCCACAACAAAAATTAAACCACTGACCAACCACAACTAAAATAAAACCACTGAATGGCCACAACTAGAACAACCACTGACCTGTCACAACTAAAATAAAACCACTGACTTGCAACAACTAAAACAACCACTGTCCTGCAACAACTAAAATAAAACCACTGTCCTACCACAACTAAAATAAAACCACTGATCTGCCACAACAAAAACAACCACTGTCCTGCAACAACTGAAATACAACAACTGGCCCACCACAACTAAAATAAAACAACTGACCTACCACAACTAAGATAAAACCACCGACCTGTCACAACTAAAATAAAATCACTGACCTGCCACAACTAAAACAACCACTGGCCTGCCACAACTAAAATACAACAACTGGCCTACTACAACTAAAATAAAACCACTGACTTGCCACAACTAAAACAACCACTGTCCTGCAACAACTAAAATAAAACCACTGTCCTACCACAACTAAAATAAAACCACTGATCTGCCAGAACAAAAACAACCACTGTCCTGCAACAACTAAAATAAAACCACTGTCCTACCACAACTAAAATAAAACCACTGATCTGCCACAACTAAAACAACCACTGTCCTGCAACAACTGAAATACAACAACTGACCTACCACAACTAAAAGAAAACCATTGACCAACCACAATTAAAATAAAACCACTGACCTGTCACAACTAAAATAAAATCACTGACCTGCCACAACTAAAACAACCACTGGCCTGCCACAACTAAAATAAAACAACCGACCTACGGCAACTAAAACAAAACCACTGATCTGCCACAACTAAAATAAAACCATTGACCTGCCACAACTAAAATAAAACAATTGACATACGACAACTTAAATACAACAACTGACTTACCACAACTAAAATAAAACTACTGTCCAGCCACGACTAAAATAAAACAACAGACATACCACAACTAAAATAAAACAATTGACCTGCCACAACTAAAATTAAACAATTGACCTACTACAACTAAAATAAAACAACTGGCCTACTACAACTAAAATAAAACCACTGACCTGCCACGACTAAAATAAAACAACAGACATACCACAACTAAAATAAAACCACTGACCTGCCGCAACTAAAATAAAACAAATGACCGACCACAACTAAAATAAAACAACTGACCTACCACAACAAATAGAAATCACTGACCTGCCTCAACGAAAATAAACCCACAGACCTTCCACGACTAAAATAAAACCACTGTCCTACCACAACTAAAATGAAATCACTGACCTGCCACAACTAAAACAAAACCATAGACCTGCCACAACTAGAATAAAACCACTGACCTACCACAACTAAAATGAAATCACTGACCTGCCACAACTAAAATAAAACCACTGACCCACCACAACTAAAATAAAACAACTGACCTACCACAACTAAGATAAAACCACCGACCTGTCACAACTAAAATAAAACAACTGACCTACCACAACTAAGATAAAACCATTGTCCTGCCACGACAAAAATTAAACCACTGACCAACCATCACCAAAATAAAACCACTGAATGGCCACAACTAGAACAACCACTGACCTGTCACAACTAAAATAAAACCACTGACCTGCCACAACAAAAACAACCACTGACCTGTCACAACTAAAATAAAACCACTGACTTGCCACAACTAAAACAACCACTGTCCTGCAACAACTAAAATAAAACCACTGTCCTACCACAACTAAAATAAAACCACTGATCTGCCACAACAAAAACAACCACTGTCCTGCAACAACTGAAATACAACAACTGGCCTACTACAACAAAAATAAAACCACTGACTTGCCACAACTAAAACAACCACTGTCCTGCAACAACTAAAATAAAACCACTGTCCTACCACAACTAAAATAAAACCACTGATCTGCCACAACAAAAACAACCACTGTCCTGCAACAACTGAAATACAACAACTGGCCCACCACAACTAAAATAAAACAACTGACCTACCACAACTAAGATAAAACCACCGACCTGTCACAACTAAAATAAAACAACTGACCTACCACAACTAAAATAAAACCACTGATCTGCCACAACAAAAACAACCACTGTCCTGCAACAACTGAAATACAACAACTGGCCTACTACAACTAAAATAAAACCACTGACCTGCCACAACTAAAACAACCACTGTCCTGCAACAACTGAAATACAACAACTGGCCCACCACAACTAAAATAAAACAACTGACCTACCACAACTAAGATAAAACCACCGACCTGTCACAACTAAAATAAAACAACTGACCTACCACAACTAAGATAAAACCATTGTCCTGCCACGACAAAAATTAAACCACTGACCAACCATCACCAAAATAAAACCACTGAATGGCCACAACTAGAACAACCACTGACCTGTCACAACTAAAATAAAACCACTGACTTGCCACAACTAAAACAACCACTAGTCTGCCACAACTAAAATAATACAACCGACCTACGGCAAGTAAAATAAAACCACTGATCTGCCACAGCTAAAAATAAAACCATTGACCCGCCACAAATAAAACAAACAATTGACCTACGACAACTAAAATAAAACCACTGTCCAGCCATTACTAAAATAAAACAACAGCCCTACCACAACTAAAATAAAACAATTGACCTGACACAACTAAAATTAAACAACTGACCTACCACAACTAAAATAAAACCACTGTCCAGCCATTACTAAAATAAAACAACAGCCCTACCACAACTAAAATAAAACAATTGACGTACCACAACTAAAATAAAACAACAGACCTACCACAACTAAAATGAAATCACTGACCTGCCACAACTAAGATAAAACCACAGAACTGCCACAACTAAAATAAAACCACTGACCTGCCACAATTAAAATAAAACCACAGAACTGCCACAAATAAAATAAAACAACTGACCAACCACCACCAAAATAAACCCACTGTGTAGCCACGACTAAAATAAAACAACTGATCCACCACAACTAAAATAAAATCAGTGGCCTGCCACAACTAAAATAAAACCACTCACCTACCACAACTAAAATAATACAACTGACATACGGCAACTAAAATAAAACCACTGTCCAGCCATTACTAAAATAAAACAATTGACCTGCCACAACTAAAATTAAACAATTGACCTACTACAACTAAAATAAAACAACTGGCCTACCACAACTAAAATAAAACCACTGACCTGCCACAACTAAAACAACCACTGGCCTGCCACAACTAAAATAAAACAACCGACCTACGGCAACTAAAACAAAACCACTGATCTGCCACAACTAAAATAAAACCATTGACCTGCCACAACTAAAATAAAACAATTGACATACGACAACTTAAATACAACAACTGACTTACCACAACTAAAATAAAACTACTGTCCAGCCACGACTAAAATAAAACAACAGACATACCACAACTAAAATAAAACAATTGACCTGCCACAACTAAAATTAAACAATTGACCTACTACAACTAAAATAAAACAACTGACCCGCCACAACTAAAATAAAACAACTGACCTACCATGATTAAAATAAAACAACTGATCTGCCACGACTAAAATAAAACAACAGACATACCACAACTAAAATAAAACCACTGACCTGTCGCAACTAAAATAAAACAAATGACCGACCACAACTAAAATAAAACAACTGACCTACCACAACAAATAGAAATCACTGACCTGCCTCCACGAAAATAAACCCACAGACCTTCCACGACTAAAATAAAACCACTGTCCTACCACAACTAAAATGAAATCACTGACCTGCCAAAACTAAAATAAAACCACTGACCCACCACAACTAAAATAAAACAACTGATCTACCACAACTAAGATAAAACCACCGACCTGTCACAACTAGAATAAAACAACTGACATACCACAACTAAGATAAAACCATTGTCCTGCCACGACAAAAATTAAACCACTGACCAACCATCACCAAAATAAAACCATTGAATGGCCACAACTAGAACAACCACTGACCTGTCACAACTAAAATAAAACCACTGACCTGCCACAACAAAAACAACCACTAGTCTGCCACAACTAAAATAATACAACCGACCTACGGCAACTAAAATAAAACCACTGATCTGCCACAGCTAAAAATAAAACCATTGACCCGCCACAAATAAAACAAACAATTGACCTACGACAACTAAAATAAAACCACTGTCCAGCCATTACTAAAATAAAACAACAGCCCTACCACAACTAAAATAAAACAATTGACCTGACACAACTAAAATTAAACAACTGACCTACCACAACTAAAATAAAACCACTGTCCAGCCACGACTAAAATAAAACAACAGACATACCACAACTAAAATAAAACAACTGACCTACCACAACTAAAATAAAATCACTGACCTGCCACAACTAAGGTAAAACCACAGACCTGCCACAACTAAAATAAAACCACAGACCTGCCACAACTAAAATAAAACAACTGACCAACCACCACCAAAATAAACCCACTGTCTAGCCACTACTAAGATAAAACAACTGATCTACCACAACTAAAATAAAATCAGTGGCCTGCCACAACTAAAATAAAACCACTGACCTGCCACAACTAAAATAAAACCACTGACCTGCCACAATTAAAATAAAACCACAGAACTGCCACAACTAAAATAAAACCACTGACCAACCACCACCAAAATAAACCCACTGTCTAGCCACGACTAAAATAAAACAACTGATCTACCACAACTAAAATAAAATCAGTGGCCTGCCACAACTAAAATAAAATCAGTGGCCTGCCACAACTAAAATAAAACCATTCACCTACCACTACTAAAATAATACAACCGATACACGGCAACTAAAATAAAACCACTGATCTGCCACAGCTAAAAGTAAAACCATTGACCCGCCACAAATAAAATAAAACAATTGACCTACGACAACTAAAATAAAACCACTGTCCAGCCATTACTAAAATAAAACAACAGCCCTACCACAACTAAAATAAAACAATTCACCTGACACAACTAAAATGAAACAACTGACCTACCAGAACTAAAATAAAACCACTGTCCAGCCATTACTAAAATAAAACAACAGCCCTACCACAACTAAAATAAAACAATTGACCTACCACAACTAAAATGAAATCACTGACCTGCCACAACTAAAATAAAACAACTGACCAACCACCACCAAAATAAACCCACTGTCTAGCCACGACTAAAATAAAACAACTGATCTACCACAACTAAAATAAAATCAGTGGCCTGCCACAACTAAAATAAAACCACTCACCTACCACAACTAAAATAAAACAACCGACCTATGACAACTAAACTAAAGCCACTGTCCTGTCACAACCATAATACAACAACTGACCTACCACTACTAAAATAAAACCACCAACCAACCACAACTAAAATAAAACCACTAAATGGCTACAACTAGAACAACCACTGACCTGTCACAACTAAAATAAAACCACTGACCTGCCACAACAAAAACAACCACTGAACTGCCACAACTAAGATAAAACAACCGACCTACCACAACTAAAATGAAATCACTGACCTGCCAAAACTAAAATAAAACCACTGACCTACCACAACTAAAATGAAATCACTGACCTGCCAAAACTAATATAAAACCACTGACCCACCACAACTAAAATAAAACAACTGACCTACCACAACTAAGATAAAACCACCGACCTGTCACAACTAAAATAAAACTACTGACCTGCCACAACTAAGATAAAACCATTGTCCTGCCACAAAAAAATTTAAACCACTGACCTGCCACAACTAAAACAACCACTGACCTGTCACAACTAAAATAAAACCACTGACCTGCCACAACTAAAACAACCACTGACCTGTCACAACTAAAATAAAACCACTGACCTGCCACAACTAAAACAACCACTAGTCTGCCACAACTAAATTAAAACAACCGACCTACGGCAACTAAAATAAATCCACTGATCTGCCACAACTAAAATAAAACCACTAACCTGTCACAACTACAATATAAAAATTGACCTACGACAACTTAAATAAATCAACTGACATACCACAACTAAAATAAAACTACTATCCAGCCACGACTGAAATAAAACAACAGATCTACCACAACTAAAATAAAACAATTGACCTGCCACAGCTAAAATAAAACAACTGTCTAGCCACGAGTAAAATAAAACAACAAACCTACCACAACTGAAATAAATCAATTGACCTACTACAACTAAAATAAAGCAACTGACCTACCACAACTAAAATAAAATCATTGTCGTGCCACGACTAAAATAAAACAGCAGACATACCACAATTAAAATAAAACCACTGACCTGCCGCAACTAAAATAAAACAACTGACCTACCACTACTAAAATGAAATCACTGACCTGCCAAAACTAAAATAAAACCACTGTCCTGCCACGGATAAAATAAAACAACAGACCTACCACAACTAAAGTAAAACCACGGACATGTCGCAACTAAAATAAAACAACTGACCTACCAAAACTAAAATGAAATCAGTGACCTGCCACAACTAAAATAAAACCACTGACCTACCAAAACTAAATAAAACAACTAAAATAGTATAACCGACCTACGAAAACTGAAATAAAACCACCGACCTACAACGATTTAAATAAAACCAGTGGTCTACCACAACCAAAATGAAATCACTGACCTGCCACAACTAAAATAAAACAACTGACCTACCACAACTAAAATAACAACTGACCTACCACAACTAAAATAAAACCACAGATCTGCCACCAACTAAAATAAAACAACCGACCTGTCACAACTAAAATAAAACCACCGACCTGTCACAACAAAAATAAAACAACTGACCTACCACAACTTAAATAACAACTGACCTGCCACAACTAAAATAAAACCACAGATCTGCCACCAACTAAAATAACACAACCAACCTGTCACAACTCAAATAAAACCATCGACCTGTCACAACTAAAATAAAACAACTGACCTACCACAACTAAAATGAAACCACTGTCCTGCCACAACTAAAATAAAACTACTGACCCACCACAACTAAGATAAAACCACTGAATGGCCACAACTAGAACAACCACTGACCTGTCACAACTAAAATAAAACCACTGACCTGCCACAACAAAAACAACCACTGACCTGTCACAACTAAAATAAAACCACTGTCCTGCAACAACTAAAACAACCACTGAACTGCCACAACTAAGATAAAACAACCGACCTACGGAAACTAAAATAAAACCACGGCAACTAAAATAAAACCACTGATCTGAGATTTCTGCCTTATAGGACCAGAAACAGTGTGTACACCAACAAGAAATCCCTCAAAGGTTAACCAAGATGGTGTCTTCATTATTGAGAACCTTACAAAATACAGAACTGAACTAGTGAAACAACTTTCCCCAACTCAAATTCCATCGTCAAATATACACTTACTGGACTTCTGATTGCCGAATATATGTGAACAAACTTGAAACTAGCAGAAAACAATTAGTTACAAACTTTGATGACATAGAAAATATTGAATGTTCAGTACATGAGCAAACAGCTTCACAAACAAGTGACACTGAAATTTATCATTAACTATTGAAATAAAACAAAAATAAACTGCTGATATACTCAATTATACATTTTTCATAGATGTAGATTTTTTTGCAAGGTTTATATTGTGTTAGTGTACAGAAAATTGTCAGGTTTTTCTTATATATATTAATACATGAGGTGTTCAGCATTAATGATATACTTACATATAACTTATTATATATGGCAATTATTTTAATGTTACATATTTGCATTTTGTTAAAATTGTCAACATGTTGTCATACATTCTTATGTCTCTTTACAATATTATGCTATGTCCAATCAAATTTTCCCAGAACATTTATAATTGGTTTGTAAAATAACAGGGAGCTTCTCAAAATTGTACTTTTCAAGGTTCCATTAGGGAATCCGAAACATTTATTAAGATTAAAGTGCTTAGATATTTAAATAATGCACATTGTATTATTGATATAGTATTATGTTGGTCGATTAATATCAATTATTGTTACTGCCTTTTTTACATTTATTTATAAACTGAATGCCCTTTCTCAGTTACAGTATTTTTGTAGACAATTTCCAGGCCTTATGATTAACTGCTTCAAAATATAAATAACCTTTTGTAATGAGAGTATTGAAGTACCATATCTAATGATCGCACAAAGTGTGAGGGTTTGTTCGACTTGCTGTTGAAAAAAATAATGTTGGTTTTTTTTTGGTTTTTTTTTCAATAACTTAAGAAGATTCTTATGTAAAGAATAATGTCTTGAATCACTTACATAAGCTTATAATGGTACCATGCAAATTTAAATCTGATCTCAGCTGCAGCAAAGCCAGTGAATTTATAGGATTTATTTTAAATTTTTTAGTTTTTGTTTTAACCTTGTAAAATGAATGGGGCACATAATCTTTAACCTGTATTGTACATTTGATAAAAGATATTTTTGTTTGTTGAGTGACTTATATGAAATTATTGTTGTGTTTGTTTTTCTTTTCCTTTGTGTGGGATATTTATCTCAATATTTTTCTAAATATTATAATATATATTTTAGTCTACTCGGGATACCATATAATTATAAAAAAATATATACTTTGGAGTACAGACATCTCGGTTCTAATTGCTGCAATGTTTTATTTACAAAAAAAATATTATGTATGTAACGAATTAAACAATTATAAAATTGATTTCAAATAAAATAAAAAAATTTTTTTACAAATAACGTATGCTAAAAATTATTTTCTGTCTATTAATCATGGGTCGTAAATAAGTATCCCATTTGACATCTGTGAAACAAATTTCTTCACATGCAAATTTGGTCTCATTCATACCATTGTGAGTACTTTTACATATATTTAATTTGTTCTTTGTGTTATAATATGTATATATGTTCTATTTTTTTAAGTGGATTCATAGATGTGAGTGTTCAAACAATATTGAAATGTAGCAATGGTCGTACTGATTTTATCCCTGAAATGCTAAATCCAAATGGGTAATAGTATAGAGGATTACAGGGCGGCCATTGGACTGTTTAATACTAAGAAAAGGTGTCTGTATGGACTGGTAAATTGTTGGGCAGAATCATATCAACAAATTATATTAATTAACTTACAGTGTTCAGCTCTTGTCTTATCCCTGTTTCTTCTGCAGAGTACGATTCCGGAAATTAATATAGTTTTCATGTTATATGTATTACAATTTATCCTAATTATAGGTGATGTAGAAACACATCCTGGTCCTGGTACGTATAATTCGAAACCACCGGTGAACATTACCAATAATAATGTAGACAAATATATTTCCATATGCAATATAAACATTAGAAGTGTTAGAAACAAATTACACTTTCTTCAAAATTTCGCAGATGAATATGATATACTTTGCGTCACAGAATCCCTTTTAGATGTGAATATAAATAACGATGATTTATCACTTGATTTCTTTTCAAAAACCTTCATTAGAAAGGATTGTGATAACTCAGGCGGTGGACTTCTCATTTATTTTAAAGATGATATATTTGTTGAACGTGGTGTAACTGACTTAGAAAACGACACTGACGAAACTATCTGGATAAAAGTGCGAGCTAGAGGTCAAATCTTCCGTATTGGAGAATGTCCAAGTAACTCTCCATTCCTTAAAGATAATGGAGCCGAGGCCCCGAAGGGGCCGAGGTCCATTGTTTTTAAGGAATGGAGAGATACGAGGACATTCTCCAACTTTAAATCCACCCATTGTACTTTATTAATTTTATTAATTATTAATCTTGTAACAAAAAAAAGTATGTGTATAGTATCTAAAGTACAAAGTATTAAATTGTTTGCCCCTTGTGGGACCTTAAAAGTACAAAGAGAACAATAACTCTCCATTCCTTAAAAATAATGGCGAGCTTTGACAATAGATTTACATCACAGGTGGATTTTAATTTTGTGTAATACTTTACTTGATCCTATTATTATTAATGATACTATGAATTATATATATTCTGATGTTTTAAAAATGCCATCAGAAATTACTCAAATTAGTGATCACGATGCCTCTGTTGCTTGTTTACAATGTCCAAAGAGTGTTGCTGGTTCATTCAAACGGGAAGTCTGGTTATATGATAAAGTTGATAAACAAATATTTATTGAAAAACTAGAAATAGTTGACTGGATAACCCTCCTCTGCTAATTTGATGATGTAGATGACATGTGTATTCAATTTACCAAAACATTTCTCGAATTGGCAAGGAAGTGTATTCCAACCAAGACAGTTATTGTTAGATATAATGACAAACCGTGGTTCACCAGTAAAATCCGGAAAGGAATACATATCAGGGAATGACTTCGTGAAATAATGTTAAAATATCATAGAAACTCGGATATTTACAATCAGGGGCGGATCCAGGATTTGTGGTTAGGGGGGGGGGGAGGGGGGGGCGTCAGTAGGCGAGGGCTCTAGGGACCGCGTCCTCAGCGGGTCCAAGGCAGAGTCCTGTTAGGGGACCAGGGGGCGAAGCCCCCCGGAAGCTTTGAGGGTTTGAGAAATTACAGACATTTATTTGAACGACAATTTTGAACCAACCACACAATTTTTATCAGACCAAAAAATCTTGACTTTGAGTCTTAATTTGGTCGGATAATTGTTAACAGTATGTTTTTGTCAGATTATACAGTAAGAACCTAAAGTAAAACTTTAACAACCGTGATGTGAATTGTTCAACGCATGACTGATCGATCACGATATTTTAACCCTTCAAAGAACTATTAGTTTAGTTTTAACGCATTCCTCATTTCACTAATTGGTTTGTACTTTCGGTGCTTGTCCTTTCGGGTGGTTCTAGTTAATACTGCCCGTCCGGATGGAGCTTTTCTTTTCGTCGTTTGATTAATTCATTGAAATTTATGATTCGATCGTTCTTGTTTATAGAGAAACAAAAGCGGAATTTGTCAATACATGAACTTGTTGTTGATTTCTGATAAGCTAACGTTACTGGGTCATTATCAAAATACACGCACTTTTCTGTTATTATGCAATTAAAAGACAAATATCAACCAAACTGATTAGAGAAAACATGTTTTGCATGAAGGCACATCAGCCCTCTATAGTTTTACCATCTAAATTCATATTGATCCAATTGCGAATTTGTACTTGTTACACGAAAACCTGTTGTTTCCTTGGTGTTACATGTTATTTTTCCAGAATGGCTTGCATCTGGTCAATTGTACTATTCAGATGTAATGATTTTATTCGATCTTTATATTATTTTTGAACTATTCCTAAAACTCTGATAGCACAGCATTATTTTTGCTTGATATATATTGAAATTTGAAAAGAAAATTAGCAAAAACCTGCTGTTATAGATTTTCATGTCTGTGGTGTTACCCTTCCTATTAAGGCTGGTAAGAGTCATCTGTCTTGTCATATTTGAAGCAAAAATAGTTTCTCCCTTTGCTTATTTCCTGTTTCATGAGATGTGCAGACGACAAAAACAAAAGTGATCCATAAACTAATATAGAGCCGAAAAAGTACGTGCAATTGGACCAGGCTCAAGCTAGCGATCAATTTCTAGCGACCAATAAGCTAGCGACCAATAAGGCGATATGTCTCAAAACCAAAAAATAAATAAGAGCAAAATGTACTTTTAAAGATTTCTAGCGACCAATAATACATATATATCTGTAATTGCACATTCAACACATTGAATCGACATCCGGGCATACAGGAAATATTTCTGGACCCCCCCCCCCTCCCCCCCCCCCCACCTTCCACAATACAAAGTTGACATTCGACACACTACTGTGGAAATAAGGCGCAGAATCTCACACAGACACTCATGTGAGTAAAAGAAAATACATTTTATGTTCTATTTCTCATGTTCATCCGTACATAAAATATGTCTTCTCTTTACTGAGCTTAATAACGAAGACAAATATATATTTAGGGATAGCGAGCTTAGAAAACAGTCGGCCAACTTTAAACAAACACAGCGTAAACAAATAATATACTTTCATGTAAACCGGTATATAATTTGGATTTGCCAGCTCTTTGTCAAACAAGATAAAGTCCTAAGATTCCCCGTTCACATGAAGACGTCCCATCAATCTACAAAAAAATGTAAATATAGATCATCAGAAAAATATAGCAATACGTATTATAAAAATAAACAAAATATAAACCCTGCATGTGCGTGTAACATTTATTTAATAAATAGTATTATTTTGTTTTATCTATTTATTTTTAAATGGTGTATTTAAAGGTGTCAAACAACTAAATTAATTCACCAATGAACTTAAGTCAGGTAAAGGCCCAGGCAATAATTTTGATATAAACCTCAAGTGGCAGTAGGGTCCACCACCCCCCTAAATCCAAATATCAAAGTTGATATTTGACACCCTGCTGTGGGCTTGAGGCGCATTATCCCATTATCCCACCTAGGCACTTAAGTCAGTTAAAGGCCCGAGCAATACCTTTGACTTAAACCCTAAGTGGAAAAGAACTTTGCCGTCCTTCGGTAATTTTTCATTGGATATGCATAGGGTTTCCCCAAATCCAAATATCAAGACTGTAATTTAACACCCTGCTGTGGGTTTGAGGTGCATTATCCCACCTAGGCACTTAAGTCAGTTAAAGACCCGGGCAATACCTTTAACTTAAACCCAAAGTGGGCAAGAACTTTGCCGTCCTTGATATATGTTTTATTGGATATTTATAGAGACCCCCCTCCACAATTGGTTTTCAAATATCAAAATTGATATTTGACACCCTGCTGTGGGCTTGAGGTGCATTATTCCACCTAGACACTTAAGTCAGTAAAAGACACGGGCAACACCTTTAATTTAAGCCCAAAGTGGACAAGAACTTTGTCGTCCTTGATATATTTTTCATTGGATATTAATAGAGACTCCCCTCCACAATTTGTTTTCAAATATCAAAGTTGATATTTGACACCCTGCTGTGGGCTTGAGGTGCATTATCCCACCTAGGCACTTAAGTCAGTTAAAGACCCAGGCAATACCTTTAACTTAGCTAAAAGTGGGCAAGAACTTTGCCGTCCTTGATATATTGTTTATGGGATATTTATAGAGACCCCCCCTCCAGAATTTTTTTTCAAATATCAAAATTGATATTTCACACCGTGCTATGGGCCTGAGGTGCATTATCCCACCTAGGCACTTAAGTCAGTTAAAGACCCGGGTAATACCTTTAACTTAGCCAAAAGTGGGCAAGAACTTTGCCGTCCTTCATATATTTTGTATGGGATATTCATAGAGACCCCCCTCCACAATTTGTTTTCAAATATCAAAGTTGATATTTGACACCCTGCTGTGGGATTGCAGTGGATTATCCCACCTAGGCACTTAAGTCAGTTAAATACCCGGGCAATACCTTTAACTTAAGCTCAAAGTGTTCAAGACCTTTGCCGTCCTTGATATATGTTTCATTGGATATTTATAGAGACTCCCCTCCATAATTTGTTTTCAAATATCAAAGATGATATTTGACACCCTGCTGTGGGCTTGAGGTGCATTATCCCACGTAGACACTTAAGTCAGTTAAAGACCCGAGTAATACCTTTAACTTAGCCAAAAGTGGGCAAGAACTTTGCCGTCCTTTATATATTTTTATGGGATATTTATAGAGACCCCCCTCCAGATTATTTTTCCAAATATCAAAATTGATATTTGACACCCTGCTGTGGGCTTGCAGTGCATTATCCAACCTAGGCACTTAAGTCAGTTAAAGACCCGAGTAATACCTTTAACTTAGCCAAAAGTGGGCAAGAACTTTGCCGTCCTTTATATATTTTTTATGGGATACTAATTGAGACTCCCCTCCACAATTGTTTTCCAAATATCAAAGTTGATATTTGACACCCTGCTGTGGGCTTGAGGTGCATTATCCCACCTAGGCACTTCAGTCAGTTAAAGACCCGGGCAATACCTTTAACTTTGACAAAAGTGGGCAAGAACTTTGCCGTCCTTCATATATTTTGCATGTGATATTTATAGAGACCCCCCTCCACAATTTGTTTTCAAATATCAAAGTTGACATTTGACACCCTGCTGTGGACTTGCAGTGCACTATCCCACCTAGGCACTTAAGTCAGTTAATGACCCGGGCAATACCTTTAACTTAGACAAAAGTGGGCAAGAACTTTGCCGTCCTTCATATATTTTTTATGGCATATTTATAGAGACCCCCTCCACATTTTTTTTTCAAATATCAAAATTGATATTTGACACCCTGCTGTGGACTTGAGGTGCATTATCCCACCTAGACACTTAAGTCAGAAAAAGACCCAGCCAATACCTTTAACTTAGCCCAAAATGGGCAAGAACTTTGCCGTCCTTCATATATTTTTTATGGGATATTCATATAGACCCCCCTCCACAATTTGTTTTCAAATATCAAAATTGGTATTTGAGACCCTGCTGTGGGCTTGAGGTGCATTATCCCACCTAGGCACTTAAGTCAGTTAAAGACCCAAGCGATACCTTTAACTTAATTAAAAGTGGGCAAGAATTTTGCCGTCCTTGATATATTTTTTATGGGATACTAATTGAGACCCCCGTCCACAATTGTTTTTCAAATATCAAAGTTGATATTTGAGACCCTGCTGTGGGCTTGAGGTGCATTATCCCACCTAGGCACTTAAGTCAGTTAAAGAGCCGGGCAATACCTTTAACTTAGCCAAAAGTGGGCAAGAACTTTGCCGTCCTTTATATATTTTTTATGGGATACTAATTGAGACTCCCCTCCACAATTGTTTTCCAAATATCAAAGTTGATATTTGACACCCTGCTGTGGGCTTGAGGTGCATTATCCCACCTAGGCACTTCAGTCAGTTAAAGACCCGGGCAATACCTTTAACTTTGACAAAAGTGGGCAAGAACTTTGCCGTCCTTCATATATTTTGCATGTGATATTTATAGAGACCCCCCTCCACAATTTGTTTTCAAATATCAAAGTTGACATTTGACACCCTGCTGTGGACTTGCAGTGCACTATCCCACCTAGGCACTTAAGTCAGTTAATGACCCGGGCAATACCTTTAACTTAGACAAAAGTGGGCAAGAACTTTGCCGTCCTTCATATATTTTTTATGGCATATTTATAGAGACCCCCTCCACATTTTTTTTTCAAATATCAAAATTGATATTTGACACCCTGCTGTGGACTTGAGGTGCATTATCCCACCTAGACACTTAAGTCAGAAAAAGACCCAGCCAATACCTTTAACTTAGCCCAAAATGGGCAAGAACTTTGCCGTCCTTCATATATTTTTTATGGGATATTCATATAGACCCCCCTCCACAATTTGTTTTCAAATATCAAAATTGGTATTTGAGACCCTGCTGTGGGCTTGAGGTGCATTATCCCACCTAGGCACTTAAGTCAGTTAAAGACCCAAGCGATACCTTTAACTTAATTAAAAGTGGGCAAGAATTTTGCCGTCCTTGATATATTTTTTATGGGATACTAATTGAGACCCCCGTCCACAATTGTTTTTCAAATATCAAAGTTGATATTTGAGACCCTGCTGTGGGCTTGAGGTGCATTATCCTACCTAGGCACTTAAGTCAGTTAAAGAGCCGGGCAATACCTTTAACTTAGACAAAAGTGGGCAAGAACTTTGCCGTCCTTGATATATTTTGTATGTGATATTTATAGAGACCCCCCTCCACAATTGTGTTTCAAATATCAAAATTGATATTTGACACCCTGCTGTGGGCTTGAGGTGCATTTTCCCACCTAGGCACTTAAGTCAGTTAAAGACCCAGGCAATACCTTTAATCTAAGCCCAAAGTGGGCAAGAACTTTGCCGTCCTTGACATATTTTTTATGGGATATTAATAGAGACCCCCCTCCACAATTGTTTTCAAATATCAAAATTGATATTTGACACCCTGCTGTGGGCTTGAGGTGCATTTTTCCACTTAGGCACTTAAGTCAGTTAAAGACCCAGGCAATACCTTTAATTTAAGCCCAAAGTGGGCAAGAACTTTGCGTCCTTGATATATTATTAATGGGTTATTTATAGGGTTTCCCCCCCCCAAATCCAAATATCAAAGTAGTATAACGGGATAGCTCAAGGCATAGTTCAGGGGAAGCAAAGGGGAGCTGGCCATTACGCATGCGTTACTGGAAGTGACGTCACCGGAAGCGGCCCTGACCGGAATGAAATCACGTGACCGGAAGTGACGTCACTACCGGAAGTATGTTCTGCGCATGCCCGGAAGTGCATCCCGCCTTTTTTTCTTACTATAGTAGTAGTACAAAATGTACCATTGCTCATGACCGAAAGTAGCATGGCTACCGGATGTGACTTGACCGAAAGTGACGTCACAGGAAGTGACGTCATAATACCGAAAGTGGATGATTCCCCTTGGGTGTAATCTTAATTGTTCGAGGTGTTGTATAGTACGCCAAGGGTGTTTTCTATCACGTCCGTTTTCTCACTGGTATTTCTACTAAATAACCGAAGAGTCAAATGAATGAAATGGTACATTTGATCCTCTAAGTCACCCAATAGAAGGTCACTGCATTTATCCAGGCTTGTGACTGGCTCTATATAGAGGTTGCATTAACCTTCTTTTTTTCTTTTTTTCCTTTTTACTTTACCTTTCTTTTCTTTTTTTCATATCACATGCTTAACAAGTAACACAAATTTCTGTACAATGCCCGTCGCTTCCACGGGATTTTCTAAGAGCCTGGTGACGTCTGTCATGCTATGTCCTGCACATCGATGAATGAGGTAAAAAATGCAATGAAGTCCGCACACGATAGATCCTTCTTCTTGTACTCGAACGGTATTGTAAGTCCAATGAAGGCAATGTTTGTTCATAAGCGGATTCGTGCGGTGGACGTCCGTTGGATCGTAGTATTCCCCTCGTGAGTTGGCGTCGATGTATATAGCGCCCCAGTGTTGTCACATTCGAAGGTCTGGAACCGTATTTCCCACAAGGGCCGAAGGTACGTTTAATAGTCTGGGTAATCTGTTTTTGGCATAGACCCCCTTAAGCACAGGTCTGGAGTGGGGATGTTTTTTTCAATAGTGTCAATCTTTTGCGTATTCATTATGTACTGTAGTCAAACAAGATTTGTCTGTTTCTACCGATTTCGATCACGTTGTCAAATTCTCCATACAGGACGACGTTGATGGTCCCTGCCAGAGCTTCGGTGAAATGAATCTCCATACGTAAATTGCCCTGTTTTATCAGTTGAAACGTTCCCACTTCCGACATATCCGGAGTCAGATCGAATCCAAATAAGGTGTTTGCTTTAGCGTATTCCTCTCTGGAGATGGCATTTCCTTCGTCTTGATACATCTTTCCCGTACTGGTATAAAGTCCCATATAACTGCGAATATAACCTGCGTTTTCAAAGTCGGATTGTAACGTTTGGCGGGAATCTGTCGTCCGCCCACGTTCAGTGCCACACAATTTATCTTGTAGTGTCTAAAATCGAAAGGGATTCTCGTAATAGTCCCATTTAAGGCATCACTGTCCACGCAACCAATCACCAGTCTTTTCGGCAACTGTCCCAAATACATGTTGTCCTGGACGTAATTCATGTTTCCACGGGGAACCGTATCTACTTTGACTTCTACACGTCGGATGGGGTATTTACAGCTGGTCTTTTCAAAAGCTTTGACGTGGCCCATTCTTACGGCAGGACTTAACTGTACATTTCTCACAAATAAAGCGAGATCCTTGATTTTGATCTTATAGTTGTCGGCATCGGCCATTAGGGCGAACACGTCTCGACTTCGTCGTAATTTGATTTTCAGATCGACGTGATTCAGTAAATATTTCTCTTGACAAAATAAATCCAAGTGTAGTTTTCCCGTCATCTGTACAGCCTTGCTTTGGGCCGTCAATGCTTTGCGGGACGTGAATCCTTTGTTATCGGTTGTTCTCTTATCTTGATTTCCCGGTGTATCCTTGTACCACATGACTCCCGTTAATTGAGATTTTTTGGCAGCTGAGTAATATTTCTATGTAAGCTTTGTAAGGGTACAAGCTGGTCGGTGGTGAAACCAGATTTTCGTTCAGGCTAACACTGACATCACTAAAGAGGGAATGCATCCATAAGTTGACAGGTCCAACGTCCGCTCCGCCATCCAATGCAGTATCGTCGTCATCCATGATATGTGCTTCCACAAACAGGTATGTATTAGCCAAGTCAATATAGTTCCCCCCCTCCCCCCACTGACGGCAAATTCGTAAGGTCCTTGATCCGTTAGAGCCGATGTCAATCCTTTCTGCTCCCAATACCCATAAGCCACACTGGTCTGTGTAGGTGGAACTTACATGAGTTGGGATGTACAAGTGTCATTCTTATCCGAAATGTCATTCGATGTGTTCCGCTGCTTGGTCTGCTGACGTCTGGTCTTTTCTTCGCTTGGCAGGTCCTTTTATAACTCGTTGTCCTGGGGTCCTACCGTGTCCATAGCTTTCTGGAGTAAGCTTTCTCCTGTAGATTTCAATCGTGATTTGGCTGCCTGTTTGATATTTCTTCCTTGTACGACACCTTCGGCAATATTTAATCCCGTTTTCAAAGCCTCGCGTTCTAGGGTCTTTGCTCCCTTTTTTCAACAAAGGCATGGCTGCTTTAAAGAGTCCTCCAAAGATACTGCCAAGTCCATGTCCTCTTTGATATCGTCATTCCGCAAATACCGGATATCCTTTTCCTGCTTGATGTCTGTAATAATCGTGGTAAGCTTTCGTATCGTAACGATGAGTTGGTTTCATTCTAGAGAGAATTCTTTTCGTTTTCTACAGTGAAGTGTCACCACCACTCGTCCTCTTTCGAATGGCACAATAGAACCCGTGTCGTCCCTTATATCTATGTCCACGGTCTGAAATCGTCGTTGTAACAGAGGACAGTACTGTATCGGATCAAACACTCGGGTGATCATTTCTCCGTCTCTTCCTTCCACCGGTACGATTCCCAATAACGGTACTTGGGCATATCCCACCATTCTCGGTACCACCAAGGGACAATACACGTACAGAGAATTTAATCCTTTCTTGAGGTCCGCTACCCAATCTGAAACATACTCCCCCCCCTGCCCCCCCCCCCCCCTGGGAATATAGCTTGTCTGAATCCTAACATGGATTGTAATAAAGGACTGATGATGACTTGATAATCTTTTTTCACTTTCATATCGATTTTATGATTGATTTCATTGAAACCAATGTCGAATTTATTCTTGAGTTCCTTCATGTGCCTTTTCCCCTCGATGGGGAATCCTTTTGGCCGATGAATAGTACCCAGCCGGTAACAAGACCAAATGCTGTGAGGATACTGTATCTCTGCCAATCCGATTTCTCATGTTCCGTCCAGATCCGTTATTTTCGGAAATTTCGTCGTGTAATGACTTAACGTATTGTTCGCACAGTAATTTATGGAACTGTTACTAGGCAAAGTCAGGTAAAACATGCTTCGTCTTGATCGTGGGGTTAGGTAACATGTATCCCAGACAACTGCTCAACAAGGCCGTCCACAAGGTACTGTTCTCCGATTCGACCGTCAAGTTGTAAATGCTGACTACGATAACCGTGTACAGGATGAGTACCTGACACAAAAATACGACCTCCGAACGTGGAGTCTTCTTTCCACAAGTCACCCAAGACGATACACTGTCCGTGTCACTCGGTGCAATTCGCAAGACTGACACTTCAAGCCGCGACGCCTCGCTTTTGTAGGTCCTGTTTAAAGATCCAGCTGTTGAAGGACTCTTGATATCCGAGCCACTTGACTAAATACTGAACTCTTCGGCCCTTTTTCTCTTTTTTAAAATGGGTTCAATCTTGTATACGTCGTCTGTCTTAATGACTTTGTGTAATTCTTCGGCATAGAATGTTCCTTCCAGAATTTCACCATGGTCGTCTTTGACTAAGTATACTGTGGGTCTGGTTTCAATACATTTCACTACCATAAGCAATTCTTCAGTCCAGTTGGGTAAATATCCTTTCTTGAACGTACGTTTGGCTTTGCTGAGTCGCACTCTATCTCCGGGAGAAAATTTGCACGATTTTTTGGGTCCCTTTCTTCCATATAGCCTCTTGGACACCGTTGTTTGGTTAGCCCACGTGACTTCTGCAGGTGGTATGCCTATGGTTCTGTGAACGGTGTGGTCATAAGATGCGACCATCTCGGATAGAACGTCTACGTAGGTTAGGGTTTCTCTGTGTGTGAAATACTTCCACATCTTGGTTTTCAATGTTCTGTTAAAGCTTTCAACGATACTGGCTTTGGTCTCCTCGTTGTAAGTGGTAAAGAAGTGCATGTCGTGTTCTTTGAGAAACGTTTGAAATACTCGGTTGATAAATTCAGTTCTTTTGCCTGTCTGTAAACGTATCGGACGCCGCCCCGATTTGAAAATGACCTGAAGCGCATCTTTTAAAGTCTTCCCCGTCTTGTCTGTCAATGGAACGACCCATTGATATCGGGATAACACGTCTATACATGTCAACAAGTACTTGAATCCTTTGTTGTAAGAAGACAATTTTGCCAGATCCACTAAATCCGCCGGCCACTGGTGGTCAATTCCATAGACTACAACGCGTCTCCTGGGAAATCGTCGTCTAGTTGGTTTATGCAAAGTGTACGTGTCCTGAGACTGTAACCATTCTCTGACTTGTTTCTTCGCATAGCCTTTCGGCTTAAATTTACTCAATCCTCCATAACTGGCGGGAGTTAAAAGGTTGCAATAGGTCGACTCCATGTTTACAACTGCTCCTTCGTGGTCTCAACCTCTGTTTTAAAAGTCGACCTAGTTCTGGACTTCTTTCCTTCTGTTTCTTGGTGTTTTTGGGGAGTACGGTCTAATAGGGGATGGACTCTGTTGTCGTTTGCGAGATCTCGGTGTTCTTTTTGTCTGAGTGATGTATCTCCAGCAGTCCTCGTGACCAATCAAATCTTGTGGAACATTTGCTTCTATTAAGGCTTCTCCGAATGTTTCCCCATCCTTGTGGGTTGAAATATTTCCTTTTGCTCAGCACGTCGTTGACTAACTCCACCACCTTGCCTCCTTGAACTGTTTCTGCCTTGTATTTCAGTTCCTCTTTCTCGTTCTGGCTAATGTCGGGACTGCTCTTCCTTTTTTTCAACAAGAGTTGTACCTTAGCCTTCATTGTTTTTGGTACGCTTTCCAAAATTTCGTTGTCGATCAGGTCCTGTTTCACGGGTTCAGGTGCGACTGCCACGGGTCTGGATCTGTAATCGTCGTAGACGTTCAAATATCGAGTAAACGATTGGTCGTATAGCTTGAGACGTTCGTCTTCCGACAGGTCTTCTCTTTCTAGTATGGTTTGCATCTTCTTATCCAAGGTGTCCATGACTTTCACGCGTTGCTCCACTGGAGGTTTTGGGCGCTCTTGTGTCTGGTGGTATCTATTTATTAAGGTTAGTTCCTTCATTGAAACAATGCAGAGAGCAACGGTGCTACTACAGATGCAATCGGTGCTAGTAGGGATCCCAAAAATCCACCTTTCTGTAAGATCGCTTTCTTCTTTTGGAGAGAGACCGACTTTTTCGTCAATGCTCTCAATCCGGCCTTGTTTCTCTTGAGTTTTTCTTTCTGCAGTTTAGATAACGGGACGTTGCCTCTTAAAAATTTCGGCACACTCACACAGACAGTCGACGAGACTGCGATCGGCTTTGGTTATGAGGTGTTTACGAATACACGGTTTCGTCTTTTGTAAGTATAATATATCACTGCCGTGATTTTGCAAGTTCTGAGAGACCATGTTATTTCCTCAGCGTCTGATGCAACAGTGACAAGAAACGGGATGTAACATCCTTTTTATGATTCGACATACGCTTTCTGTTCCTCACCGGGAAAGATGAAGGTTCTTAATCTCAGGATCTCCGCCGTGTTTTGTTTCATATCGATCACCATGTAACCGTGAGGTCTGGCCGTAGTTCGGGGCAAAGGCTTCCAGGAAAAATTGCGTTCTCATGGGATACATTTGGTGTACTAGCGCCATGATCTGTGATACGTCTGCAATAGACATATCACAACTAAAATAAAACAACTGACTTACCACAATTAAAATGAAATCACTGACCTGCCACAACTAAAATAAAACCACTGTCCTTGCCACGACTAATATAAAACAACTGACTTACCACAACTAAAATGAAATCACTGACCTGCCACAACTAAAATAAAACCACTGACCTGCCACGACTAAAATAAAACAACTGATCTGCCACAACTAAAATAAAAGGACAGACCTGCCACAACTCAAATAAAGCCATTGACCTGCCACAACTAATGTAAAACCACAGACCTACGAGAACTAAAATAAAACCACACGACTAAAATAAAACCACTAACCTGCCACAACTCAAATAAAACAACTGACCTACCACAACTAAGATAAAACAACAGACCTACCACAACTAAAATAAAACAATTGACCTACGACAACTAAAATAAAACCACTGACCTGACACAACTAAAATAAAACCACTGACCTGCCACAACTAAAATAAAGCCACTGTCCTGCCACGACTAAAATAAAACAACTGATCCGCCACAACTAAAATAAAACAACTGACCTATCACAACTAAAATAAAACAACAGACCTACCACAGCTAAAATAAAACAACAGACCTACGACAACTAAAATAAAACAACTGACCTGCTACAACTAAAATAAAACAACTGACCTGCCACAACTAAAGTAAAACCATTGACCTGGCACAATTGAAATAACGCCACTGACCTGCTACAACTAAAATAAAGCCACAGACCTACGACAACTAAAATAAAACCAAACGCCGGCCACGCCTAAAATAAAACCACTGACCTGCCACAACTAAAATAAAACAACTGACCTACCACAAATAAAATAAAACAACAGATCTACCACAATTAAAATAAAACAACAGACCTACGACAACTAAAATAAAACAACTGACCTGCCACAACTAAAATAAAACCCCTGACCTACTACAACTAAAATAAAACCACTGACCTGCCACAACTAAAATAAAACCATTGACCTGGCACAACTAAAATAAAACAAATGACCTACACACTAAAATAAAACAACTGACCTACCACAACTAAAATAAAACCACTGACCTGTCACAACTAAAATAAAACCATTGACCTGGCACAACTAAAATAAAACAATTGACTTACCACAACTAAAATAAAACCACTGACCTGCCACAACTAAAATAAAGCCACTGTCCTGCCAAGACTAAAATAAAACAACTGATCTGCCACAACTAAAATAAAACAACTGACCTGCTACAACTAAAATAAAACAACTGACCTGCCACAACTAAAATAAAACAACTGACCTGCCACAACTAAAGTAAAACCATTGACCTGGCACAATTGAAATAACGCCACTGACCTGCCACAACTAAAATAAAGCCACAGACCTACGACAACTAAAATAAAACCAAACGCCGGCCACGACTAAAATAAAACCACTGACCTGGCACAACTAAAATAAAACCACTGACCTGCCACAACTAAAATAAAGCCACTGTCCTGCCACGACTAAAATAAAACAACTGATCTGCCACAACTAAAATAAAACAACTGACCTATCACAACTAAAATAAAACAACAGACCTACCCCAACTAAAATAAAACAACAGACCTACGACAACTAAAATAAAACAACTGACCTGCTAAAACTAAAATAAAACAACTGACCTGCCACAACTAAAGTAAAACCATTGACCTGGCACAATTGAAATAACGCCACTGACCTGCCACAACTAAAAAAAAGCCACAGACCTACGACAATTAAAATAAAACCAAACGCCGGCCACGACTAAAATAAAACCACTGACCTGCCACAACTAAAATAAAACAACTGACCTACCACAAATAAAATAAAACAACAGATCTACCACAATTAAAATAAAACAACAGACCTACGACAACTAAAATAAAACAACTGTCCTGCCACAACTAAAATAAAACCACTGACCTACTACAACTAAAATAAAACCACTGACCTGCCACAACTAAAATAAAACCATTGACCTGGCACAACTAAAATAAAACAAATGACCTACACACTAAAATAAAACAACTGACCTACCACAAGTAAAATAAAACCACTGACCTGTCACAACTAAAATAAAACCATTGACCTGGCACAACTAAAATAAAACAATTGACCTACCACAACTAAAATAAAACCACTGACCTACCATAACAAAAATAAAACCACAGACCTACGAGAACTAAAATATAACAACCAACATGTCACAACTAAAATAAAACGACTAACTTGCCACAACTAAAATAAAACCATTGACCTGGCACAACTAAAATAAAACAATTGACCTACCACAACTAAAATAAAACCACTGACCTGCCACAACTAAAATACACTCACTGACCTGCCACTATTAGAACATACACTGAACTACCACAACTGAAATAAAACCACAGGTCTGCCACAACTAAAATAAAATCACTGTCCTGCCACAACTAAAATAAAACCACTGACCTGCCACAACTAAAATAAAACCACTGACCTGCCACAACTAAAATAAAACCAATGACCTGCCACAACTAGAATAAAACAACTGACCTGCCACAACTAAGATAAAACCACAGACCTGCCTCAACTAAAATAAAACAACTGACCTGCCACAACTAGAATAAAACAACTGACCTGCCACAACTAAGATAAAACCACAGACCTGCCTCAACTAAAATAAAACAACTGACCTGCCTCAACTAAAATTAAACAACTGACATATCACAGCTAAAATAAAGCCACAGACCTGCCACAAACTAAAATATAACAACCAACATGTCACACCTAAAATAAAACCACAGACCTGCCTCAACTAAAATAAAACAACTGACCTACCACAACTAAAATAAAACCACAGACCTGCCACAAACTAAAATATAACAACCAACATGTCACAACTAAAACAAAACAACTGACCTACCACAACTAAAATAGAATAACCGACCTACGACAACTGAAATAAAACCACTGTCCTGCCACAACTAAGATAAAACCACTGTTCTACCACAACTAAAATGAAACCACTGACCAACCACAACTAAAATAAAACAACCGACATACGGCAACTAAAATAAAACAACTGACCTGCCACAACTAGAACAACCAGTTACCTGCCACAACAAACAACTTGTAATACCTAAGGTATAGATCAAAATTGATCCCTTCCTCGCGGATTTTAAGGAATTATTGGGAAGTGTGACGCTAATCAGGGCAAACTATTGTTAAATGATTTAATTAATGTTCGAAGTTGTCAAATTCTGATAGCATATGACTCTTGGAACTATTGAAATAATGAATATAGCTCATTTTAATTCCTAACTGGTAAAATATTTCCTTTTAATTTTTCTCTCTCTCCAAAACAGGTACATGTATTTCTTTATGTGCAACAATGGAGTAATAGCGGTCATAGTTCTAGAAGATCTACACAGTATTTATCTATTTAGGACTACTTTACCGCGTACATCATGAAATAGTTCGGATTCAAACTCAAAAATATAGAATCTCTGGTTGTCACTAATTTATTAAAATATGTTACTTTTAATTTTATTGATCATCATCCTTCCTTTGCACAACTAGAGGTTGCTAATTGAAAAAGGACATTTGCTATCTTAAGTACACCTGTTCACCCTGATGGTTATGTCGGCATCGTGCATATAAAAACTAATTAGATCTCAAAAAGCTTTGGTCATTCTCTAGACAATCAAATGAAACTCTTTCATGTTCGATTTATTTTTCTGTCATGAAGATTAAATATCTCTTCAAACACATTCAGGTAAAATATCCACAAACGAGGAACAAGTCTCAATATTTATTTATCTTAATTACATAAATTCGACGTAATAGTAATTTATTATTTATCATTATAATAACATTGAAAAGTAGACTTTTTTTTATTAAAAAAAAATGTTGCAACCGCGTCAAAAATTGTATGTGTATCAACCAGAATGCTGCAGTGCTAAGCAATTTATTTGTTGTTATTGCGCTTAGATATAGATATGTCTGTTTCGCCCATCAGGTCGGTGGTATAATAGATAACGTGTTCACCTCAAGTGTGGTAGACCATGGGTACGATCCCTTGTCAGGTTAAACCAAAGATTATAAAGTTGGTATATTCTGCTTCCCCGCTACGCAAAGAGCATTTAAATGATTTAAATGGTTGGTTCAGAATCACGATAATGTGTCCAAGTAGAACGAAAAGTCTACCCGTGAATTGTTTTATTCAAAAAGCTATCTCTATAAAAATCCAACTAAGCATGTTGGTCTAGTACAAAGCTGACATCACCATCATCCAAGATGTACAACATATATTTTAACAATAGCTGAAATAATTAACCACATGATGTACAACATAGATTTTAACAGTAGCTCTAATGATTAATCACATGATGTACAACACAGATTTTAGCGGTAGCTCAAATAATTAACCACATGATGTACAACATAGATTTTAACTGTAGCTCAAATGATTAACCACATGACGTACACCATAGATTTTAACGGTAGCTCAAATAATTAACCACATGGTGTACAACATAGATTTTAACTGTAGCTCTAATAATTAACCACATGATGTACAACACAGATTTTAACGGTAGCTCAAATGATTAACCACATGATGTACAACATAGATTTTAACTGTAGCTCAAATGATTAACCACATGATGTACAACATAGATTTTAACTGTAGCTTAAATGATTAACCACATGATGTACAACATAAATTTCAACTGTAGCTCAAATGATTAACCACATGATGTACAACACAGATTTTAGCGGTAGCTCAAATGATTAACCACATGATGTACAACATAGATTTTAACTGTAGCTCAAATGATTAACCACATGATGTACAACATAGATTTTAACTGTAGCTTAAATGATTAACCACATGATGTACAACATAAATTTCAACTGTAGCTCAAATGATTAACCACATGATGTACAACATAGGTTTTAGCTGTAGCTCAAATGATTAACCACATGATGTACAACATAGATATTAACTGTAGCTTAAATGATTAACCACATTATGTACCATATATTTTAACTGTAGCTCAAATCATTATCCACATGATGTACAACATAGATTTTAACTGTAGCTCAAATGATTAACCACATGATGTACAACATAGATTTTAACTGTAGCTTAAATAATTAACCACATGATGTACAACATAGATTTTAACTGTAGCTCAAATAATTAACCATATGATGTACAACATAGATTTTAACTGCAATTCAAATGATTTACCACATGATGTACAAAATAGATTGTAACTACCGTTGTCAGTAGAGATAAGAAGAGTTCATATCACAATCAGCAGTTGTTGAATATTTTGCAATTGATGACTTTTAATGAGGCGGATACAATGATTTATTAACATAAGAATATTATATTTACCGAGGTCAGCGGCCGATGTAAATATATTATTCTTGGGTTAATAAATCCTTGTATCCATCTAATTGAAAGTCATTAATTGTTTTATTATATGACACATTTTACATGTTATTTTCACTTTTAAAATAAGCTTTCATGACAACGTTTTCCTTGGTCTAGCTTGGTACGCTAAGTCACGCAAGGTGAATAAATGTTATATTCATCTCGCGCGAGGTGTATATAACTTTTTATAAAAGAACGTTACTAGGGACGTCAGCCAATCAGAAAAGACATTATCTGAAGTCATATAATAATATACAATTATTAACTTTGGAATAGGTTGCTATCTGGATTTAACAACCTGAAAAAATGTAATATTCAGCGAGCCGGAGGCGAGGTGAATATACGTTTTTAAAAGTTGATAAAGTCAATGATTGCTTAATTTCATGAAGATAAAATATCGCAATTTTGGAGCGTTTATTTATGATTCAGCCGAAAAACATTTGCTAAGTGCAATCTCATTGGTTATTGAACAACGAAAGAACGAATAAGTCTGTTTTTTTCCCATCTATTTTTTTACCTTGGGAGGGTGATATCACTTTCCGGAAACCTGCCGGGAACTATTTTTAGCTGCGAGGGTGATATCGCAAATACTGAAAACCTCTTAATCAGTTTTTAGCCAATCATATGCAAGCTAGCTTACAGTCATGTAATAATATACAATTACAAAATGTATTGACTTTTGTTGAGGTTAATATAAGGATATATCGCTCCAAGATATTATATGTTATTCAGCTATCAGACAGGGTATATAATGTGACATTCCCGACTTAGGATCTATATTCCCTGAGGCGCAGCCGAAGGGAATATATATCCTAAGCCGGGAATGTCACATTATATACCCTGTCTGATAGCTGAATAACAGATATATTACGGATTTAAACATTGTTTTTTTTTAAATACAACATCCAACTGTATTAAATAAATTTGCCTCTTTTATTTTCATTTTTCGTATCTCCAGATGTCCGTTTTCGTACCTTTGACGTCATTCTTCAATGACGTCAAAATATGTGTCGCGTCATATTTCTCATGAAGGAAAATACTGTACTAAATTTCTAAATCAATACAGTTTCATATGTAGTAAATTTTATAAACTTTATAAATATAACATTAATATATCACATAGCAAACCAACGGATTTGCGAAACAGTTTCAATAATTTAAATGTTAACAACACGTAAATAAAACCTTGGTGTGGCCCCATGACGTCGAAAGTTTTCAAGGCTCAACGTTTTGTTTATTTGTTATGGTACAGCCGTGGAACATAGGAGTTTGCTGAATCGATCAGGTATTTGTGACGGAATTAACCGTTATAATATGTTTTTGTTCATGCAGCCGTTTTGAGTTTAAAAACAGCATTTAATTTGGTAAAAATGCATTTATTATTCCTTATTATACCATTGATTCCGTGATGCTTAATGTTTTGTCGTCCATGTTTTAATCGTTTTTGGGGACTGAAATATATACCCCGTCTGTTTTCCGAATATATGCTGACATTCAGGGTTGAAGAACCAATGAAAATATGTGTAACAAACTAAATTCGTAATATATGATATTTACCGAGGCCGAAGCCTTTTATTACACACTCATATAAATATCTAGAATCTGACTTGTTAAAACTATATCACGTGGTATCTGCCAGGATGTCATGTCCACTGCTAAAACTGGCTTAAACTGGTTAAGGACTGGGGAACGTTATGTCCCGCGCTCGCTACCGTTATGTCCCATGCTCACGACCGTTATGTCAACCGCACGGGAGCCTCGTTATTATTTGGATTATCTCCCTTACAATTTTCAGAAAGTAGAAAAAAACATGGCTTGGCGCAGGTACGTTCGGCAGAGGAAAGAAGAAATGGAGCATTTGCTCGGTGAAAAAGATTCAAAGAACACTAAAAGAGCAATTTCAACTTCTGTTAAATGTTTTCAGAACTATTTGCAAGCCAATGGCATTGATCCGGAATTTGAATTTGGTAAACTTTGGATTAGAATGTCTATTTTGACATCACTCCTTGATACCAGCTGAAACTGTGAATGTTCATTTAGTCCATGTAACTCGTAATTTTTCTTGTTGCGCATGTTTACACTTTTTGCATCTGACAGAATAAAGTTCTAGCGTAGAAAAATATTAAAAAAGAGCATCGCTCACGGGTGCTGGACGCTCGACTTTTTCGTATCTGATACCGTTTAACCGGTAATTTTGCGGCAATCTAATTTCTGCGGTATTCTGCGGTCAACTCCGGACCGCAGAAATTAAAATCGCAGAATATTATGTAGAATAAATGTTTAATGTCCCGTACAAAATACGTTTTCAAACTCTAACTCCGATTCCGCCGTAAGTCTCAAATATTTAATTAGTCGTAATTACTATATCCAGATAAACAAAATCTGGTACTATATAAATTTTTACACAACAATTAAAGGTTATTTAGCTGTGGCATGATGATTTTTACCTGTTAATTACAATTACTCCAGATCAAGAAATATGATTGTACCAAGGTGACATCGAAAATATAATTGAAACAATCACCTGATTAAATGTTTACAATCATAGTAAAGTTTATTAAAGCAATATTTAAAATTGTTATTTCATAAATTAACATTATAATTTTTTTGTTTAATTGTTGTAGTAGCTTCGCTTGAATAATATCAAACTGCGTGATCGCAGGATTCATCTAAATACCAAACAAATAGAAATGTACTGGTAGTAGAATTCCGGTTAACTCAAGTTTTTATGTCTACATTATACTAAAAGAATTTAATACAATTGTTTCTAATCATAATTCTTTTAAAAAAAATTGTTTTATGATAAAGTATTAAAATTCGACATTAAAAATATATATCCGAAATATATCAAAGTTTATACCGATATCGATCCAACTGTTGACTTCGTATTTCCTGTCAACAAAATAGATCGCGAAAACAGTGAAAAAAATAGTTTCTTAAGACAAATTTGAAGTTAATCAAATGCATTAAAGAATTTGTATCGTTTGAAAACTTTCTAAAGAACTAAATATGTTTTTACTGCTAAGGATCACTGTAATGTGCACCAGTTGTTTATCGCAACATCGCTTCAGTTGTTGCTTCCTGTATTACAAACACTTATTTTTTTCGGTGCCGAGATTTTCAATACGCAGGAAAAAAATCCGCAAAAATTAAATGTCATCTTTTTAGACCAAAACCGCAGAAATTTCACACCGCAGAAATTACCGGTTATACGGTATTAAGCTGCAAGCAATTTACAAAGCTATACATACTTCTAACTCTGATGGTCATATAGGCATAACTCTGGATATGCAAATCACAGGGTCACCTGCCTTGTTGTAATGGGTTCCCCATTTGATAATGAACAGGTATGTCGAGTTTCATTTCACTGCCTATCATAATTATTGAGAAATTGCATTTTTTGAAGAAATTCTAAGCCATTTGATAGTGAACAGGTATATCGAGTTTCATTTCACTGCCGATCATAATTATTGAGACATTTTAATTATACTAAAATTTCTATGTAGTATGTCGAAGTAAGGGAAGATAACTCTGGATATGCAAACCACAGGGTCACATGCCTTGTTGTAGTGGGTTCCCCATTTGATAGTGAACAGGTATGTTGAGTTTCATTTCAATGCCTATCATAATTATTGAGAAATTGTATTTTTTGAAGAAATTCTAAGTCAAAAAGGGGGAATGACTCAAATAAAATGCTGGATGGAGTTGTCTTCTCTTGTCAACACTTTCCACCAGTGTATTGCGTTTCAAGTTAATAGCTTTGATAGTTATTGAGAAATTTTAATTATACTAAAAAAAAATCCCTAATTTCTATGTGCTATGTCGAAACAAGGGCAGATAACTCTAGATATACAAATCACAGAGTCATCTGCCTTGTAATTGGTTCCTCTTTTGATAGTGAACACGTATGCCAAGTTTAAAATGGATACCTTTGATAGTTTTTGGACCCAGACGCTGACGCTTACGCCTGAGTGACGACAATAGCTCGACTTGTTTTCTTCGAAAAGTCGAGCAAAAATCTGGACAGAATAATATCTACACTTTATTGGGTAAAAGGGAATTTACATCACTCGTAACAGTTTAAGAAAAATAGTCCATATTCCAGCGTCACCCAAACAAAGACAAGCTCCTCCCATTTTGCTCGTATAATCAATATTTACACATGTAAACAATGGAATAACGGTAGGCATGTGAGGTAAAACACACTGCTTTGATGTACAATGCAAATTGTCTAGAAATTCGATGCATTTATCCCATTCTGTCAATCGTGTGGGTTCACAACTTTTTGGGTCATTATCAAAATACACGCACTTTTTCCTGTTCATATTTTGGTGACATCAATTATTTTCGTTCCCGTTTTGCTTTAGCCTATTAGTTTTTCCTACATTACAATGACATATTTACATAATATGCAGTCGGGAAAACCACCATGGAAAAAAATATTTCTAGATATGTAGCACTCCGTGGTGTTACCAACATAAAATTATTCTTTTTAGGAAAATGAAAAATAATTTTTATGTAAAAAGTGGTTACAGGGAAATTATGCATAATGTAGGATATTTTCTTTGGAGCACTAGTTTTTTTCCACAATATTTGGATATGTAGTTGTGGAATTCCATTTAAGCTGCATTATGAAACAAACAAGTTTTCATAATTGTATTTTGCTTCACTTTATATAGAGAAAAGATGACTTATACATAGTTATCAACGTCAACTTTATTCAACTATAATATAATTTACTTCAATTATGTCATTTATCCTTTTTATGAAACAATTTACATCAGGTAACACCACTGACAAGAGATAACACCACAGATGACAAAAGTAACACCAGGGACATCTTCATGAATGTAAACATTTAATTCAAGAAAAAAACACAACTATCAACCTATATTTGTTGTTTTCTTAATGTTTTCAGTACAATATTCAGTTTTTGAACATAATGGTTTGATGCATGAGCAATATCAGTTTTTTCCATGGTGTTATGAAGATATGTCCATGGTGTTATGAAGATATGTCCCTGGTGTTACCAGATCAAAAGCGTATACTCCCACCAGCTTGTTAAACTATATATCTTACACGTAAATGACGATGTTTGAACAATTTTTCTGCATAGGTTAAAGAGCAATATTTTGTTCTGTATATTACTGTTTATGGAATAATGTGTTTATTCACAATTTTAATGCTAAATGTCTATGGTGTTACACAATCTTTATGGTAACACCATTGACAGTAACACCACAGAAAACAAGTAAGTATTTTCCGGATAAAAGGAAAATAATTTCTTCCTGACTATATTTTATATGTATATCTTGTGAAGAATACCAAATGTAATGTATTGTATATTTTTACATTTTGTTCAATTCTAACATAAAAAAAGTAGTGAGAAGTACACCACAGATATAACATTTATATACTATACCAATCGTACGTACCTTTTCGGCTGTATATTAGTTTATGGATCACTTTTGTTTTTGTCGTCTGCACATGTCATGAAACAGGAAATAAGCAAAGGGAGAAACTATTTTTGCTTCAAATATGACAAGACAAATAACTCTTACCAGCCTTAATAGGAAGGGTAACACCACATACATGAAAATCTATAACAGCAGGTTTTTGCTAATTTTCTTTTTAAATTTCACTACATATCAAGCAAAAATAATGTTGTGCTATTAGAGTTTTAGGAATAGTTCAAAAATAATATAAAGATCGAATAAAATCATAACATCTGAATAGTACAAATGATCAAAAGTAAGTCATTCTGGAAAAATAACACGTAACACCAAGGAAAAAATAGGTCTTCGTGTAGCTAGTATAAATTCGCAATTGGACCAATCTGGATTTAGATGGTAAAACTATAGAAAGCTGATGTGCCTTCATGCAAAACATGTTTTCTCCAATCAGTTTGGTTGATATTTGTCTTTTAATTGCGTAATAACAGAAAAGTGCTTGTTTTTTGATAATGACCCATATGCACCCCCCCTTTTCTGAAATATTCCACCATAGTCAAACTGTCAACGGGTGCATGAAGGCAGACCACCAGGCCCTTGTATAAACTGTAAACGAGAAGATGTGACTAAGCGCTACTGGCACCTCTCACAGAGGCGAGATCAACCACTGTTTTATACTTTTGTGAAAAATGCATATGCATTCAAAGATGATGACTATATTTGTAGAATGTGTGAGGCTCGATTTAGAAAATCACTCGAAATGTCCCACGATACAGAAGCAACATCAAGCAAAAGAAAATTGAGAGAATATGAAACAGCCATAGATACAAGCTGTGCATTTGAAACAAATGATTTAAATTTAACAACAGCAAACTTTGACAGTTATGGTAAAGTGTCATTTGACCCATGTGAATTTACACTCCATACTGCAGTTAATGCAGAAATAATGACTGTAGTAATATATGCTTTTTGCAACACATGAACATGTGTGAAAAACATGGTGACCATTCGACATCAGTTAATGTTGACTTTTTCCGGTCGTGCTTTCAGATTGAGCTAGATCAAAATAACAACGAAGCATGTACATCTGGTCAATTTTTTCTCTATTGATCACTACAAGAAATATAAAAATTTCAAATCCCAGCTAGAATGTTGCATTTGTGACAAAAGTATATATAGTCAAAGATTTGTTGGTATTTTGGATGACAAGATTGACATGTTAAACATATACATGTACATCAATCAGATATTGCAGATAGAAAAAAATGTAGTCAAAAGTACATTTTGCAAAACCTCTGTCTATCTCTCATGTTACAAACACTTCAATATATTTTTAAGATCTGAAGAATCTGATCTTACCATGGTTAGAACAGACCAATTTTTAGAAGATTGTTTTTCACAGTATGAAGTGATTCAAACAAATAGTCTAGATTCATCAAATATTGAAATATTCTGCTTTCGCCAGCCTTTGGAATATGTGATCGAAAACTTTAAGTCATATCGCCCTTTGTTAGTGTCTAGCTTACACTTGAAATACAAAAAAATTGTATACAGTTCAATCCAAGATTTCAGTATCAACATTGATAATGAAAGTGTATGTCGAGTACATAAAACAACAAAATGGGTATATCAAATGTTAAAATCTACATTAGGTCCCACTCTTCTCGTTTACAGTCCCCCAAGAAAAGCACAAGTAGAATGGTGTACAGAGTTGGGACAGATTTGGCAAAAATCTTGCACTCTTCCATCTTGCATAACAAATCAAAAATAGACAAACTAAGGTTAAAATAAAATAAAAATAATTGGGGACGCTTTTACCTATCCTGCATCCAAATTTCATTGAAGAGCCAGTTTCCACGGTCACTTCTATACACCCCTACCCCGCTCCCTTCCTCAATAAAAATCACGTTGCTGCCTTAGTTCACTTCACTTAATCATTTTTTTTTATAATAATTCGCTAATGATCATGAGGTTGGGGTATTCTATTCTAGTTTCATTGGAATTCATTGTTTACTCTTAATACAAATGTAAGCAAAACCATTAGAAAGACCATTTAATTTAAGGGAAAGGATCTTCTAGAAAGAATAAGGTTAATCTTAAATTCTGATACATTTGTGTATGCAAATTTTCTATGGTAATGGCATCAGCCAGCATATTCAATTAGAATTTTAAATTAGAGCCCCAGCTGGTTTTCTCCTATTATTCACATGTTTTATTATTTTTAATAAAAAAAATTAGTTGAAGTTTTTGTGAATTTCATTTTGTAAAAAGTAATTAAATAATGGATTTTAGTACAGTATGATCTGCTTTTGTTTAAAAAAAAGGTTGAAAACATTACACCCCTCGCCCTTTTTCTTAAGAAACATCTATAAAATAGTAAATATTGGCTAACACGAGTTCTACTCAAGAGTCATAACGAGAATGTACTATGCATGTGATAATATTTTATATTTTTTTCATTATCATCATTTTCATTCATTTGCCTTTTATAACGTCATTTACATTGAAAAAAGTATCACTTGTATCAAGTACATTGACATCAACATGCTCGTGGTGGGTCGCTAGGAGGCGCTATGCATGATTTGTATGGTGAATCCACCAATAAAACCGGTGGACGTGTTTGAATAGCCTTATATGTTAAAAAAAACCAGTTGAAAGTAATTTTTAATATTCCAAGATTTACCATTGCATATGAAAATTTGACTGTTTTTTTTTCAAGTTCATTCGACAGATTTAGTAGACCATTACAGTTGATTCTTGTTTTGTCACACCTTCATGGAACAACAAATCTACATGTATTTCGACCGAAAAGTCAACTGAACAGGATTACTTTTACAGTAATGTAATTGCTCCTTACCGTTGTGGTTCCATAAAATCTTTTCCAGTTATCTCAAATTTGGACTCATCTGTTAAATTATATTTGGTCAATTTAATAGCTGCAGATATAATAGACAATTATTCTGACTAATTTCAACATTTTTAATACAAAAATAATATTTGTTTTATTAAGAAAACATGCGTTTACACTCGTTCTATAAATAGAACGTTAACAATTCCGGAGTATGTGACGATTCTAGTTATCTCACTTTGAATCCAACCAAAATGTGACACGATCTATCTGACAGAAAAAAATTCTATTGTATGTTTAATTACAGAAAATGTTTCTATGAAATACCAATATAGCAATCTATGGAACTATATATATGACTTTTCATCACCCTTTCTGCAAATATTTTAATTTTTAATTGTTCGTGTTGTTTTAATTTCTGCAATACTCCTTTGTTACAAGAAGTTCAAGCACCGGGTCTCACATTTATATGAAAGAAACAATTTTCTATGTTTTTCTCGCTTTCTCGGTTATATTTGACGCTCACAACGATAAAAACTAGTGAATTTTCAACACTTGGTCGATGTTTTCTAAAACGTGTCCGATTCCGGTATGTGACAAATCATTTGATAAAACGCCATTATCGAGTCTGCTCTCCGGCTGTGAAGGTTTGCTAACCCTCGAAAGACAATGTCACCTTCGGGTGACATTGTCTTTCTAGGGTTGACAAACCGTCATGTCCAACTCATTCTTGGGTGATAATTGTATAATATTACATATGGTGTGGTTTTCGTACAATTTCATTGGCTAAATCAGTCACGTGATATACAGAATATTTAATGTATTTTTTCCACTGTGAAGAAATCAGACGTCTTGTTTCTGTTTCTAAAAAATGTTGACGCTATGTTTCTATTTTTAAGTATATTGACGCTATGTTACTAAATTTAGATCCGGATATTGTCCGTTCGGACCGCGTTTACACTCCACCTGTAGTAAACAATTTTCTAGTTTTATTGTGTTCTTAAACAATAAAATAATAATGTGGTAATATTTTATTTTCAATGACACGAGTAATACATTACATATACAATATAAAAATTAAGGACTTTTTACTCTGTCAATATGTTATATTAGGACCTGTTAGGATTATATTGACCTCAGTCTTCGTCTTTGGTCAATACAATCCTAACAGGTCCATATATAACAGATAGAGTAAAAAGTCCATATTAATCGAAATGAAAGTCAGTAATTGTTTTATTATATGAAACTGTTATTAATGTCCTCTGAGTCATGTTTTATCATTTGGCATTAAACACTACATGTGTTGTTTTGTAAATTTTAATGGTAACAAGAAAGATTTATGCATACTACAAAGATTAATTTAGATCGTTCCAGAGAAGCCTTTGGAATATTATATTAACCTCACGTGACGCTAAATTAAAAGTAGGGGTTTTCCGATTCTAGACTCACGTGAGGTTAATATAACGTTCCAAAGGCTCCTCTGGAACGATCAAAATTAATCTTTGCGGGAATTGAAGGCTTAGACAGTATTCATCAAGTTCTATCAAGAAAAAAATTCATGCTTTTAGCCAATCCGATAAAATAAATATTTATAATCATATAATAAATTATTCTAACACCGAAATGTAATAGAGCAACTATTTATATGTACATATAATTACAAAATACGAGCAGCGAACATGAATAGTTGCAAGATAGATTATAAGTTTACAGAAGAACTATTTGGTAAAATGATACACAATTTTCCATTTATTGAAATTTAGATATAATCATATTATCAGAAATGAAATACTATATGTTATTGCTCTGGATATTTTGATGAAGATTTTGATGACGATTTTGTTCCAGAAGCGCGTTGTGGCGGAGTAAATTTGAAATAAATATGTTTACAAGACATGTTGCATTTCAACATGTATAAGAAAGTTATTTAGTCATATAAGATACGTCCATGTTTTACTGTATTAAACATTGCTGTCTTATATATTTTACTGCTACCATTTTTTTTTAATCTCTTTAGTAGTTTATTACATAACGACTTAGTCATACTTTTAGATTCATTAATTTTTCTGTGACATGAATTATGATTCTACAGTGGCAATCTATGGTGCGGAAGTGGGGTATTTGATGAGGTCTTCCATATATATTGAGGAGAGGTTTATATAAGTATTTTATGATATTTCAAGGGATCATTGGAAGGAGGTAAATGAGGTTTGTTTATTAAAGAAAGGAAAACCGATTTTAATGATAAATGAGGTGTCAGGTGAGCTAAGCAGGTTTAGTTCATCTAAACAAGTCTTACTTTCCTGCGTTCGTTCGAACTAGTTTAATGTATATATTATACCAAAGTTAATAATATACTGTTTAGAAGATATATAGCATGGTGGAATGAACACTACATCAATTTCCCACCACACAACTTGACAATAGTCTTAATGAGATATCTTGACCATACTATAACAATGGGTTAATCTTGACAACAACACATGTTTCTAACTCAATTGATTCTTGTACGTACACGAATGCACTATATGCTATAAAGAACAAATGAAAATGTCAAGAAATGTTTGAAGATACTAGGAGTGTATTCAGAAGCCATATAGCGAACATCATTACTGTGTTATTTTTAAATCTTTTTACTTCAGCTAATATTCCGTCAAAATGATCCATTGGAACACAATCTATTCATATATAAATGTTAAATAGATACTTCTCAAGATCTAGCAAATGTGCATATTCTGTGAAAAGGTAAATGTTATTGACAGAAAAACAATACTATATTCTAATTGATTTTATGTAGGTGGAATTTATTTATTGAAACTGGACATAAGTCTTGAATAAACAGAGTATGTAAACTGATATAATAGGTTGTTTTGTTTTCTAATGTATTCATGGCTATACAAGTATATTTAAAAAAACACATACACGCACACTAATAATACTAATAATAATTCAGCAAGCGGATGATTTATCTTCCACCTATGCATTGGTGTAATGCCAATTGCATTTGAAGAAATAACCGATGTTCCCTTAGCAGATTTTTATATATCAATCATGTACATTAAAAACCGACCCACGGAAAATCTAAGCAAAGACACTAGATATTCTCCATAATGTTGTGCTACAATACGCTTAAGGAAATTAAGCTGCCATTATATCATATCTGGCCAATTTATCGCCATCTTTCTTCGTTTTTCTATATGATATATTATAAGGATGATATTTTATGTCTATGTGATGGAAGTCGTACGTATAATTACAGTTCCATCACAGTCATTGATCTATGTTTTACCTGTCGCAGCAGTAGGCCAATTATTACATCAAACAAAACTTCATATTGTTTAATTTTTATGAAATTCTAGCTTGCGATCAAATGACATCCGTTGATTATTCCATGATTAGTAAAATTGATGATATCTTGTGTTACCATGCAGATAATCAGTAATTGACTTAACCATATAGAGTTCAAATGTATCAAATATAAATCTGATGCTGTATCGTATCAGAACATAAACTTCTCTGATAAAAACACTGTCTTTCTCGTTTTCTATAACAAATGTTAACCATTTACAATTTACAATTTGTTCAGATTCAAACTAAGTAAGTCTTCAAATTGTAATTATAATGAGAAGAAAAAACGATACAAAAAGAAATTGCAGAAAAATAAGGATTTGATCATATTAGATATATCATATCAGTTTTATCTTTGAGGTGAGAGTTCAATAATGAATTAATAGAAATAGAAACAATAGAAGAAACGTAACAATTTTGTATTTGGCAACATTACTAGTAGTATAGAGGGACGGACAAAACCATATTTCAGGAGGAGCGAGGAGCTACCGGAAGTGACGTCACCGGAAGTCACGGGACCGGAAGCGGCCATGACTGGAAGTGACTGCAAGCGGCCTTGACCCGGAAGTCACGAAGTGATCGCGTGCGCATGCCCGGAAGTGGATTCCTACGGATTTTTTCTTACCATAGTAGTACAAAATGTAGTACAGTAGTACAAATACCAGGGCTACCGGAAGTGACCACAGGTCAAGTGACCCCGAAGGAGGTTCCCCTTGTGTGGTTTCGCGCATGTGGAACTGGAAGTTGCGCAATATTCACCCTATTGGGGTCTTTTCACCGGAAATGACGTCATCAAACGTCACGTGACCCCGAAGGGATTCCCTTGGAAGGGTGGGTTGCAAGCATGCGCAACCGGGAGTTGCGCAGTATCCGATCAAATGTCACCCGTAGAGTTCCCCTGGAAAATATGGGAGCGCGCATGCGCGATTGAAAGTACCCTTGGGGTGATCTCTAGGACGTCCACGTGCTATAACCTTCTACGAACTAGCCCTTTCACTGGTAATATGCCCCTTTCCCCACCATATTATTAGCGCCTTCAATAATTACATTTCTTACAAATGTTTGTTGTTTTCGGATTTGTTCGAGGTGTTGTGTAGTACTCTAAGTAGCATATCACGTCCGCGTTGCATTTTTGTTATATTTTAAGAGATCTTTTAACGTTTTATTCATTAATGCTTCGTTTTTGCTATATTTTTTTCGTGAATTTTCTATCTATAGCGACGTTTCTTGATTCCTTCCTCTAATTTTCGTGTTTATTCAACATCTTAATCACTAATTTGTTGAATTGTTGCATTTTGTCATAATCGATATTTTCATAATGTGTTTCGCTTTGTCTGAAAATTTGTGGTTTTTCGTGTTTTGGGTGGAATTTCAACTCCATGGCTGCTGTTGCTGCTGCGGCGGCTGCTGCTGCTGTTGTTGCTCTGTGGTAAGTATGTATGGCTGCTGTTGCTGCTGCTGGAGGAAGAGGAGAGAGGGAGGAGGAGGAGGAGGTCTCTTTGGGTGTAATTATGACTAACACAGAAATCTTCCATATTTTCCATATTTTTTCACTATTCAACTCACGTTTCTTCCATATTTTCCACATCATTTCCCTATTAAGCTTATCTTTCTTCCATATTTTGCCTATCTTTTCACTATTCAACTTACTTTTCTTCTGTATTTTCCACATCATTTCACTATTCAACTTAGCTTTCTTCCATATTTTCCAAGTCATTTCACTATTCAACTTATCTTTCTTCCATATTTTCCATATCTTTTCACTATTTAACTTACTTTTCTTCCGTATTTTCCATTTCGTTTCACTATTCAACTTGGGTTTCTTCCATATTTTTCATATCTTTTCACTATTTAACTTGCTTTTCTTCCATATTGTCCATATCTTATCAATATTCGACTTACTTTTCTTCTGTAATTTCCATATCATTTCACTATTCAACTGATCTTTCTTTCATATTTTCCCTATCTTTTTACTATTCAACTTACTTTTCTTTCATAATTTCCATATCTTTTCACTATTCCACTTACTTTTCTTCAGTATTTTCCATTTCATTTCACTATTCAACCTACTTTTCTTCCATATTTTTCATATTTTGTCACTATTCAACTTACCTTTCTTCCATATTGTTGTCCATATCTTTTCACTTTTCAACTTACTTTTCTTCCATCAGTTCCATATCATTTCACATTTCAACTTACTTTTCTTCCATATTTTCTATATCATTTCACAATCTAACTTACTTTTCTTCCGTATTTTCCAAATCTTTTCACTATTCAACTTGACTTTCTTCCATATTTTCCATATCTTTTCACTATTCAACTTACCTTTCTTCCATATTTTCCATATCATTTCACATTTCAATTTACTTTTCTTCCATATTTTCCATATCATTTCACTGTTCAACTTACCTTTCTTCCATATTTTCCATATAATTTCACATTTCAACTGACTTTTCTTCCATATTTTCGATATCATTTCACTATTCAACTTGGGTTTCTTCAAAATTTTTAATATCTTTTCACTATTCAACTTGACTTTCTTCCATATTTTCCATATCTTTTCACTTTTCAACTTGCCTTTCTTCCATATTGTCCATATCTTATCACTATTCAACTTGTCTTTCTTCCATATTTTACATAACTTTTCACTATTCAACTTACTTTTCTTCCATAGTTTCCATATCTTTCCACAATTCAACTTGCTTTTCTTCCATAATTTCCATATCATTCAGTATTCAACCTACTTTTCTTCCATAATTTCCATATCTTTTCACTATTCAACTTGCCTTTTTTCCATATTTTCCATAACTTTTCACTATTCAACTTGGGTTTCTTCAAAATCTTTAATATCTTTTCACTATTCAACTTGACTTTCTTCCATATTTTCCATATCTTTTCACTTTTCAACTTGCCTTTCTTCCATATTGTCCATATCTTATCACTATTCAACTTGTCTTTCTTCCATATTTTCCATAACTTTTCACTATTCAACTTACTTTTCTTCCATATTTTCCATATCTTTCCACAATTCAACTGACTTTTCTGCCATAATTTCCACATCATTCAGTATTCAACCTACTTTTCTTCCATAATTTCCATATCTTTTCAATATTCAACCTACTTTTCTGCAAAGTCACTTGAACTAAATTGCCAGAATTAACCTTGCTTGGTATTCCATGTTTTGAAAATTGTGCCCTCCACTTCTGAATAACATGTTTCGATGTTGTTTTGTATAGCCTGTCAACTTCGAAAATGCTCGAATAATAGTCAACTGTTGCGAGATAGTTCTTGTTCCGAAATTCAAACAAGTCAACTCCGGGTTTCTCCCATGGACGATCGGGTATCTCGTGCTGTGTTAACGGCTCTTGTACTTGCTCATTCTGATATACATTGCAAGATTCACAATTTCTGACGAAATTTTCAATGTCTCGATACATTCTTGGCCAGTATAGCGACTCTTTGGCTCCCCGTAAACAACCTTGAATACCTACATGTCCATTGTGTATTCGTGAAAGCATATCGTATCGAACTGACTGCGGAACTACTATTTGTTATCCCTTAAATATAATACGATCTTGAAAGGTCAGTTCTTCTCGAAATGTGTAGTACAAGTGAATAGGTTTCGGGACATCTTATTTGCTTTCAGGCCATCCGGTTTTAATTATCTGTTTTAAGGCGCAAAATTCATTGTCATTTTTCGTGGCCTCTTTTAGCTAAGCAGTTTTCTCTGTGCTCACTGCTAAGTATTGAATCATCTTCTGAAGACGCAGTTGCATTCTTTGCTGTCGTTTCGGAGCGCCCAGTAAACTTTTCTTGCAGATTATCCCAAGGGGTTTGTGATTGGACTCTACTGTCACATGTCTACCATAGACATAGTTTTCAAATCGTTCCATCGCAAAAACAATAGCCAAAAGCTCCTTCTCGATTTGTGCATAGTTGCATTCAGTTTGCGTTAACGATTTAGAAGCATCAGCAATTGGGTGATCATCTTGTATCGCATTGTACAACAGTGTTTTTGTCTGGATCAAAGTACTTTAGTACTGGAGTAGATATCAATACTTCTTTAATCTTTAGTAGGCATTTCCATGGACGTTCTTGTCCCACATGCACTGATTCCCTGACTTAAGTAAGTCTCTGATTGGAGCTGTTAATTCTGAAAGTCATGGTGCAAACTGTTGCACATAGTTTATCATTCCAAGCAATCTCTGTACTCCATGTCTATCAGTAGGAGCAGGCATTTCAGTAATAGCTTCAATTTTCTTAGGATCTACTTTCAAGCCTTCTGTTGATATCCTGTGACCTAGATAGCTTACTTCTTTCAATCTCAGTTGGAGCTTATCTAAATTCAACTTAATGTTCTATTCCTGACATCTCTGAAGAAGCGCAATTTCTTGTCATGGTCGATTCCTGCTTCATCATCAGAATCACCAACTGCATACAGTAAAATGTCATCGTGTATAACTTTAACACCATCTAGTCCTTCTAATGCTTCAGTCATTCTCCTTTGAAATTCTTCAGGAGCTGGTGAAATCCCGAACGGCATTCGTTTCTACCTGTATCGGCCCCTAGGGTGTTGCGAAAGTTGTCAAATAGCTACTAGCTTCATCGAGTTCTACGTGCCAAAATCCGTTTTTAGCATCTAGCACAGAGAATAATCTTGGCCGAGAAAGTTCTGGCAAAATTTCGTCAATGGTCGGTGTTGGGTAGTGGTTTCGTTTTAATGCTTTGCTTAAAGGCTTTCGGTCAATGCATAGTCTTATACGCCCATCTGGTTCCATAACCACAACCGTAGCTGAAATCAATTCAGTCGGCGCTTGAACTGGCGTGATTATTTCTAAATCACTAAATCTATCAAGTTCGAACTTAATCTTCTCTTTGACTGCTACTGGAACTTTTCGGACAGGAAGTTGAATTGGTTTCACATTAGAATCTATCTCTAGATGCAATGTTCCTTCAAGTTTTCCTTCCCCTTTGAAAACATTTTTAAATCTTTCTTCGATTTGTTTCTTTGTCATTTGTCCTTCAGTGCTTTCAGGTCTTTGATTTTTGTTCCGTTCTTCAGCACTTCTAGCACTTTGAATTTCGTTTAATTTCGTGTGTTGAATAGCTCTGGCTCCAAGTATAGGTTTGACATCGGCATTTACAATCACAAATTCTACATTGTATTTCTTATTGTTCTTCGGGTTTTTTAGTGTTAATCGCTTCTTGCCAAGCGGTTTTGTCTCGGTTCCGTTGAGCATAACTAGAGTTTGAGAGCTTTTCTTTATTTCTACATGTTCTTTTTCACATACGCATTGTCTGAACAGATACTCTGGCAAAACGTTCACTGTAGACCCACAGTCTAATTGAAATGTTATCTCATTTCGGTCAATGCGCATCGTGGCAAACATTTTATTTGGGAAAATTTCCTTATCTATAGCTTTTATATCCTCCCTTGAGACATTTGTTTGTACTGTTAAGACGCATTCTTCTTCCTCACTGCCAGATGTTTCATCTATTTGGTGTACCTTTCTGCTCTTTCTAACGTTTAATTTTCTGCATTTGCAGGCAAAGTGGTTTTTTATTCCACAGTTTGAACAAGTTTTGCCATATGCTGGACACAGTTCTTTGTTTGGGTTGTGTTTTTTTTCACAGAACTTGCATTTATTTGAGTAGTTTGTGTTGAATTTTGAATTTTGTTTTGCTGGTTTTTGAGTCTTTTTTCTGACATATTGTACATCCTCGTTGCTAATCTTTTTGAATTGTTCAGTTGTTGTTTCGTTGGCTCTACATATATCTATACATTTCTTGAGTGTCAACTTGTGATCTTGTAGTAACTTCTTTCTGGTGGTGTTATCTTTAATGCCTATTACAATTCTGTCTCTAATTAAACTTTCTTCTATTTCTCCATAATTGCAAGTTTTCGATAATGTTCTGATAGATACTACGTATGTGTCTATTGTTTCACTTTGTTCTTGGTCCCTTTTATTGAACTTGTATCTTTCGTATGTTTCATTGGTTTCACCTATACAGAATGTTTCAAATTTCTGAAGTACAACTTCTAGTTTCGTCTTATCTGCGTCATTGTCAAATTTTAAACCATCATACATTTCGAGAGCTTCGGCATCTATGCACGTAAGGAATGTCGCTGTTCTGATCTCATTTTCTTTTGTTTTGAGTCGTGATGCTATTTCGTAATTTTCCCATACTCTTTTAAACTTTTTCCAATTTGTGGCAACGTTCCCTTTCATATCTAACTTCGAAGGGAATGGAATGTTCATGAACACATGCACGAATTGAGGTTGGACCTCTTCGTCTGCCATTTTGTTCTTCTTTGTTTACAATGTTCTGCGTGTCTGCAATCTTTTTATGCTTTGTCTGTAGCTTATAAATTGTCAAAGTTCATAATGTTCATCACGTGCATTGTGTTCTTTAGGATTCGACTAACCTGACACCATGTTTCGTTGTTCCTTCTTATATAGTAGTAAATAAGACGACGAATATCTTTTCACATCTATGTATATGTGTATTACACTATTCTACATCAGTTACATAGATAAGATATTGTAGTGTGCAGCGTGCTAGGCTGACAAGCTATTTTTAGAGTATTAACCTAAAATCTACAGTGAAACCTTAATTAACAATATCGTTATAATATACATATTTTGGGACTTTCGGGTATCAAACCACTGCTGGGCGTTCTAAAGTCTACTTTGATTTTCAAAGCTTCCATCTAACCACTCGGCTACGATGGCCACACTACTACACTCTATAATTAGTATATACGACTCTTGATAGTAAGATCAGCCTTGCTAAAAAAAATATCAACAATTTGCTTAAAAAAGCAATTATTCAATATATACAAGACACGACACAAGTATTTCAGAACTGGCATAATTTATGTTCAGAACTGACTAGTACGTGAACTTTTAAAAGGTATTCTCGCAATACAAAAAAACTAACGAACCGACAGCAAGTAATATCATATCAGACAGGCCACATGTAAACATTTGGGACACTTGAAAGACCTTGAAATATCTAAATAAAAATGATTCTTTTCATTTATATCTAAATATAAACGAAAATCGAAAACACGAATGCCAATAAAATTTTGTTGTTTATTTTTTGTTAATTGTGGCATATTTAGATTTCTGAACATTACAAAGGTAAAAATATATAATGAAAACACTGTTGCAGATGGAAATATATTATGTAAGAGAATATACTCCAACTTGTAGATTCTAAAAAATAATCAACGAGACCCTTACAGGTCTCATTGATTATTTTTAAGAATCAACTTTTTTTTCTAGATGTATATTAATGTATGATATATACGAACTTTGACAATTAATCTCAAAATTTTTGGTTCATTATTAAAAAGGTTACCCATTAGGTCTCTATGTTAATTATATTTTCTGAAGTGTAAAAGTCTGGATGGAGTGAGTACAAGTAACAGATGTTCCATGTGACATAGGAAATTTAAATATTAAAGGAAATCATAAAATTGACTATCACCTTAATGGTCAGTTAATGAGTAGCCTTTTAATATTTAAATGCCTATGTCACATGGTACTATGAAATATACATTGAAAGCACATGTCTGTTATATTGTTTTGATGATTGGGCTCTTGCACTATTTGTATTCACTCCATGAAGATTTTTACACTTCTGAAAATATAATTAACATAGAGACATAATGGGTAACTTTTTTAATAATGGACGAAATTTTTTTCAATTAATTGTCAGAGTTCGTATATATCATGTATTAATATTCATCTAGAAAATAAATTGTTGATTTGAAAACTGGATTTTTAAGCATTTTTTTCTGAAGATTTATAGAAGGCAAACGGACTTCATTTATCCGCGACATTCATGATTATATTTTAAATACCTGTTTGACAATCAATTTCAGGTGTTGTTTATAAATCTTATAAATAGACTAGAAAAATATCACCCCACGGTTGAACAGACTACGTTTGTACTGATAGAGTTAATACATTTTTAACTAACAAATATATACATAAGCGAAATATTGTTTCAATATTTCAAAATATGATAAATATAATCTAATACAGCTAATGTTAATGTCTAATAGATATATATTCTTTAAAAAAAATCTCTTACTGAAAAAAACGACAATCGTGCGAAGCATTACTCTGACGTCAAAGAGCTCCAGTCGGAATTGTTCTGTCATCTTCCGGTACAAGTCAATTAGGCATGTTTGACATACAGGCGACGACAAAAAGTAAGTATTATGATCATATAGTATTATTATATCTTGAATCCAGAAGATGTCGTTATCGGTCGATTATTTTTGTTTGTTTTTACCTATATGTTTCTGTGGTTAACTTAATAGATTACTCAGATATAGATAAAATAATGGACATAAATAATGAAAATGCTAATAATGGCATTGAAATCATCAAATAAAGCTATAAAAAGTAGCCTATATGTGTAATTAAAGTACACAAACCCTTTGTAATACTTATATACATGATAGTTTCCACTGGCGTGCCACCATGGATAGTTTTAGACTTACTATAGTAAAAAAACACAATGCTTATTTACGTACATTCGTTCCGGCTCTGTCAGCAACTACTTTCCGGTTGGGTCCCAAAAATTGTTTTTCAGTAGAACCGGTTTTGTCTATGCAAAAAATCGAAAGAATAGCGAAAACAGCTCAATATCACAATTATGTTTCCTTTTTTTAATTTATTTAAGGTTCATTATAACACTTGTCAAGGGTATGTTCGACTTGCAAATTGATAAAAAGAAAAAACAAAAAACAAAAAATTGTCTTCAATGAATAAAAGTTGTGAAAAAAAAACAACAGCACATAGTCAAAATATTTTACATGTGGATGTTTTGTATAACATTAAAGGAAAGAAATACAAAACGGTTTGTGCAGAATTGGCATTCGCCAGAATGGTCATGATTTTGTATAGAACTTATAATTGTTGTTCTTTATTTGCTATGCAGTTGGATTATTGCAATATTCAAAGAGTGTTTGAACAAAAGTAGGCACTCTCACTCTTTATATAGATATCAAGTAAATCAAATAATATATTGAAGGACAATAAGAAATTTTGATTAAAAAAATAAAAAAATAAAAATAAAAATAGGGAACCGCATCGGTAGCGTAATGATTAGCGTGCTCGCCTCGAGTGCGATATATTGTGGGTACGAACTGCGGTCTTGTCAAACAAAAGAATATAAAATTGGTATTTGTTTCTTCTCTGCTAAGAACGCAGCATTAAGGAGAAAGAGCAAAGACTGGTTGGCTCGGAATCAGAATAATGTGTCCGAGTGGAGCGACATATCTACCCAATGACTGTTGTTAGCTCACCTTGCCAAAGGCAATGTGAGCTTTTACCATCACTTGGCGGCCGTCGTCCGTTGTCTTTCGTTCGTCGTCTGTCGTCCATTAACTATTCACATTTTAATCTTCTTCTCTGAAACGCCTCAACCAAATGAAGTGAAACTTAGTAGGAAGCATCTATGGAAGGTCCTCTGTAACAATTACTCATTTCATCCCGATCCGTTAACAAACATGGTCGTCACAAGCGATTCTTGTTTCTGATTGGCAGATTTAAATAAAAATCTTCTCCCCTAAAACTTCTTAGCCAAATGAACCGAAACTTGGTATGAAGCAACTATGGAAGGTCTTCTATAAAGATTGCTCATTTCATCCCGATCCGTCAACAAACATGGTCTCAACAGACAATTCTTGTTTCTAATTGGCCGATTTTATAAAACAATCTTCTCTTCTCAAACTCCTTAGCCAAATGAACCGAAACTTGGTAGGAAGCAACCATGGAAGGTCTTCTATAAAGATTGCATATTTCATCCCGATCCGTTGACAAACATGGTCGCCACAGACAATTCTTGTTTCTGTTTGGCCGATTTCTAACAATCTTCTTCTCTGAAGCTGCTTAGCCAAATGAGCCGAACTTTGGTGGGAAGCACCTATCGAAGGTTCTGTCTATATTAAGTTTCCTCAAAGCAGAATGAAAGGTCAACGACATAGGCTCAGACCACTGAGCCTCTATTTTCAGTGAGCAAAGCACGAACATTTGTCGTATTACAACTTGTAACGAACGTTGCATTAATCGAGTACACCTAACATTTTCTTTTTATACAAACTGCCAAAATCGTCCGTGCGGAAAGGAATTCAAAACTACAACCTTTGTTAATTTGCTTATCTATAATGTTAATGTAAACATTATACTGTGAAGAAACTTAAATATCGCATCCATGAAGTTATTTCCACAGAGTGACTTACTTCGTTATCAACGATTATAAAATTAAAATATTGCGCTATGAAAAGAATCTCCCACTACTCAATTGATGCACTTGGACGGCTGCTTTTTAAAGTGAGTGTAGCGTATTGAGCACCAACCGTGATGTCAGTGCCACAAAAAGCATAAGAAAAATCAAGTGTTCGCGACAGTAGCAATTTAACATAGAAATAACGAATTTTTTATTGTACAAAGCAGCTGAAATTAGCAGCCATGGCGAATATTCATACTATGGATCAGTATTTATCGCCTTTGAGATATTTCCAAATCATAATTACCCCGGTATTGTTAAATTGCAATATAATGCTCAATAACAATAAGATCAGTGGTATTTACATACTGACAAACCCGGTTATTTATAAATGACCCAACCGGTTTGTATACATGTTTACATTTTGACCAAGCCGGATTTCAAAAACATCTGTTGACATCATGTTTTAGGGTATGACTAGTTACTAATTGACTTTTCATCAACAAAATTGTATTTTTAAGTAAAATCAATCATTCATCAATATTTTTTTCTTTATGGGCAACATTTAATTTATTCGTAAATGCAAGATATAGCGATATTGCAGTTGATTGTAATGATTGTGAAGCCGGATTCCTTATAACTTATAGAAAAATCTAATTTTACACTGCAAAAATAAATGATATTTGGACAAAAAATGAAATTAATAATAATAACAATCATAAAGCATCATAATTCAAAACATTATATACACAGTATATTTATAAATACTTACGATAATTATCCGTGTCTGCTTTAAAAATACCGCTTTAAAATATCCCGGATGTTGACCAAGCATTTTCGATCGGAGCTCTTTGACGACAGTGATTACCATAATCTTGAGTTTGTACATATATCTTTTGTTTTGTTTACAATTTTTGTTTCACTATGATCTTGATCATATAAAATGTTTTTGTTTTAAATCATTCTGTTATACATGTACACATATTTTTTCACAGCCCTATTTATTAATCCTAGTCAAAACATTTTCTTTTGATAATGGTTGATATTGTATCTTATCCTGCAATCAGTACATTTGCTGTACAAATATGCTATACGAATAAATTTTTGCTTTATTCGTACTAGACGAGTATCATATAGGGTAACAATAAAGCTGTTCTATAATACAATTAGTATGATTTGTTCAAGAAAAGTCGGAAAGGTGTCGGTGTGCTTGAGTGATTTTATTGATATGTATTTGCTATACCTTTTTTTGTTTGTTTTTGTTTTTTTTTTTTTTTTTTTTTTTTTTGTTTTTTTTTTTTTTTTTTTTTTTTTAGATTCTTTATTTCTCTTAAACCATAATACATACAGGTATAGAGATATGAAAATATGTACACTATTTACAATATATACAGACAGGTCATAACAAGAGGTTAACCGGGAGTCGACACACCTTTATTAATAATTCTGACAAAACGACATAATTTTTGAAGTTCTATTTTTGAAGTTGATGTCATTAATAGTTTGAACTTTATTATGTTTGGATTTATACGAATGTTTTTCTTTATATAAATTTTTCTTTGATTACCTAAGATATGTTATGTCATGGTGCTTAGTGAAATATAAGTCTAATTATAATATAATATTATCTTATCTATTATTATTTAGTTTATTGATTGTTTGTGGGGATATTGAATCGAACTCAGGCGACCGTTTCACTAAAGGTCGTAAGTCGTAAACGTAGACGTAAGTGTACTCTTAAGAGTTACGACCGTTTCACTAATAGTTAGGATTTACGACTTGCGATAAAAAGTGATCGCAAAGTTAAGAGTGGTGGAAGGTACACGTAAGTCGTAAATCGTAAACCTATTTTTGAAAAGAAGAATTGCTATCTATTTTTTTTAATATGAACATTAATCAAATGAAGCAATCAATAAATATTAGATGCATGCAACATTTTTTATATTTCGAGAGCCATACAAAATCATTAAAACTGCTACACATTATTGTTTGTTTCAGTGTACTTTCTATCAGTTCTGCATTTACAATATCAACATATTTTATTAACGAGTGTATGTACCTAGATGAAATTTCAAGAAAACAATGATATCGGGTGCATGTACAAACAATGGTTCAAAAATAAAGTTAAGGACAAACAGAGGGAACATTACATTTCCGTGGATTTGAGGATTAACAGGTATCACTTTTAGTGCACGGAGAAAGAGCATTACAATTGCCCGTAAAATATACATGAGACTTTTTTTTTTTACATTTGTGCGGGATTACCTGTTATTTAGAATATATTTGATTTAATCTACATTTTCTGCATTTTGCAGCACGACTGACGATGCAATATGGTTTATTCGCCTCTTTGGTCAGCCTTTAAAATGAAAACAAAAAATATAAGAATAACATCTATAATTATATGAAATATAAATTTTTTTAAAAAATAGTGGAACATATATGAATAAAAAAAAAAATTCTGAAGGCAACAGATATTTGAGCAGTCCAAATGTTAAAATTCATTGGTAGTTTTTATTGATTATATAAAGCGCTAAACACTCACTATGAATATAAATCAACAGTACATGTACATGTTAAGGTTTGATATTGTAAGATGTGTCGTTTTGTTGTTTTATGTGTTGATGAAACATATTATTTTATATGCGTGAATATAGTGATGCAATAAAACTATCTGAATCCTACCCCTCACTTTGGAGTTTTATAATTAGTTGAATATTAAAAATGTATTTAAACACATTTAAAATGTGATTATTAATGCAATCAGCTTTTGATTTGAAATTTTTGGTGTTTTAACCCCACTTTCAGCAGTATTTCAGCTGCGAGTCGAGTGCGCCCTTTTTGTAATTTACAAAGCCGGGCATGAACCCACTCCGTATTGGGGGATAGGCTTGTATGAGGTGCTAGATCCAACGACCTAACTCATTGAGCCACCCGGGCCCCTAATCAGCTTTTGAGCTGTTGGGTTTATTATATATAACATATATGATACAATACAATATCTGTTTACCTCCATTATAGGAGATGTTACTTGTCGCAAGTCGTAAGTCGTAACTCTTAAACTTAGGACTAGTTTAGTGAAACGCACGTATACGTGCACGTAAGGAAATCTTAAGAGTGATCTTAGACTTACGATTTACGATCACTTTAGTGAAACAGTCGCCAGGTCCACAGGGCACACAAGTCTCTCACGAAAACACATTATCTATTTTTCATGCGAATATACGAAGTCTGCGAAATAAGTTAATTTATATTATAGATATAGTTGAAGACATTGATATTATATTTTTTACGGAAACACATTTAGATAACAGTATAAGTGATGCTGACATAAGTTTGCCGCGTTTTGAGGTTCACATTAGGAGGACTGTAGTGGATGTGGTATTATTTTTTATTATAAAAGTTTTGTTAATGTTGTACGTAGACAGGATTTAGAACACGGTAATTTACTAGAGTGTATGTGGTTTGAACTTAAAACTAAATTTCAGTCTATACTGATCAACATAAATTACCGGTCAGTGAGACAAGCACCTGCATATTATTGGCAGTATTTAGATTTTATGTTAAAAAGAGCTCTCAACGCGAATTGTAATATTATATGTTTGAGTGATTTGAACATAAATTAAAATGGCTAATATTCCTACAAATATTAGGGATATTATTTTCATCAATGGTTTTGTTTATGTTATTAATAAACCGACACATTTTGATAATCGTACAGGTAATAATTCTTTACTTGACCAATTGTAATCATCGACTCGATAAGTATTATTGACATTCAGATTCTTTATTTCTCTTAAACCATAATACATACAGGTATAGAGATATGAAAATATGTACACTATTTACAATATATACAGACGGGTCATAACAAGAGGTTAACTGGGAGTCGACACACTTTTATTAATAATCCTGACAAAACGACATAATTTTTGGAGTTCTAATTTTGAAGTTGATGTCATTAATAGTTTGAACTTTATTATGTTTGGATTTATACGAATGTTTTTCTTTATATAATTTTTTCTTTGATTGCCGAAATACTGACATTTAAATAGATAATGAAATTCATCTCCAATTTCTTCATTATTACATAAGGGACATATTCCATTCTCTCTGGCTATGTTTTTCCATCTACCATTTTTGACTGGTAACTTATGGTTTGTTGTTCTAAATATACTTAATGTCAAATTATCCTTATCATTTATAATATTTAAGTAGCTTTCGAAAACCAAATTATCTTTATATATTCTGTAATTCAATGCCTTCGGAGAATCGTTTACTGAAGAAAGCCACGTTTGGAGATATTGATCAGTGAGATTTTGTTTAATCGAGTGTTTCAACCACAATTCATTAATAAAAGTTTGTGACTCCCAAATATATTTAAAACCACAATTACACAATATATGTTTTATATATTTCAACCACATAAAGTTTCTATCTCTCACTCGCAACATATTATACATACATTTATAAATAATAGCAGATAGTTTTGTTTGTTTTCCACTGATTAATTTAGCCCAGAACGATATTGTTCTAACTTTTATATCAATGTCTTGGGGATATCTACCTAGTTCCCCATAAACCATGCAAGTTGGTGTGGAAGTTTTAATATTAAGCAATTGTTTACAAAATCGCAAGTGCACCCTTTCTATAATTTCGTTTTTTTTAAAAACCCCCAAACTTCACACCCATACAATAAAATAGGTTTTATTATTTTATCAAATAAGTCTAACTGGCACTGAATTGATAGGTTATGTATTTTTCCTTTGAGCTTTTTTTGCCATTGAAAAGTTCCCAGATTTTGAAAATAAAACACCCAGATAATTAAATTCAGACCCTATTCCAATTTCCATTTCATTAAATGTGAATGTTAGATTATTTGGAAGCCTCCCTCTAGAAAAAACCTAAATTTTAGTTTTTTCAACATTAACTTTAAGTTGCCAAAACTTACAATATTCAGAAAAGACATCAAGTTGTTTTTGAAGATCCTCTTTGGTTTCCGACATTATCACTGTATCGCCGGCGTACAGTATAACGAAAAGTTTCAGATATACATTTAACTGGTTTTCAATTTCTTCAGACAATGTTGTCAACCCACTGACATCTTTTGACTGCAGGTAAGATTCTAAATCATTTAGAAAAATTGAAAACAAAAACGGCTGTAAGTTCTCATTCTGTCTAACACCGTTTTCACACCTAAAGAAATCAGATTTACAATTGTTATATACTACACATGATTTAATGTTATCATACATATTTAATATCAAACGATACATTTTACCATTGATATTGTTCAATAAAAGTTTGTACCATAATGCTTCACGCCAGACTTTGTCGAACGCTTTTTCGAAGTCCACGAAAGCACAACATAATTTTTTATTTTTACTTTTGAGACATTCGAAGAAGGAATAAAGGATAAATATACTATCAATAGTGGAGCATTGTTTACGGAATCCACACTGGCTTTCGCTTAACACCTTAAATTCTTCTGAGAATGTATTTAGTCTATCGTTCAATATAGATGTGAAGAGTTTACCTAGGCAGCTTAATATGGTTATTGGTCGAAAAATTTTTGGGTCATATTTATTTCCTTTGTTTTTGAATATAGGTTTAATGCTTCCAATTAACCATATATCAGGGATAATACCTGTATCAAAAATAACGTTAAATAACTTCTCGTATATGTTAATAAACTGGGTCGCAGTAGCTTTAATATACTCGTTTGTAATATAATCGTCTCCGCTAGCTTTATTACATTTGAGCTTTTCTATACAATTCAAAATCTCATGTTTGTCGATATACTTAGGGAATGACCATTTAACTTGAAGGAGGGGGTTATGGTTTTTTTCTAAAAAATATTCTGATTCCCAATGCTGCTGAAAAAAATATTCTGATTTTGGTGGAGGGAAAAAAAAATAATTTGATTCAGAGTTTTTGTCATATAACCTAATGTTAAATTCTGGAAAAAAAAGTTCGCGCTTTGCGCGACATAAAAAATAAATATTCTAACTCTTGCGTTGTCCGAAAAAAAAATTCTGAACGAAACAAAAAACCATAACCCCCCCTTCAAGTTAAATGGTCGGTCCCTTATTAATTTCTTCATTTATTTGATTTGTTTCCTGAACTTCTGGTTCAGGTAAGTTTGGCATATCTTTTTGATTAGGTTTCTGGTTTAATTCCTTATAAAACTCGAAAAAAGTATCAACTGGGATGTCTGGTTGTTCTTTTCTTTTACCTTTATTTAAAATTTTTCAAAATTCTTATGGATTTTTTGTGCGCATAGTTTTAAGTTTATTTTGCATGTCTTTTCTATGTCGTGACATACTTATATCAAGTGTTCTTTTATACTGTCTTTCCGCTGCAGCTAACTCATTTTTAACTGCGTCTGTCTTATACCTTTTGTATTTTCTTTTCAATTTTCTATAATTTTGTCTTTGAAATTTACATTGCACAGTAAACCATGGTTTATGAGTTTTACTGTTATTTATTTGTTGCTTAGAGTGTTTTGTAGTACGTGTACCCAAAGTTTTCTTGGCCGAGTCTACAAATATTTCTGATAGGTCATGTACATATTGGTTAATAGACTGCTTACATGTGTTATCAGTATTTGAGTTAATCAGTTTATTTTCTAGATCAATTACGTTCACTGTTTCTATATTTTCACTGAATTCTTGCAATTTTTCTGGGTCCCACTTGTTCATTACTTCCTCTTTATTAGATTGGCTACGAGATTCTGCCGCATTATTCGTTTTTTCTTTTACTTTAATTGAAACGGAAATTGGTGAGTGTGCGTCTGAATATAATTTAGAGAATTCTAATACATTTAGCCTAACAAAATTTGACAGGATATTTACATTACATAAACAATAGTCGACAACACTCGCACCTTTACATCCCTCTTTAATTTTCCCTCTACATCCCCATTTAAACGTCCATTTAGAATGAAAAAATCATTTGATTTACAAAAATCCAATAATAATTTACCAAAGTTATTTCTGGTTTTATCTCTGCTGTTTCTTTCATGTGGCAAGCTATGCATATCTAAAAAGCAAACACTATTTACAATATCGATCCCCTCATCATCATCTATAAATATAAATCGTCATCAGTTGCAGTCCTACTATTAAACTCACCCAGTAGGCAAACACATTCATTATTTGGAGAAAACATTAGATATTCATTTTGAATTTCCCGATACGCATCATCTGAGGAGTAAGATGTGTATTCGGGTGGAATATATACAATTCCAAAAAGGCCATCTCCGTTCGTATTTAAACGATCAGCACTTACTTTAAACCAGAATACAAATCTACATTCGGTTTCTACAGGAGAGATTTTGTCGGAAAGTTGTTCTTTAAAACCTAAAGCTATTTTCTAAAACAGATTTTGTGTTATCCACTGTGGAAATATTTTGTTGATTACATTTCTGTTGCTGTATAAGTAAAGGGATTTCCAAACATGGAAGGCTTTCTGATAAGTTATCAAAAGTGCAATAATGACTTGCTTGTCGATTTAAACATGTTTCATTTAATTTGTGATTATCCTGGTCGTCTGTATGATTGAACTGATCATTGTTTACTTTTATTACATTACATTTATTATAACAGTTTGAATCTGACAAAGCAATATCAGTATTTCTATTTAGCTCATAATTACAGTAACTATTCAATACTGTTTGTGTTTCTCCCCGACACCCCTAGACTGTCTCGTCTTGCTCCGGTATCGGTGATGGTCCAACCCTGTGGCGCTTAAAAGGACGGTCCGGTGTATTCGAGACACGCCCACCTCTCTGTGGTGTTAGAAGTGTCTCTCTGTAGTTCCTCGAATCTGGGTTCTTCGTACTATTTTGAATGGGTGGTTTGTATGACTCTCCATTAATGTATAGCTTGTCTCTTATCATAGAAGTGCGCTTACCCTGTCGCCTGGCTTCGTTCATAACTGGGTATAATGCATGTCTTCGTTCAACAATTTTCGCCAGGAATTGTTCGTGGATAACGAAAGGCGAACGTCGCAGTCGGAAAAAATTGTCCAAAACCATACTACGTTGGTGGTAGTAGATGAATCTTGCTACTATCGGACGTGCTCCATTTCTACCCACTCGCCCGAACCTGTGCACATTACCGAACTCTATATGTTCCTCTAGGCCAATCTGTTCATAAATAAAGTTTCTCATTGACAGAGTTGAGCGATCATGATGGAAAATAAGTCACAATAGGTTGTGGTTTCAGTAATAATAAAAATTGTAAACGTAAAATTTGGGATTATCTTTTTATGAAACAAGCTGGTCAAAAAGTTAATGTTGAATCCTGGTAGTCCGAGTTTCCTCTGCCGTCGGACCACAGGGTCTTGTCACTATCCACGTAAATATACTATCAATGTATAAACAGTCAGTTTCCTCTGCCGTCCGACCACAAGACCTTGTCACTATCCACGTAAATATACTATCAATGTATAAACAGTCAATGTTTATACATTGAGTCTATTTACGTGGATAGTGACAAGGCCCTGTGTTCCGACGCAGAGGTATCTCGGACTATGATTGGGGTATTTTTTTTTATTCTCGTGACCCTCGATTTAAGACCGTCTCTTATTGATTCACCGTGATTTGTGAAATTCTGAAAAATGGCAAATTTTAATTTCCGTGAATCGTGATTTGGATTTTTTTTTATTTTCTGAGAGTCGTGACCAGGAAATTGACATATGGACTTTTTTATGGGTCTGGATGTATATATATAATGAAGTTAACCTTCATCCGTTATATCATCTTCAAAGTCTTCAGAGTCACTGAAGTCTGGTTCATCGCCATAGTTTACGCATTCTCCGTCCTGACTCTGTGATTCGGATTTTTGTTGTCTTCGCGATTCTAGATCGCTCTCTTCAGCCGCCATCTTGAAACCTCGTGGATTTGCCGGTAAGAAATTTGTTCATGCGTGGACATGAAAACTGGATCGTTGCAGTTCAGTTCCGGAATATCAGTCTCTAGCACGTTAACCGCTGCACTGCACAGTCTTACATTTGAATTGAGGCACAGGCGTTCGTGGCAATGAATTACCACCCCCTTTTTAAACTTTCTATTTACATACATTGTATTTATTATCAATATTTTTTTTTATTATTTCATCTCTTTTTCCTTAATTTAACTTGTTCGTGTCTATAGTCATACAATCTTATGTTAACAACAACTTACGTATACACGTCGACCCTATTTATACTCTTATTATCCACGTGTATATTTATTTTATTGAAAATAAATACAATGTATCAAGGATTTATAGCAATCCTTGAATGTATGTAGCAGAAAGTTAAGAAAAAAATAGGGGGATTGTAATTCCGTGCCACGAGCGCCCGTGTGGATTGTGGAGTATTTTTATATAAGAAATATAAAATTGTATCATTAATAATAAATTGATAAATAATAAATTCAGATTTTCTATTTAAAATAAATCTCATTTACAAAACCACTGATATTTGTTCAATTTTTAACGCTGATTTAAGCTTTAGTCGCATCATTTTTTTATTTTTCTCTTTAAACCGTCGAAACATAACATTTATTTAACTGTAAAATTCACTAATAAAATTCACCCCCCTTTTTTTCTTGCTTAAATCAATGATCAACAATATTCCAGAATCAAACAAATGAATAAATATAACAGATTTCTTTTACATGCATCTTTTTACCATGCGGTGTCAGTGTGTTTTAAATTGGTCATCCAATCAGGACGCTCATTATTCTTGTCCAAGATAAAAAATACATCGCTAAAATTACCTGTGGGTGTTTCCCCACTTCAACTCGTAAATTTACATAGAAATCGGAGATATTTCGTCATAAAACTTCACACATGGTTTTGTCTATCATATTTCTTGAAGACAAACATAACATTTTATAGCATTTATCAATATTTTATGAGTATCAACAGTTTGTTCAACACCGTATCTGTTTCTCGATACAGCCGCCCGATTACAGTGACCCGTGACCCAGATTAGCACATCCCAGCAGTTTTTTTTATTAATAAGCTTGTTTAACAAAAGATATCTGAAACAGACTGGGTCAATTTAGTAACTGGTGCAAGTGATATTCATGGAGCGGTCACTGCTTTTACGTCAACATTTTTTGAAAATAGCTAGTACATGTATTCCGACAAAGGAGGTAATTATAAGAAATGGCGACACAGTTTGGTTTTATTCTACTTTGAGAAGAGAGATACGAATACGTGATCGTCTTCGTAAAACTTTTCTTAAAGTGAAATCAGTACTAACAGAGACGAAATATAAACAACAGCGAAATAAGGTAAATAATTAAAAAAAAAACAAGCCAAAAAGAAATTTTATGCAAACATAAATGAAAATTTAGATGAATTAAAATCAGCCAATGGCAAATTATATTGGAAATCATGAATATGTTAATAAAAAAGGAAAGTTCATTTAATGAGACTCCTCCTCTTTCAGATCCACAGAACGACTTTAAATTATCATACGAATCCATAGAAAAAGCAGAAATTGTAATATCAAAGGAGTATGTATGATAAGAGCAGACATTGGCCTAAAAAATAGACAAATTATAAATGAAACGTACAGCTTTCGTTGTTTCTTGATTTTATAAGACCTTTACCCCAACTACTATTTTGGTAACAATTTTCCATATTTGCACGTGCGATGACGTCACACTTTTATACAATTTAAACCATAAAAAGAGTTTAAAAAAACAAAGAACAAGACTTATTCTCATAAAGAAATATATATTAACGGTAAACATATCGTGTTTCTATATGGCAGAATATTTTTTTTTTCAAATCTTAATAGCATATTATACATGTACATTAAACCTCAAAAGCAGAAAAAGGAGAAACTATAAAGTTCAGAAAAAAAAAAACGAACAAAAAAAAACGTTAGAAAGGGTAATATATAAGACTTCCTAAATGTTGCATTATTGTGACCAGAGATTGTTGTGTGGTTACTGTGAAGTGCTCGTCATATGGATATTGACTTTCGTAATGACTGGAGTGCAAATCTCACCGACACTAAAAGTTAATTGATGATGACAATGAAGTGAAGTTTCTACTGAAGAATATAATGCATCTATGACATTGAATTTTTTCGATAAGCATTATTATTTTTGATTACCATTATCACAAAGAAGTACAAGTATGTATTCTTGTCCATCGATCTGGACGTCCATACGACCATGCACCCTAGGTCTTGGTTAACTTATGGATATATAGTGTGGTAGACGGGGAACGAAATTTTTGACTTTAATGTACCCACTGAACATATACCTAAATTATATATCATTGGAAAGAAGAATTCATACTCTATCCAGATAGTCGGGTCGTAAAAATGAGAACTGGTTGCATTTCCTTAAAGAGGGAGATAATCGTTCTACCCAAAGTTTTAAGAAAATATATGAGTTATAACTTTTGGGTTGCTCCCCCTGAATTCAGTTCCCACAAAGGGATGAAATTATCGTTTTTGCAAAATTTGGTATACACTATTAAGTCTTTCATATAGACTTTAAGGTTTAGTTGTGAAACAAATGTGTTTTTTGTATGTTTTGATGACAGTCAGTTTCCTTCACATTTTTAATGTCGCCAATAGGGACCTGACCTCGACCTTTGTATGGAAACTTCTTGACCTGAATGTGCTTTAATTAGTTGATGATAACATTGATACTATTTTTTAAAACGAAATCTAACTTCTATTTCACAAATTAAAAATTCTCTGGCGTATAGAAAAAAGCGGGGTGGGCGTCCTTCACTAGTACATAAGCATCATTGTTCTTGTTCTTGTTCCTGTCACTGATATGACTGTGTGGTATTCTTAATCAATGTTTTTGCTCCGCGCTCGTTACAACGAATGCTGTATAACCTAAAGAAGTAATAAAACACCAAAATAAGCATATAAGTCGATAGCAACACATTTATATTAGTCAGTATAAATTTGACTATCCTGGTTCAAATCAAATGACAGAACAACTTCGCTATCTATCTACAAAATGACTTGTGGATTTGTCACGACATTACATGGCAGATAATTTTGTCAACAACAACAAAGCCTTGTAAAAATCTACTAAATTTCAGACATCATGACCATCGTCTTACAGTAAGGTAACATTCTTTGTTATGGCATTTTTACACATGTCGCTACGATAACAGGGACAAAGACCTGTACACGACAGAATCTGTTCAAAACAAACACAGCTACTGGAACAAATTGATTTGCCTTTGCAACTGCACACGAGATCCTGCAGGAAGTCTGATGACATTTGTCCCCCGTACCAAACCATCCTTGTCTTCCCATCCGAACATTAAAGGAGACCTAACAGGGGACTGCGCTTTTTGTGAGGATTTCCAGATATAGGTCTGCAAAGATGCTCTTAGTACATGCTGATGGAATATCGCTTCGCATGGTGGTAACTTGGCCAGGCTTGCTTCTTTTTTTGTTGCAAATCGAACTCTGAATTTATTGAGATTAGAGTAATCTGCTCGTAGTTTGTTTTTTTGGATAGTCTTCAACTGAGATTTTCAGCTTCTCAATATCACGTCGTAAGATACCTACAGCAGAATGTAAAATTTGTTCATCAGAAATATCTTCAACTTCAACTTGAAAATTATTTTCCAACTCAGAAGCTTTAAATTTGGACTTGTATTTACCTGCCGCGGCAATAGCATCGCCTATGGAAAGCTTGTCACTGAAGACAAGATTTGACATTCCTTGGCCCCGCTGAGTATGCATAACTATAGAACCAGCATAATGTTTAACTAGCCTGTCTTGTAACTTGGCAGATGAGTATGTACCTGTGTCTGCGGGTAGATATGCTTTGTATTTTTCAAATAATTGTCTCATCCGAAAAACCTTTTTGTGAACGACTAAATCATCGTTGATTTCATGAATTAAATTCTGGAAGGCGATTTCGTTACTAGAAAGATCAGAATCCTGTTTCTGTTCGTTTTTCGGGAACTCTTTAACAGATATTTAGTCATGCACCCGTTGTGATAAACTCCTTTCAGAACAAAATCATCACAATTCAACACGCGAACCAGTCTATCATCATTTTGACTCAATGCGCACTCCATCAACTTGTTCACACGCTCACCGGATGCAATTTTATGTACTTTAAAATCTTTCTTGAATGTTTTATTTTAACAAATGAAACAAAAATCCCACTGCATGGGCTCGTACTGGGAGCGTGTTACAACACTTGTTTGTGACATAGTTGAAACTTGTTCAGTACTTGTAAAAATTTATCTGATCTGTTTTGAAAACACTGCAGTTTTGTTTACTTGTATATTTTCTATAGCAATTACGGTGATAAACAACTTTAATTTTACGTGATATAACATTGTCCATTGTCCATCTCGCATACAAATCACAGGTTATGCATTGGAACATTGACATATAATGCATTGCTTCCAGTTCAACGTTTCTTTTCTCCTTTTTGGACTAGAAGGAGAAACTTTCAAAGGACTACCGAACGATGCCATCATACGGAATATGAACGTGTCTGTCCGGTTAAATTCTGGTACTATAATGACCTAATTACTAATCAACAAAATACACTAATTATCGACAAACAAACGACAAAAACAACGCCAAATGAAGTCTAAAAACCTCAGTAAACAGTGTGCGAAAAGCCGAACACTTAAAAATGAAATAAATCAGAAACTAAGCCATTTCATTCAAAGAAGACAACGTGCTATTTAATGACTCGAAGATCAGTCGAACTATATTTATAGAATCGGAAACGACGCATCAAATTTCCGCGTATAAAAGGCATTAAATGAGAGAGGAAACAAACCAAAAATAGCATTTTCCTGCGTATCTGCAAGTATCTATGATATGAAATTTGGCATGAATTTTCGGACTAATGTAACGTTACTTTATCAATACTAAAAATGTACGGAAAACACAAAATAAATTTGCTAAAAGAGAAAACTTGTCTTATTTTCCACCAAAATAAGGGGTATTTTGAGAGGCTAGTTATATTAAATCAGACGAGAATTAACTGTTCTTTTTCATCTATTGATACAATTAAATGTCTGTTTAATTGTGTAATATATCTTTTTTATCGATAAACGATCACGTGTTATAGATATGAAATTTTATTTTCACCTGGTCAACTATGTATCAGTTGGGTACCTTCGGAAAACCAAAATTTCCAAGAAAAGTTGTCTTACGATTTTTTTACGACCCACTTAATTTAAGAATATAGACATTTTTCTATCGAATGAACATAGTTTTATCCATATGTTATTTCGGTACATTAAACTCCGAATTCATGCATCTTTTCAGTCATCATCTACGTTACTAGTACGTCAAGATCTTGAATATAATAAATGATATAGTCACGATAGTACATTAATGATATTTTGCATTGGATAATGCTTGATTTTGTCCTTGATAAGTCATTGTTGCCTCCGTGTTACCCTTAAACACCGTTGCTAATTATATAGGAATAGGTTCAATTTTCATTTACTAGATATGTATGATTAAGCAATGGATTTTGATAAAAGGCACAACAGTATTTACTAATGGTTAGGTCACTGTTAACTGAGAGTTCGGATACAATGTTGTGCCTTTAAGACTAGACATCAGCTACTAGATGTAGCTTAGCAATCATATGATTCCCCGATAGTACATTACTTTTGGCCATTGTGTTTTCTGTTTTCCCCACTATAAGATTTAAAAAAAAAAATATCTGAACCTCTAGCCATACAGTGATTTCATAGGTTTTCATGATTTATTTTATTATTATAGTGTTCTAGTTTTTTTTAAGGTATGCAGGTAGAATAAATTTAAGAAGATTTGACATCTCAAGATCTACGTTAATTTGTCATTCTTTCTTTTCTGTTTGATGTTTACGTGTTACCTCGTTCGGATGAACTTACGCGACGAAAGCCTCAACCAATTGATTTGATATATCCCTATGGATATGCTGTTTATAACAACAAATGACAGATCAACTAGATTTTGGGGTAAATTGGGTGAAGGGTTTTGCAGAGCATCCGTGTCCATGGACACATTTTAAATTGTGTATTCTAACATAACCCCCTTCTTTCGCTTTGTTAACAAACAAGCTAGTTATTCATTCGGTATAATATCATTAGCACATGCGCCGGTGAATGTGACTGATTTTTCCATTGGCAGCATACATTGTTACCCGAATAATGCCTATACAGGACGCAGTATTATTCGAGTGACATAAATTGTGTGCGACATTTTCCGCAAGCGTAAATATAAATTACCATCTTCCAATCAAAGTATACTACCGTATTTGTACTCTTAGACATATCAGAATCGAAATAAATCATGGAAGCCAGAATGCGTTTTGAATTTTAACATGGATTGGCGGATATTAGTAAATTTTATCCCTCGCTTCTGGCTCGGAATAAAATACTAATATCTGCCAATCTATGTTAAAACTCCCAACACATTCTGGCTTCCATGATTTATTTCTTAATTATTCAACATGGATTATATCCTCTCCTGCCGCTGTAGCGCTGCTTTACCATGTTATGCAGTTGACTTGGTTCCTTTGACATTCTAATTACTGAGAATAAGTTCCTCTCATGATTTAAAGAATAAAAAGATCAACATTCGGTTATAAAAAGAAAAAAAAAGCAATTTACAGAGCTCAGCATTGACGAGTTTCTGCTGTTGTTAGGGATACTATTTGGTTACTAGGGACATTGTAAGGTTTAGGGAATTCTTATAATATATACTGGTTAGTAAATGATAAGATGTCTCTAGATCTGCTAAGGTGCTGTTGTAGAATTTTTGCTCTTGATTAAATAAAAGGTCCATGAGATCTACAGGAAATTACTGTGCATAGGGAAACCTGTTGCTATGGACGGGGCATAACTATGAATAAAAATATCAAAATGTATTTTTGAAATATGAAATGATATTTGTAGTGTGTATAGCTTGACAAAAATGTACCGCTTAGTCAAATATCAAGTCAAAAGATCGTAGATGTCAAAATTCAACCATTAATTGCAATAATATAGGCTAATTTAATGTTTACAAAACCGTTGCTAGGGTGACAAACCTACACAAAAATACTATATGCTACCATAGAGAGTTGGAATATTATTTTTAGGGTGTACATACACAGAATATAACATTTTGTCGAAAAGACTATGCAAGATATGTAAAATAAAACCACCATATTTGAATTTCCAATGATTAATTGGACCCTCCTCCATTTACGTTGCTAAGCAACAAAGGACAAAGTGAAATCATCCAAAACAATATGTTTCTTACCTTTCAATGATTGTGTTTAATATTATATCTATATAAACAGTTTCTGAGATTGGGCCAAAATCGACCCTTATCATACCCACTCCTTTAAAGGATGAAAATAAGGTTTTACCGGATTTTGATTGTAGATGCTTGAATGTTCTTTCTGATATTGAAGTTTGTGCACAAGATGTTATAGATATAATTTCCACGTTGAAGGTAGATAGTGCTGTTGGACATGATATTATAAGTACCCGAATGTTATTAGCTGTAAAAGGTGAAATAGCAAAACCACTGTCCATGTTATTCAATCGATCGTTAAAAGAAATGTTTTTTACAGATCAGTGGAAAGTTGCACATTGCTTTGTTTAAAAAGGGGGATAAATCTCGATCCTCAAATTATCGTCCAGTCTCCTTATTGTCATGTGTTAGCAAGATATCAGAAGACAAAAAAATTATGAACACATTTACAATCATCTGCATATTAACGAACTTTTATATGAATTCCAGTCGGGTTTTCTGCCAGGATATTCAACTACCCATCAGTTAATTGAACTTTATGATAATATTTTACTTGCATTGGGTAAAAAACAAATAACTAGTCCAACCTTTGCTGATATTAGTAAAGCTTTTGATACAGTTTGGATAAAAGCGCTTATATTAAAACTCGAGAAATATGGCATCAAAGGGAATCTTCTTTTCTGGTTAAACAGTTATCTTTCAAGACGAAAACAACGAGTTGTTATTAAAGATGCAATATCAAGTACCGGGCAAGTAAAGGCTGGTGTGCCCCAAGGGTCGGTCTTGATCCCATTGCTTTTCCTATTTTTTATGAATGACGAAGCAGACAATATGATTGGCTTTGGTAAACTATTTGCTGATGACACTTGTATTGGTCATACCCCACATAATGAAGAAATTTACATACGTTAATAAGTACAGACTTATAATATTTAACTGTATGGTCATATAGATGGCTTGTGAAATTCAATCCCAATAAAACAGACATTATGATTTTTAGTACTACGCATTTAGAAAATAATTCAATATTTGACTTCAGCGATATTTCACTATCTCCCCTGTGCATATGCATAAGCATTTAGGTGTTATTTTTTTCAGTGATTGTAAGTGGACAAAACATCTTGATGTACTGATTGAAAAAAATTCTAAGCAACTTAACATATTAAGAAAATTTAAATACAGGTTAAAAAGGGATTATCTTGAAAAAATATATTTAAAGTCATAATTTTTTTATTAGAAAACGGAAAATTTGAGTTTTCTCGAAAACAATACATTTTTTTAGAACACAGTAAGCGAGAGTTGTGTGCAGAATTTTACTACCATTTTTAAAATATGCATTACATCTAACCATATCCTTTCATTATTGCAGCACTCATCTGAAATTTGACATTTTCCGCGATTCTTACCGCCAAAATAGAGGTGGGAGTAAACTAGCTAGAGGTAGCAGCTAGGTAAATCTTACCTTGATAGAGACAGACACGTGTACAGGCATATTTTGCCACTCCATTTTTAAACTTTAAAATCTTTCTAAAAGTTCACATAAAATTTCTTCATAAACCTATTTTTCTAAAGAAAACTCTTGATGATTTTCACCGTTGCGTTATTAAACGGACCGTTCATAGCACGTACAACAGGAAAATTGCCTCAACAGTCTCAAAAATTAAGAAAGAAATTGAAAATACAATTAAAATCTCGAAATCAACGATTACTTTAACTTTGTTAGATCTTGGTTATCAGTACAAAAAATCCGGCGATAATAGGAGGCTTTTATATGATCAGAGGTCAGTAATAAATTATCGATGTAATTACCTCCGAAAAATCAGGAAGTTTCGAGAGGATGGGTATGAAATTGTATATTTGGATGATACCTGGGTTAATCAGAATCATGCCACTGACTACATGTGGTTACCAGTTGATGGTTCTGATGCCCCAAAGATCCCTTCAGGAAAAGGTAAAAAATTGATAGTTTTGCACGCTGGTAATCGTGAGGTGGGTTTTATTGATAGGTGTGATTTGGTTTTTCAGGATTACAAAGGAAGTTTGGGCGAAGGCAGAAGACCATGTATTAAAAATAGAAAAGGAGTATGGGAAAGAGAATTGCATTGATAGGAGTGAGATTCCTCCAATAATAATTGATTTTGATGACGACGAGGAAAGCGACGAGGAAAGCTGAATCCAGTCCAACATGATTACAGATTGTATTGAACGGGTACACCGGTTGTAAATGACAGATTGTACATAACGTTTTTACCTATACAATTTTATTCATATCCAATAATTGTGTACAGTAAGTCTAACTTCAGTGAATTTATTAGCAGAAAAGGCCGTTCTGTTTCTAATTATTTCCGAAAGATTGAAATAACTTGGTCAAATTAAAAATCAGTAATTATGGAAATTTATGATTTCTCGTTTTTCTCAAAATTTTCCAGGTAAGCCTGTGTATAAATGTCACGTAGTCAAATCCATTAACCATGAAGGGAATAATAGCCTTCTCCGACACTTCGACGAGAAACAATAGACCAGCTGCGGGACCACCGTCGTTCCTATTGTTATATGGGATTACGTCCGCGGTGAGTTGGCTGTCACATTTAACGAGCAAACTTGGCGTCTTTTAAAGAACTTGGCCAAAATAAAGACCAAAATAACGCTAAAAATTGGTAATTTTTCAAATGAGCAGGACCTTCGCAATAATTTCAACCGTAAATATTTATACAATTCCAAAATGGTAGTAAAATTCCTGACAAAACTCTCGTTGAATGCGATAAAAAAATCTACGGTTTACGAAATATTTAGATTTTTCCGTTTTCTAATAAAAAAATTATTACTTTTTTTTTTTTTTTATTCGACCTATTTTGGAACATGCCGCAGAAGTTTGGGATAATTGTGGACAAACAAACTGTAATCGTCTAGAAAAAATTCAAATAGAAGCAGCTGGTATAGTGACAGGATTATCTATATATGCTAGTTATGATTCAATCTACAAGGAAACGGTGTGGGAAACATTGAGTACAAGAAGGAAAGTTAAAAAACTGCTACTTTTTTACAAAATTGTCAATAAGGAAGCACCCGATTATTTATTTGAATTAGTTCCACCTTTAGTGGCAGCAAACGTTAATTATAATTATACATGTACCTTTTAACTGTTTGTCTGTTAACCAAAATTCTTATTTTCCATGTACTATTCAAGCATGGAATTATTTGGATCGTACTATTAGAAATCTTCCTACTTTTTCCACATTTAAACTAAAACTTCAGCAAATATTATTTACTAAGAGATGAAATCCTCAATATTATTATGTAGGTGGCCGCTTTCTCAATGTATTACACTCTAGAATGCGAAATAAATGCAGTGCATTAAATGCAGATTTATATCATGCAAATTTAATTTTAAATTCTAATTGTTTATGTGGACATCATAATGAAAATGCTGAGCATTACTTGTTACACTGTAACAGATTTACCGTAACCCGTATTATTATGTTATTTGAAATAAATAAGTTGAATTTGATTGGAATTCCAGTAAATATTGATTTATTATTTTTTGGAAATGAAACACTTAGCTGTGATGTAAATTGTTCTATATTTTTGGCAGTTCAAAAATACATTAAAGACACCCGTCGCTTTTCCATGTCATGATCATAAATATTTGTAAATTAGTCATATTTGTAACATGAAACAGGTTAATAATGAATTTATGTCTTATTTTATTGATCAAGATCGTATGAACTAGTTTCGAGACAGCCTCATACAACTGGATTATCGACTGGTCATATCATAAATTAAAGTTTTTAACAATAATATAAAAAAAAGATACACTTACCGAAGGTTAATAGAAGAATGTTTCCTCCCTATATCTTCACATGTTAACTACCTTAATTAAGCACCCACTTTAAATACAAATCCTTTAGAAAGTTAAATGCAAATTGAATGTTCGGTGTGTTCGTGTCATTAAAATATAATGGCGTGTTCGATTAAGCATACTTTAGCTCCGACAATCCATTTGCATGACGCTCAACATTTTTAGTTTTTGGGATTTTTCTCATGTCTTTACTTAATATGAAATACGTATATAATATTACATGAGTTCATTTTGTATTTATTCATGTATTTATTGGAGAAGACGTTTCTAAGTTGTGAAACTTGCGTCCAATCCAATTGTTTAGTATAGAAAAATAAAATATGTTTAAAGTAAATACACAGATAAAACGATACTAACAAACATAACAGTTGCTAGCAAAGATAAAGCGATACACACACAAAGATAACACGACGCTAACAAAGAAAACAGATGCTGACAAAGATACAAGGATACACACACAATGATAGCACGATATTAACAAAGATAACACGATACTAACAACGATAACACGATGCATACACAAACATAACACGATGCAAATACAGAGATAAAACGATACAAAAACACACCTAAAACGACACACACACACAAATAAAATGATGCCCAAACAAAGTTAACGAGATACTAAGAAAGATAACACAATACTAACAAAGACAACACCATACTTACACAGAGATAAAGCGATACTTACAAAGATAACACAATACATACACAAAGATACAACGATACTTACAAAGATAACAAAATACATACACAAAGATACAACGATACTTACAAAGATAACACAATACATACACAAGGTACAACGATGCTTACAAAGATAACACAATACATACACAAGGTACAACGATACTTACAAAGATAACACAATACATACACAAGGTACAACGATACTTACAAAGATAACACAATACATACACAAGGTACAACGATACTTACAAAGATAACACAATACATACACAAGGTACAACGATACTTACAAAGATAACACAATACATACACAAAGATAAAACGATACTTACAAAGAAAACACGATACATACACAAAGATAACACGATACATACACAAAGATAATACGATACATACACAAAGATAACACGATACATACAAAAAGATAACACGATACATACACAAAGATAAAACAATACTTACAAAGATAACAGAATACATACACAAAGATAACACGATACATACACAAAGATAAAAGAATACTTACAAAGATAACACAATACATACACAAAGATACAACGATGCTTACACAAAGATAAAGCGATACTTACAAAGATAACACGATACATACACAAAGATAACACGATACATACACAAAGATAACACGATACATAGACAACGATAAAACAATACTTACAAAGATAACAGAATACATACACAAAGATAACACGATACATACACAAAGATAAAACAATACTTACAAAGATAACACAATACATACACAAAGATAACACGATACATACACAAAGATAAAACAATACTTACAAAGATAACAGAATACATACACAAAGATAACACGATACATACACAAAGATAAAACAATACTTACAAAGATAACACAATACATACACAAAGATAAAACGATACTTACAAAGATAACACAATACATACACAAAGGTACAACGATACTTACAAAGATAACACAATACATACACAAAGGGACAACGATACTTACAAAGATAACACAATACATACACAAAGATACAACGATACTTACAAAGATAACACAATACATACACAAAGGTACAACGATACTTACAAAGATAACACAATACATACACAAAGATAAAACGATGCTTACACAAAGATAAAGCGATACTTACAAAGATAACACGATACATACACAAAGATAACACGATACAAACACAGAGATAAAACGATGCTTACACAAAAATAAAACGATACTTACAAAGATAACACGATACATACACAAAGACAATACGATGCATACACAAAGATAACACGATACATACACAAAGATAACACAATACATACACAAAGATAACACGATACATACACAAAGATAACACGATACATACACAAAACGATGCCTCTGCAAAGATAAAACGATACTTACAAAGATAACACGATACATACACAAAGATAATACGATGCATACACAAAGATAACACGATGCATACACAAAGATAACACAATACATACACAAAGATAACACGATACATACACAAAGATAACACGATACATACACAAAGATAAAACGATGCTTATGCAAAGATAAAACGATACTTACAAAGATAACACAATACATACACAAAGATAAAACGATGCTTATGCAAAGATACAACGATACTTACAAAGATAACACAATGCAAAAACAAAGATAACACGATACATACACAAAGATAATACGATACATACACAACGATAACACGATGCATGCACAAAGATAACACAATACATACACAAAGATAACACGATACATATACAAAGATAACACGATACATACACAAAGATAAAACAATACTTACAAAGATAACAGAATACATACACAAAGATAACACGATACATACACAAAGATAAAACAATACTTACAAAGATAACACAATACATACACAAAGATAACACGATACATACACAAAGATAAAACAATACTTACAAAGATAACAGAATACATACACAAAGATAACACGATACATACACAAAGATAAAACAATACTTACAAAGATAACACAATACATACACAAAGATACAACGATACTTACAAAGATAACACAATACATACACAAAGGTACAACGATACTTACAAAGATAACACAATACATACACAAAGGTACAACGATACTTACAAAGATAACACAATACATACACAAAGATACAACGATACTTACAAAGATAACACAATACATACACAAAGGTACAACGATACTTACAAAGATAACACAATACATACACAAAGATAAAACGATGCTTACACAAAGATAAAGCGATACTTACAAAGATAACACGATACATACACAAAGATAACACGATACAAACACAGAGATAAAACGATGCCTACACAAAGTTAAAACGATACTTACAAAGATAACACGATACATACACAAAGACAATACGATGCATACACAAAGATAACACGATACATACACAAAGATAACACAATACATACACAAAGATAACACGATACATACACAAAGATAACACGATACATACACAAAACGATGCTTATGGAAAGATAAAACGATACTTACAAAGATAACACGATACATACACAAAGATAATACGATGCATACACAAAGATAAAACGATACTTACAAAGATAACACAATACATACACAAAGGTACAACGATACTTACAAAGATAACACAATACATACACAAAGGCACAACGATACTTACAAAGATAACACAATACATACACAAAGATACAACGATACTTACAAAGATAACACAATACATACACAAAGGTACAACGATACTTACAAAGATAACACAATACATACACAAAGATAAAACGATGCTTACACAAAGATAAAGCGATACTTACAAAGATAACACGATACATACACAAAGATAACACGATACAAACACAGAGATAAAACGATGCTTACACAAAAATAAAACGATACTTACAAAGATAACACGATACATACACAAAGACAATACGATGCATACACAAAGATAACACGATACATACACAAAGATAACACAATACATACACAAAGATAACACGATACATACACAAAGATAACACGATACATACACAAAACGATGCCTATGCAAAGATAAAACGATACTTACAAAGATAACACGATACATACACAAAGATAATACGATGCATACACAAAGATAACACGATGCATACACAAAGATAACACAATACATACACAAAGATAACACGATACATACACAAAGATAACACGATACATACACAAAGATAAAACGATGCTTATGCAAAGATAAAACGATACTTACAAAGATAACACGATACATACACAAAGATAAAACGATGCTTATGCAAAGATACAACGATACTTACAAAGATAACACAATGCAAACACAAAGATAACACGATACATACACAAAGATAATACGATGCATACACAACGATAACACGATGCATGCACAAAGATAACACAATACATACACAAAGATAACACGATACATACACAAAGATAACACGATACATACACAAAGATAAAACAATACTTACAAAGATAACACAATACATACACAAAGATAACACGATACATACACAAAGATAAAACAATACTTACAAAGATAACACAATACATACACAAAGATAACACGATACATACACAAAGATAAAACAATACTTACAAAGATAACAGAATACATACACAAAGATAACACGATACATACACAAAGATAAAACAATACTTACAAAGATAACACAATACATACACAAAGATACAACGATACTTACAAAGATAACACAATACATACACAAAGGTACAACGATACTTACAAAGATAACACAATACATACACAAAGGTACAACGATACTTACAAAGATAACACAATACATACACAAAGATACAACGATACTTACAAAGATAACACAATACATACACAAAGGTACAACGATACTTACAAAGATAACACAATACATACACAAAGATAAAACGATGCTTACACAAAGATAAAGCGATACTTACAAAGATAACACGATACATATACAAAGATAACACGATACAAACACAGAGATAAAACGATGCTTACACAAAGATCAAACGATACTTACAAAGATAACACGATACATACACAAAGACAATACGATGCATACACAAAGATAACACGATACATACACAAAGATAACACAATACATACACAAAGATAACACGATACATACACAAAGATAACACGATACATACACAAAACGATGCTTATGCAAAGATAAAACGATACTTACAAAGATAACACGATACATACACAAAGATAATACGATGCATACACAAAGATAACACGATGCATACACAAAGATAACACAATACATACACAAAGATAACACGATACATACACAAAGATAACACGATACATACACAAAGATAAAACGATGCTTATACAAAGATAAAACGATACTTACAAAGATAACACGATACATACACAAAGATAAAACGATGCTTATGCAAAGATACAACGATACTTACAAAGATAACACAATGCAAACACAAAGATAACACGATACATACACAAAGATAATACGATACATACACAAAGATAACACGATGCATACACAAAGATAACACAATACATACACAAAGATAACACGATACATACACAAAGATAACACGATACATACACAAAGATAATACGATGCATACACAAAGATAACACGATGCATACACAAAGATAACACAATACATACACAAAGATAACACGATACATACACAAAGATAACACGATACATACACAAAGATAAAACGATGCTTATGCAAAGATAAAACGATACTTACAAAGATAACACGATACATACACAAAGATAAAACGATGCTTATGCAAAGATACAACGATACTTACAAAGATAACACAATGCAAACACAAAGATAACACGATACATACACAAAGATAATACGATACATACACAAAGATAACACGATGCATACACAAAGATAACACAATACATACACAAAGATAACACGATACATACACAAAGATAACACGATACATACACAAAGATAAAACAATACTTACAAAGATAACAGAATACATACACAAAGATAACACGATACATACACAAAGATAAAACAATACTTACAAAGATAACACAATACATACACAAAGATAACACGATACATACACAAAGATAAAACAATACTTACAAAGATAACAGAATACATACACAAAGATAACACGATACATACACAAAGATAAAACAATACTTACAAAGATAACACAATACATACACAAAGATACAACGATACTTACAAAGATAACACAATACATACACAAAGGTACAACGATACTTACAAAGATAACACAATACATACACAAAGGTACAACGATACTTACAAAGATAACACAATACATACACAAAGATACAACGATACTTACAAAGATAACACAATACATACACAAAGGTACAACGATACTTACAAAGATAACACAATACATACACAAAGATAAAACGATGCTTACACAAAGATAAAGCGATACTTACAAAGATAACACGATACATACACAAAGATAACACGATACAAACACAGAGATAAAACGATGCCTACACAAAGTTAAAACGATACTTACAAAGATAACACGATACATACACAAAGACAATACGATGCATACACAAAGATAACACGATACATACACAAAGATAACACAATACATACACAAAGATAACACGATACATACACAAAGATAACACGATACATACACAAAACGATGCTTATGGAAAGATAAAACGATACTTACAAAGATAACACGATACATACACAAAGATAATACGATGCATACACAAAGATAAAACGATACTTACAAAGATAACACAATACATACACAAAGGTACAACGATACTTACAAAGATAACACAATACATACACAAAGGCACAACGATACTTACAAAGATAACACAATACATACACAAAGATACAACGATACTTACAAAGATAACACAATACATACACAAAGGTACAACGATACTTACAAAGATAACACAATACATACACAAAGATAAAACGATGCTTACACAAAGATAAAGCGATACTTACAAAGATAACACGATACATACACAAAGATAACACGATACAAACACAGAGATAAAACGATGCTTACACAAAAATAAAACGATACTTACAAAGATAACACGATACATACACAAAGACAATACGATGCATACACAAAGATAACACGATACATACACAAAGATAACACAATACATACACAAAGATAACACGATACATACACAAAGATAACACGATACATACACAAAACGATGCCTATGCAAAGATAAAACGATACTTACAAAGATAACACGATACATACACAAAGATAATACGATGCATACACAAAGATAACACGATGCATACACAAAGATAACACAATACATACACAAAGATAACACGATACATACACAAAGATAACACGATACATACACAAAGATAAAACGATGCTTATGCAAAGATAAAACGATACTTACAAAGATAACACGATACATACACAAAGATAAAACGATGCTTATGCAAAGATACAACGATACTTACAAAGATAACACAATGCAAACACAAAGATAACACGATACATACACAAAGATAATACGATGCATACACAACGATAACACGATGCATGCACAAAGATAACACAATACATACACAAAGATAACACGATACATACACAAAGATAACACGATACATACACAAAGATAAAACAATACTTACAAAGATAACACAATACATACACAAAGATAACACGATACATACACAAAGATAAAACAATACTTACAAAGATAACACAATACATACACAAAGATAACACGATACATACACAAAGATAAAACAATACTTACAAAGATAACAGAATACATACACAAAGATAACACGATACATACACAAAGATAAAACAATACTTACAAAGATAACACAATACATACACAAAGATACAACGATACTTACAAAGATAACACAATACATACACAAAGGTACAACGATACTTACAAAGATAACACAATACATACACAAAGGTACAACGATACTTACAAAGATAACACAATACATACACAAAGATACAACGATACTTACAAAGATAACACAATACATACACAAAGGTACAACGATACTTACAAAGATAACACAATACATACACAAAGATAAAACGATGCTTACACAAAGATAAAGCGATACTTACAAAGATAACACGATACATATACAAAGATAACACGATACAAACACAGAGATAAAACGATGCTTACACAAAGATCAAACGATACTTACAAAGATAACACGATACATACACAAAGACAATACGATGCATACACAAAGATAACACGATACATACACAAAGATAACACAATACATACACAAAGATAACACGATACATACACAAAGATAACACGATACATACACAAAACGATGCTTATGCAAAGATAAAACGATACTTACAAAGATAACACGATACATACACAAAGATAATACGATGCATACACAAAGATAACACGATGCATACACAAAGATAACACAATACATACACAAAGATAACACGATACATACACAAAGATAACACGATACATACACAAAGATAAAACGATGCTTATACAAAGATAAAACGATACTTACAAAGATAACACGATACATACACAAAGATAAAACGATGCTTATGCAAAGATACAACGATACTTACAAAGATAACACAATGCAAACACAAAGATAACACGATACATACACAAAGATAATACGATACATACACAAAGATAACACGATGCATACACAAAGATAACACAATACATACACAAAGATAACACGATACATACACAAAGATAACACGATACATACACAAAGATAATACGATGCATACACAAAGATAACACGATGCATACACAAAGATAACACAATACATACACAAAGATAACACGATACATACACAAAGATAACACGATACATACACAAAGATAAAACGATGCTTATGCAAAGATAAAACGATACTTACAAAGATAACACGATACATACACAAAGATAAAACGATGCTTATGCAAAGATACAACGATACTTACAAAGATAACACAATGCAAACACAAAGATAACACGATACATACACAAAGATAATACGATACATACACAAAGATAACACGATGCATACACAAAGATAACACAATACATACACAAAGATAACACGATACATACACAAAGATAACACGATACATACACAAAGATAAAACAATACTTACAAAGATAACAGAATACATACACAAAGATAACACGATACATACACAAAGATAAAACAATACTTACAAAGATAACACAATACATACACAAAGATAACACGATACATACACAAAGATAAAACAATACTTACAAAGATAACAGAATACATACACAAAGATAACACGATACATACACAAAGATAAAACAATACTTACAAAGATAACACAATACATACACAAAGATACAACGATACTTACAAAGATAACACAATACATACACAAAGGTACAACGATACTTACAAAGATAACACAATACATACACAAAGGTACAACGATACTTACAAAGATAACACAATACATACACAAAGATACAACGATACTTACAAAGATAACACAATACATACACAAAGGTACAACGATACTTACAAAGATAACACAATACATACACAAAGATAAAACGATGCTTACACAAAGATAAAGCGATACTTACAAAGATAACACGATACATACACAAAGATAACACGATACAAACACAGAGATAAAACGATGCTTACACAAAGATAAAACGATACTTACAAAGATAACACGATACATACACAAAGACAATACGATGCATACACAAAGATAACACGATACATACACAAAGATAACACAATACATACACAAAGATAACACGATACATACACAAAGATAACACGATACATACACAAAACGATGCTTATGCAAAGATAAAACGATACTTACAAAGATAACACGATACATACACAAAGATAATACGATGCATACACAAAGATAACACGATGCATACACAAAGATAACACAATACATACACAAAGATAACACGATACATACACAAAGATAACACGATACATACACAAAGATAAAACGATGCTTATACAAAGATAAAACGATACTTACAAAGATAACACGATACATACACAAAGATAAAACGATGCTTATGCAAAGATACAACGATACTTACAAAGATAACACAATGCAAACACAAAGATAACACGATACATACACAAAGATAATACGATACATACACAAAGATAACACGATGCATACACAAAGATAACACAATACATACACAAAGATAACACGATACATACACAAAGATAACACGATACATACACAAAGATAAAACGATGCTTATGCAAAGATAAAACGATACTTACAAAGATAACACGATACATACACAAAGATAAAACGATGCTTATGCAAAGATACAACGATACTTACAAAGATAACACAATGCAAACACAAAGATAACACGATACATACACAAAGATAATACGATACATACACAAAGATAACACGATACATATAAAAAGATAACACGATACAAACACAGAGATAAAACGATACAAAAGAAGAAGTTCGGGAAAATAACAACTCCCTCATGACCGGATTTCATATTTCCCTACAGAAACGTGCCAATATAATAACTATTAACTAAGATTGCACTATAAAATTGTTCAGCATTCAAAATTCAAAAAAGCTCATCCGGTTTTCACAATTTATATATATACGTCTGAAAATTAAACCAAACAGTGTTAGAATTAGATCTTTGAGCTGTCAAATTTTTGTTCTTCCCTCGACGGAATTTGAACTCACACAATTGATACACTGCAGCACCAATCGCTTAGCCTTATGTCCAGCGCCTTAGACCACTCGACCAAAACCTCTATATAAAAATATAGCTTCAACAGTCGAAGTGTTACCTTGTCTCGTAAGGAAAATCTAGAGATAGACATAAGACATGTGTCTAAGCGTGCGTAGATGGTACATATATACTTAATATTATAATTTGACAGCAATCTAACTTAGCAAGTTTTAATATATTGTATAGGATAATGAAGAATTCATTATACAGTCACAGGAAATAAAGTATATTATACAAACATTTAAGCAGGTGACAATATATCTGTCCCACTGGATCTCAAAGTTACCTCTGTTAATACTAAATATTATATACGTCTGAAAATCAAGCCAAACCATGTTAGAATTAGATCTTTGAGCTGTCAAATTTTTGTTCTTCCCTCGACGGGATTTAAACTCACACCATTGATACAATGCAGCACCAATCGCTTAGGCTTATGTCCAGCGCCCTAGACCACGCGACCACATACGCTATATATATATATGTTACAAGTACAAACATATTTTATCATAATCTGAACACCAAATCGGCAATTTAAACGTTACTTTTTATGCATGTCCTGAGATTCTGCCTATTTCTTTTTTTTACTATTTTTACTTTCTGTCAGGAACTTGATTTCAAATCGATGTATTGATCTGTACAGACAAGTAAGGTACTTGGTGCATCTCCACTAAGCACGCAGCTTTAAGGAATTGGAGCAAATGATATCCTGGGAGTCAGGGTAATGTGTGCGAGGTGGAGCTTCTACCTGTGGGTTGTTGTTTATATAGCTAAGACTAAAACATTCAATTATACTCTCCCGTTCAAAAGTCAACTATCCCGCCTGGTAAAAGTATATGCTGCGTGCCAAGGGATTTTTAGTCAAATTTGTTTACCGTGAAGTCATGACGTTATCAGTGTAAAACGTCACAGTACATGACCTAATGTAAAATTGCACACACGCGTTTTTTGACTTTGTGGGGTGTAAATTGTAATGTAAAATTACACACACGTGTTTAGGTTGTAAATTTACAATGTAAAACTACACACACGTACGTGTTTAGACTTTGTGGGTTGTAAATTTACAATGTAAAATTACACACACGTGTTTTGACTTTGTGGGTTATAAATTTACAACGTAAAATTGCACAATCTTTTTTCAGACTTTAATGGGAAAAATAGAAAATTACTGATGTATTTAAAAAAAAAATGTGTCTAATGTAAAATTGTACACTTGTTTTTTTCCCCACACTTTATTGAATCTAATAATGTAAAATTGCATGCGCGTTTATCACACTTTAAATAATGAAATAAATGCCAATATACGTCCTGGTCGTGATATTATGTTAGTTGGATATTTTTTTTATAACTAGCTATGCAATCACTGCCTATCACTACTAACGCTGGGAGTTCGAATCCCACTCAGGCGAGGTGTACTCGATACAACATTATGTGATAAAGTTTTTCGGTGACTTCCGATAGGTTGATAGTTTTCCCCGGGTACTCCGGTTTCCTCCATAAAAAAAAACTGACCACCACGATATATCTTAAATATTGGTGAAAGGGACGTTAAATACCATAACTCTCTGTTATATATATCAACATTAAATAACAAATAGTATGGAGGAAGCATGGTAAATATTCACATGTAAAGTTGAAAGAATCGACATAAATGACATGAGTATCTGTCTAGTCCAGCTCCGAGTAATGAGTGCTGGATTTTAACCTTATATATGAGAAAGTTCAACAAATATATATAACAGTTTAATTATTGCCTGTGATCTGTGTTTTTGTTTCACCCGTTAAGTTTTGTTCTTTCAACACGTTAATCTATCCATCTAAAAAATATATATTGACAAACGCTATGAATTGTCAATATGCTTAATATGTTTCTTAAAGTTCAATGCCGATACAATGCAAGCACATGGCATGAACCACTTTATTACATCTCGAGCATATAGTGATTGCTCTAGAGCGTATGTTTGGTGTAATACAGAGAATACAGTTTCGCTGTTTCCCCTTTCCAAAACGTACAAGTCAATTTCTGTTGCCTTGATTAACAAGCTGGCGTCGCCTGATAACATTATCGACAGATCGAGGATTGCAGGGGGATGGGCTCAATAATGGTGAGTAGACGTGATCCGACTTTTGTTAAACTCAATTGATTCCGTTCAGATGACCCTTTATTTTTTATCTATTTATTAATTTCACTTCGTCAGTCACCACATTATCATTGTCAAACATTGCAACATACATATTAAACAAATTATAATCAAGGTATGCTGACCCGGTACAAAAGATGTCGAGAGAGAGAGACTGAGAGAAATAAAAAAAAAAGGATGACATCTCGGACACGCACAAGTCAACTGACCAAAGTAGGCCTACAATAGTTGTTGGTATCAAAAGTAGTTTCTACCAAATTTTGGTATATTGACTTCAGTTTAACTTTAAACTGATAAATATTCTTATGAAGGCAAGTGGGTAAATAAGGGTAATGAGGCACGAGGGTTCCTCTTGGTAATTTTTTCCAAAGCCTCGGAATCCTATCTGAATAACATTTTCTGCTGAAATTGTTTTACCCTATGCTTTTTCAAATAAAAATGTTGTAGACTTAGACTAAAACGTGTACTTATTCAGCTGCCTAGGGCATTCAATTAGTGAAGATATGTTTTATATTTGGTTGTCGATAAAATAATTTGACTATTGTTTTTAGTTTATAAAAATACATCTATTAATAAATGTACCAGATTATTATAATTAATGGTCCAGACAAATAAACAAGTAGAAAGCTGTTTTCTAAATCACAATTCATCAATAAATTTTTGCTGTACCGATTCCTTCCTTATGACACACCGGGGTGGACTTAGTTGGAGAATTGTAGGAGGGGGGGGCCAAGCTTCCTTTTTCCCTGGGGCCCAACAATTATCTTAGCGGCCCTGCCTAGACCTTTAAATTAGTTTATAACTCCTAATCATGAACGGAAAGTTGGGGCCATTTCAGAGGGTACCCTACAGTACCCTATATATATATAATAAAATAATATAAAGGATGACATCTCGGACACGCACAAGTCAACTGATTATATATATATATATATATAATCGTTATTAAAATGTCGAATGCGGTAGGTCGTGGGTTCGATCCCCGATCGGATTAAAATTGGTATGTGTTGCTTCTCCACTAAGTACGTAGCATTAAGGAGAAAGAGCAATGACTGGTTGGCTCGGAATCATGATATTGTATCCGAGTGGGGTAACATGTACAAAAAACATATACAAAAAAACAAATGCTACGATCGAAATTTGAGAAATACAAAACAAATAAAACCTGGGTAGCATACAGAAAACAAAGAAATCTTGTTACCAAACTAAAAAGAAAATCTATTAACACATATTTCCAAGAAAGATGTACTGGTGGACAAAAATCTAAATTTTTTTACACCACAGTCAAACCATTTCTATCAAAAAAATCTACAGGTAGTCAACAGAAAATTGTACTAGTAGAAAATGATAAGATTGTGAACAACACTAGAGATATATGTGATACCTTTAACACCTTTTTTGTAAATGTTGCAAATGACATTGGCAAAGATGTTATTTTTGATGGAAATAGTCACTCTAGTATATTGAAAATTAAGAACAATACACAACATAATACACTGTTTGATTTTAAACCTACAGATGTTGACACTGTAAACAAACTGGTTAGCAAAATAAACATCAAGAAAGCTACTGGTGTAGATCAGATCTCATCTAAAATTTTACGTGCTGGTGCACCTGTACTTAACAAGCATATAACAACACTTGTTAATAACACTATCAAAACCAGTGTTTTTCCAACCAGGTTAAAAGAAGCTCAGGTTGTTCCACTACATAAAACAAATGACCCTTTAGACAAAAAGAACTACCGGCCAGTTAGCATCTTACCCACAATTTCTAAAGTTTATGAAATGGTTTTATCTGACCAACTAACTGATTTATTTGAAAATATCTTTCATACTTTTTTATGCGCTTTTAGAAAGGGTCATGGTTGTCAGAAAACTTTGCTGAGACTCCTTGAAGATTGGAAAACAGCTCTAGATAACAATCAGTATGTGGCAGCAATTCTTATGGATCTTTCAAAGGCTTTTGACTGTCTGCCACATGACATTCTCCTTTGTAAGCTGTCTGCATACGGCCTATCTCCAAAATTTGTGGAATTACTTAGAAATTATTTAACAGATCGGAAACAACAAATCAAACTTCAGGGAGATCTCAGCAGTTGGGCTGATATACAAAAAGGTACCTCAAGGCTCTATACTTGGCCCCTTGTTATTTAAAATGTTTATTAACGACATCTTTTATTTTATTGAATATGGTACATTGTATAATTATGCTGACGATAACACCTTGTCTTATGTAAATGATAATTATGAGAAATTAATTGATATACTTGAAAAAGAAAGCTCAGTATTGATAGACTGGTTCAAATTCAATTGTATACAGGCTAATCCAGATAAGTTGCAAGCCATTGCAGTTGGCAATAAGACGCATGCCAAGACACCAGTATTTAAAATAGAGTCAGCTGAAATTACTTGTGATGAAGTGGTAAAATTACTAGAAATAGATATTGATTACCAACTTAATTTCAATTATCATATTAAAAATATATGGCGTAAAGCTTCTCAACAGTTGAATGTTTTAAAGCGCATTGGTTGTTTTCTTTCAAAATTAAATAAATTAACAATTTTTCATACTTTCATTTTGTCTAATTTTAATTTTAATTTTTGTCCTTTGGCGTGGCATTTTTGCAATAAAAGTAATACCTCTAAATTAGAAAAAATCCAGGCGAGGGCTTTACGATTTATATACGAGGACTATGAGATCACATATAATGAGTTATTAGAAAAAGCTAAAGTTCCATCTCTGAAAGTTAGAAGAATGCGTACCATGGCTATTGAATGTTTTAAGATTTTAAGCAAACTTTCACCATCTTGTTTGCATGATTTAGTTGTTTTTAAAGATTGTAAATATAATTTTAGATATTCCAATATTGTAGATATACCTAGGGTGCGAACATCTACCTACGGTAAGAATAGTTTTAAATATGCAGCAGCTGTTTTATGGAATGACCTATCTGATGATTTTAGAAAAATTTCCAATTTTAATCAGTTTAAGAATATTTTAAAATCTTGGAATGGAAATGTATGTAAATGTTCAGTTTGTGCTGACTTTTAAATTTGTTTAAATTTCTACCGTCTAGGTCATATCCAGTTTTTATTTATTGTGCTTATAAAATTGTTATGCTTTGCTCATAATATCAGCTTTTAGTTGTTCATAGTTTGCTACATTAGCTCTTGGTATGCTTAGCTTATAACATCAGCTTTTAATCTGCTTTTTTGCTTATCTTGTAACTGTTAGTATTTTACATGTAGTGCTTACTTAGTCTTGTATTTTAGTTGTATGTTGCATGCTTGTTATTTGTTATTTATTTTGTGTTTGTGTATGTCGGTTAAAAGCTCAACAGAGCTTATGTTGTATGTTGTTTTAACCATGCCGACTCTAAATAAAGCTTATTTATTTATTTATTATGTCTATCTAAATATAATACTGGAAATAATGCACTTCTCCGTAAATGAATTGAAGAGATGTTTGATTACTTTACACCTCTCTTTAAATGATTTGTTACGCCGTTCAATTGATTTGATGCGCAGTGCATATACCAATCATTATCAGACAAGAACTATTCGAAGAAATAGAAACAGTAATAAAATCGTTTTATCCGGATCTTGCGTTTTCAGAGCTACCGTCCTCTCAAAAGCTGCGGTGACATTTGTCTTAGTTTTAGTTTTAACAGTGAGCTTGGTTTCTTGCTCGACCAGTTCAGTAAAAAGACTAATTATGTAAAATGATGAAAGAGCGAACTGTTGTAATTGAGTCATGTGTCGATGATCAGGAACTCGCTTAATATTATGTTTCTTTTATTTTATATGTCATTCTTATATTTTATTTATAATTAAGTGCAATTAAAAATATACAATGTATATAATTTTGTTTTAATGAAGAATGACACAATTGTTTCTGTGATAATATGTTATATGACTTTTATGACAATGACAATGATGTTTTTTTTATTCTTTGATGATTTCAAATGTGTTATATTCAATGTTCGTGTATGATTAATACTCATTTTAATATAGTTGTATAATTTATTATTATTAGACGCACACATTGGTACGTTGATGCTTGCCACCGTTGTAAAGGGGTAGGTTCTGAATAAAAAAATAATAAAAATAATATATATTATAGAACGGCACTATCATTGAACTTGTGACGTCATGTTTACTGTGACGTCATCGATGAATGACGTTTTACGCAAAGCCTACAAATAGGCCGTTGGCACTCGAGGGATGGCTTGAAAAGCCTAAAAATAGGCTCTTTGGACATGTAAGGGTTAAAACAACTTGAATTCAGTAAAGACGTATTCTTCATTTAAGTCGTTTTTCATATCTGGGTTTTATTCATATGTCCACGGTGTTTTCGCCCAATTGTAAGTAAAACGAAAACATACACACACACTCCACAAACAAATAAAGATATTCATAACCTTAAGCAGAAAGTAGAGCAGGAACCATTGATCATCAAGGAGCAACTTAGTTCAAACCCCCGTTTTTAGTTGGGGTCGTATTGTGTTCATTTTGTTCAATTACATGTCTTCAGGTTTTCAGTTCCGGGATGTGGTGTCCTGTACGCTTTCTGTGCAAAGACGATGTTATGTTTCTTCTTTTCTCTCTCCTATTTGCTTTGTAAATGGGGCGGGGTGTTCGATATATTGATGTTTGAAATTTACAGTTCCTAAATATCGCTATGTATTAAAAATAAAGTCAATGTCCTAATGCACGGGTAACCTTGTCCGATTACGTCTGGTAGGTCCTTTGGTTTACTTGCCCTCAAAGTCTTTGGTTTTCCAATCTTTTTACTACGAGCGTACCTTATGAAGGTTATTCGAGACACACGTCATGTGTACTAAATTGAATATCTACATTTTATTGTATTAAAAACAGTATTTATTGGCTAATGTATGCAAAATGGTAACTCAAGAAGGAAATGGAAGCTATCGTCAAAGTTTAATAACGAAGACAATATCTGGCGAGAGGAAATAAATCGCCAATAATTTGATCTCTTGGCTAGTCTGAGCTTCACTGAAAACAATGACAACATATGAAACCAATGAAAATAATAATCTCAAGGGACACGAACCACGAACTCTCAGAGATATTTCACAAACCATGTTCCAGACTGGTAACCTGTATTATCGCTATTTTGTTTATTTTCCCTTTGATGCTTAAAACCGATATATTTCTTAATCGCAAAGCGTTGTCAAGGACACACGTAGTATTATCTTGCTTTCTAATATGACGTTATAATGACGTCACATTACCAAATTCTTGATAATTAAGTGATTAACGATATAAAATATTAATTGTGTTTAAAAAAATATCAGTATCTCAACAAAAATTATTTAATTATGAATACAAAATAGCGATAAAATAATTAAAGATGTTTTTTAAAACTCTAAGACGTTTCTCAGTCATCTCGTTTTTAAGAAAACATCGTTAATCACTTATTATCGCTATTTTGTTTATTTTCCCTTTAATGTTTAAAACCGATATATTTCATATCACGTAAGCGCATGAGATGATTCCAATGTATCGCTAATCGCTAAGCGTTGTCAAGGACGCACGTAGTATTATCTTGTTTTCTAATATGACGTTATAATGACGTCGCATTACCACATTTCTGATAATTAAGTGATTAACGATATAAATATTAATTGTGTCTAAAAAAATTGTCAGTATCTCATCAAAAATTATTTAATTATGAATACAAAATAGCGATAAAATAATTAAAGATGCTTTTTTAAAACTCGAGGACGTTTCTCAGTCATCTCTCATTTCAGGGCTTCGCCCTTCGATGAGAGATGACTGAGAAAAGTCCTCTCGTTTTAAAAAACATCGTTAATCACTTAATATCTCTGCGATACCACAGAAAAAATACCATAACATGAGCAAATGTAGAATACAGGGCCAATGATCCACCTTCCTCGTGGCATATCCCGCCCAATGACTTGGTCTAATCCAAGCCAATATACCCCACTCATTCATAAGTTGTGCAATGTTACACAGATATCCGCTATTCTAAGCGTATGTCATGGGTGGAAATACATGCGCACCTACTGGTAAAAAAATCCTCTCCAGAGTAGCCCGAATGGTGTTGAGAAGAGTGTAATTCGAGGTATATACCCCCTTGTCTTGCAAATGTACTGATGTAGGCACAGTAAACAATTGAAAATCCTATCATCCAAACACAAGTACTCACTTTTGATAGGTATATTCAATCACATCTGTAACTGTTTCTTTTCCTAATCCGAATGTTAAGTGCCAAATTACATATGCACCAAAGCTCAACACAACGGTTTTCTTAATAGCTAAATTCACCCTTTTAAACATGTTTTTTCTAACGATATTTTGCCTCCGAGTGCGTAATGTCAGGACGTTCTCCATAACATTTCACTCCCATCGATTTTGACACTTGAAAAGCCTATAGCTGATTTAATAAAAAAAAACTGGGAAGGGATACGTGTCCAACTTGTTATCAAGAGTACGACTTAACTCCGCCCATTTCACACTCTTTTGGCTAATCCAAGATATGTAATCACTTGACTTCTGTAACTCCAGGTATGCACTTATGTAGACCCAGTAAACAATTGACAATCCTATCACCCAAAACACGATACATTTGTGTACCATAGTTTGTTGAGGTAGATGAGGAACAGTTCTTCGGTACATTACTTCAATTTCTCTATCTTCGTCTTGTTAATGACAAGGTCTAAGAGTAGGTATATGGTTTATCTGTGGACTATTTGCACCAATTTGTACCTCCATACCAGTATGAATAATTCTTGCTCGTCTCTGGACAATATTTGTTGACGGGAGATGGCTATATTTCCTGATGTTGGAACCATATCTTTGTTCCTAGTTTTATTGAAATTTTAATCAACAAGGTTCGTCGTACATTTCAGCGACTGCATGGCCTGAATTTGCATTTTATTTCTTGTTCCGCTTTTATACCTTTGGTACTGTCCTATGAAGCTTAGAAGAACTTTCCCCACATTTTGGGTCTTTATTTGGTCGTCTCCTATTTCATTTGGAGGCATCACTCCAAAATTCTTGACAGATTGCTTCGATGACATTAATGTGGCGAGACTACCGTCAGCAGGAAAGCGTAAAATTGACGAGGTCAAAGTTCAAATGAAGTATCAATTTTAATCCACACATAAGCAGATGAGACATGAGTATAAAAACGGGTCTTTGTTTGCTTGTTATTTCGGTAAGGTATTTATAAATTCATTGGTTGCTTTCTTTAATTATTTACGTATTCTGATGTCCAGCGCGATGTACATATCGTCTGATGTTTGTATCATTTAACTATAACACGACGAGTGTCACCAATGTTGCAGGAACTGTTCACCCTCCCCGAATATCCGAATTTACCCCCAAGCTTTCGTGTTGCTCAATATTTAATTTCATGTATCGGTGTTGTGAAGATCATTAGTTTTCTTTTTGTCTCTTTTCTTTTTGGTTATTGTATTGTCTGCCTTTCTTCGATTTAAAGCTTCTTATCACCAATTGTTTCCTGTTAATAAAATGCATAGATAAAATCAGCGAAGAGATGCACCCAACTCAAGACCCCCTAATAACAAAAGATGACGACCGTGTAATATTAAATCTCCCTAGAGACACTTAAAAACATCTTAATCCATTTAAACCATGAAAGAATTTTTTTGAAATATTAACCAATTACATTGGGACGGAATATTGCATAGTATTTTTAATGCCAAATGGTAAGAAATTGGGATATAAAGAATAAGCATAATATTTGTTTGACAATCGGTCAAGTGACACAGATTAGATGTGTGTTAGTAACAACTATCATCAACATCATTTTATCAAAAAATAATATCGCCATTTAATATCTACAAAATTCCTCATTTGACGGTAAAGAATCGCTAACTCAATCAAAGTCATTGAGAGATCTTGAATGATGTGCATAATTCAAAACTAATGTGAGTGTGAGACGGTTCCTAGCTTTCAGAGATGTACTCTCTCTTTAAAAAAAACAACCTCACCACATTGTGCTTTCGATCTCACAGGTGGAGGGATATCAGAAATTTTATTTTGAACTACTGTTAAGGTAATCTAACAAATATTGTTATTACAACAAAACAACAAACACTAGGCTCTCGTCGTGTCAGTAAAGAATAATCAACATTTAAAACAGTTTTATATTGGAGATAAGTGAAACGAATTGACTACTGAAACACAAATGGATTGATTGTTGTTTAACGTCCTGTCATCAGCATTACATCTATATACACTTAGGACGAAAATAGGTTTACAAACAATGAAGTTAAAGAAGTCACACTAGAATGGTAATATTGTGGGACGATTTGATCATGAAAAGTAAAACAGGATATTATAGATAGTGTAGGATGACATTTTTCTGGTAGCAGGCCATCAAGGACTGTTCAGGACAATGGTTTTCAACGTACCAGGAGTGTAGCATTATTGCATCAAAAGGGTACCTACTACGGTCTCGCCCTTTTATGTATTTAGTTTTCTACCCCTCTCCCAAAAAAATAACATCGAGTGCCCCTATAGGATGATCATATCGGAAAAAAATAATGTCGTTTTCTCCTGGGTTCATGTGGGTGATACAGGTTTAGACCACCAAATTTAAGACTTGAAGAACAAAGGTGAAAGTGTAAATAAGGGTTCTACATCTTAACAATAGATTCACCAATTTCACATTCCACATGCATTCCTAGTCTTTCATTATCCCTTGTTGTAAGAAAAACACAAGAATCATTTTCTCTCTGAATGGAACCGGTGGACACAGCTCATAGTTTTGAAGCTACCTGTTGAAACCTTCAAGGCGCTGTCACCTCTATCAAATCATTTTTGCATTACAAATGTGCAACCTCTGACATAATCCCCACCTTGCTTAAAGCGGTGAGTATTTAAAAGTACAAGATAGACATCTTGTTTTCATTATAACAATAAGACATCATTTTTCTATTATTGAATGGGAAAATGCCACCTGTTGTCGTAAAATTTATATGCTTGGTTATTAAGTAATGTATCCATGACAACACCTAGAAGATTGTTAATCTATAGGACATAAATATATAATGAAAGCATATTTGTTTATATGGATTCAAAAAGAAAATCGAATTCGTTAATAATAAAATAAAATACAATGATGGCATGATGGCATAATGATGTAATGGTGTTTTCTAATGAGTGTTAATCTTCTCCCGAGAATAAAAATGTGAAATAAAAACATCATATTATTGAATATGATACAAATATTTAAGAAAATGAGGATTATTTCCATTTTAATATGCTTATTTTTCTTGGCGTGTATCTGTACATCTCCAAAAATGATTGACTTTTTTTTCAGCTCGTATTACATACAGACAAATTAAATAGTATTGTAATTTTGTTATCGACATTTTCAAATTTGATGACATTTCAATTTATACAGTCATAATTAAAATATACAAAAGAGGAAATAATAAATCTACAAACACACATACTAAATTACCAAGTTGTTATATTAAAAAACAAAAATGGAGATGTTATAATCAAGAGTTTCACACCAGCAATAATTCAAAACAAACTATTGCAGACTGTCAGAATAGTTCTAAAATCGAATTGAAAAATCATAGAAACAAAGGCAAAATCGAAACCCTTAACACACATATACATGATCCCTCACTTTACTGGCGAGGTACAGGCACTTCAATAAAAAAAAGTGGCGGGTTATGTGTCACATCATTGTGCCATCATGTGTCTATTACAATTGTAATGTTAGAATTTTGAATCCTGTGGATTTTCATAATATACTACCCACTTGGAGTAAATTATTTTAGATTAATCGGGCAGAATTTAACAAAAAATGATGCAAAGAATAAAATCTTGCTTGGCAAAATATGGGCACGGTTCATAAAAGTGGGCTGCATGCCAATTCGAAAAAAAATTTAAAGTCCCCAAAATATTATCATTATATTGATCAATTTAAACATACTTGTTCATTATCATTTAAGACAGTACTGTTTATGAATGCCTTAAACACATCACGGTTCATGACAAAATTAAGCATATTGGGTAATTGTTATTCTGGCTATGCAATCAGATTATCAGCCAAGAAAACAGTCCATTATCCTATGGTCTTGTATAATTGTTGGCCACATGGTAGGAGATTAACCAATCTATCCGACCACCACCACCACAGAGGACGAACCGACGACACACCATAACATCATTAACGCCATATATGAAATAAGTACCCATCACAACAAAGCTATGAGTTAGATTCTCGAACGGGAAAGGGTAAACTTGATAAAACTTTATATCATAGGGCTTTATCTGTGACCTTTGTCGGTGTAAGGTGTAAAAGTTCGGTGTGTTTTTCCGAGTATTTTGGTTTCCTACTGCAATGAAACTGACTGACTGAAATATTGTTGAAAGTGGTGTTAAAGGCCTAACCATATCATCAAAGAATGGTGCGAGTTTGATAGCAAGGTTCAATCAATATAGCTATATGCGATGACATTTGTCAGTGACTTGTCGTAGGTCTATGATTTTCACTGGGCACGTTTAACATTCATAATGCCCCGCGGGAAATCCAGGGTGTCAATTAGGGTCATGTTTCTTTGTGGGGTGCAACCCTTCCGCAGGAGTCGTCCGCTGGTTGGGATGGATCGAATCACCCTATGGACTGAGTGCAAATTAGTTCCTCGTGTTTTATAATGCCACGCTCCTTGGTGGTAAAAAGATGATTTGCAGCAGCTCCCAATGTGCAGTAATTAGCTATGAATGGTCATTAGTGTTCTGTTGTAGGACATCTACCCATACATAGCTCTATTCCACTCTCGCTTTTTACCTGCAAACATTATTGTTTGCAAGCATGTCTTCGTCATGAATATAGCTGAAATATTGACGTGCAACAACAATCAGTCAATCAATAAACATTCACAACTTGGCCCAACATACACTATGAAGTGTCATATGACAGAATGTAATGTACCGGGTATATAGGTGTATAATAGCTGTAAGCAACCGCAAATTACACGATAAACACACATTGTTCATCTTCTTAGCTAACTACAAGCATTCACTGACCATACTGTTGTGCTGTCCATGCTGTTGCTGTGCTGATATGTGGTCTTTTGGGTGGAAGCGAATCTTCAATTTTTTACTTATTGTTAATATATGTAGATGGAGATACCATTATCAAGAAGGGAAGGATTTGGATTCCATTAATCGGTTTAACCAAGCCACATGTTTGTGTCTGTCGCAGGTCAGGACTTGGATTTCCAACGGCATATTATGAGGTGAGAGGTTGTTGCTCGCTTTGATGATAGTAGTTGAAATATGAATTGAACATCACTGTTTATACTTTCATTATGTGATTATAAACTTCCACTGGCAAGTAGAATCGAGTACATATAAATGTCGTATATGTGTCTTACATTTTTTTAGCAATAAATCTTGCAAGCAAATAATTATTATCTTTGGGTAGTGTTTAACCTATACAAGATGTGTATTCTTACACAGGTAAAATACATTCTATTATCTATGTTGAACAAATTATGATATACCTCCTATAATTCTTCAGCTTGACCAAATTATTTGTGAACCTAATTTGTTCTAACAAAATATATTATTGACCGTCTTTGTATTATGTTTAGCTTTTGAGGTGTAAATGCATGCCATATACTATTTTTGCATAGGTCTATGCCATGATAATCCCTTTCTTACATTGTACCGATTGAAGCTTTTTGTAGTGTTATTAGTTATAATTATTACTTGATTAAATTAATCAACCAGTATTCATGAATAAACTGATCCAGCTATTGAAATTGTGTGAACACTGTTTTTTTGTTAACATATGAGTACTATGAGGAATACTGATACGGAAAATTTAGATGAGAGTACAAAACGATACACTTGTCAACTTCTGTAAAACAAATTGTAACTTTCAAGAATACAAAACGATATTCAATGAAATTATGAACAATTTTCTTGTCCATATGTTAATTGCTATTTAAATTCAATTAACATTTTTGATTGTTTTGGTTTTTCTTTATCTTGCAATTAGTAAAATGTATTTTCCACCCAAGTATCACTGTATATGCCGAAGATTTAGACAAGTTAATATATTTGGTAAAAGAGAAGAAGATAATGTAATCCCTAATTATGAACATGGTTTGTAGCTTTCTTCACAATTAACAGCAAAATTAAGAAACCTGATTGGTCGAGAACACTTTACTATGTTCTAAATTATTCTGTTAAAGTGCTGAGGTAGTTATGATCTTACGTTCATTAAAGGATAAATACGAAGAATTAAAAAATAAATTGTTTCTTAAAATATTAATATCACAAAAAAGTGTCATATATTTTTGATTTTTCCGACGCAAGGTAACGTCACCAGTAGTATGGTGTACGGGTTTTTGTGCAATATGCCACACATGCAGTGCGTACATTGTTTTCAGTCTTTATGGAATTTCCAATGAAATGTGATGTATTATATTTTCTACAGGTTCTGACGGGCAGGTAGTCAATCTCAAATGGATGATTTAACAACACAGTTTGGTTCACGACTCTTTGCATAGCATACTGCACATGGTGCAATATGTTTTACAATGTTCTAAATGTTCACCTTCACAACAAAATTAAGCAATGCTTCTCTTTATGGGCTCGGCGAATACTCAACACAAGAAGATATCATAGTTAATGTTATATTCATCTTACATGAACAAAAGACTTCAGCTATGACATTTACACACATACAGTGCTAAAATATGTATACTAAGCTATAGTATGTGTATACTAAGTTATAATATGTAAGATTCGCATGTGTAATCTAAGTTATAATATATAAGACTCACCTGTGTATTCTAAGTTATAATATATAAGACTCACTTTTATATACTAAGCTATAATATATAAGACTCACCTGTGTATACTAAGTTATAATATGTAAGACTCACCTGTGTATGCTAAGTTTTAATATATAAGATTCACTTGTGTATACTAAGTTATAATATGTAAGGCTTCCCTGAGAATACTAAGCTATAAATATTAAGACTTACCTTTGTATACTAAGTTATAATATGTAAGACTTACCTGTGAATACTAAGCTATAAATATTAAAACTTACCTTTGTATGCTAAGTTTTAATATGCAAGACTCATCTGTGTATGCTAAGATATAAATATTAAGACTTACATTTGTATATTACGTTTTAATATGTAAGATTCACCTGTGTATGCTAAGTTATAATATGTAAGACTTACATGTGAATACTAAGTTATTAATGTTAAGACTCACCTGTGTATACTAAGTTACAATATGTAAGACTTACCTGTGAATACTAAGATATAAATGTTAAGACTCATCTGTGTATGCTAAGTTATAATATGTAATACTTACCTGTGTATACTAAGTTATAATATGTAATACTTACCTGTGTATAATAAGCTATAATATGTAAGAATTACCTGTGAATACTAAGCTATAAATGTTAAAACTCATCTGTGTATACTAAGTTATAATATGTAATACTTACCTGTGTATAATAAGCTATAATATGTAAGACTCACCTTAGTTATAATTGATGTCTATATTCAGGTGTAATTCGTATATGATTATGTGACCCAGTCCATCATTGCCATTTTGTCAGGTATACTGTTGTTTTTAGCTAATGATAGAGAGACAATGCACTCTGTAGTAGACTATAAACCAAATGTTCACATGCTTTTCTAAGATTATAACTAGTTCAAAGTTAATAACTATTACATTTTCTAAGTTTGTTAAAGATATAATTACAATTTCATTTTCCCCGTTTATTTCCTTGGTTACGGTGGCTATGTTAGTTCAACAGAATCCTTTTTTTTTGTTTTGGTAAGATGGCCTTGCTTATATTCACTTGATTATTCCTGCAACGTCTTAGGGTTTTTCAATTACCGACTTACAAGCACATTTACAACTTTTTGAATTTAACATTTAATTGGTTTCCATGGAAACGGCCACTATTTTGAAATATCAATAGTTGAGTACACTGCCAATGATCAGGAATGGCGCAAAAAAAATAAAAAAAAATTAAAAAACCAATAACAACCAAAAAGTCGTTCCATGTCATATATTAATGGTTTGTACCAAAGAAAGATATCGAAAAAGAAACTATTAGTTTCTGATGTTGGATTGGATGTGTTCTTGTCTATCAGTCTATTATTACGAATCTATTTGACACATTTCAGTATCAGTACATATAATATTAAAAATAATAGCCCAACCTAAAATATAATCAAATAAAAACAATGAAACCAAGTAATGAAAACATGGCATTGTTCGTATGTACATGAAGCTAAGGTAAGCTTTTATACTTAACATTCGTGATATTTATTATAATTCATAATGGTAAATCTTTATCCTAGAAATGTGCAGTTATGATTAATTATTGTAATATTTCAACCATTCCCAAGTCAAATTTATCTTAATTTGTGTCTTGTTACCGCCAGTAAAAGACGTATTTGAGGAAAGAATTTATTGGAATTAGACTTCAATATCTGATTTCATTGTCCTCTAGAAAATCATTCATATTAATGTAATGTTCATTTTCCTAATGAAGCCTCGTATTTTCACCATGTTTCAATATGTATTGTAACGTTTTACTTCCACCATCCTGTTGAATTGACGATTTTGAAACCTAATCAAATGGATTCAAAATAAGAAGTAAATATAGGTATTTAGAATTATGAAATATTCCCACGGCGTTGCTGTTATATATGTTATATATATAGATATATATATCTATATATATACGTCTGAAAAGTAAACCAAATAGTGTTAGAATTAGATTTTAGAGCTGTCAAATTGTTTTTCTTCCCTCGACGGGATTTGAACCCACACCATTGATACACTGCAGCACCATTCGCTTAGCCTTACATCCAGCGCCCCAGACCACTCGACCACATCCACTCTCTAAAAAAAGGAGCTTCAATAATCATAGTGTTACCTTTTCTCGTAAGGTAAATCTAGGGATAGACGTAAGACATGTGCATAAGCGTGTGTAGATGGTACATATATACTTAATATTATAATTTGACAGCAATCTAACTCAGCAATTTTTAATATATTGTATAGGATAATGAAGAATTCATTATACAGTCACAGGAAATAAAGTATATTATACAAACGTCTAGAAGCAAGTGACAACCATACAATATATCTGTCCCACTGGATCTGAAAGTTACTAAGGATACTAGGTTAATACTGAATATTATATGCGTCTGAAAATTAAACCAAACAGTGTTAGAATTAGATTTTAGAGCTGTCAAATTTTTGTTCTTCCCTCGACGGGATTTGAACCCACACCATTGATACACTGCAGCACCATTCGCTTAGCCTTACGTCCAGCGCCCTAAACCACTCGACCACATCCACTCCCTAAAAAAGGAGCTTCAATAATCTTAGTGTTACCTTTTCTCGTAAGGTAAATATAGGGATAGACGTAAGACATGTGTATAAGCGTGTGTAGATGGTACATATATACTTTATATTATAATTTGACAGCAATCTAACTCAGCAATTTTTAGTATATTGCATAGGATAATGAAGAATTCATTATACAGTCACAGGAAATAAAGTATATTATGCAAACGTCTAGAAGCAAGTGACAACCATACAATATATCTGTCCCACTGGATCTGAAAGTTACTAAGGATACTAGGTTAATACTAAATATTATATACGTCTGAAAATTAAACCAAACAGTGTTAGAATTAGATTTTAGAGCTCTCAAATTTTTGTTCTTCCCTCGACGGGATTTGAACCCACACCATTGATACACTGCAGCACCATTCGCTTAGCCTTACGTCCAGCGCCCTAGACCATTCGACCACATCCACTCCCTAAAAAAGGAGCTTCAATAATATATATGCATTTTGTCTTTATAGTTACTGAAAAAATGTAGAGGCATCGAATTTATTGCTAACATCAAGGTGTGGATGACTACACAAAGTATAATTTTCCACAGCAACATTATTCATGTTCATTTATATTTTGTGTGTGTTGGCAAAATTTGATCTTTGGTAAATACGTTTACATGTAAGACTTGAATTACTATCATTTATACTACAATATGATTATTATGTTGATGAATCTGATAAACACAAACCGTCATTCACGATGGATGTAATCCTGAGAACACAAAACACCATTAGAGTATGCAATCCTGATATAGCAAAAAAAATGGGAGTTTGTAAGACTATTTCCGTCACGTTCTTTCACATTTGAGACTGGTATCTGTAACAAATCAAAGATGTTAGTCAGATGTAATACGTAGCATCGGGAAAACAAATATGTATTCCAAGAATATTCAATATGGCGGTTCATTCAACTAGAACCATTAGTTATGACATGTCTACTGTGGATATGACGACAAACATTTGCCAATGAGAAAACGTGCTATGTAATAATTGCATTAGAATAATAACCATCCTGTAGCTTGATATATACATTATTTGGTGTTATTAAAATAAATCACAGAGATAGCAGAGTTGGATTTATCTCATATCTTTGATCAACAGACTGCATATATGCTCATCCAGTGGTGGTTATACAACACATTGTTGAATTGAGCTTGACATTTTGGTGTGATCAATTGTGCTGGACATTTTGGCTTGATCAATTCCGCTTTGAAGATTGTACTGATCCTATGAAGAAGAACATTGTCTGAAAAGTACCTTTAAGGATTGTTTTTCACAGAACCTGAAACATGAAGGAGCAATCCAGACAATATGTTTCTTAATTCTACTTGAATCACGAGAGTTACGTTCGACCTTTGTAAAAGTTCTGGTTATTTTGATTGAATGCGTGTGTAAAATATATTTCTGATACCCTTTTGGTATCTTCATATCTTCTATCATATTACATCTTATATTGACTGTACCAAATGCAAAGAAACATATTTTGTGACAGAAGTGAGTTTTATAAATTCCACCATCTTCGTTAGCCAAGGATTAAGAAACTGTCCCGAAAGGTTGTGGGCGTATTATGCGGTATTTCAGTAAACATGTCAAGTACTGAATACATCAATTATGTATTTCCCTACAATTTTTTTTTTTAAAATAGCAACTATGATCAAATATGTTGGTGCATCTTTTATCACTTGCCGAACAATAGATTAAACAATGATTGGATATCAGGTCGCATTATCGATCAATTGACACAGGTATATTACAATATGACTGTTAAACCAAGGCTGAAAAGGACCAAATTCAGATCATGAAATTTGGTTGTTGAAGGTGACAGTAGTATGTTTTAAGAGTTTTTGTGCAAGCCTAATTTCCTAGGGCCCCAGGGCCCAAGATGGCGGCCATCGGGAAATCCCCTTGGAACAAAAATAGTAGGGAAATTTCCGGAGTAAAAATAAAGGGAAATAACCCAGGATAAAAATAGACGATCAAAAATATCAATTCCGGTTGTTACGTAAGCCGATGCTGCAGAATATGAAAGTGCAAGGTAAATTCAAGGCAAACTTGGGGATTAATTGCGATTAACTTGTCAAAAAGGATTAAATATTAAGAAAATATTAAGTATAAGAGGACAAACGTATATAACACCGTACAGTTTTTGGGGGATAATGTTGTAGGAAGTGATAAAGTTGTAAACAGATATCAAATCGTTACCCCTTTCAGGTAAGATGAGAGCAAGGTTGAAAACGTAATTTCAGTCGATGAAAGACCTCGATCACAACAAATTTCAGTACGTCACAAAACCTCGACGCAAATCCATATCGAGACTTGGGCGTACCAGTCGTTTTCTTGTTTTACATAGAAACGTATTGCTATTTCGAAATCGAAATGAGGTGTGAACTTGTGTAAACAACATCTTTCGTACGTACAATCCAATACTTCCTACAAATTAATACTTCCTGACAAGTTAATCCTGCGTGACAATTTAATATTCTTCTCTTAATCATTCCCCAAATTTACCTGGAATTTACCTTGCACTTTCTGATGTTCACTTTGGCGCATCTGTTAATTTCCAATTTAATGTTAAAGCATTTATTCTCATGCATTCATTTCTGAAACTACGTTTTCAACCTTGCTCTCATCTTACCTGAAAGGGGTAACGATTTGATATCTGTTTACACCTTTATCGCTTCCTACAACATTATCCCCCAAAAACTGTACAGTGTTATATACGTTTGTCCTCTTATACTTAATCTTTTCTTAATATTTAATCCTTTTTGACAAGTTAATCGCAATTAATCCCCAAGTTTACCTTGATTTTACCTTGCACTTTCATATTCTGCAGCATCGGCTTACGTAGCAACCGGAATTGATATTTTTGATCGTCTATTTTTATCCTGGGTTATTTCCCTTTATATTTAATCCGGGAATTTCCTTACTATTTTTGTTCCAATGGGATTTCCCGATGGCCACCATCTTGGGCCCTTGGGCCCTAGGAATTTAGGCTTGCATAAAAACTCTTACACCATACTACTGTCACCTTCAGCAACCAAGTTTAACGATCTGAAATTGGTCCTTTTCAGCCTTGGTTTAACAGTCATATTGTAATATACTTGTGTCAATTGATCGATAATGCGACCTGATATCCAATCATCGTTTAATCTATTGTTCGGCAAGTGATAAAAGATGCACCAAAATATTTGATCATAGTTGCTATTTTAAAACAAATTGTGTAGGGAAATACATAATTGATGCATTCAGCACTTGACATGTTTACTGAAATACCGCATAATACGCCCACAACCTTTCGGGACAGTTTCTTAATCCTTGGCTAACGAAGATGGTGGAATTTATAAAACTCACTTCTGTCACAAAATATGTTTCTTTGCATTTGGTACAGTCAATATAAGATGTAATATGATAGAAAATATGAAGATACCAAAAGAGTATCAGAAATATATTTTACACACGCGTTCAATCAAAATAACCAGAACTTTTAAAAAGGTCGAACGTAACTCTCGTGATTCAAGTAGAATTAAGAAACATATTGTCTGGATTGCTCCTTTATGTTTCAGGTTCTGTGAAAAACAATCCTTAAAGGTACTTTTTAGACAATGTTCTTCTTCATGGGATCAGTACAATCTTCAAAGCGGAATTGATCAAGCCAAAATGTCCAGCACAATTGATCACACCAAAATGTCAAGCTCAATTCAAAAATTTGTTCTATAACCACAATCCTTAAAGGTACTTTTTAGACAATGTTCTTCTTCATGGGATCAGTACAATCTTCAAAGCGGAATTGATCAAGCCAAAATTTCCAGCACAATTGAACACGCCAAAACGTCAAGCTCAATTCAACAATTTGTTGAGCATATATGTAGTCTGCTGATCAAAGACATGAGATAAATCCAACTCTGCTATCTCTGTGATTAACTTTAATAACACCAAATAATGTATATATCAAGCTACAGGATGGTTATTATTCTAATGCAATTTTTATATAACACGTTTTCTCATTGGCAAATGTTTGTCGTCATATCCACAGTAGACATGTCATAACTAATGGTTCTAGTTGAATGAACCGCCATATTGAATATTCTTGGAATACATATCTTTTTTTCCGATGCTACGTATTACATCTGACTAACATCTTTGATTTATTACAGACACCAGTCTCAAATGTGAAAGAACGTGACGGAAATAGTCTTACAAACTCCCATTGTATTGCTATATCAGGATTGCATACTCTAATGGTGTTTTGTGTTCTCAGGATTACGTTCATTGTGAATGACGGTTTGTGTTTATCAGATTCATCAACATAATAATCATATTGTAGTATAAATGATAGTAATTCAAGTCTTACATGTAAACGTATTTATCAAAGATCAAATTTTCCAACACACAAAAAACATAAATGAACATGAATAATGTTGCTGTGGAAAATTATACTTTGTGTAGTTATCCACACCTTGATGTTAGCAATAAATTCGACGCCTCTACATTTTTTCAGTAACTATAAAGAAAAAATACACATGGATGTGGTCGAGTGGTCTAGGGCGCTGGATGTAAGGCTAAGCGAATGGTGCTGCAGTATCTCAATGGTGTGGGTTCAAATCCCGTCGAGGGAAGAACAAAAATTTGACAGTTCTAAAATCTATTTCTATCACTGTTTGGTTTAATTTTCAGACGTACATATATATATATAACAGAAACGCCGTGGGAATATTTCATAATTCTAAATACCTATATTCACTTCATATATTGAATCCATTTGATTAGGTTTCAAAATCGTCAATTCAACCAGATTGTGGAAGTAAAACGTTAAAATACACATTGAAACATGGTGAAAGTACGAGGTTTCATTAGGAAAATGAACATTACATTAATATAAATGATTTTCTCGAGGACAATGAAATCAGATATTGGAGTCTAATTCCAATAAATTCTTTCCTCAAATACGTCTTTTAATGGCGGTAACAAGACACAAATTAAGATAAATTTGACTTGGGAATGGTTGAAATATTACAATAATTAATCATAACTGCACATTTCTAGGATAAAGATTTACCATTATGAATTATAATAAATATCACGAATGCTAAGTATAAAAGCTTACCTTAGCTTCATGTACATACGAACAATGCCATGTTTTCATTACTTGGTTTCATTGTTTTTATTTTATTATATTTTAGTTTGGGCTATTATTTTTAATATTATATGTACTGATACTGAAATGTGTCAAATAGATTCGTAATAATAGACTGATAGACAAGAACACATCCAATCCAACATCAGAAACTAATAGTTTCTTTTTCGATATCTTTCTTTGGTACAAACCATTAATATATGACATGGAACGACTTTTTGGTTGTTACTGGTTTTTTTATTTTTTTTATTTTTTTTGCGCCATTCCTGATCATTGGCAGTGTATTTAACTATTGATATTTCAAAATAGTGGCCGTTTCCATGGAAACCAATTAAATTTTAAATTCAAAAAGTTTTTAAATGTGCTTGTAAGTCGTTAATTAAAAAACCCTAAGACGTTGCAGGAATAATCAAGTGAATATAAGCAAGGCCGTCTTACCAAAACAAAAAAAGGATTCTGTTGAACTAACATAGACACCGTAACCAAGGAAATAAACGGGGAAAATGAAATTGTAATTATATCTTTAACAAACTAAGAAAATGCAATAGTTATTAACTTTGAACTAGTTATAATCTTAGAAAAGCATGTGAAAATTTGGTTTATAGTCTACTACAGAGTGCATTGTCTCTCTATCATTAGCTAAAAACAACAGTATACCTGACAAAATGGCAATGATGGACTGGGTCACATAATCATATACGAATTACACCTGAATATAGACATCAATTATAGCTAAGGTGAGTCTTACATATAATAGCTTATTATACACAGGTAAGTATTACATATTATAGCTTAGTATACACAGATGAGTCTTAACATTTATAGCTTAGTATTCACAGGTAAGTCTTACATATTATAACTTAGTATACACAGGTGAGTCTTACATATTATAGCTTAGTATACACAGGTGAGTCTTACATATTATAACCTAGTATACAAAGGTAAGTCTTAATATTTATAGCTTAGTATTCACAGGTAAGTCTTACATATTATAACTTAGTATACACAGGTAAATCTTACATATTATAACTTAGCATACACAGGTGGTGAATCTTACATGTTAAAACTTAGTATACATATGTAAGTCTTAATATTTATAACTTAGCATGCACAGGTGAGTCTTACGTATTAAAACTTAGTATACAAAGGTAAGTCCTAATATTTATAACTTAGCATACACAGATAAGTCTTACGTATTAAAACTTAGTATACAAAGGTAAGTTCTAATATTTATAGCTTAGTATTCACAGGTGAGTCTTACATATTATAATTTATCATGCACAGGTGAGTCTTATATATTATAACTTAGAATACACATGCGAATCTTACATATTATAACTTAGCATACACATGTGAATCTTACATATTATAACTTAGTATACACATACTATAACTTAGTATGCATATTTTAGCACTGTATGTATGTAAATGTCATAGCTGAAATCTTTTGTTCATGTAGGATGAATCTAACATCAACTATGATATCTTGTGTTGAATATTCGCCGAGTCCATAAAGAGAAGCATTGCTTAATTTTGTTGTGAAGGTCAACATTGAGAAAATTGTAAAACACATCGCAACATGTGCAGTATGTTATACAAAGAGTTGTGAACCAAACTGTGTTGTTAAATCATCCATTTGGGATTGACTACTTGCCTGTCAGAACTTGTAGAAAATATAATACATCACATTTCATTGGAAATTCCATAAAGACTGAAAACAATGTACATACTGTATGTGTGGCATATTATCAGTGTCAATGATGTGAAGACTGTGGTTTGTGGTTCAAAGTAGAGCGATGTAGAACAATCATGTTCCTTTCTTCTGACCAATTTATAAGACATCAAAACAGGTTGTTGTCCTTTCATTTTGCATTCAGTGGCACCGGTATGTATTATTTGCCATTAAAACAATGATCTTTTACATTGTAGCGTAACCGAGCGGTTGGGGCCTAGTGTATGCGAGCAAACAGGGAGACGGGTCTATAACGTGGTAGCGTGGTAACTGCGTCTCTCTCTTTCTGGTTAACGTCCCTGGTTTTGGGACCTGATACTCTTGGTATCTCTGGTCTGGTATGGAGAATTACAATAGGGTGATAAAAAGGGGGAGGGCATTAGGTTTTGGCCTGTGAGAGCGTTTAATTTTATGTGTGTTTTGCTCTCATTCTCGAATTATCGAAGCTAGGAATGGTCTTAATATATTTCGTACCGAGTTCAAGTCGACGAATAAATGGATGGAGTTGGTCTACTGTAACTCGGTTCGGAAAACCACCAACGGTGGGTAAACACTAGAAAATAATGGCGGTGGAAGGTCCGATGTCCTTCATGTAATTATTAAGACAAAAAGCCCATAAAAATATAGCGAAATATTGTTGCCAAAAATATGACTTAACATGTAGCGGTAATTTGGTAAGGTATTCCCAAAAAGATAATTTCGGTAAATAGTCGACCTATAAATTATGGGTTTAAACGGACCTGGTACTCTCCATGGTTCCGGTACTGGTTACTCTAACGATTACTGGTCTGCGGACTGGTTCTGGAATTGGTATCTCACTGGTATATGGTATCTGCTCGATAAGGGTGATCTGGTTACACAACGGGTGGCCCAGGATAGAAGACAACTAAACTTTATTTCGTAAATCGCGCCTTTTATACTTTTTGTTTACCACTTTATCGATTGGTTTACCATTTATCGACCGTTGCCATAAAGATACACAAGCGGAACTGGTTATTACCATAATATATTTAGGAACCTTTGGTAACACGTTAATTACCCTATAAAACTATGATAAATACTGAAACGTTCCGAACGCAATACATAACAAATATGGCGCCCGATATAAAAGTTGTCAAGTGCACACCATTTAAACTTGGATATATACAAGGTAATCGGGCATTATTTCTAACTATTATTAGCCATTCCTTGCTGCAATTATAATATTTAGTCGCCATGGGTTGTCATAATTATGAACTATAAATAAAAGTTACCGACAAAATGTTGATGTCAACAAACCCAAAATCGGATTATAATAAGATGAAAAAAAATGTTGTAATAGTTGATATTACAAGTATTATAAACAATTATCATCAGTCTGTAAATGCACTTGAGTTCTTTTATTATTTATATTCCCGTAGTGAACGAGATATTTTCGCTACAACGTATATCACACTCATAGTTTAAAAAAACGACCGGTAAATTGTAACTATTTCATTTTCAAGAGAGTATCATACATGAGACCACTCATTATTTCTTTCAGAGATGGACTTTTCTTCAAATTGGATTTACAGTCTAATGAAAGCAACATTAGATCACAGTGTTTTTTTCATACCGGTACTGTGATTTAGTTTAATAACGGGATAGTTTCTCATGAATTAAGACTATGTGGAATGTGAGTAGATTCGACCAATGACCTGACCAGTGTATGAGATCGCTCAGCCAATATGAACATTTATATTCATCAATTTGTCATTCCAGTGCAATTGTTCTTGCACAGTATCTAATTATAGTAATCGGCATAAACGACACGATATAGCTGAAAAATAGTTGAAAGTGGCGTTCAACACCATAACCCTAACACTGTAAACTTTGCAGCATGCTATGCATAGCGACTTTTTCTGGTACAATAAACAAATTATATTCTAGTCCAACAAGTTTTATTGTTTTTTTTTATTATTTGAACTATATGGTAGCTTCTCAGGAGGAAATATTAATTTTTGTACTTGCTATATGTTTCATGTACTATTTGTAATATGAAACCCTGCTTTTTTTTTTCTCATACTAGTTCAGTAGTTCCCTTCTTATAAAGACATCCTCCTGAAATAAAAAAAAAAATGACCATAAAAATATTTTACTATCTCGGTGCATCTGAAATCTGACCTGACTTTATATGTGGTCTTTAGTAAGAGGGGCTAATAAGATTGGAACTGCTGTATTATGAATACCATTAAGCATTTTTTTTATTCTGGAATGTATTTGTTTTTATTTTGTGTGAATGATGTGTAAAGACATCGTAATGTGTATTTGTAATGTGCATTTGTTTTCGTAGCAATTGTTTTTTGATAAGAAGACATGTAATTAAAATAGCAACCAAGCTCCCAGCATTCATACCTCCTGTAAACAATGCAATTGTGACAACTACATGTCACTACCATTGACCAAATATTAATTGCAGAAGGGTTACACGACGGTGCCACGTGTGACGCACCTGAGTTTCATGATGCTCGAGTTGCCCAATTTATAGTTTTCTGTGTAGTGTTTTGCAGATTATTGTTTATCTTTTTTGTCTTATTTTACTTTTGGCCATTGCATTGCCCTTCTTCAAACTTTTCTTTCTCTCTATTCAATGGAGAACTGGCGTTTTAGATATAACCAGGAATAAATACATTGACCATTTAATTGCTAATGATGCATATTAAATATAACAGCTTATATGTTGTATATTTGGAATCCAAAATATTCTGAAGATACAAAGTATTGCTATTATGTGATTCCTCCATTGACTGACTGTATTACTTTTTGTTTTGTTTTGTCCCTGAGCTACATTGAAATAAGACCCAATTATAACCATATATCTTTTTTATATATTCCTCTCAAGGCAAAGGTTCTGTGTCCGTGGCAGTGTCCGTGATAGCTTTGATATATACATTGTACTATTTACAATATGTCACTGTCAATGAGAATTTCAGAAATTTCAAATGTCACTTCTAAATAGTGTAGCTAAAAAGGTGGCAATGGGATCAGCCTATGGGCAGAGTTTTTATTACCATAAGACCATGAGGAAATAGTGGACATATATAAAAGCAGACTTTACATCGAACATAGAGAAGAATTATTAAAAGTTTATTGAGATTATATATATAATAGGGAGTGGATGTGGTCGAGTGGTCTAGGGCGCTGGACATAAGGCTAAGTGAATGGTGCTGCAGTGTATCAATGGTGTTGGTTCAAATCCCGTCGAGGGAAGAACAAAAATTTGACAGCTTTAACAATCTAATTCTAACACTGTTTGGTTTAATTTTCAGACGTATATATATATATATATATATATATATATATATATAAACGTCTGAAAAAGTAGCCAACGTATGAACCTACGAGATGTCGGATCGGAAACAAGTGTTAACGATACTGTGCAAACAAACAAAAATGATAAATAAACGTCTAAAATGTTAGTACAACGATATCAAAAAAGATGTTAAAATGTAACAAAAATAACTATAAGTCTACAAAAAGACTATAATTATAATTAAATCGACGGATATTTCGCTTGACCGACAAGCTTCATCAGCGTCTGTAATCTGATTTCAAAAATTGTCACGTGACCATCAGTTATCGTGACGTAAATTACTAAAATGATGAAGTTTACCAACTAGCTAAGGACCAGGCACTGGTTAAAAAGTTAAAAAACAAAAGATTTAGGCCTTTTTGTTTCTGCCTTCCGGGTGTAATGTTTGTAACTCGCGGATCCAAAAACTCTCTTTTTTCTGTCTTTGATTTTCTTTCCAACTTGGATTGTGGTCAATGATATCAATTTTGGATCTGCCAAAGTCTTCCAATGAGTGCCCCGGTGACACAAAGTGTTGACTCACGGGTAAGAGCGTCTTTTTCGTAAGGTCACTTCTGTGTCCATTCATTCTTTTGTTGAATGGTTGGACACTTTCTCCTACGTATTGCGACCCGCAGACGTGACAGTCAAGGAAGTAAACCACATTAGGTGTTTTACAATTGACATTGCAAAATATCTTATACTCCTTTCCTGTCGTCTTGCTATGGAACACTTGTGTGTGTTGTAATTGGAGACAGCACTTGCAACGCTTGTCACCACATGGTTTACACTGGCCGACCGTCGATGAAGGTCTAGATACCACAGCTCTGACCAGTGTATCCTTAATGCTTTTAGGTCACCGGAACGTTACAACGGGTGGTTCAGGGAACAACTTGGCCAGCGTTTCACTTTTTTCAATTTCTTTCCAATGATGACGGACAATGCCTGCAATTTTCTCTAAAGAAGGATGGTAAGTGAGAACAAGGGGAACCCGTTTGTTGATCTTTTTTTCTTTGTACTCCAGGAGGTAATTTCTGTTAATTTCACTGGCTTTTGAAAACCCATTCTCTATAACTTTTTCATTATATTCCCGTTTCTTCAAATGGTGGCGTAAATCTCCTAGTCTTTGCTTTGTGATTTCAACAGTGGAGCATATTCGTTTTACCCTAATGGCTTGGCTGAATGGGATACTCTTAAAACAGTGCTTAGGATGGCAATTACTGGGTGAAAGGTATTGATGTTTGTCTGTGGGCTTAGAGTATAAATCAGTTGTCATGTTGCCCTCCTTGACCGTGGTGGTAGTATCAAGGAAGGACATTTTGGTTTTCGACACTTCGTGTGTGAATTTTATAGACGGACGGATACTGTTGGCATGTTCCAAACATTCATCAAGCCCTTTATCGCCATGTGTCCACTTCATGTCAACGTCATCTATAAATCGGAACCATGAAAAAGGTTGTTTAAGTAACGGGAGGAGTAATCGTTCTTCTATGTCCCCCATATAAATGTTGGCATAGGAGGGTGCCATTTTGGTTCCCATAGCTGTCCCATTTATTTGAAGATAGTGATTTCCGTCAAAAGTAAAATTGTTGTTTTTTAGAACTAGTGTAAGCATCTCTACTAAACATTCTGTCGGAGGTTCTTGATCTGTTCGTTGTTCCCATATTTTTCTGCATGCGGCAATTCCGTCATCATGGGGAATGTTCGTGTAAAGGGAAGTTACATCCATGGTAACAAGCGTGCTATTTTCTGGAATGGTTAAATTTTCCATTTTCTTACCATCCTTCTTTAGAGAAAATTGCAGGCATTGTCCGTCATCATTGGAAAGAAATTGAAAAAAGTGAAACGCTGGCCAAGTTGTTCCCTGAACCACCCGTTGTAGCGTTCCGGCGACCTAAAAGCATTAAGGATACACTGGTCAGAGCTGGGGTATCTACACTTTCATCGACGGTCGGCCAGTGTAAACCATGTGGTGACAAGCGTTGCAAGTGCTGTCTCCAATTGCAATACACACAAGTGTTCCATAGCAAGACGACAGGAAAGGAGTATAAGATATTTTGCAATATCAATTGCAAAACACCTAATGTGGTTTACCTCCTTGACTGTCACGTCTGCGGATCGCAATACGTAGGAGAAAGTGTCCAACCATGCAACAAAAGAATGAATGGACACAGAAGTGACCTTACGAAAAAGACGCTCTTACCCGTGAGTCAACACTTTGTGTCGCCGGGGCACTCATTGGAAGACTTTGGCAGATCCAAAATTGATATCATTGACCACAATCCAAGTTGGAAAGAAAATCAAAGACAGAAAAAAGAGAGTCTTTGGATCCGCGAGTTACAAACATTACACCCGGAAGGCATAAACAAAAAGGCCTAAATCTTTTGTTTTTTAACTTTTTAACCAGTGCCTGGTCCTTAGCTAGTTGGTAAACTTCATCATTACATTTTCTCATTCTGTTCATATTGATAAATTAGTGTGCAATATACTTGAATAATATAAAGTATAAAGTTCAAGATTATGATTTTTAGTAATTTACGTCACGATAACTGATTGTCACGTGACAATTTTTCAAATCAGATTACAGACGCTGATGAAGCTTGTCGGGCAAGCGAAATATCCGTCGATTTAATTATAATTATAGTCTTTTTGTAGACTTATAGTTATTTTTGTTACATTTTAACATCTTGTTTTGATATCGTTGTGCTAACATTTTAGACGTTTAAAAAAAAAAGTTCAGCACCCCCTGATATATTAAAACATGATAAGTTACACTAAGCTTAGATTCTAATATTTATATTGATTATAGCAAGAACAATGTTCCATTAAAAAGATGTGCTCACACAGGTGTGACCATTATGTCTAATATCGACTAGTCATGCAGGTGAACCATGCCTCTCACGCATTACTCAAAATTCAGTATGCTTACGCCTCGAATTTGGGTGTTTTAAAAATGTTATTCGTTCTCAGTAAGCATGGTAGGAAAACAAATATCAGAACCACAAAGATGGCAAATAATCGGCATTCATACAACAGGGATGTTCTTCAAAGCTATTGGACGTAAGATGGCTACCAAATACTGTAGTCAGCCGACTGGTGAGAAAACACACACAAACCAACAATGTGAAAAACTTGCCAAGATCCGGCAGACCACGGGTAGCATCCGATCGTGACGACAGAGCATTGCAGCGTTTGGTTAGACGGATGTCATTCGTAACCAGTCCCGTACTCATACAACACTGGCTGCCCAATATACGTCTGTCAACAAGAACAGTTAGAAACCATCTGAAATCAGCGGGACTTGAGTCAAGGAGAGTCATTAAACGTCCACTGATGGCAGACAGACATCGACGATCACGTTTGGCATGGTGCTTAACACGACGTGGTTGGAATTTAAGGACATGGCCCAAGATCCATTCGTTAGACCAGAGCCGGTTTCTGCTTCATGTAACCAACGTCCGGATGAGGGTTTGGAGACACAAAAATACAGCCTATTCCCCAAGGAACATCCAGCCAACTGTCCCTTGCGGTGGAGGATCAGTAATGGTTTGAGGGTGTATCTCTCATGACCGCAAGCTGAATTTAGTCACCATACAAGGCAACCTAACTGGTGATCAGTACATCAGATACGTCTTGCAATCAGTTGTTGTCCTCCATTTCGACAACCGCCCACTAGCTACAGGGCCTGTGTATATGGATGACAACGCCAGGCCTCATCGTTCAAGAGCAGTAACCGCCTACCTCCAAAGCGAAGTCGTGACTTCTGTTTCTTGGCCAACCATGAGCCCGGATTGAATCTCATAGAGCATATTTGGGACATGTTAGACCGTCCTATACAGGCTCGTGAACCTCCTGTGCAAACCATTCGTCAGTTGGAAGCAGCTATCACAACAGGATATCCGACGTCTAACTGGAGGGATGAGACGCAGGGTTGAGGCCGTCATCCAAGCACGTGGGGGTTACACCCGGTACTGAACTTTGAACAATAGATGTCGTCAAGTGATTCATAAGTGACGTTTTGAAAGTGAAATGACAATATTATCCAGCTTTTTGAACTGTGAATGTCAATACTTAAAATGGACATGTCTTACTGCAAAAACTGGCCTTGTGATATTGTGATTAAATATTCATTAAATTAACATTTTTCTTGATTTTTGTGTGGTTTCTTACAGCCAATGTAATGTCCTAGCAGGTCACCATTGCGTTCTTGAGATTGTCTGGTCAGTAATCTCGTGATACTTGTCGTATCATTTGTCATTTCAAAAAAACATATGAGTGCTTAACTTTTTTCTTTGTGTATTTATATATTAACCTTAGAATATTATAAATATATATAATATTCTAGGGTTAAGTATAGCAACCGTTATCATGTAAGTAGAAGGCATTCATTTTCAGTATAAACACACATTACAGTCACAGTGATTCATAGCATATATAGTTATATAACACTGCAGATAAAGAAAGATATAAGATACTAAAGGTGTAATCAGAAGTGGTAATTCGAAGAAAAGTCAATACAATTGCCAAAAGAAAAAGGCAACAAAAAAAACAACAACAAAGAATGATCCAGAAAACACTATACAGAAAAATAAAGTTTGAGCTACAGAAACTTCAATAAAACCGGAAGTAAATTCGGGAGTTCCTGCTCCGCAACCGCACAACTTTCCAAGTAATGACTTAACCACAATGAACACTTTGTTTGGTAGTATTCTTTTTAGCAGCAATCCTTTATCAATGAAATCGTGATAGGAACCATACGCTCTGGAATATTTTATCAGCTGAAAGATATATGCTCCATATACAGCTTGAGAGTTCACAATGAGGAAATTGAAACCCTCTCTTTTGTCGAAAAGGCTCGTGCTTAAGTAGCCCTTACTATCAATTTATATGTGTAGGTCATGCTATGAAGCAGACCTAGCTCTATGCATGATATCCTTTCCTATATCAAGTTCCATAGGATAGATGCGATCAACATAATCACCAAACTTGAAATAATTTGATAACATGGACATCATCTATATAGCGGAACGTAAAATTACAGGTAAGCTATTATAGCCATGTTGGTCCGTCATTGCCATCTTTTGACGACGTATGTAAATATATCTATCTTATTTTCAAATCCACATGGCCAAATATTTAGCAGGAATATTCCTGTAGCGACCCTCCTTAAGATGTGTGCTAATGAATTAGATCTAAATACAAACGATACTTCCTACAAATCTACAAAGATCCTTAGATGTTGGGTTCGTCTTTACCTCCAGTTGTTTTTAGGAAGGCTCACGTTTTATTTACGTTATTTGTGTTTGCTTTCGTAGAGTGGTATCCAACACATATTGTGTTGTGTTTTTGTTTTATTTTGTGTTGTGGGCTTCTATTGACAGTGCAATATCATCTTTATAAGGTGAAGATTATGAACACACATAATTCTTAATTCCAATTTTAATCTGATCTCTCATGGTGTGATAAATGACTTCTACAGTAACTCTGCAAGAGTATATATTATAATATGATTTGTCTTCTGTGTAGCGTTTTTTCCTAAACGGTGATTGGTTTATGTAGCGGGGACAAACTCCGATGTTTGCGCGCAAAATTATTTATACCCCGTATTTCTACTTACAAAAACGCAACCACGTGGGTTCTATCAATGAATTTTCTTCAAAGACACGCCTCTCTCTGATTGACAGGATGACCAAGCGCAATAATTAGGTCAGGCTGTGTATTGTGTGCATTTATTGAATTAAACCTAAAAGGGTATTCTAAAGTCTTGTGTTTTCTGTTTTAGCAGAAACTGACAAAAATATTGCATGCAATTATACTATAACGTGTACACATGTGTGCATTGTGATATATTATGCAAGATATCTGAACTGGGTTATAAGAGCAGTGGTATTAGGTCACCTATGACTATTGGATGGCTATTTTTAGAACACTCACATCAACACAAGCTGTGACGTATTATTTAAAACACTGTTGAAGGTCACATGGAAATGGGTCATTTATTATACAGCAGATGCACTAAAATCGCTATACAGACGACAATATAGAACACGAACCCTAAAAAAAACGCTACACAGAAGACAAAAACATTATCATTCTCTAAAGAGCTAACATCGTGGGTTAAGCTGTAAGTAGAAATCTTTTGTAAGGCAATTATAATATGATATATTTAACGGAACTTTTCTTAGAACATTGTATGTAGGTAAACATGACGTTTATAATTTTGTATGTGCAATGGATGTCTAGGTGCACGACGTATTCATGTTATTTAGTTATAGTACATAGCATATGAAAATGCTTTATTTTGATTGAATGATTAGTGTTTTTGAACAGTACACTTGACAACGGGTGACTATTCCTAGCGACGGGAACTATGCCCGTTTCAAACGAATTCCCGCGGGCACTATACCTGTGGCATAGATTTCCCCGCGTTACTTTTGTATATTTTTGGCAAGATTTAAATCCGTTAAAATAGACGACGCCTGAAATTGATAATGAAATAAATTATGTTATTCTAAAATTGAATTAAATAACTTATCTATTTTATAAGAAAAATATACCTTTCCACAAATCACAATGTAACCCACTTTTATTATGGAAGGTAACATAACCGACGCACAATTTTTTCATGGTAGTTCGATCTCTTTTTTTATATAGGTTGTATTGTTGATATATTGGTGTGAATAACAAAATGTGGTACAGAATCTATTTTATTGGGAAATTTGAAATAATGTTACTTGTAAATGAAATTATATTTTTATTTTACTTTAATATTGTAATTTAATCACTTGGAAGGTTGGGTCAAAGTGATATATGTTAACAGGCAGAATAAGACAAAAAATAAACAAAATGAAATAAGACGGCGTTGTAGTCTATTTATTATGTTGCTGTCAATTTGGCGAGGTTTTGCAATATAAACGCCGAAGAATTTATCTTTTTTCCCCCTGTTATCTCCAGAATGAGAAGTTATGTACAATATATATTATTGTCTTCTCCCTCGGGAACAGGTTTCCTATAGTGTTGTCTGGTGAGGTATAGTGCCCTCGTCGCACTATACCTCACCAGACAACACTGAAAGAACCGTTCCCTTAGGAGAAGACATTAATAGAATAGTAATACAATACGGTAAGCGTACAACAGGAAGTATACATAGTGGGTGAACAAAGGTTTTAGGTTATATAAACACCTACAGCTTTGTAATTGATATCGTAATAGGAAATGGATATGTGTCATTTGCTAAAGATTAGTATTACCATTCCAGATATTTCAATATTAATAAAAACGTAGATATTAAATGTAGTGCACACGACGCGTTTCTAGAATAGCCGTCATCAGATACATGTGTACGCTCAAAGTCGAAAGGTTGGAAAGCCAAATAATGTAAAAAGTTTTGGGAGCAAATAAACCAAGAGATCAGGATTGCCAAAATCGGTTAATGTCGCCTCTGTCTGAGGGAGGAGAGCCAGATAATCAATATTAATTGTTTTATTATAACTCGTCTCTCTTAATGCAGGGCGTTTATAGGAGAACAACCAAATACCAATGTTAAAATATATTTTGATAGAACTTGAGATGAACCCATGATCGCTGACATTCAAGCTAAGCACCCTCTGAATGCTTGTACTTATATATACTTTTTTAAGCTAAGTTATACGTTTATGGTGTTGCTGTTGGTTGGCTATTTTGTGTGTGTGTGATTTTTTTGCATGTGTGTGTGTGTGTTTTTGTGGTTTTTTGCTTGTTTTGGCCTTTAATGAATTAAGATATTGATTGAAAAGTCACCTCTATATTAATCTCAACAAACAAAAAATAATGTGCTTTTTGAAGTTCAAGCGATGAAAGAGGTCATTTCGTTTTTTGGATGGAGTCAACATTGCTAGCTCATATCTTTCACATGATCAATAATGTCTCCATCACAGGTCATACTGTCAAAAATAACCACAGGTCACGTGATCCAAAAGAGCCAATAGGAAACGCTTATCAAGAAATACATATTAATCAGGTATAATAATCCACATTTCATCATATTCTGTATGAATGTATATATATATACATATTAATCAGGTATAATAATCCACATTTCATCATATTCTGTATGAATATATATATATATACATATTAATCAGGTATAATAATCCACATTTCATCATATTCTGTATGAATGTATATATATATACATATTAATCAGGTATAATAATCCACATTTCATCATATTCTGTATGAATATATATATATATACATATTAATCAGGTATAATAATCCACATTTCATCATATTCTGTATGAATGTATATATATATACATATTAATCAGGTATAATAATCCACATTTCATCATATTCTGTATGAATATATATATATATACATATTAATCAGGTATAATAATCCACATTTCATCATATTCTGTATGAATGTATATATATATACATATTAATCAGGTATAATAATCCACATTTCATCATATTCTGTATGAATGTATATATATATACATATTAATCAGGTATAATAATCCACATTTCATCATATTCTGTATGAATGTATATATATATACATATTAATCAGGTATAATAATCCACATTTCATCATATTCTGTATGAATGTATATATATATATACATATTAATCAGGTATAATAATCCACATTTCATCCTATTCTGTATGAATGTATATATATATACATATTAATCAGGTATAATAATCCACATTTCATCATATTCTGTATGAATGTATATATATATACATATTAATCAGGTATAATAATCCACATTTCATCATATTCTGTATGAATATATATATATATACATATTAATCAGGTATAATAATCCACATTTCATCATATTCTGTATGAATGTATATATATATACATATTAATCAGGTATAATAATCCACATTTCATCATATTCTGTATGAATATATATATATATACATATTAATCAGGTATAATAATCCACATTTCATCATATTCTGTATGAATGTATATATATATACATATTAATCAGGTATAATAATCCACATTTCATCATATTCTGTATGAATATATATATATATACATATTAATCAGGTATAATAATCCACATTTCATCATATTCTGTATGAATGTATATATATATACATATTAATCAGGTATAATAATCCACATTTCATCATATTCTGTATGAATATATATATATATACATATTAATCAGGTATAATAATCCACATTTCATCATATTCTGTATGAATGTATATATATATACATATTAATCAGGTATAATAATCCACATTTCATCATATTCTGTATGAATGTATATATATATACATATTAATCAGGTATAATAATCCACATTTCATCATATTCTGTATGAATGTATATATATATACATATTAATCAGGTATAATAATCCACATTTCATCATATTCTGTATGAATGTATATATATATATACATATTAATCAGGTATAATAATCCACATTTCATCCTATTCTGTATGAATGTATATATATATACATATTAATCAGGTATAATAATCCACATTTCATCATATTCTGTATGAATGTATATATATATACATATTAATCAGGTATAATAATCCACATTTCATCCTATTCTGTATGAATGTATATATATATATACATATTAATCAGGTATAATAATCCACATTTCATCCTATTCTGTATGAATGTATATATATATATACATATTAATCAGGTATAATAATCCACATTTCATCCTATTCTGTATGAATGTATATATATATACATATTAATCAGGTATAATAATCCACATTTCATCCTATTCTGTATGAATGTATCTATATATACATATTAATCAGGTATAATAATCCACATTTCATCCTATTCTGTATGAATGTATATATATATATACATATTAATCAGGTATAATAATCCACATTTCATCCTATTCTGTATGAATGTATATATATATACATATTAATCAGGTATAATAATCCACATTTCATCCTATTCTGTATGAATGTATATATATATATATACATATTAATCAGGTATAATAATCCACATTTCATCCTATTCTGTATGAATGTATATATATATACATATTAATCAGGTATAATAATCCACATTTCATCATATTCTGTATGAATGTATATATATATATACATATTAATCAGGTATAATAATCCACATTTCATCATATTCTGTATGAATGTATATATATATATACATATTAATCAGGTATAATAATCCACATTTCATCATATTCTGTATGAATGTATATATATATACATATTAATCAGGTATAATAATCCACATTTCATCCTATTCTGTATGAATGTATATATATATACATATTAATCAGGTATAATAATCCACATTTCATCCTATTCTGTATGAATGTATATATATATACATATTAATCAGGTATAATAATCCACATTTCATCATATTCTGTATGAATGTATATATATATATACATATTAATCAGGTATAATAATCCACATTTCATTATATTCTGTATGAATGTATATATATATACATATTAATCAGGTATAATAATCCACATTTCATTATATTCTGTATGAATGTATATATATATACATATTAATCAGGTATAATAATCCACATTTCATTATATTCTGTATGAATGTATATATATATACATATTAATCAGGTATAATAATCCACATTTCATCATATTCTGTATGAATGTATACATGTAAAGGGCTATCGTATTCCGGATCGCATAGTAGTTGGATTTACAACTACCTGTGTAATCAGTGCCTATCACCACTAAAGTTGTGAGTTCGAACCCCGTTCATGGCGAGGTGTACTCGATGCAACATTATGTGATAAAGTTTGTCGTTGACTTGCGATAGGTCGGTGGTTTTCTCCGGGTACTCCGGTTTCCTTCATCAATAAAACTGACCGCTACGATATAACTGAAATATTATTGAAAGTGACGTTAAGCACCATAAACCTAAACTTATATACATGTGATACTGATTAGGGTATAACTTACATTATCACTTTTTAAACGAACTTGATCGAGTGCAAATTTATAGTGCAGATATACAAAGAATGTCGTTGTATGTCAGACATTGAATTTTAGAGATTGTGTTTGTATTTTGTTTTTATTAACTGAAAATTAATAGCCGTATATATACTGTATATATCTTTATATGATCTAACACTGAATCAGTGGAAATTGAGTACAATATTTTGATTAAGCTGAGAATCAATGATCAAATTCTCTAATTTGTTTAAAAGAATTATCCGGGTGAACTATTGTAACTGCCAATTACAGACTTGCACTTTATTTGGACCTATGGATACTTGAGTTTCAAGAAGTTTGAATATTGTGAAAACCCACCACTAGTATTTTCGTTCTTGAGTCTGATCATGCATATGGGGTGTTGATAAGATATTATTGTCATCATCTTCTTATTTTCGTCTTCCCGAAATACATTTGTTTTTTGTATACAATCAATCGTTTGAAAATGGGTCGCAACAATAGATTCAAATTCTAACTATTCATTGAATGCTAACTTGATTGAATTAAATAAGTGTCAATACATTTTGCTTGTACACTTTATAGAATTATCTACAACATAGATATAGTAGTGTGCTTCCTGTTAAAGCATGAATCGATTAGAACTATTCAAAAAGTTGCTCCCCTGATGAAACTATTCCTAATGTTTATTTATATTTGGTCGTGTCGATCGATCGGTTCGTTGAAGGGAATGCAGGCGACGCAGACTGTTGATTTCCGAATATTACCATAAATTATGTTATGTGACTGACTTAAAATATTTAAACCAACCTTAGACGAGTAAAATACAGGTTTAGTCTGAATTTCAGATATCAGACATGTATCGTTCCCTTATGTCCATAATTATGTGTAAACTGTGGGTTTTATTGGTTTTCGGACTTTACCTCAAATTTAAAATAAGCTTTTTGAAGTATAAACATTTGACATCTCAAATTCTAAATAAGATATTGAGACTTTTGACATTGCCAATATCCACTCCTCAACTATGCCAAAATCTAGCTGCGGACACATGAAATACAGGGTAACTTTACTGTTTTATTTTAAATAATGTGTATCATTGGCCATGTTTTCACCCTTCTTAAAGATGAAAATGAACATTCACAGCAGCATGAACAGACTGGAAAATATAACAATAGTTGCATAATACGACTGATATGAGGGTAGAAATCAGAAGTATAGCTCAACGTTGTTTCAAACGTGCATTATTCCGGCACGCAATTATTGCACACGTTATTTCGCCACCGATGGAGTTCTTGTAGAAAAACCTCCGCAAAAGGAATATCATTTTGGTATTCCTCTACAATCGCTTCTAGCAGACCATCATTCAGAGTGTCGAGGTAACGGGGAGTCAAATAAAAGCTTCTGGAAATCTGGTGGTCAGATGATTGATTACATGATCAATGATTTATTCTAAAATAATATTTGATGGTTTCGTAACCTTTTTGCTGTATGTCTTTGTCGTCCTGGTGGACACGGTTTTGTTATGTCATTTTCTACTGCGATGGATGACACCCTTTCGAATAAACGATGGAAAGATTCATTACAATGTTTACGAATGTCAGCCATTGCATCAACCAAAAGTATATCTTGAATATGAGCTTCCACCAAATCACAAGCAACTGCCTAGAGTGCAATCGACAAAAGTCGTATATATCCGAGTACAAATTCAGTAACAACACCTATTTAAATTTTCAAAATTCTGAAGCGTTGATTTGTATGAGGCAGCTTCAGAATGTCTACTTGTTTTGTTCGGAATTTCTTGCAATATGTCAAGAACCTCTTCATAGTGCTTTAGTAGCCATGTCAAGTGTCTACTCGCGAGGTCCACCTGACTTCGTAAAATGCGACAAACAACGCTTTTCCTGGTCGATAATGCGCTCATCCTTGCCATACAACATTATTATCAAATTATAATTGATTTTCATCAGGCATGTTCATCTTTGATTTCAAAATGTTCTTTCCCTTACTGGAACCATTGATAAACCACATACCGGTAGCTTTCCCCAAAATCGCCATGAAATTTCGAATAACGGGATAATTGGACAAGTACCTGACAATCAATATGTTAAAACAATGCGATCTACAGTGTACAAAGTATTTTGCATCAGACAATTCTTCGGTAATACGAGTTTCCACTCCTGAAACTTCACCTGGCAAACTACTAGAAATGGTTCTGGATCTGTGCGTTTTAGTTCAACAAATCCACAGAAATCTTCTGTCACTTGATACATTTTCTGAACATTGTCTCTGTAAATATACCGAAGACAAATTGAGATATATATTGTTTACCATGATCTGTCTTTTGATGTTTCAACCTAAGGAAGAAAACAAATTCGCACAACTAACACTTGACCGATATATTGGTGTCGGCCGATACATTCTCCAATCCAAACCGTTATCGGAAACAATTAACGTTTTTAATTAAGCTGGGCAAGAAATAATTTCAAAAAAGTGAAAATATTCTAATGAAAACCTTGTATTTTGAATTTAAACGCTTTTATTATCATTATTATCGATAGAAGTTGTGCAAAAATAGCATTCGACACATACTTCGGTTTTAGAGTGAATTTAATTTTTTCCTTATATCGCTTACATCATATTGTTCTTTTCTTTTCACAAAGTCAAGCTTAACTTGCAACAGGTCTAAAGATAAGAGATTTCTCTCTCAACTAGCTTGTTTCATAGACTGTAAAAACTTTTCCCCATCAGTTCTGCTACTTTTGTCAAAATGTCCGATTATTATGCAAAAATAAGTAAGTAACCGTGTGAATAGAATTATTCAAAGCAGATCACGAATATCGGCTGATTGAACCATCAATATGTGTTTCTGTCATGTGACAGCGAGGTGATGAAATATATAAAGTACAAACAAACGCTAACTGTTTTATCTTTATTAAACTTTTTCCGTGGCAGCGTCTTTTGAAGTGACTGCGGTCGACTAGGACAAAAATAAACATTTTTGTATATTCTTTCCGACTTAAAGAGGCAATATCTGCCAAAATCGTAAAGTTTTGTTACCCATAAAAACTATCAGATATGATTGATGCCTTAATAAAACGTGTTTCTATAACTTATAAATGCTATGAAATGTACGCGCATCGGGGAAAAAAGGTGCAACTGCTCGTGTTTTGAGATCGATCATTGTTTACGGAGTTTGCCGAATCGTCATTAAATCAGTACAACAATGCACTTATTTCTTATTTTCTGTGAATCTGCTTTTAGTCGGCGTTAATTACGGACAAAGAACCATGCAAGTTTGCATTTAATAAGCGACAAAATACAAATTATTCGTTTTTACCTGTCACTAGTAAGGTCAGTTGCATACGGAGAAAGCGAGGTCAAATTATTTGCTTGCAAGAAAATAATAAATCGATGGTAATTTTCGTTCTCAAAAGACGAAAAGTGGTACGATAAGCTGCTTAATGTGAAATATTTACTTTTATTTCACATTTTAAAGCTATTTACCAATTTCCAAAACATATAATTTGTTTGGTCAAAATCGTAGCTAATGCCTCCTTAAATTTCTTTTTACTTACACTATTTTTTATTTTTTTTTACCTCCATGTAATTTAAGGCCATGGTAATATCGAAGAACAAGACTACCAATGTGATAAAGAGTAAGGGAAGCAATTCCTACTATTTGATACTATGAAAAGAAGTGATGATCAATAATTCTGCTAATATCAACACAACGATTGATTGATTGACTTATTGTGTTTAACGCCACTTTCAGCAATATTTCAGCTATATCATGGCGACCAGTTTTAGTGGTGGAAGACGCCGGAGTACCCGGTGAGAACCCTCGACCTTGGGCAAGCAGCTGGTAAACTTTATCACTTGCGCTGCGAGTCGAGTACAGCATTTTCGTAATTTACAAAGCCGGGAGCGAACCCACGCCGTATTGGTGATAGGCTTCCTGGCCGTTCAACACAAAGAACAAAACCACCACTCAAAAAAGACCATGACATTTGCCTATGTAACTCCAGTTCCTGGCTTGGGGTGGGGGGGGGGGGGGGGGGGGGGGGGGATAGACAGGTTATCGGGACCCTGTTGATACGTGGGTCTCCAATGGCAATGTAAATACAAATAACCAACCAAACAAATAAACGCCAACACAGATGCATTTCCGCTCAAAAACGTGAGACTTTCACAAAAATGAATGAAATCATAAGTATGGACATTACAATAATAGGGTCAATGAATAGTACTTGTTTCGTCATTTGGAGATTGGTGTAAAATGATTAAGGAATTCCCATCTACAGGGAAAAACTTTCTTAAGATTACTATTCTTGTTTTTTATTCTGTTCGACTTGGTCAGATTTTGTCCACTTCAGGTTTCGACATTTGACAATAACTGTTTGGTACCTTGTATAAGTCAAACATCAGATTCCAGAGATTTCACTTTGAAGTTCGAAGACCAGAATATATTTGGGGATAAATGTGAGAGGTTGATCGCTAACTCCACCTAAGTTGAATGGCGACGCATTTTGTCAAAACTGGAAAACTTTATGTCGGCTTAAAATGGTCTAAAAGTCAAAGGTCATGAATGAGCTTAACTTGCGACCTTGAACCTTATCATAGCTTTAAATCGATCGTAATAGGAAGAGGAAATGGAAATGTTTGGGAAGTGAAGATGCAGCTTTGTTTCGTTTCGATCTAGCCTCGGAACCGTATCTCTTAAAAGTTTTTTTTACTATACAGCTGTGGATTTCACCTGTTTGTAAAGCTTCGTGAATTTCGAGTAATATTTTGAGAAATTCAGAAGAGACTTCGGGCAACCTTGCAAAATCCGACAAGTAATTTCCGAAAATGTGCGTGCATATCTTTGCGCACGCCCGAATTCGATTATATATTTCTATGCTTTTCTCTTAGTTAATTAACTTAAAGGCAGAGTAAGAACATAGGCCTGTGCATTTATCGTTTTTAAGGACGTTAATAAAATTAACTATGGGAGATTGTAGAAAAATGTTTAATGAACCGAATGATGTCAATATCTTACTGGACGAACTCGAAAAATGAATTTACTTACCCTAAAGGCCAAACCTCAATTTGAATCGGAATTTCGCGGGTCTACAAACGGGTAAAATGCTTAACCCTGTTGTAAAAAAAGAAGAAAAAGACCCTTAAGAGGTTCGGTTCTGCAGCTAATTGCTATCGAAAAGAAACGATATCCCGGTAATGACCATAACCGGTGTTCAACGTTGGGGTGGATTTTTATAAAATGGGGTGACAAAAAACAATACAATGGGGCGGTGAAAATGTATACATTGGGCGAATGAGAAAATATAAAAATTAACAAGTTGTATATGATAATACATGTATAAGATGAATCCTGCTTATAGCGTAACATCAACAAATACCAAATTTAAAGTTTAAAATTTAAAGATTTAATCAATATAATTAGCAATTGTTCAGTTATATCATGGCCTATGTATGAAATGAATTATGATTTGTACAAGATACTCCTTTCTGCTGCATGCTTATACCGTAGCAGCAACACATACCAATTTTAAAGTTTAAAACTTAACGATTATTAATACAATTAGCAATTGTTCGCTTATATTATTGCCTATATCATAATGTATGATATAAATTATGATTTGTACAATATACTCCTTAATGCTGCATCAATATGATAGAATAAATCTTAAAATTTCATTTTATTTAATACAATAAAAATTACAGCGAAATATTAGTCTTCATTTTAAAACACATGGAATCTGGATTTGGGTTTTCACAATTTGCAAGTCCATCTTGTATGAAGACAAATAGTTATTTGAAATAAATGTGTTCAGAAGGTTACGAACCATATCAAAAGTGTTCACATACGCACTGCTTAATTAACAAGATATCATGTTTACAGGTAATTCATTAAATTTTACAGGTAAATTTCGCCCCATTGTATGTATTTTCCCCGCCCCATTGTATGCCTCTAATGAAGCCATATTCCGTCCCAATGTAATGCGGCCACCATAACTATAACGGAAGGTTCTGCGACAGCCATTATTGGTTAACTATAAATGCAAAGTAAGTTGCAAACACGTACGGTTTCATTTGTGTCCTTCTACAAAAAGGCATGTCAAATCACGACATGTAAGGCCTCGTCCTATATTTTGACCTTTTACTTGATCTCCGCACGATCACATCTATTAAACGGTAATAGGTACAGAAAATAGAAGATAAACAATTATTGGGACGTGATACCAGAAATTTGTTGTGTTTTGGTCGAAAGAGTTAGACGACTCCTTTAAGGAGCGTAACTTCTCTCGAACAGTTAGCAGATGCCATTATTGGTCAAAACTCAATAATGATCCTATTTGCAGACGTTCTAGATTTTGACATAATGTTGATATCAGAATAACACTACTGTGACAGTGTAAGAAATGCATAACACTCAAATCATTGTTATTCTCACCGAAAAGTTGGTAGCCTATTGAAGCGAGAGAAACAATATTGAAAAAACACTTTGTCGAACCACTATTTACACAAGCAACATAGAATCAACACTTTATCAAACCATTATTTATATTATTATTACCATGCATTAGCTTTATGTTCATAAATAATAATTTACGAGGTCGCGTGTGTACTATATAAAGAGATTAAAATAGCGTGTTCTTGTCATTCTTGATCGCATCCTTGGATTGAACAGATGTAATTGCGCTTGGCTTAATATTGATGGGACGTTGCTTCCATTCTATAAACCAGAATATTTTGTAACTCTTCAATAACTTTTAAAAACAAACCAATAGTGTTTACCTCGCTACTGCAAAGTAACTTACGAACTATAAACGATACATTTTTTTGTATATCGGATTCAAATATTAAAAATGTTAAAAGTTGTCATGATATATGCAATTTTTTAATCGATAGGAGAACTGTATTTCAGAGTTCTCTAAGATAAAAAAAAAAAGAAATCCCCGAAAAGTTCATAAAAGTCTTAAAAGGTGATACTGAAATAGTACCAGAACGTAGCACCTTTAATATCAACAATAAGCTAAAGTTTTTAAATGAGTCAAATACAACAATATCACCTGATCTATTGAAAATAAAAATAATCCAGGGAATCTTTAAACAAAATATAAATCCAAAATGTCAGATTAAATGAGAAGAACATGTACAGTACGGGGGTAATATTGATTGGACACAAATTTGGACAAAATTAAAGAAAATCAAAGTTATTAATAAGGTCAAAGAATTCCAATGGAAATGTCTACATAATATAAATTATACAGAACATAGATTGAAATAAATGAATTTGTCAATCTCTCTGCCAAATAAGAGACAACGATGAAACGATGCAGCATCTATTTTTTAAATGTCCATCTGTGAAAAAATTATAAAAGAAATAGAAGCAATATTTAACAGATCTGGATTAACAGCTAATATAGAAATCAAGGAATCAAATATTATGGGGGTGAGGATTTAGACGTCATTTTTAATACCATAATATTTATCTCAAAGTGGGAAATATGGAAAATACGTAATAAGGTGAAATATAACCAATCCCGAATTGGAGATCAAACAATTTTCAACACTTGGAAAAATAATTTTAAAAAACATGTACAATGCACATTACAAACTTCTCATATTATTGAAATTGATAAAAGCAAATTAGAACTTATTCGGAATAACATATGATTATTTATTATTTATGAACATAAAGCTAATGCATGGTAATAATTATATCGTCTAATTGTGTATATTATGATGAAATGTAAAAACAAATGAATACGAAATATGTTTAATTTATTTTTATTTTCCCTTGCTACACCTGGACAAGCGAGATTGATGTAAAACAGGGATCCTTATTATGCGTTCCTGTGCCATTAATGTTATTGTAAACAGGAGATTTTTGAATAAATTATATTATGATGTAAAAACAAATATTTATGGGACGAAGGTTGTCGTTGAATAGGGCAATATTTAAGCTGTATCGTTATATACAGCCAGGTAGTCTCTAAGGCTAGGTAGTCACAACCGTTATCATAGATAACGGGGTATGTGACTATATAGGCTATGACTATTTAGGTCTCGAGCACTTGGTTCAAGCAGGTGTTCGCGTTGTCTCAAGGTTAGACATGATCTTGTAAGCAGACCCTGGATCGGTACTTAAATAATGTCTGACACCACAGGTAGCCAGACCAGTTTATTGTATCGGAAAAGCAACACAGTTCCAAGCTAGTTCCAAGCAACATAGCTTGGAACTACACACAAAGCGTAACTAATTAACAGATCGATAAGTGTACGATTGTCTGAGACGCATAGGTGCTTGGGACATAGGTCTCCAGCCATAGGATCTAAGACATAGATCTGAACCATAGGTACAAGATATAGCTTGATATATATTGACAACCATAATAAAGAATAGGACATATTAGGTTTTGTTCAGCAAGCTATTTATACACTATCAAATCTCAGGAAAAACTGATACGAACCAATTGGCCGCTCACCGGTGTTGTAGCCTCTCCGCTCGGCACGCTACACGATTTTAATAACAGACCTAGGATTTTCAAAACTGTAAAATTCAAATCGAGGTCAATATCACGTTCTATATTTTGACCTTAATTATGTGCTTGAAATGTAAGAGATATTAAAGAAGTTGGGAGGAACCACACACTATTTTTTTGGATTTAACAAATTACTAATCTATTATAACAGTGCCCGGGTGGCTCAATGAGTTAGGTAGTTGGGTTACCTAACAACTCATACAAGCCTATCACCAATACGGCGTGGATTCGCGCCCGGCTTTGTAAATTACAAAAAGGGTGCACTCGACTCGCAGCCGCAAGTGATAAAATTTACTAGTTGCTTGCCTATGGTCGGTGGTTCTCTCCGGGTACTCCGGCTTCTTCCACCACTAGCAATGGTCGCCATGATTAGCTGAAATATTGCTGAAAGTGGCGTTAAACACCAAAAATCAAATCAATCATCTATTATAACAGATAACTAATTTGATATATAACAGATAGCTAATTTGATATAGCAAATTGCTATTTTTTCTTAATAACAGATTACTAATATTAAAACATATTGCTAATCTATAATCTGTTATAACAAATTACGTAATGGAGGAGTGTATTCTATTACATAATACATTTCCATCTGCAACAGTGTTTTCATTATATATTTTTACCCTTATAATATTCAGAAAGCTAAATAAGCCACAATTAACAAAAATTAAACAATACAATCTTATCGGCATTCGTGCTTTCGATTCCCGTTTATATTTAGATATTTCAAGGTTTTTTAAGTGAAAAGAATCGTCTATATTTAGATATTTCAAGGTTTTTCAAGTGTTCCAAATGTTCACCTATGACCTGTCTGATTTGTTATTACATGCTGTCGGTTCGTTAGTTGTTTTTGTATTGCTAGAATACATTTTAGCTTAGTTTAATATTATTTTATTGCAAATAAAACAGCAATGGGATTGGACAAAAAGTTATCACAACTTATGGACTGTCCTCTCCCTACAAAGTAATACACATATAATAATGTCAACAAATCTAGCACATACATAAATATAGATAATATTTAACACAGTATAGTGAAACATGAGAAATAAATTTATGTTGATGTAGACCAGATGACCGACCACTACCAGGCTCAAGCTAACGACCAATTTCTAACGAACAATAGGGTAGCGACCAATAAGGCGATATGTCTCAAAACCCAAAAAAATTAATAAGAGTAAAATGTACTTTCAAAGATTTCTAGCAACCAATAACAAATATATTACTATAAATGCATATTCAACACAATGAATCGACATCGGGGTATACAGGAAATATTTCTAGAGCCCCCCGTCCACACAAAAAAATTAAAAAGTTCACTTTTGACACTCATATGTGGACCTGATGTGCAGAATCCCACACAGGCACACAGGTGAGTGAAAGACCAGGCCACCGTTTCACTAAAGTGATCGTAAATCATAAGTCTAAGATCACTCCTAAGATTTTCTTACGTGCACGTATACGTGCGTTTCACTAAACTAGTCCTAAGCTTAAGAGTTACGACTTACGACTTGCGACAAGTAACATCTCCTATAATGGAAGTAAAAAGATATTATATTGTATCATATATTTTATATATAATAAACCCAACAGCTCAAAAGCTGATTAGGGGGCCGGGTAGCTCAATGAGTTAGGTCGTTGGATCTAACAACTCATACAAGCCTATCCCCAATGCGAGTGGGTTCGCGCCAGGCTTTGCAAATTACAAAAAGGGTGCACTCGACTCGCATCCGACATAGCTGAAATACTGCTGAAAGTGGCGTTAAAACACCAAAAAGCAAATCAAAAGCTGATTGCATTAATAATCACATTTTAAATGTGTTTAAATACATTTTTGATATTCAACTAATTATAAAACTCCAAAGTGATTTTTTAAATGAATAAACCAAAGCTATCAGGAAAAAATGTTAAGTGTAAAAATTTACTGAAATTTGAGAAGATATTTTGTTTATGGAATATATTTTCACACATTTCATGCTATATGTAAGGGGAAATTTCAAAAATGTGACCATATATATTTAGCAATACATTCACATTCTTCACTGATACTCCGTTTGCGGTGCATTTCAATTGCACAGAAAAAAATCCTACATTTCCGTGAAGAACTTCAAGACATGACAATTGTGCGGATTTTTTTTATCTTTCTTTAAAGTACAATTCGTATTTTCATATTATTTTATGGTTTTAATAAACACTTCTTTCGCCAGCCAGAAATTACTTTATCTGTAATCCCTGCCCCACGAGGGGGGGGGGGGGGGGGGGGGGGTGATGATGTGAGTAGTCTTATTGCATCACTATATTCAGCATATTAAATAATATGTTTCATCAACGCATAAAACGACAAAAATACACATCTTACATTATCAAACCTTAACATGTACATGTACTGTTGATTTATATTCGTGGAAATCAGAGGCTAGCTTAAATGTTAACGACATTTGAACGAAGTCTGTGAACATAATATATAACTGAATGCTGTTTCAGCGCAGCGAATTGTGCCATTCAAGTTCCAACAACATTAACGAAGTCTGTAAATTTTAACCACTTTAAAATTGTTCCATAATTAACTCAACGACACTCTGTGGAGCGACTTACGGATGTTCTAAATCCTGCTAGCAAACTGTCTATAACCGCTACAATGTCCCAGGCACAAATACAGACTTCAGCTCAAGTAACCACTCCTGAAAAATATATAAACACAGCAGCAGCATCTTGTAACAAGAGACTTAACAAAACATGTCTACATTCAATATCTCATCAACAAGAGACCCAAGCAACATATTTACATTCAGTACAGTACATTCCAAATTGGGTGGGATATTTGGGAGGTTTTCAAAAAAATAATAAATTCCTCAAATTCAACCACTTCTTTTCCTCTTGGAATCTTCGAGGAAAAGGATGTGACGTAATATAATCTCCAAATATAAATTTTAGGTTTCCCCAAATACCAAAAAGAACTTTAATTACAACAACCAACAACAATAGCCTGATCACTACGGATAAAAAGATTTAAAAGTACAGTTTTAAATCTCATTATCTAGATGATCAACAAAAATATCTAGTTTGTGTGACAAAATTGTCACAGATTTTATTACGACTAATATTACAACTTGAATCAATTGAAAATGTATATGATGGTTGCCGACTGTTTGAAATGGCAAACCATATCAATATAGTTATTGAACAATTTACCCTGGAAATCAGATTTTTCATGAACAATTAACCCTGGAAATCAGAGGCTAATTTAAATGTTAACGACATTTGAACGAAGTCTGTGAACATAATATATAACTGAATGCTGTTTCAGCGCAGCGAATTGTGCCATTCAAGTTCCAACAACATAAGCGAAGTCTGTAAATTTTAACCACTTTAAAATTGTTCCATAATTAACTCAACGATACTCTGTGGAGCAACTTACGGATGTTCAAAATCCTGTAATCAAACTGTCTATAACCGCTACAATGTCCCAGGCACAAATACAGACTTCAGCTCAAGTAACCACTCCTGAAAAATATATGAATACAGCAGCAGTATCTTGTAACAAGAGACTTAACAAAACATGTCTACATTCAATATCTCATCAACAAGAGACCCAAGCAACATATTTACATTCAGTACAGTACATTCCAAATTGGGTGGGATATTTGGGAGGTTTTAAAAAAAAAAAAATCCTCAAATTCAACCACATCTTTTCTTCTTTGAATCTTCGAGGAAAAAGATGTGACGTATTCCAAATACCAAAAAGAACTTCAATGACAACAACCAACAACAATAGCCTGATCACTACGGATAAACGGATTTCAAAGTACAGAACAAATTATTCTTCGTATTAATACTTGAAATTACCTTGCACTCCTTTAATAAGGAAAAGATCTACCCCCAAACCCTGTTGTGAAAGTTTCAATTGCTCCATGTATAATATTTAAAAACACTTCATTCCCTAAATGTGTAAAGTGGACCCCATCTTCTAGGAATATCCTACTGGGTTTGATATCAGGATAATGAATATAATAAACCCCTTTATTCATTAAAGATGCAACGGTGCTGTTTAATCTACGGCGACCTTTTTCCATTGTCTCTATATCCTCAGAGTATCGCCTTTCACTGCGCGGCAATATGTGGGGAAAACTATGATTGCGTGTAGCAACTGTTATGACACCCAAGTTATGAATTGTTTTAATTGCAGTTGCAAATAGCCCATCCTGACATTACCAATATCATTATCCCCAATGTGAATAATAATAAAAATCTGGTGGATCCTCGAGACGCATCATAACATTCATTTGTTGCCTAATTTTTGACAGAGTAAGTCCACCTCGGCCTTGCCACCATATGTTTACTCCTATCCATTGCAAATCAAGACTGACACCCCCTGGCCTTTCCCGTGTCTTGATGAATGCGTTTTTATTTATGGAGGATCCCACAATCCAAACACTTGTTGTATGCCCTGCAAAGCTTAGATAGCAGTTAATATTTTTTGCTAAGTGTTTGCATGGCATTTATAACTTGCAAAACCTACAATTGCTTAAAATATTGAATGCGTGGAAAATTAAAACTTTAATTCAAATTTAGCACCTTAATTTGGAATTCTTATGTACCTTAAACACGAGGAATTTGATTTCCATCGTCCAAGAAATTAATTTTCATCTGACATGCCCTCCATGGCCAATGTTGTTGCCATACCAATTCTTAAAGAATGGGATTAAAATTTGCTTCTGCTAAGCCAAGTACCGCAAAGGACTTTTTCAACAAAGCTGAAAATTTATACTTTGATAATGGTCTGTCATCAAAATGACAAAATAAAGGACCTTCAACTAGCGGACGAACCTTCATGCAATCAAAAAGTGCAAAAACAGGGCAAACTTTTTGATTCTCTTGTGGACAAATTTGCAGTATTGTTCCACCACCAAACTGATCAGTCTTTGAAGTTGCCAGATATATTTCCAAAATTTCATTGCTTACGCTAACATTATTGACAGTTATTGTATGATTTTTAGCATATTTACTACCAACAGTCAATTCACCTACTCTACTCTACCATGAAAAGCAAGAGAGAAACCCGATTTAAACAAACTACACTCAAACTGTGAACTGCATATACAAAGCAAAATTGCTAATATGCTATTTAAAAGGTCTCTTGTAATTGGCAATCTTGTGTCCTTGCAAAACCGTGACCGCTTTATACCCTCAACCATATTTCTAACTATAAATCTCTGTATATTGTCCTCAAAATTGTTCACCTTATTGTGAAAACTCAACCCCGCAAGGTAACAACTGACTGTAGAATATGACCGTCCACTTTTAAATAAATGAGAAATATAAAAAATAATTTCTTGTAATGGAACAGGCCAAATACATTTCAAGCCAAATTCTTTCCTAAGATAATCAAACAATTCCAACCCTTTTTGATATGTTTTCACTGTACTGGGAGCAAGCGAATTATCCAACAACTAATTTATTTCAGGCTCGAAATGATGTTCACGAATTCTGTAGGGGCATTGGGTGCAACTTCCCTGAACTGACTTATCTTAAAACGAAACAAGGCATATGCTATCATGTTAATTGACCCTTCAATGTGTACTGCCTTATGATTGCGCAATGTACACAGCACTAATGGGCGAAGTAACCTCATCACTGATTTCGATTTGGAGGTCCTCTTATCTATAATAGCAACCAAAGCCATATTATCTACTCTGAATAAAATTTTCTTGTGTGTAAAATGGGATTCCCAAGTAAACAATGCAAGAATAATGGGTACAAGCTCCAATAAAGTAATATCCTTCATTATTTCATCACCAGCCCATGACTCTGGCCATTTAAATTGTATCCAGTGACCTGCAAAATATGCTCCGCAACACAGATCTACATTCCCAGCACTGTCGGTAAACAATTCCAAAGCCTCATTAGTTAACCAAAGTTGTTCAGGAATGTAGCATTCCCCATTAAAATAATTAAAAAAATTCAACAAAACTAAGGCATCAGACTTAACCTCTTGTGTAATTCTTATTAAATAAAAAGGTTTTTTAACTTTACCTGAGGACAAAAGATCATAAAACCTCCGTAAAATGCTCTTGCTGATGGGATTGCCCTTGCACAAAAGGACATTAATCCTACTGCAGACTCCAGAAACATATGCTTGACTTTTCTCCGTATTAGAATTTCTTCAATATAAGATTTCAATTTTAAGAGCTTACAACTAGGAATCCTGACCACCATCAAAACTGTGTCAATTTCTAAACCCAGAAATGTTAACACTGTAGTTGGATGTACTGTTTTATTTTCGGCAATTGGAACACCAAGTTCTTCACTTATTTTAAGGAAAGTATTCATTAGAATTTCACAATCATTTGTTAAAGCCTCTCCTGCAAATATAAAGTCATCTAGGTAATGGTCAAGAGTATCTATGCCAGATTTAATTTGAACTAACCAATGCAAAAAAGTTGAAAATTTCTCAAAAAGGGAACAAGAAATTGCACAGCCCATTAGCAAGCACTTGTTGATATAAAATTTACCTTCAAACATTATCCCCAGAAGATCGAAATCAGCAGGATTCACAATTAATAAGCGAAAAGCTTGACTAATGTCAAGCTTTGCTATTTTTGCAGATTTCCCTAATTCAGATATTATATCCATGACACTGTCAAATGAAGTATATTTAACTGCGCATCAATCTTTGTCTATAAAATGATTTACACTAAATTGATTGGATATGACAGATCTGTTATCAACCTCCATCCATTATCAGGTTTCTCAACCAGGTCTATGGGTGATATTCTCAAGGTAGAAATTGGTTTCTCAGAAATGTCTAATTTAATTTGTGTTTCAACCTTGTGTGTTTCTACAGATACAAGATTTGTTGACCATACAAATATACGGGGGCCAGTATACTGAAGTCTAAAGCCATATTTAAATTCTGATAATAATAACTCTGCATCCCCCCTATTATTATATTCAGCCAAGTATTTTTCAAGTACATTAATTTTAATTGGAGTACTGCCTTTGTGCCACAACCTGTCCTTGAGGTCTTGTTCTTGTGACTGTCTCTGAATATCTGAAATTAAACTGGTGAGCATTGCCTTGTGGTGTCAGTAACCTTAATTGCGAACGAGCCCTGCCTAACTGACACGGTGGCCTAGACCGGTTGAACTCAAGCCTAGTATTACTTTGCCGAGCACAAGACATCAACGGATGAGCACCAAAACACCTGATACAACAATGACTGTATGTGCAATTTTTCTTATTACAAACACCATTTTAATTGAAGGCATAACATTTGTATATCATATTGCTTGTGAAGATGTGATTGACATTATGTGGGTATATGTATAAAAGCCATAATTCTACAACGACATCAGCCCAATTTGCATTCGGATTTTCTGCCATGTTTAGCCTGAACTGCTCATCATACTGCTTCCAACCGAAATTATTTGTACCACAACGTTTTGCCCCTAACCTTACTGTATTCATATATTTCAACAAGCCCTGAATTTTCTGTGCATGTGCTGAACAATAAATACTAAGAAAAATTAAAAAAACATCTGTCCACAGTTCTATATTTGTTATTTTTGGCTGCTGCTTTTGTTGTATGACTAGCTGCCTTTGCACAATTGAATTTTTTTTCTGATTGCTATCTGAATTTTGCAACAATAATGCCAAGTCAATATACTGACCCATCATAATCTTTTCCTTGTTGCTCTGAGATACATGCCTGCCCAGTTCATCGCTTGCCCTGGTGCATGTTTGATTTGAATTTAAAACATTAGTAGAAATCATTGGTAAACTGAATGCATTTGACTGACAAGAAACAATACTTTGTAAATTATATGTACCTGGCTGAGATGGTGTGCTACAAGTAGCAACAGGTTGTGCTTCAGTTACAGATGGATGTAAGCCTGATGTTAATACAGCAGGAGGAACTGATGGAAGACCAACATTCAACTGTGTGACAGCTGTACCTGGCATCGAGTACGTCATATTAGGCAATACTGCTGGACTCGAGTATTGAGACGCTACAATGCTCGGAGCTGGAAAAGTCATATGTGTATTTGGCAACACAACACTAGTAACAACTGCAGTACTATGAACTAACGGTGCTCTAGTGTAGATCAACTCAGTCTCTGGTGCAACAACTGTAGTACTTGGAGCTATCGGTGCCATGGTACAAGTCATCTTCGAAGCCGTCTCTTGTGTGGTTATGCCACACAACACCCTAGGCCGATTTCTATCCGTCACCATTCTTTTCTCTGTTATTGCTGTCCCCTGCCCTTGAAAATCTAAGTGAGCTGGTGGTGCCCTACTTCTTTTTGACCGTCTCAACATTATCTGGAAATACAATTATATTAATACATAACTTGAACTATAATACTGTATATCAAGTTATTTTCTATTTATTGCTACATGTGTATAAATATCACACAAATTCGGGTTCAAGTCAAACATCAAAGATCATTTTGTATTGTCTTACAATGAAATTATACGCAACTTTTTTTTTCTTCTTTTTTTTAGGTGTGTGTGGTTCAATCCAAAACCAAGGCCACGAAAACTGGTGACTCAAGGATATAGACTAAACCGCCCTCGCTTCGCTTGATTTATGAATTTTATTGTTTTTGTCGGATTGTGTTGTTTCTACTTTTTTATATCTGATACACATGAAATGATGAACAGCGAACGTATGAAAAGATGAAAAGCGCTTCGAAGACTGCGATTCTAAATTTATTCTTGTATATAAATTGCCTAAAAAAAAAATTTCCAAGAATTAAATTGATCAAAAGCTGTGACGATGGTGTGAATCTATGAAAGGCGATCACGCCTGTAAGCGTCGCTTCAACATTTGTTCACTCCTTTTTTTATCCTAAAACAGCTGAAATTAATAGACTATTATAACCATCCGACCTTGCTGAAACCTATTTTGCACAAATTAACATGCTTTAACAAATATTTTTTTTACAATTACGACGGATTTAAAAAAAAATTCAATTCCTCAAATTCAACCACTTCTTTCCTTCTTGGAATCTTCGAGAAAAAGGATGTGACGTAATATAATCTCCAAATATAAATTTTAGGTTTCCCCAAATACCAAAAAGAACTTCAATTACAACAACCAACAACAATAGCCTGATCACTACGGATAAACGGATTTAAAAGTACAGTTTGAATCCCATTAAATGGCTACCTTCTAACATTAATATTGATATAAAGCTACTGACGAAAGGAAGTGATTTCCTTACATATCAAGAAAATACAACTATTTTTAAGCATGCTTTTATATATATTAAGGACTCCAACAGATTTACAATTGTCTAAATGATCTAAAGAACCAACACACATCTCTAAAAGTATTCATTCTCCTTTCTTTTCTTTCGTATATTGTCTCTACCTATGTTTTGTATATAATCATTCTGTGTTTATTTATCTCTAAGCATATTATATACACATCATATCATTTTAGTGCGCATGCTAATGCATATTGTAAATAATTGTATTCGGGAGAAGACTTCATAAGTTGGAAAAACTTGTGTCCAATCCCTATTTGTTATTTTTAGCAAATCAGAATATGCTTAAGCTAAAAAAAAAACTCATACAAGCCTATCACCAATACCGCGTGGGTTCGCGCCCGCTATGTAAATTACAAAAAGGTGTGCACTCGACTCGCAGCTGCAAGTGATAAAGTTTATCAGTTACTTGCACATGGTTCTCCGGCTTCTTCCACCACTAAAACTGGTCGCCATGATATAGCTGATTTATTGCTGAAAGTGGCGATAAACACCGAAAATCAATCAACCAATAAATCAATTAATAAATAAAATGTCTGCCCTAGTGGCTGAAAATTTAACTCTCTCTCTCTCTCTCTCTCTCATGTTGTAAATATTGTATATAGCTGTTCTGTTGTTATGCATTGTACTTTGCTTTTGTATGTGTTATCTGTGTATCATTGTATTATCAAAGGTTTCCAGAAATAAAGATGTAAATCTTTGTTCACAAATGAGAGAAACTTGGTTTCAGTCAATTGGGCAATATTTTAGTCTATTTTCTGTCGAAAAAAAACCAAATTGTATAAAATATATTGTTTGTTTTAGAACTACATGTATTTGTTTTTGCTCGTAGTAACATACAGACAAAATACAAATTTTCTGGAATAACCTTCATCATGTACGCTCAAAATCAAAAGATTGGATATCCAAATAACTTAAGTCTTTGGGAACAAGGAAATCAAAAGGCCTAAACAGGATAGCCAATATCGACTAAGGTCACATATGCCTGAGGGAGAAGAGCTTTATTTTCAATAATAGATACAGGGATGTTCACCTTAGATAAGATATACATAAAATACTTACTTATTTTATGAATATTTATTATCGTCACCGATTAGTGTCATCACTGTGTCATTCCTTTCAATTCGTAACAAAAGTTTACAGTTGCAATGAGTGTCAATTGTTAAAATCATACAGGAACCACATATAGTAATGACAATTAAAAATCATACAGGAACCACATATAGTAATGACAATTAAAAATCATACAGGAACCACATATAGTAATGACAATTAAAAATCATACAGGAACCACATATAGTAATGACAATTAAAAATCATACAGGAACCACATATAGTAATGACAATTAAAAATCATACAGGAACCACATATAGTAATGACAATTAAAAATCATACAGGAACCACATATAGTAATGACAATTAAAAATCATACAGGAACCACATATAGTAATGACAATTAAAAATCATACAGGAACCACATATAGTAATGACAATTAAAAATCATACAGGAACCACATATAGTAATGACAATTAAAAATCATACAGGAACCACATATAGTAATGACAATTAAAAATCATACAGGAACCACATATAATAATGACAATTAAAAATCATACAGGAACCACATATAGTAATGACAATTAAAAATCATACAGGAACCACATATAGTAATGACAATTAAAAATCATACAGGAACAACATATAGTAATGACAATTAAAATCATACAGGAACCACATATAGTAATGACAATTAAAAATCACAAGGGAACCACATATAGTAATGACAATTAAAAATCATACAGGAACCACATATAGTAATGACAATTAAAAATCATACAGGATCCACAAATAGTAATGACAATTAAAAATCACAAGGGAACCACATATAGTAATGACAATTAAAAATCATACAGGAACCACATATAGTAATGACAATTAAAAATCATACAGGAACCACATATATTAATGACAATTAAAAATCATACAGGAACCACATATACAGTCGGAGAGCAGACTCGATAATGGCGTCGTTTCAATTAATTTGTCACGTACATTTTTTACCGGAATCGGACACGTTTTAGAATACATCGACCAAGTATTGAAAATTCACTCGTTTTAATCGTTGCGAGCGTCAAATATAACCGAAGAAGCGAGACAAACATAGAAAATTGTTTCTTTATATAAATTTGAGGCCTGGTGCTTGAACTTCTTGTAACAAAGGAGTAATGCAGAAATTAAAACGATACGGAAATGGCGGAAGTTGTTTCAAAAAACACGAAAAATTAAAAATTAAAATATTTGCCGAAAGGGTGATGGAAAATCATACATATAGTTCCATAGATTTCTAAATTAGTATTTCAAAGAAACATTTTCTGTAATTAAACATACAATAGAACTTTTTTCTGTCAGATGGATCGTGTCACATTTTGGTTGGATTCAAGGGAGGTAACTAGAATCATCACATACTTCGTAATTTTTAACGTTCTATTTATAGAACGAGTGTAAGTAAATGCATGTTTTCTCAATAAAACAAATATTATTTTGAATTAAAAATGTTGAAATTAGTCAGAATAATTGTCTATTATATCTACAGCTATTAAATTGATCAAATATAATTTAACAGATGAGTCCAAATTTGAGATTTTATGGAACCACAACAGTATTAAGTAAGGAGCAATTATATTACTGTAAAAGTAATCCTGTTAAGCTGACTTTTCGGTCGAAATACATGTAAAGTTGTTCCATGAAGGTATAACAAAACAAGAATCAACTGTAATGGTCTACTAAATTTATCGATTGAACTTGAGAAAAAAAAACAGTCATATTTTCATATGCAATGGTAAATCATGGAATATTAAAAATTACTTTCAACTGTTTTTTAACATATAAGGCTATTCAAACACGTCCACCGGTTTTATTGGTGGGTTCACCATACAAATCATGCATAGCGCCTCCTACCGACCCACCACGAGCATGTTGATGTCAATGTACTTGATACAAGTGATACTTTTTTCAATGTAAATGACCTTATAAAAAACAAATGAAAGAAAATGATATAATGAAAAAAAATTAAAATTTTATCACATGCATAGTACATCCTCGTAATGACTCTTGAGCAGAACTCGTGTTAGCCAATATTTACTATTTTATAGATGTTTCTTTAAAAAAAAGGGGCTAGGGGTGTAATGTTTTTAACCTTTTTTTTTTTTAAACAAAAGCAGATCATACTGTACTAAGATCCATTATTTAATAACTTTTTGCAAAATAAAATTCACAAAAACTATAAAAATAATAAAACGTTTGAATAATAGGAGAAAACCAGATGGGGCTCTAATTTAAAATTCTAATTGAATATGCTGATGCCATTACCATAGAAAATTTGCATCCACAAATGTATCAGAATTTAAAATTAACTTTATTCTTTCTAGAAGATCCTTTCCCTTAAATTAAATGGTCTTTCTTTGACTGTATATACTTTTGTCACAAAAGCAACATTCTAGTTGGGGTTTGAAATTTCTATATTTCTTGTAGTGATCAATACAGAGAAAAAATTGATTAGATGTACATGCTTTGTTGTTATTCTGATCTAGCTAAATCTGAAAGCACGACTGGAATAAGTCAACATTAACTGATGTCGAATGGTCACCATTTTTTTCACACATGTTCATGTGTTGTAAAAAGCATACAAGTTTGTTACTACAGTCATTATTTTCTGCATTAGCCGCAGTATGGAGTGTAAATTCACATGGGTCAAATGACACATTACCATAGCTGTCAAAGTTTGCTGTTGTTAAATTTAAATCATTTGTTTCAAATGCACAGCTTGTATCTATGGCTGAACCATATTTTCTCAATTTTCTTTTGCTTGATGTTGCTTCTGTATCGTGGGACATTTTGAGTGATTTTCTAAATCAAGCCCCACACATTCTACAAATACAGTCATCATCTTTGAATGCATATGCATTTTTGACAAAAGTATAAAACAGTGGTTGATTTCGCCCCTGTGAGAGACGCCAGTAGCGCTTAGTCACATACTCTCGTTTACAGTTTATGCAAGGGCTTGGTGGTCTGGCTTCATGCATCCCGCAGGGCTTTCAAAATTTTCAAATGTACCAGTACTACACTATTTACAGGCAGTACTTTTTCTTAAAAATTGAACATTTTTCATGAATATCTTATACAGTATGTGGCCAAAAGTGTTTTGATTGTTTATTTGCTCATTATGTTAATATGAGTGGTTTTAATTTGTACATAATTTAAATATACCCAAAAAAATTGACTTTGATTTTCCTATATATTTCAACTAAAAATAAATCCAAAAAATTAACAACCCTGTTTAGATTATCTACAAATAAAAACCACTCAGTCATATAAACACAATGAGCAAATAAACATGCTGTACAACATTCTTTGAAATTAGGAGGTACCAATTACTATTTTAAGTGGGTACCTGGTACCGTCCCTTACTAAAACTAAAAGGCCTGCACCCGTTGACAGTTTGACTTTGGTGGCATATTTCAGAAAAGGGGGGTGCATATAACCTAGTTCGGGTTGTAGTTGTGAACCCACGCGATTGACAGAATGGGATAAATGCGTCGAATTTCTAGACAATTTGCATTGTACATCAAAACAGTGTGTTTTACCTCACATGCCTACCGTTATTCCATTGTTTACATGTGTAAATATTGATTGTACGAGCAAAATGGGAGGAGCAAATTGTTCAACCTTGACTCGGTTTGGGTGACGTTGGAATATGGACTATTTTTCTTAAACTGTTACGAGTGATGTAAATTCCCTTTTACCCAATGAAGTGTAGATATTATTCTGTCCAAGGAACCAGTTATTTATTTTTTTCATACACGGGAACTTTATTCTGTCAGATGCAAAAAGTGTAAACATACGCGACAAAAACAAATTACGATTTTCCGAGGTAAAGAAACAAACCGTTATTTTTACATTCATCGCAGACCGATTTTATACCAGACTGAAAATCATGACCATTAATAAATATAAATGTGATTTTTAATCATATTTCAATCATTTTCATTGGTTTAATAGAAGAAAAACGTAGTTTTCCAAGTACATATAATTGTTTGGGTTTGTGAAGCGCCATCTAGCGGAAAATATTTACGATTATCTCCCTTGCATTTTTAAATATTCCACGGACCGGAAAATTAGAATTTTTGCGAGTCTGCTCTTCAACTGTATAGTAATGACAATTAATAATCATACAGGAACCACATATAGTAATGACAATTAAAAATAACAAGGGAACCACATATAGTAATGACAATTAAAAATCATACAGGAACCACATATAGTAATGACAATTAAAAATCATACAGGAACCACATATAATAATGACAATTAAAAATCATACAGGAACCACATATAGTAATGACAATTAAAAATCATACAGGAACCACATATAGTAATGACAATTAAAAATCATACTGGAACCACATATAGTAATGACAATTAAAAATCATACAGGAACCACATATAATAATGACAATTAAAAATCATACAGGAACCATATATAGTAGTGACAATTAAAAATCACACAGGAACCACATATAGTAATGACAATTAAAAATCATACAGGAAAAATATATACTAATGACAATTAAAATCATACAGGAACCACATATAGTAATGACAATTAAAATCATACAGGAACCACACATTGTAATGACAATTAAAAATCATACAGGAACCACATATAGTAATGACAATTAAAAATCATACAGGAACCACATATAGTAATGACAATTAAAAATCATACAGGAACCACATATAGTAATGACAATTAAAAATCATACAGGAATCACATATAGTAATGACAATTAAAAATCATACAGGAACCACATATAGTAATGACAATTAAAATCATACAAGAACCACATATAGTAATGACAATTAAAATCATACAGGAACCACATATAGTAATGACAATTAAAAATCACACAGGAACCACATATAATAATGACAATTAAAAATCATACAGGAACCACATATAGTAATGACAATTAAAATCATACAGGAACCACATATAGTAATGACAATTAAAAATCATACAGGAACCTCATATAGTAATGACAATTAAAATCATACAGGAACCACATATAGTAATGACAATTACATTTACATAATCCGCTAATCGTACCTTTATGGAATGTGTTCAAATATTATGTTAAAGCACAAATGTAGACATAGTTCTATGTCAAAGGCAATATTAAGTCGCTTAATATTGTTCATAAGTATTAAATTAATCAATTGTCATAAAATACATAGCATGCATCTTTCACGCTCTTGAATTGCACCTTTCATGTCCCTTTGATGATATCAACGAGTAGAAGACAAATTAAAAACATAGGTTTTACATTATGTTCATAATAAATACTTTTAATAAAAAGGAGAAAACAAATTCCTTGCATTATATGTCAAATAATTGTCATACATGGTGTTTTCTCGTTTGATATTACCCACTATTCATCTAAGAACAGGATTCAATTTCGCAGGTTACAGAAATCAACCATTTCTTATATATCTAAATGTATCTTAAGTTATCTTTTTGATATAACCTACTGTATCTCATTATCTCAATCATTCTAAAACAAAGTTTTAATTAGTTTATAAATTCTGAATAACAAATATTTTTTAAAGGAAAACAAATACTTAAAAGAACGTTTTGCTTATATTTTTACAACAAATGAATGACTATATTTCTGTTGGGTTTTTTTTTGTAGGAAACTGGACCATAACAGAGAAAACAAATACGGTAATCCCCTTTTTAACACTAGTACAAAAAAAAAGATGAATTGATTTCTTCCTTTTCTGGGAAATCGAACCATTTTGAGAAAACACACACACTAATATTTCACAAACACGCTATATATATATATATATATATATATACAACGTCTGAAAAACCAGTCAACGACCAATCTTACGGGGTGTTGGATCGTTACGGTATAACGATACTGTACAAGTAAAACAATTATAAACGTCTAAAATGGTTTGTAAAACAACACCAAGTACACAAAACAAAGTGATAAACAATTAAACACTTCGCTGAATGACAAAATTTTCGTCCCACCGAGGGACTTTATCACTGTCTAATTAAATAAAATCTCGAAACATTAAAGCGACTTTTCAAATTTAAAAAAAAATGTTTTTGACGGTCCATGTACGGCACAAAAGAACCAGAAGATGCACATATGAAACTACATGCATAAAAGATTGGAAATCCTACATATAAATTAATAAAAGTACAATAACAATAATATAAATATACAATAGGGCTACACATTTAAATAAATGTTAAATTAGAAATAAAAATAAATAAAAAAATGAGACATTATTGGTAATTGTATCAAATAGCACTGTCAAAATATAGTTGAAAACAGTATAATACCCAAACTCATTATAAAAAAAAAAAACAAAAAAAAACGGCCCGCCTTAGTGTGGAATATATACTTTGGGCCAATGAAGCAAAGTGTATGTCCTAATACGACTGGAGGAGACCAACACGAATAGGAGTCAAGAGAGCATATTACTTTTTCTCATTGATTCCATTCGGTGATAAGGTCTTAAGTTTTCTAATCCAGAAGCTTTCCCTTTCCTGTCTGCTTTTATCATCCCACTTGGGGTTATGGTCAATTATGGTGATCTTCAGTTTGCCGAAAGAATCATGGTGGCCCGTCGATCTGAGATGTCTGCTGAGTGGAAGGTCAGGTTTGCAATTTGCATCGCTTCTGTGGCCATTCAAGCGTTTACTAAGTTGTTGTTTAGTTTCTCGGATGTATTGAAGACCACAAATTGCACATTCCAGGAGGTAGATAATATTTTCTGTCCTGCAGTTGGCATTGCAGTATATGATGATTGTTTCTCCTGTATGTGTGCTGCTGAATTTGTGTGTGCATTGGATGTTTTTGCACGTCATACATCGTCTCGAATCACATTTTTGACACTGACCATTGTAGGCAGATCGAGGGGAGATGTCAGCTCTCACCAAGATGTCTTTCAAACTTTTGGGTTTCCTGAAGGCCAAGACGGGTGGTTCTTTGAAGATTTTACACAGTACTGTAATTTATCCAACATCGTTCGTGAGCACTGGACAACCATACAAAAACACCCAGAACTGTGTAAAATCTTCAAAAAACCACCCGTCTTGGCCTTCAGGAAACCCAAAAGTTTGAAAGACATCTTGGTGAGAGCTGACATCTCCCCTCGATCTGCCTACAATGGTCAGTGTCAAAAATGTGATTCGAGACGATGTATGACGTGCAAAAACATCCAATGCACACAAAAATTCAGCAGCACACATACAGGTGAAAAATTCATCATATACTGCAATGCCAACTGCAAGACAGAAAATATTATCTACCTCCTGAAATGTGCAATTTGTGGTCTTCAATACATCCGAGAAACTAAACAACAATTTAGTAAACGCTTGAATGGCCACAGAAGCGATGCAAATTGCAAACCTGACCTTCCACTCAGCAGACATCTCAGATCGACGGGCCACCATGATTCTTTCGGCAAACTGAAGGTCACCATAATTGACCATAACCCCAAGTGGGATGATAAAAGCAGACAGGAAATGGAAAGCTTCTGGATTAGAAAACGTAAGACCTTATCACCGAATAGAATCAATGAGAAAAAGTAATATCCTCTCTTGACTCCTATTCGTGTTGGTCTCCTCCAGTCGCATTAGGACATACAGTTTGCTCTATTGGCCCAAAGTATATATTCCACACTGTGGCGGGCCTTTTTTTTGTTTTTTTGTTTTTTTTAATGAGTTTGGGTATTATTCTGTTTTCAACAATATTTTGACAGTGCTATTTGATACATTTACCAATAATGTCTCATTTTTTTATTTATTTTTATTTCTAATTTAACATTTATTTAAATGTGTAGCCCTGTTGTATATTTATATTATTGTTATTGTACTTTTATTAATTTATATGTAGGATTTCCATTCTTTTATGCATGTAGTTTCATATGTGCATCTTCTGGTTCTTTTGTGCCGTACATGGACCGTCAAAAACTTTTTTTTTTTAATTTGGTTGAAAAGTCGCTTTATTGTTTCGAGATTTTATTTAATTAGACATTGATAAAGTCCCTCGGTGGGACGAAAATTTTGTCATTCAGCGAAGTGTTTAATTCTTTATCACTTTGTTTTGTGTACTTGGTGTTGTTTTACAAACCATTTTAGACGTTTATATATATATATATATATATATATATATATATATATATATATATATATTTTTGTTATCACAATTTTTTTAATTTTTAATTTTCATTTGCAATAATTATTTCAATCTTCTTCTTCTTTCAATAAATGCATCCCTCTTTCCAGAGTATTGTCGCATTGAAAACTATATACATGTGGTCAGGTCAGCAACTTTCCATTTACAATAAAAAAAAACTTTCCAGAAATGTACAATTAAAAACAAAGAAGTGGAAATTATGGAAGGCTGGTGTTTGTCAGGCTATGACGGAAGATGTCAATGGAGCCTGAGCTGACTAGTCTGTGGTAGGTTGTTCCAGAGTCTGATGGAGCTAGGGAAGAAGAAGTATTGATATGCTAGCACTCTGGTTGAAGATTGTAGGTATCGGATGTTGCGTCCTCTGGTACTTGATCTGGATGGAATGAGATAGGTAATAGATGGTATTTCGATGAGATGGTAGGTAATGCGGTACATCAAGATTAGTTTGGCTAGTTGGCGTCTGTGTTGTAGGCCAGTTGAGGTCTTGTAGTAGTGTTGTAACATTGGCTCTAGGGTCATAGTTGTTGGTGACGAATTTGGCAGCTCTGCGTTGGATGCTCTCTACTTTATTGATGTTGGCCTGAGTATGTGGATCCCACACAGTAGAGGCATATTTAAGCGATGGTCGTACGAATGTGTTGTAGGCCTGTGTCTTAGCTCTCTGTGGGCAGTGTCGAATGTTGCGTCGAAGGAAGGCTAGGGTGGAATTTTCCTTCTTCGTGATGTTGTTTACGTGATTGTTCCACGAGAGATTGTTGGAGATGGTAAGGCCGAGGTATTTGGTGTTGTCGACGATTTGAAGTTGTTGGCCGTGGATATAATAATTTGCCATGATCTTATTACGCTTGTTAGTGATGCGTAGTACCTCACACTTGTCAGGATTAAATGACATCTGCCAGGTACTTTCCCAGTTTTGCAGGGACATATACATTGTATATAATTTACAAATCTTTGTATGACCAACTTGACGGTAAGTTACATTATTATATATATATAACAATGATATGTGTTTAAGGGCATAATTCCTTATTTCTTTATATTTGTCATAAACGACATTAACGTGAATATGTTTGCCATTTGTGATTATTTTATTATCCCACGTCACAGAAATAATGACTGGCTTTTAGTATTTACTTAAAACAGTAGTTATTTTGTAAATTACCTACCAAATACGTGTTAAATTGTTTACAGTTTATGTCAGAACGTTTTAAAACAAAACATCAATTATTACTGAAATGACAGATTTCGTGAAAGATTCGAGATGACAGTTCTTACTCCAAATTTGTTGATTAGTCACGTGATTTTGTACCTTTGCCCAAAGACATTTAGGAAAAATCTCTAGTCCAACTTTGGATTTTATATTGGGCTCACATCATGTTAATTAGTGAAAAATTATTTGTCATATTTTCTTTAATGCTAGTTTTTGGACATGGACAAAAAGTAGATTTATCTAAACACAAGGATTTAATTCTGAAATCACACAATGGATACAGAGGAATACAAAGGTCGGCCAATATGAAGAAAATCGTGAGTTCTAACATTTTTTTTAAATATAACTTTTATACTAACTATGCAAAAATACCAACGCACATTCCATGACGTAATTATGCAACGGAACAGATGGCAGAATATTGATTGATTGATTGGTGTTTAACGTCCAGCGAGCAATTTCAGAATATTGAAGACACATACTTGAAATAATTGTGATCATATCTACGTTGTACGCTACATTTTGTGTGTGAAGTATATTAATACTTACATCGTCCTGTCTTGCACCCTTGCACCACACACTCTCATGACAGACCCATTGGTTCATGAATCGTTCAAAATATTAATTAATACACAGAAATTTAATAGGAAATCAATCTATTTAATTTTCCAAATGGCGGAATGTGACGGTCGCGGTACTTCGCGCGATGTCGCATAATACGTCGAATCGATATACAAAAAGTCTGTTAAGGTTTTTTTTGTGGTATTTTCATAAAAAAGTGCAAGATATGCAAATAGCTATTTTCATGAACTGTGAGTTTGAACAATTTCATATGTTATTGGGGTGAGTAAAATTAAGTTTGTGACAATCCTCACGTTATGGTAAAGAATAGAACAAGACTTAAGTAGATGTGTACTCTAAGAAAGGACTATAGGAGTATATACTTTGTAAACTTTATTTGTGAGCTATGCTAAGCGAACGTCCTCTAAGAAAGGACTCTGATACCAAATAACCGATGGTTGGTGCACTTTAAATTTTGGTAATGATTATAAAACTTGAGAAATGTTATGTCTTAGCATTTTAGATCTACAAGGATCATGATATTAGAATTATAGAAGTGTACATGGATTTAAATTAAATGTCGAAAAGAAATATTTTCATGATTTCATTAATGCGATACGTTAAAGACTACGGTAATACAACTGTACCACGTGACATAGTTTTTTCCTTCGTTTTTATTGTTTCTAACACATCTTTGGTATCTTCAAACTTTTCTTCTCTCCTTTATACCCAGTCGTTAGACCCTACAGATAATATTAGTTCTATTTAAATGCTCTCTATACATGTTATAAAACGACTCGGTATATTTAAGTTTCGTCCATTGATTTGTTAGTTAATACGATCAACCTAATGCCAGGACTGACACACGTTGTATTACGTATGTAACACAGAAATAAACTGGCTTTTTGGTATATTTCAGTTGTTCAATGCGTCCAATATGAGGGATGATACTACATGTATTTGATCATAAAAACGTAAAGAGCATGTTAAAACGGAAAAATACACGGAAAATGTAATAAAAAAACGACATGATCATGTGTAAATATTAAGACGTAATACAGTCATTGTTTTAGAACAAGTTACACACAGATATGATTGATGTTTATGACAATGATTATGACCTGTATCTCTGAATACTTTCTGGCAAGAAAACATATAAATGGCTGACGTAAAGAATGTTGTTTTTCTTCGTATTTTATGCAAAAATCTGTTCTCCATTAGAAAAACAAGTAATTTTTACAAGAATACAATATTTAAAAACAAAAAAACTACTTGAAATCATCACCACTATAAATGTATAGGTGGCGTATCAATAAGTATAACATACCGAAATCTTATTTGTTTAATATGTGGAACACTCAGATATATGTTTACTGTTATGATTGCATCCACTGCCCATATAGAGGGGTATATAGAAACCTTTGTGGTATACGTCTACACTACCTATACTCTGTGTTTTATGTAGAGCGACAGACACTTGTCGAACACGAACTGTGCTGTAAGAAATTCAACCAAAATGTTCAATGTTTGGGTTTTTTTGTGTGGAAACTTAACTTTTTTGCATAGATGATATTGCAGTATAAACACAATATATAAACATTGTCAGGGAATAAAAAAAAATGTATTTGTACCAGTCAAAACAGGTACGAAAAGCTCTACAGAGACTCACTATTTTTCCAGCTTCTACAGGTCATACTTGAGAATATTTTTCTATTAGTATCAACATCAGTCGTTTGGGTTGTCACCTTACTCAACTATTCTGCTAAACGATCCTATCTAATAACTCAGCATCGATTACTATCGTTGAATATAGTTTTGAAATTTTACATAATATAAAACGGCTTTAAAATGCTTCTTTTTTCTTTTCTAATTTAGTCATAATCATGATCTGTAATTCTTTCGTCGTTTTATGTCATCGAATTTTGGAACTATTTGTAGGGCAAGCATGTAGAACGCGTGCATTCTAATGCACACATGCATACTATTTTTAGATTATTACTGACATTTTTCACAGTGATAACGTGGAAAATATTGTTTATGATGTGAAACTGATGTTACTAATGTGTATTTATTTCGTAACGATATAACGTCAGTCAACGATTTAGCAGATAACTGTATTGTATACATGATTGCATTAGAATAGAGATAATCCTATTGTATTTGAAAATTTCGTGGGAGTGTAACACGATTTAAAATATGAATACAAATGGTGAAGAAAATAACAAAGGTTATCGTCGGGAAACTAAAGTGTCGGGTAGTTTATTCTGCTTGGTCATCAGATCAGTCCTTTCTCTCCAGTTACTTTAAAATTAACGGGTTATGGTTAGGGCTATGGTGTTTAACACCACTTTCAACAATATTTCAGTTATATCGTGGTGTTGTTTAAAATTACTAATTGCCTATATTTTACCTATGTAATAAAAGTAAACTATAAAAAAAAAAGAACTACTCAAGTTTTTTTATTGAAACATTTGAGAAAAAAGTGAAAGATAATGGTCGATATTATTTGGGTCATTATCAAAATACACGCACTTTTCTGTTATTACGCAATTAAAAGACAAATATCAATCAAACTGATTGGAGAAAACATGTTTTGCAGCTTTCTATAGTTTTACCATCTAAATCCAGATTGGTCCAATTGCGAATGTATACTTGCTACACGAAGACCTGTTTTTTTCCTTGGTGTTACGTGTTATTTTTTCTAGAATTACTTACTTCTGGTCAATTGTACTATTCAGATGTAATGATTTTATTCGATCTTTATATTATTTTTGAACTATTCCTAAAACTCTAATAGCACAACATTATTTTTGCTTGATATATATTGAAATTTAGAAAGAAAATTAGCATAAACCTGCTGTTATAGAATGTCATGTCTGTAGTGTTACCTTTCCTATTAAGGCTGCAGTGTTACCTTTCCTATTAAGGCTGGGTAAGAGTTATATGTCTTGTCATATTTGAAGCAAAAATAGTTTCTCCCTTTGCTAATTTCCTGTTTCATGACATGTGCAGACGACAAAAACAAGTGATCCATAAACTAATATACAGCCGAAAAAGTACGTGCGATTGGTATAGTATATAAATGTTATGTCTGTGGTGTACTTCTTTTTGCTAGAATTGAACAAAATATAAAAATATACAATACATTACATTTGGTATTCTTCAAAGGACATACATATAAAATATAGTCAGGGAGAAATTATTTTCCTTTTATCCTGAAAATACTTACCTGTATGTCTGTGGTGTTACTGTCAATGGTGTTACCATAAAGATTGTGTAACACCACAGACATTTAGCATTAACATTGTGAATAAACATATTTTTCCATAAACAGTAATATTCAGAACAAAATATTGCTCTTTAACCTATGCAGAGAAATTGCTCAAACATAGTCATTTACTTATAAGATATAGTTTAACAAGCTGATGGGAGTATACTGTTTAGACCTGGTAACACCAGGGACATATCTTAATAACACCATGGACATATCCTCATAACACCATAGGCAAAACTGATATTGTTCATGCATTAAACCAATATGTTGAAAAACTGAATATTGTACTGAAAACATTTAAGAAAACAAAAAATATAGGTTGATAGTTGGGTTTTTTTCTTGAATTAAATGTTTACATTTAAGAAGATGTCCCTGGTGTTAGTTTTGTTATCTGTGGTGTTGCCTCTTTTTCAGTGGTGTTACATCATGTAAATTGCTTCATAAAAAGGATAAATGACATAATTGAAGTAAATTATATTATAGTTGAATAAAGTTGACTTTGATAACTATGTATAAGTCATCTTTTCTTTATATAAAGTGAAACAAAATACAATTATGAAAACTTGTTTCTTTCATAATGCAGCTTAAATGGGACTCCACAACTACATATCCAAATATTGTGAAAAAACTAGTGCTCCAAAGAAAATATCCTAATTTATACATAATTTCCCTGTATATTATGTATGTAACCACTTTTTACATGAAAATTATTTTTCATTTTCTTAAAAAGAATAATTTTATGTTGGTAACACCACGGACTGAAAGATATGAGGGGGTGCTACACATCTAGAAATATCTTTTTCATGGTGGTTTTCCCGACTGCATATTACGTTAATATGTCATTGTAATGTAGGAAAAACTAATAGGCTAAAGCAAAATGGGAACGAAAATATTTGATGTCACCAAAATATGAACAGGAAAAAGTGCGTGTATTTTGATAATGACTCATTTATCACATTCAAGTTTAAAAGTTGTATAAGGAAAGTATCTTGCTAGACAGTACCTCAGTACTTTGATTATATTTGCCGATAAATGTACGAATATTGTCTAAGTAGTTATGTAGTAAAATGACAAATAAGGGGCACGTCGGCACTTGAATGTATATGCAATAAATATATGTCCTGGCATGTTTATATCAACAGTCAAATATGTAGACTGTGATCATCTATCTAAACACTAATTACACTATAAAGGAGAGAAATGTGTCACCCATTATTTAATTTTCTATTTGTGAAACAGTGATTTCCATATATAGTCAGAGAAGGTTTTTGTCGATCGTGTCCGATCGGAAGAACAAACAGAGCAAATAAATGTATATGAAGGATTGCACTTGGATGGTACAAAACAGAAAGGTAAATTTATATAATGCCCCAAAAAATTCTCAGACAAATAATTTTTTTTAGTTTATGATGATTTTATTTGTTAAATTAACAAAAGGGATAGGACACAAGTTTTACCAACTTATGAAGTCTTCTCCCATATCATTTATATACCTGGTGACAGGTTTAGACATACAGGTTGTACACGGCAACATCAATATCTAGTAAATAGAAGATATAGGTCAAATATGTTCAGCTGTCAAATATTTGTTGTTCTTAAATTGTCTCATTCTGCATATTTTGACAAACAACGATACTGCTGTAACAGAATAACAACAGAAACTAATATGACATGTTTATGTCTTTTTTCTTGTTGTACTTCTGTCTAATCACTACAATTTAAATCTTTATTGCAAAATTTTCGCATGCTCATTGTCATTGTGTAAAACTGAATTTGGGCGAAGATTTCATAAGGGTAGCTTATGCCTGATCCCATTTTTTAATATTAAACAAATAAAACATGTTTAAGCTAAAATCAAACAACGATGAAGACAAATGAAACGTCGTCGTAAGTTGTCAATAGCTCAACAGTAAACACTGAGTCTCTGGTTTACTCGCAGTAAACACTGTCGGATTCTCTGGTTTACTCACAGTAAACACGGTCGGAGTTTCTGGTTTACTGACAGTAAACACCGTCGGAGTCTCTGGTTTACTTTACTCGCAGTAATTGTATCAAAATTGTCATTTTGTAGTACTCTTTTGACTTTAGTATACATCCTAGATCTACTTAAATGGAATTAGATCTCTTTTTGTGCGCGAAAACAGTGATTTATACTTCCTTCAACTAAGGGACCGACCATTTAACTTGAAAGGGGGAGGGAGGGAGGGGGGGGGGGGGGATATCGTTCTTTGTTTCGTTCAGAATTTTTTTTTCGGACAACACAAGAGTTAGAATATTTATTTTTTTTGTCGCGCAAAGCACGACCTTTTTTTCCAGAATGTAACATTTGGTTATTTGGTTATATGACAAAAACTCTGAATCATATTTTTTTTTTTTCCTCCACCAAAATCAGAATATTTTTTTCAACGACATTGGGAATCAGAATATTTTTTTTAGAAAAAAACCATAACCCCCCCCCCCCTTCAAGTTAAATGGTCGTTCCCTAACATGAACATACTACATTTGCATATTAAATTCACAATAAATGTGGTTTAAACTTTAACCCACAATTGCCATTTCTCGACTATATGCTTTGCTATGACAATGTGTATGTACAACAATACTGTTGAATATCTCGCAAATCTCGAGAAGATGTAGTGTTATAAAGCTCGTAACAATTAATACAGTAGGTAAGAGCAAATGTGGTCATGAGAAAAGTAATTCATGTGAACATCGTTACCTTTTTCAATGGGTAAGATATATAGAATCTAACACCGGCAAAAGTGCAAGACAGGGAAATCTTACCCGAGGGTGTCGCAGATTTCCCTGTCTTTTACTTTTTGCCGGTGTTTGATTTTATTTCTCACCTTTATCAGCTGTTTTAGGGACCGACCATTTAACTTGAAGGGGGGGGGAGGGGCTATGGTTTTTTGTTTCGTTCAGAATTTTTTTTTCGGACAACACGAGAGTTAGAATATTAATTTTTTTTGTCGCGCAATAGGTTATATGTCAAAAACTCTGAATCAGATTATTTTTTTTTCCTCCACCAAGAATATTTTTTTCAGCATCACTGGGAATCAGAATTGATTTTTAGAAAAAAACCATAACCTCCCCCCACCCTTTTTCAAGTTAAATGGTCGTTCCCTTAGTTTCGTGTTTGTTTGACAGCTATGTACTTTTAACAGACGATCATGTAAACAATGGGAGTTATTTCCCATTTATGTCAATCAAAAATGTTTTTTGTGTATTGCGTGAAGGTTATTATGTAATAATATGGCTGATTGCTAGGATTTGCGTGTTTATAAAAGATTGAAAACTTATATACAGTGAATTGTTTATTTTAAAAAGGAAAAGCATGGAGAATAGGGGGGAGGGGGTGGGCAGTTGACATAAACTGTACAGCATGCATTTGCCGGTAAAACGCACGTGATTTTTTTGTCTTGCACTAGTGCAAGATAAGAAAATCTCACATCGCTAAAAATAGGAACTGGTCTGTCTCAAAAGTGAGAAAATCATTTCTATGTAGTGCTTCCACTTGTAAATCTGTTGGTAAATCTGTAGTATCCAGTTTTAAGTCCCGACTCGATGGCATTCTTGATAACGCATCTGCTGCACGGTTCAACTTCCCGGAACGATATGTAATTGTAAAATTGAATTGTGCAAGTTGAGCTTGCCATCTCTGCTCTACAGCTCCAAGGCACTAGTTTGCAAATATGACAATGGATTATTGTCTGTTATAATTTCAAACTTTGAACCAAGCAGATAGTCTTTAAACTTTTCTGTAACTGCCCACTTAACTGCTAACAATTCTAATTTTGCAGAACTATAGTTGGCATCATTCCTCTCTGACGGTCGTAATGTTCGGCTTGCATATGCAATTACACGTAATTTGTCATCCTGTTTCTGCATCAAAACAGCTCCAATTCCTTTAAAACTATAATCGGTTTCTAGGATGAAATCAGCAGTATAATCAGCATAACCCAATACTGGAGAAGAAGTCAAATTTTCCTTCATGACTTCAAATGCATTGGTACACTCCTCATTCCATGATGTTTGCAGTTGTTTATTCGATTTCTGAGTATTCTTTTATTTGTTACAAATACTTATCAGTTGATAAAGCGGTCTGTCAATGTTTGCAAATTGCGGTACGAATCTCCTGTAATAACTAGCAAATCCCAAAAAGGAACGCAAATCTTTCAGTGTTTCAGGTCTTGGCCATCCTTTCACAACATCGATTTTTTCCGGATCTGTTGCAATACCTTCTGGAGAAATGATGTGCCCGAGGTATTTAACTTGTGGTTTAAAGAAGTGACATTTCTTTCCCTTGAGCTTAAGTCCATGTTCCTTTAAACGGGTAAATACTTTATCCAGACGTTCAATGTGTTCTTCAATTGTGGTTGAGTAAATGATTAGGTCATCCAAGTATATCAACAGAATTTGGAATACAGTGTCATTAAAAATGTGCTGCATTAGTCTTTGAAACGTGGCAGGACTATTACATAGTGACTTCACAATTGAAAGGTGGTAGGAGTTCATAGCGACAATCATGGCTGATGTTGAAAGCATACAGAAAGAACTTGAGGAAGTAAAGAAAAGACTTGCCACCGTTATCGCTAAAGATAGGGCACCAGTAGAGCCAAAAGTCATTTTTGCCTCAAGGGAGAGAAAGTTACAAAAATTTTCAGGATAGAAAGATGACCGTTCGGTAGAAGAATTTATAGAGGAGACAGAACTTCTGTTAAAATCAAGACCGACACAAGATGAGGAGAAGGTGGACTTCATCATTAGCCATTTAGAAGGGCCGGCCAAAGAAGAGCTCCGATATCGCACAGCATCGGATAAGAAGACACCGGGCGCAGTTTTGAAGATTTTGAAAGATGTATTTGGTGAGAGGTCGACTCGGTCCGAGTTGCTGTCTGATTTCTATCAGTGCAGGCAGAAGGAAAAACAATCTTTACAGGACTATTCGCACGACTTGATGAATAAATTAGACAAGATACACAACATGTGAAGCCGGCGAAATTGTAAACGAGAAGAGAATATTGTACCTAGGCCCTAAATTCCTATTTATAGATGTAACACCTACCACCTTTTGTTTAATATTAAAGTACGGAAACCACCTATTGTCTTATTTACCCCAAACTTGGCTACATCTATCATCTTTGTTCGTTGTCACATGTTTCTACATTTACAGGAATTTCAAATATTTGACACGATAATAATTTTTTATACTAAAGAAATTATGTTTCAAGAGATACATTTTTTCTTTATGCCTTTTTTATGTAATGTTGATAATAAGAAAAGACAATAATACCTGTGTATACAGGTAAATCTTAAACAGATATCATATTTATAGAAGAAGCATGTTTTATAGAGGGGAGCTGTCGTTATGACATGGAGCCTCCAGGTCAAACAATTAAATGTAAAATCTTGAATGGCCACATGCTTTCACTGAGGGGGGATTTAAGCCAATAAAGATAGTTTAACCATGCCAATTTTATTGAAGTATCTGTACAAAACCAGGAAAGTGAGCGGTCATGTACATATATATACGTGTTAGGTGTATCGATTTGGCCCTGTTTATACGATTTTTCTGTTGGAGTTGTAGAACTGTTTCTCCACTGTGGTACTTTTTGCTTTACATTTTATTACTTTACGATTAGCATTTCGACTGATATTGAAACAGAATAATGATCCAGAAAAAAGAATGGGTCTTGATAAGATTATAATTTTGTTGATACAACGTTTATGAAGATAGACACGGCATGATTTACGTGATATACTTAAACTAAACTATCTTTCTATAACTGGCACACAACATATGAATGTAGGTCACATATGCTTTACCATTAGATGCTCTATCAATCGATCACTCCGGGTTTAATAGGGATACTTCGTGACCATGATAGTATGGTAGTTGGAATGTAATAAGTGTATATGGCCATTAAATGTTCGATACTCGCCCATGATAATGAGTACTCGATAGATGTTGCTTTATTTGTCAGTGACTTGTGGAAAGTCGATAGTTTTCTTCTGGTATGAAGTATATCACGCTAATACCGTGAGTCAAACCTAATAGAAACTTAATCGAGCACAGCTAAGGAGACTCTTAGTCCGCGTGTTTTTTCCCATCTTCTATTAATACGGCTCCAACTATTTTAGATGGTGATGGTTTAGGGTTTATGGTGGTTAACGCCATGTTCAACAACATTCAAGTGATATCGTAGTGGTCAGTTTTAATGGTGGAGGAAACCGGAGTACCCGGAGAAAACAACCGACCTGTCGCAAGTTACTGACAAACTTTATCACATAATATTGTATCGAGTGCACCTCGCCATGAACGGGGTTCGAACTCACAACTTTGGAGGTGATAGACACTGATTGCACAGGTAGCTGTAAATCCAACTACCATACGATCACGACCACGACGGCCCCTTGGCGATGGTGACCTTAATAAATAAACCATGTAATATCAACAATTAGTTTACACATTAATTGTCATTTATTAAGAAAAAAAATGGTGTGAGCACTTTGCAATCAGAGTATAATATGACACTTATAGGACAAAAGTTGCAGAAAGTGTATACAATCTAATTAGTGTAAAATAGACAATATATACATGTACAAATATACGTACATTTTCGGGAAATTTTAGAAAACGCGAGCATCTGATGATGTACTGTTTCAAAACGAAAACAAATAAATTGTATATTTCCCGGCAATGTAGGTATAATAGTTTAAACAATATTTATTTATTTCATGAAATTCAGCTTACAATTATTCAATTATGTATATACTTACAATGTTCAATGTAGGTATAAAAGGTTAACTTTATGCACAAACAGGGAAAAGGCGAAATCAGTGGACATTTTGATTGAATTTCCAATCGAGCCTCTAGCGCTTCGCTCTAATTAATAAGCGGGGTAACTTTTTCTTTATTTCTCAATACACCATTGCAATACATAGGTATAGAGAATTACAAAACTATTTACAAATATATACATGTACAATTACAGATACAGAGATGGACACAGGGATTAGCCCGGAGCACACACACCTTCATTTATGACTTTTATCATTTTACATAGCTTCAAAAGATCTGATTTTTTCGCTACGGTCATAATATTTTTCGACGAAGTTGTATACGATTGCTTTTGACCTACTTTTGTTATGGATGCTGTTGCCTGTCAATTTTAAAGATGAAAATATTTTCTAACTTTTTGATTGGAGAATAATACAAATTTGGTAAGAGTTCGGAGAACGGAGTTAAAATACTTGCAGTGATTTTCCAACTGTGTTTTTTTGGGCCGAATATCGGCCCCAATGTGAAAAAGTTTTTTCCCCAATTTAATGGGTGAAAATTCCCAATAGCGTGGTGATAAAATTATTCGTAAAAACTGGTTAATAAAAGCTTTTACAAATGAAATTAAAAGTTGAACATGTTCACGCTTATGACCTGGTTTCTATTTGTTTTGATTAACCAAGCGAAATACTACGCACAAGATACCGAGAACCAGTACAGTATATTGGGTAGCTTTGATTTGTTTACCGGACTGCGATAAAACTTCAGAAAAACGAAAGCGGAAATCTGTAGTATTTGGAATAAGTGTTTATTTAAATAGATTTAATATAAAATTTTAATAATAAATAATAAATATGTCATGTGATTTACTTTGCTTAATGTTTTGTCAATTCATTGGAAATTAAAAACGGAAAACAGTTGATGAAGCGGAATATGCGAATTATTGTTTTAAAGTTAAAAATAAAAATGTCACGATGTTGCATAATTCTAAATAATTTGCTAAGAAATTGACCAGTAATGATGGAAGCAAGTACAAGTAACTCGAATCCTTTGGATTAAAAAAAGTTTTTACTTCCCCCAGGAGAAAAATGAGGTTGATGACGTTAATAAAGCTAGTGAAACTGTTTGTGCTTTGAAGTGAGTCCGACCCACTACTGTACCGGTGATGTCGTCTATCTAATCCCATTAAAGAAAAACTATTCCAGGTATTCCAATAGATGTTGTCGCAGTTAATTATGCTGTTTCTGCAATTAGTATCTTTATTAATTATTACCTGTGATGTACCTGTATTATATGTCAAATATTGCAGGAAAAGGGAAAATATTTGAGTGAAATAAGTGTTATTAATAAAAAATAGAAATTGGAATGAACATTTTTTTCATATGGAGTGAAATCAAGTATGACATAAATAGCAAAATATCTTTTAAACAATATTTGTACCTTTGAAAAAAAAACATGAATCATAAGAATTTCATTACAAAATGAATAGTAACAAACATGTATAGCTAAGACATGCTTGTTTATTATTTCATGTAGTAAAAAAATTAATAATAAGTTCTATGGATGTTGAAATATAAATGTATTGATAGAGATATCACTTATTCATGTATGTATCTGTATGTTTTTTTTTTTATTAGAATAAAAATGATAAATTAATATATATTAGTTCTTCATTCTCTAATCAAGGTTTACCTGAAGTTAATGAGTTTTTGTTTATCATATGCACCCTAAGCCCCAATGCTTGCACATTGTTTATACAATAATTACAGTTATTCCCACTTGAAATTTTAGATTTCTTTAATGAATTTAAAAAAAAAGTGGGATTAGGTGGAGTCAACCCTACCTGTCACCGACACTAAGTACTGATACACCATGCCCAGAAGCTGAACGCCTTGTTACCACTGCGAATGTCACTCCAAAAACAACCAATTCAAATTCTTTATTACCTAACACAGCTTCAAATGACATTCAACAACATGTAAATAGTGCAAATAGTGGTGATGTTGATATTCGCAATCTGACTGTCACTCTGATTCGGACAGTTGTGCTCCAGAGGTCATGTTACTAGATGCCAGGGTGTTCAGTTCAATGTAAAATGAACAAAAATACCCATGGCTATATGACAGTGTGGTACACCAAGGGTATTTATGTAAGTTTTGTGAATTGTTTTGTCATTCTTCCTCATCACAAGAATTTGTTACTGTTGGCATTAACCTTGGTACAGTATGATTGCTATTCTATTACTGGACCTCCAAACTAATAAATGTATTGCTCTTCCCATCTTTTCCCAATTCACATCATTTACGCGCTAATTTTTCCCAAATATAAGGGACCCGGACTAAAGTAACTTGGGATGAGGTTCTTACGGTTGTGCTCAAAGTATCGACATTGTAAAAATAAAATATAATGAAATTCATCTCCAATGGTATTTGTGTCACAGAGGAGACATATCCTATTGTTTCTTTCAATATTTTACCATCCTCCTATTTCAATCGGTAATCTATGATTAGTGGTTCTAAACTTGCACAATATAATGTCATAAAAAAAAATTCAGTTTGTGAGTGCCATAGTTGATTATACTGGTCTTTAAGCGTTTGTTTTACTAATGAAATAAACCAGTCACTATTAATAAAAGTATGTGTGTTCCAAATATAGGCCATTCCACATTCATTTATAATATTATGAACATTTTTTAACCATGGAAAATTAGCATCATTCACTGTATACATTTCAAAACATAATCTATATATTATTAATGACAATTTAGATTATTTGCCAAAAAACAATTTTGACCAAAACGACAGAATTTTTATTTTTACATCTAGCACAATGGGATATCTTCCTAACTCTCCGTAAATCATATATATAGGCGTCGAATTTTTTATCTGTAGAAGTAGTTTACACAATTTTATATGAACCCTTTCAATTATTTCTATGTTCCCAAGTCCCCATATTTCACAACCATATAATAATGTGGGTTTTACCATTTTTTCAAATAGGTCAAGTTGACAATTCATCGAAAGACTATGTATTCTACCAAGTCTCAAAACCTCATACATTGCTTTTGTACCTTTATTAACAGCAACAATCTTTGATTTATTAAAACTACCATTTTTTGTTAATAACACACCCAAATAATTAAATTCATCAACAAATTCTAGTTGTTTTCCGTTAAAGTTAAATTTAAGATTATTAGGAGTTCTTCCTTGCGAAAAAAACACAATTTACTTTTTTCTACATTAACTTTTAGTCTCCAGATATCACAGCAATCACTAAAGGAATCCAACTGTTTTTGAAGGTCAGCAGCTGACTCTGCCATTATAACAGTATCATCTGCATATAATATAAGATTATAAAGAATTTCAAATACAAATTTAATTTATCTTTTCGTTCAGAAGAGACGGTCTTCAATCCTTCCACATCACATGTTTCCAAAAAGTCGTTTAAAAATAAAGCAAAGAGGAACAGGAATAAGTTTTCTCCCTGTCTTACCCCATTACTACATGGGAAAATTTCTGACATAGAGTTTATATATACAATTCGTGATTTCATATCTTTATACATATTTACAATTACATTAAGCACATTTCCATTCATATTATTAAGTAGTAATTTGTGCCAGAGCTCATCTCGCCAAACAGTGTCAAATGTCTTTGTAAAACCTACAAACGCACAATATAACTTTTTTTCTTATTTTTTAGAATATTGAAAAGAGAGTGAAGAATAAATAAATTGTCCAAGATCGAATATCCCTTCCGAAACCCACTTTGGTTTTCACATAATACAAGAAATTCGTCAGAGTATTGTGTTAGTCTTTCACTTAAGATTGAAGTGAGCAATTTACTTGAACAACTTTAAACAGTAATCGGTCTAAAATTTTGAGGATCAGTTTTGCATCCCTATTTTTGTATATGGGTTTCATATTTCCATTTAGCCAGCTATCTGAGATAACGCCGGATTGAAATGTAAGGTTAAATATAAAGTTCTATAAATTTTTCTGAAGTTGATTTAATGTATTCATTGATTACTTAAATTATCACCACAGGCCTTATTATTTTTAATTTTTTCACACATTTCAGTATTTCTTCTTGGGTTATTCTTTTGTTAATTTGTTCATTAAGACAATTAGCATCATTGGGATTTATATGCGGAAAGTTATCATTCTCATTAGCCACAGGCGCCGCGTTTAGATTTTTAAAAAAGTCATAAAAACTTGTGATTGGAATGTCTGGTTCTTCTCTTTTATTTTTACTTTTCAGTAGTTTCCAGTAATCTTTTGAATTATTGGTCCTCATTATTTTAATTTCTTTTTCCATTTTTCTTTTATGAGTATTTAATTTTTTCAGAAATGTTCATATTTTCTCTATTGGTGATTGATTTTTCAATACGATATTTGTGTTTCATCTTTCTATAGTTCTGCCTTTCAACTTTGCATTTGTTATCAAACCATTCTTTCACAGGCTTACCTAATTCCCTTTTAAATTTGATCATTTGTTTTGATTTGACCGTTCCAAAAGTTTGTTTTGCTGAACTTAAGAATATATCACATAACCTATCTACAAATAAATTAACAGTTGGTTTATCGATTGTTGACATGTCACTATTTACAACTTGATCTATATCGGCTTTTAGGTTAATAATTTTAATGGGGTCTATTCTGCTATTAAATTGGTCAGATTTGCTAATGTCCCACATGTTAACCCTTTCTTCTTCAATGTCCAGATTAATGTTGTAATCACAACCGTGTTAACAGTTGATTGACCAGATATTGACACTGTGATTGGCGAGTGGACGTCTGAGTACAAGCTACAAAAATCAATAACAGTAAAATTAGTACAATATTTAACAATGATGATGTACATATACAATAGTCAACAGTACTGACACCTTTACAAGTAACTCTACCTTCTTCTTTGTCATCACCATGCCGACCATTCAAGATAAAAAAAAAAGTTATTTCCCTTACAAAAGTCTAACATTTTTTTCCCGTACCCTTTCTTAACTTTATCCCTATTACTCCATTTACGTGGAATGTTTAACTGGTCAAGGGTGTAGATTTCATTTTCTAATTATTCACCAGTATCATCCCCTTCACTTCTTTCATTTACTAGCATAAAATCATCGTCGTCAGAAGTGCGTCCGTTAAAATCGCCCAACAGGGCCACATACCAGCAAACGTAACACATCTAGTAGACTTAGAAAGCGAAAGTGTATGCCTACATCTTTATGTAGTCAGTAAATGCACTAAATGCAGTATAAAAAGCGGTATATGTGGTCAATTTATGTTCATAAATACACTGTAAAGAATAAATTTATCTGAAAATCCTTAAATTGTCATTAAACAAGAATTCACTTGAAATTTTTATATCACGGAAACGTGGTATTTTTATAAACGAAATGTCAAAGAAATACTTTTACAAAGTATCGGAATACATCGTGATATAACAGACAAGAATTATATATATGTTTTATAACTTGAATTGGTTTTCAGACACAAATTCTGATTAATCATTGCATACATGTCACAAGGGTCATAAAAGTCATCATTTCTTTGTCATCTGACATTCAGACATTTGCATTTTTTTTTTGTGCTATTTTTACATATATTTTTTTAATTTGATATTATTACCGGTAATTGTTATTATTTTCAATAGTCAGTTTCAATTGTACGTGGGCATATATATACAGATTATTTTGAATATTAGTCGTAAAACTGGAGCAAACACAAAATTGATATAGATTTTGTTCTACCCTAATTACCTGAAGATCCTATTTATTACAAGATCAAACTATACATTTGATTACTATAATATCAAGTAATAGCACATTAAATAAGCTATACACAAATGTTTTTTTCTATAGAAATAATACACGATGTATCGAAGTATTTCTATCAACTTTTCATAATTCTAAATTTTCGACAATACTTTGGATTTGGTACCAGATTTTGTGGATTGACGAAAAACGAACAGCAAGGAAAGTGGTATCCATCATATTAAAATCAGTGGCGTGGCAAAGTTAAAATGAAGTGTACACACAGAGTAAGCGAGTGCCTATCTAATATTACATGGACGTCTACGGCTGCAAGCGGGTCAAGGAATGTTCCTGGTGTTGTCGTGGTCCTGAAGCCAACACTTTGAAGTGATTTGAGATCATTTGTACATGAACTTTGTAATAAAAACAGACACAAAACCACACCACCATTCTCGGGAACTCAAATAGTCCTGTCCTTCCGTCGGTAGCGAAATTATGCAACTTCTTCTACAAGTTTAAACAGGGAATTCCTTAACAATTTGCACGCTTGATTTTTACAATGACATATCTGAAATAATAGAAAGTTTAAGATCGTGAACTTGTACGTGTACATGTACGTGTAATTTGTATTACTGCGTGTTATTGTCATCAAAAATACGTGTCACGTGATTGACATTCCAGTCACACATTCCGAAAAACTTGTAAAAGGGCTGCTACAAGAACAGGAGGTGAATGTACGTCATAATGGAAGCCATGCTGTGCCGCTTAAAGGTAAGTTTTTACTTATAGCATTAGTTATTGTAAGGATAACATTAAATGTGATAGTGCGTCAATGCCCCTAGATGTCCGCTAAACAACGGTGTATCCATCGTTCAAAAAATTGTTGTCAAACTCTTATGTTATTTCCACCGGTTGCGAAAACATTGTCGAAGTATTTAAGAGTTTGACAACAAGTTTTTGAACGATGGACACACCGTTGCTTAGCCGACATTTAGGGGCATTTGACGCACTATCACATTTTATGTTATCCTTACAATAACTAATGCTATAAGTAAACACTTACCTTCAAGCGACACAAAATTGCTTCCAATTATGACGTACATTCACTCCCCTGAAGTAAATATTATACTGTGGGGTATACGCAAATGAAAATGTTGTTTAAATAACAAAGTGTGGGTATTTGTAAAATTCATAAATAGATTCATCACAATATTCAAGTTTTTATTTTTTAACCGAACCACTTATTCTGCCCAACTTCCAAATTACAAATGAGCGAATTCCAGTGCACCTTCCACCATTTTAGGAGATAAACTGACCAAAATATAACACCTAAAACTAAAATATATTGAAGGCTACATTTAAAAAAAACCCAGCAAACCTTGCAGAACCATGTTGAAGTAATGACTTCTTTAAAAGGAGGTAACTTGAATCGTGTAAAAATAAAACTTACATACCGGGGTATTGCCTGGTCATCACAAGAGCCAGGACCTTGATCCCAAATTTTGTTAACTTGAGCATTCTTTAAACTAAGATTTCACTAAAGTTTTCTGAGTTTGCACAAACAAACTTAATTGCCCCCCTAACTAAGAAAATCTTAAGTATTTAACAATATCGTACGAACGCTTTTGCTTGTACTTTTACCAAATATTCATTCAGATAGTAAACTATTTGTATAAAGGTGCGCTGTCCATACAAATAAGATGAAGAAAAAAACACTTTTAAAGGTAGAGTAAAACAGCAAAGAAAATGGAATGCAAAAAATGTACATGATTTGAATATATAATTTAATTAAAAACATATATTTCGTATGATAATATGCAAATTACTGTTTGTTTCGATTCATTAATTATGTATTTAAACAACATTATTAAGAAAAAACTGCTAGAACGTACTAAAGTGGGTTACGGGTCACTGTAATCGGGCGGCTGTATCGAGAAACAGATACGGTGTTGAACAAACTGTTGATACTTATAAAATATTGATAAATGCAATACAATTTTATGTTTGTCTTCAAGAAATATGATAGACAAAACCATGTGTGAAGTTTTATGACGAAATATCTCCGATTTCTATGTAAATTTACGAGTTGAAGTGGGGAAACACCCACAGGTAATTTTAGCGATGTATTTTTATCTTCGACAAGAATAATGAGCGTCCTGATTGGATGACCGATTTAAAACACACTGACTCCGCATGGTAAAAAGATGTATGTAAACGAAATCTATGTTATATTTATTCATTTGTTTGATTCTGGAATATTGTTCATCATTGATTTAAACATGAAAAAAGGGAAAAAAGAGGGGGGTGAATTTTATTTGTGAATATTACAGTTAAATAAATGATATGTTTCGACAGTTTAAAGAGAAAAATAAAAATTTGTTGCGACTTAAGCTTAAATCAGCGTTAAAAATTGAGCAAATATCAGTGGTTTTGTAAATGAGATTTATTTTAAATAGAAAATCTGAATTTATTATTTATAAATTTATTATTAATGATACAATTCTATATCCCTTGGGAGGGGGAGGGGGGCTATGATGAAAATTTGAAATAAAAACACAGGACAGGACTTTAAGCAAAAATAATAATTCAGGATTAGTTTTTTTATTAAAAAAAGCCAGGACCCCTGTGTCCATGAATTCTTTTTTCTTAAAGTTAATAATATGAAATATTGATATCCACACTTGCCTTTTGGACAGCACATTTCTGTGTCCACACTTGTTTATATATAAAAAGAAAGCAAAAACAAAAACAAAAAAACCCAACCTTTCCGCTTGAAATTTAAAATTGCAATTTCCAATGGGGCGGTGTATTTGTTTCATCTTTATACACTTGGAAAAAACTATCTCTGACACTTTAAATGATTGAATGAACACAACATAGTCAGATGTGAATCATGGTCCTGGCTTAGTCCAAAAATCATCACTATGTCTCTGATATTTCATTTTTATTAAAACACAGAATACTACAATTATTGACAAATTTTGATGTTTCTTATTATTAAAACAAAATTCTATTAACAGGTTCGAAAGCAATAATCAGTACTTGTTTCATGCTAAGGACAATTGTATATGAATCTTAGTATTTACCATATCTAAATCTTAGTATTTACCATATCTAAATCTTAGTATTTACCATATCTAAATCTTAGTATTTACCATATCTAAATCTTAGTATTTACCATATCTAAATCTTAGTATTTACGATATCTAAATCTTAGTATTTACCATATCTAAATCTTAGTATTTACCATATCTAAATCTTAGTATTTACCATATCTAAATCTTAGTATTTACTATATCTAAATCTTAGTATTTACCATATCTAAATCTTAGTATTTACCATATCTAAATCTTAGTATTTACCATATCTAAATCTTAGTATTTACCATATCTAAATCTTAGTATTTACTATATCTAAATCTTAGTATTTACCATATCTAAATCTTAGTATTTACTATATCTAAATCTTAGTATTTACCATATCTAAATCTTAGTATTTACCATATCTAAATCTTAGTATTTACCATATCTAAATCTTAGTATTTACCATATCTAAATCTTAGTATTTACCATATCTAAATCTTAGTATTTACCATATCTAAATCTTAGTATTTACCATATCTAAATCTTAGTATTTACCATATCTAAATCTTAGTATTTACTATATCTAAATCTTAGTATTTACCATATCTAAATCTTAGTATTTACCATATCTAAATCTTAGTATTTACCATATCTAAATCTCCTTACTTTCATGAAGCTGGTTAAAATAAACATGTTCTAATTTTAGCAAGCACATTAAACAAAAACATTTAAACTATTAAATGTATTAATGATATTATTTTCTAGGAATAAAAATAACTGATATTGTCCATCCATTTTAGCATATGATTGTGATACTAATAAAAAAATATAAGAACTTTTCTATTGTGGGGGCCTTCGTGGTCGTATTGTATGGTTGTTGGATTTACAACTACCTGTGCAATCAGTACATATCACCACTGAAGTTGTGAGTTCGAATGCCGCTCATGTCGAGGTGTCCTCTATACAACATTATGCAATAAAATTTGTAAGTAAATTGCGGTTTTCTCCGGGTACTTCGGTTTCCTCCACCCAATAAAACTCTGACAAAATATCGATGAGGGCGTTAAACACCAGGAATGTTCATCCTTATATGTGCTGAAATGAACAATGTGTTATTTTTTTTGTTTCACATTTTCACTTTTGTGAACATAAACATCAAAAGTTATCCATTTGTTTGATATTTTTATAGGAATGGAGCGATACACTGGCCATGGAAGCCGAGAAATGGGTAGCCCGATGTTGGTATCAATTCCTTGCAGGAACTCATGGAGAAAATATGTTTTATTTCGAGTCTGCATTAGCAGATGAAGTTTTAATTGAACGTGCTATAGACACTTGGTATGGTGAGAAATATAACTGGAGACGATCTGGAGATTGTACAGATGCTTGTAGTTATACACAGGTAAGGTAATACCGGTAATAGCTTTATATATACAAAAACATTATGTGACTATAAATTAACAACACATTGAGACACATGATAAATAGCATAAGCTTTTGAGTTGTATGTCTTCCATGTATATTCAACTGGATGTAAGAACGTGACACATTCACAAAAGACAAAAAAAAGTTTGCATAACCTAATTATTTAACTTTCTTATTTTCAGCAATTGTATGACGAATATAATAACTAGTACACTGAACGTGTGTATGTATAAAGTTTATCTAGCTAAACCTAGAGCTGTTTGAAATAGTTCTTCCCATCGAAAAGATTTAGAGTTCAGAGGCAGGTCCAGACTTTTCGAAAAGGAGGGGAGGAGGACTATTCAATGTTTTTGGCTCGAAATAGTTTGCTGTCCAAAAATCTTTTATAAGATGTCCTTTACATGTAGCATGGACTCATCGACATCATTTATTTATATATATTCTGTGAAAAATGGCAAGATATAAAAGTTCAATATATACTTTCTTTTATTTCCAAAATCCGGGTTTTGCGCATTATTAGCACATCAACGCTGTTCGTAGGACTGAACGTATTATTATCATTGAAACATATACATGTACTAGTCAACAAAAGAAACGATACAATGGTTTGATGCTCAATATCTTTTACATAGAGAAAATAAAGTCGACAAAAATCGTATAATTTAGATTCATATGGGCATAACAAATAGGGCAAAATTTCTCAACATCATTATCAGAACAAATCATGGACGGAGAGAAATTGTGATGCAGTATGGAGGTTTGCGGAGTTCAGTAACGTGTGTGACCACCTCTTGCAGCAACGATAGCTTCGCATCTCCGACGCATAGAACCGTTGGATAAAGGCTTGTGGAATGTTGTCCCTCTCGTGCACAAGCGCGTCACGCAGTCCCTGTAGTGTTTTCGGTGGATTTGGACGGTGGTGAACACGTCTACCGAGTTAATCCCATAAATGTTCAGTTGGTGAAAGATCCTGTGATAATGCCGGCCATGAAAGAACACGGATGGGATTCTGGTTCAGAAAACTCTTGACAAAAACGAGCCACGTGACATCTTGCATTGTCATGTTGAAAGACGTGATCAAAGTTTCGCTGTTGCAGAAAAGGCAGAATATCGTCTCTGTATTTTACGACATTCAATGTTCCTTGAACAATTTTGAGCTAAGTGCGACCATCATGATAACTTCCAGCCAGACCATAGCACTTCCGCCTCCAAAACGGTTGGACTCGTACACACAATGGTCCGTATAACGTTCCCCACGCCTGCGGTACACACGATAACGTCCATCGCTAAAACGAAGTGAAAATCGGAATTCATCACTAAAAGGGATGTGTTGCCAGGTGTGAAGCCTCCAACGACGGCGTGCATGAGCCCAGACTAGTCTCGCTGTCCTATGGTGTTGTTTAAGGATTGGTCCTACCACCGACACCTAGCTTGGATTCCAAATTCACGTAGTCTGCTGCGAACAGTCTGACCCGAAATGCGGACGTTTGCTAGTGAATGAGTGAGTGATTGTTGTTTAACACCAATTCAGCAATTTTTCAGCTATATCATGGCGAGAACAAGTTAATTTTCAATGAGATGATGATGAGGTTCGCTTTGTTCTAGACCAACACGCTGAGTTGGATTTTTATAGTGCTAGCTAACTGAAACAATAGTCCTCGGATAGACTTGTCACTCCACTCTGATACATTATTCTGATTCCGAGCCAACCAGTCTTTGCTCTTACCCCTTAATCGCAGCTAAGCGGAGAAAGAACAAATACCAATTTTATAGTCTTTGGTTTGACCCGACCAGGGCTCGAACCCACGATCTACCGCACTCGATGCGAGCACGCTAACCATTATACCACCGATGCGGTTGGTGACGTTTTCTAGACTAGGCGTTCTACGGACAGTGTCCTCAGCCGTTATCATACGGTTCTGGGGGTGAGAATAAGGCGTAAATGCCTGTCTTGGCGTTATGACGTAACACGCGGCCTGACATTACGGGGTCTGTCATTCGTCCTACCTGTTTGTCGAACAGGAATCATTCACATTGAATTGGTTATTCTAAACACTTTAAAGTGGTCTGCAACGCACTGCTCGCTCACGGTCATTTTGACGGAGCCGTGGCATCGACGTTCTTGTGAAAATTAGCATTAAATTTTAAATTTTCCTATATATTTTTTTTAAATATGTCAGGAACAGTGGGGATTTCAAGCTCCTGAACACCCATGCACACATGCCTACATCCTACCCTGTGTTATGGAATATTAGGCTGTCGTTTTGTTTTTAGTTTTCTTTGTACATTTTAAATCCAAATAACAAATAAAAGATTCAAGGCAATGGAACACTGAACACAGCTGCTATATGGGAATATCATATTGATGACGAACTATTTTCTCACAACCAGAATTTCCATTAAAGTTTATCGGAGGGAATATGGGAATATTTCTTTTACTGTCAGCTAATTCAATAACTATCTCCTCTTACCACCAATTTAGATGACGTGTAATTATATTATGCGTCCATACACAGACTAGATATTTGTATTCAGATTTGATACCTGCTTTGTGTAAACTAATGGATTTTGTGTTCTACAGTAGGTAGCATGCGTGTGTATTTATAAAAAATTGTCTGTTGGTTTTTGTACATCTTTGTTTTTGTGCAAAATTAGATGCAATCATGACATGTAATATTCAAATGAAAGCCATTGTATATCCATTTAAATTAAATGACGTTGAAATAAATACAAAGTGTCAATGTATGGCGTTGCAGATGTCGTTATATTCATAGAATGTAATTACATGTTCATAAGAAACAAATAAAAACACAGACACTAGACACTATATCAAGATCAACGAGAAAAAAGTGTGCCATTCAGAGGAAAGAAGAAAGGGCTTCCAAATGCATATAAACAGGCAAAAATGTAAGCAAACTGGTTTATTTTTTCATGAACGTTTTAAAATTAAAATTGGGATATTAATGAATAGATGACTATACCTAGCTGAATTCTCTACACTATGACTTATTGGATATCATACAACGATACATCAACACAATTTATGGTTGTTTTGACAATTCCCCCTCCATTAGTGAAATGGTCCTTATCTTGCTATAAACTGTTGTCTTTATCTATCATATGTGTCTTTCATAGGTTGGTGAGTAGAATAGACCGATTTATCTGTTTCAAGCTGCGATTCCAAGATGGCCATCAAGCACAGGACATTTTAGCTTATGGCCATATAGAAAAACATTTTAAATATGTTCTTCTCTGAAACAATTAAAACCGAAGATGATATAAATGTTCATTGGATTCCCATCAACCAAATTTACGTTTTTATGGAGATCTCAAATGTGAGATGCTCGCCACCGCAGGACCAAAATAGCATAAAAAAGATAAGAGAATACGGCATAATTGACCCTGGGATGGTCCTCCTCTTATAAATATGTGTTTTGATGCCTATCTGAAATCCGAAATTCAGTATGACTGAACCGAATTTGTACATGAATGATGTTTATTCATCGTCGGTAACCCACAGCTGACCAAGCTCTGATTACTGTCCACTAATCACCCGTCGGTCAACTGGCAGAAAAATTATAGTTTCGTTGCAGAAAAAAACAAACAAAAAAACTATTAATAGTTACCAATTAAAAAATCATCGTTTGATATTGTTGATAAATATAATATAAAAAGTTATATGCATATATTAAGATCAAGATTTAAAGAGTATGTTGTTTTTTTAATTTTCAGATGGTCTGGGCTAAAAGTTCAGAGATTGGCTGTGCTGCAAAACGATGTGCATCCCTAAATCTACCTACCCATTATAAGTTAAAGCAATGGCTTATCGTCTGTTTTTATAGTCCAAAGTTTGTATCTAATCTGAAATGTACTGCTTTGAAACTTTAGCTTTCAGGTGCAAATATTTCACATTTCAAGGATCCTTCTGGTATTAATGCTGATAGATAACCAATCAAATCAAGACATTGAATTATAAACACTTTTTTTTTATTAAATTAAAACTTTCCATCGGTTGTTTGAAATGTGAAGTTTTCTAATTTTATTTTTTGCAGATTTATTATATTATGATGTAAGATTCATCCTTAGTATGATTGAGCAGTTTGTTTGTGAAAAAAATATTCCTTTATTATTTATTTTCTTATTAGTTCATTATATTTGGTATCATATTAATATTATATCCTAAGAATATCCGAGGTAAGATACATCGATTGTCAACAACAATATAAAACACAATATATACACATGAAAATGTTCAGGCAAAATGCTCCTGCTCTTTGTATGAATTTAAATGGCGTTATTTGGCTTGCAAATAGAGAAGTTAAGTAATCAAGAAAAGGCTTATGTTGCTACCTATTGTGTAAATAATTTTATTACTCTAAAAGATTATCTGTTAAATATTTAGTCCAATATAGGTCACAACGGACGTCTATGTACTTTCCCAAGTCTTAGTAATAGAAATAAATAAGAAAACAAAAATTGAAAGAGAAGGAATGATACATTTTTGTACATGCATATGTTTTTGGTAATTCTATCTCGTGAATGTGCTTGTCCTATATTTGGCAATACATTCGCGATGGGACGTTTTCATTTTGGTTTTGATCAATAAATATGATGTGAAACAATGAATTTAATAAGAAATACCATAAGGTAGGATAGTGTATATAAGTGCATAATATAAGTAAGGAATATGATGGGGAAAATTTCACAATCTTCTGAAAACTACAAACTAGCACTCAACATTAAAGAATTTGATTCTTCAAACATTAATATACCACATCAGTGATGTAATGATTAACGTGCTCGACTCGAGTGCAGTAGATTGTGGATTCGAACCCCGGTCGAGTCGAACCGAAGACTGTAAGAAAAGTTACCAAAAGGATAATCTGAAGCCATTAATAGAAGGACAGATAATGCAATGGCCAAAAGGAAAACTAAAGACCGAGCAACATGCACCCCACTAAATCCGGAGGTGAACCCATGTTCTCCGGAAGGGTTAGAAAGATTTGGTGACGACCGTAAAGGTTTCGAAATTATGACTTCAATTTAGCCACTAGGAACCCCTGGGTAAGTAGCTTCATTGTTAGCAGCACCTATCTATCAAGGGAATCATGATATAAACCACAAGTTCTAGAATATCGGATTACCTGACAGATATATACTCCATTTGCAGATGCTGCTGGAATGTTGCTACATGTAAATATAAAGTTCACAATGGGAATATTGAAATAGTCTCTTTTGTCATTATGCAGATGCTGCTGGAATGTTACTACACATAAATAGAAAGTTCACAAAAATTGGAATCGTCTCTTTTGTCACAAAGTTCCTTTCTTAACCGGTCCGCACTGTCAATTTCGTGGTGTAGGTCAATGTATGAAACAGACGTAGCTATATCTGTTGTGTCCTTTATTTCAAGCTCAGTGGAATAAATGCGTTCAACAATATCACCAAACTTAGAATTATTTAGTGAAAGGATATCATCTATATAGCGGAACGTGAAATGAAAGGATCGGACTAACTTTTTCTTGTTATACGTTACATTAGAAGCCCCTGTATGCAATTTGTCTCGTACGAATAAAGGAACAAGTCTGCGAGAAGAGGAACATAGTTGGTACATACAGAAATGCCGACTGTCTTTTTTAAAAACACGTTCACCAAGCATAACAAATACGTTGTCAATCAAAAACTCGAGTATTTTGATGATAACAGTTTTAGAGAACTTTTGGAAGAATCTGGGTCTTGTTTTACAAAATGAAATTGACTTTTGCTGCTTCTCCGCTATGTACGCGGTACTAAGTTGAAAGACCAAAGACTGGTTGACTCGGAATCAGAATAATGTGTCCGAGTGGAGCGACATATACAGGTAGAATGATTTTAATTATATAGCTAGAAAGGTGCTCACTTGGCGTTAAACAACACTCACTCACTCTAACCTTAATATCATATTGAAAAGTCCACAGCCTGTCATGTAAAAATTTGTGTATATAAAAATAGTCTTTCTGTAGTTCGGACATTTCCCCAATTGAATGTGTTTGCTATACCGACACATTTAATTAAAATTGTTTTTATATGGTATAATATATCACTTTCTAACTTTTAACAATTCCCAGTCATTTCATAGAAGTAAACAACAGCTCTAGATCTTCTGAAATAATTGCTCGCATCAATTTGTACGGGACTGTCAAGCGTTCTTTTATATAAACCTGGGGGAACACATTGATGATTATTGTTAATGTTCGTCATTTTTGCTATTTGATGTGTGGTACATTGTGTATAACAGGTGATAAATCTTATGTATCATCTATTTTGAAAAAAAACATAGTTTATTGTAAGTACTCTTCCAACCATTTTATTACACCAAGCATGGATAAGCGTGATAAAAAAAAGTCACCAGCTAAAACTTTGTTTTATGATTCCTATTTTGTACTGTAACCACAGGCGCTTGTGTAGAGTCAAACATATGCTCGCTATGTACCTAAAATACCACAAGGCCGAACTCACTCCTACTACCCCTGTCACTTCAACTGCTATTTCCCCTATCAAAATGTCGATAGGACGCAAATTGCTTACTAATTTGCGTAGTGAAATGATTTTTCTTCAAGGAAAACCCGTTTTTTGTATCCCTTCCTACCATCTACACCCTCATACTGACAGATAATCTTCCGATTTTGTTGACAATGGACACCCGCCATGGCCGCAGAAATGAAAATAGGTCACGTGACATCTTCCGCTTTTCGGTCGTTCTTGGTTTTTATCATTGCCTTACGAAACATATGAGAAGTTCATATTTTGGCTCCTTGTAATTTGAATTTGGAATGTTTCTAGTGTTTAGTAATTATATATGATAAAACCCGAGAACGACCGAAAGGCGGAATAATGTCACGTGACCTACCTTCGCTTTTGCAGCCACGGAGTTGTCCATTGTCAACAAAATCGGAAGTTTATCTGTCAGTATGGGGGTGTAGATGGTAGGGAGATATAAAAAACGGGTTTTCCTTGAAGAAAAATCATTTCACTACGCAAATTAGTAAGCGATATGCGTCCTGTCGACATTTTGACAGGGTAAATAGCGGTTGAAGTGACAGGGTTAGTAGGAGTGAGTCCGGCCTTATGGTATTTTAGGTACATATAGCGGGCATATTTTTGACTCTACGCAAGCGCCTATGCTGTAACATGTACTGTATCATTGCTATAGTTAGGATTGATCATCTACGCTAGCCAAGGGTTACAATCTACCTATCCCCCTCCTCAACCTTGGCCGCGTTAGCTGTAATCTTATTATTCCCGTGCAGTGCCATCTGCTAGAAATGTCAGTTTCGTCCCTTACAATGATATAATTTTAAGCCAATCAGCTCAAGGTATTCATTGCACCTCATGTCAAAATATATGCATAATTGACTGAAAACACTAATTGTGTTCCCCAAGATTATTGTGTGCTTTCTTGTAGTCCCTCGTGACAAATTATACACGTGTTCATTTAATGCTTACATTTTCCTACAAAACACATGTTTTTTGTAACCCACATTCTGGTTGGTTGCAACAAGGTTAAAGTTGAGGGAGGTGGATCGTATTCCTTGTGTAGCGGAGATGAGGGTTTACATGCAATTCAACGTTTATTAGATATAGGGTCATATATCTACATTTTCATTGTTACCAATACCTGAAATACATGTATTTATCTCTTAATATAAATCGTAGAACCTGAGTGGCAGAATTGATAAGGTCTTTGATCCCTGACCACAAGCTTTATTACAGAAGTGCGTTCGCGCCCTTATCCCCTCCGCAAGTATTAACTAAACGTTCAAGACACCTAACCAAGGACGTTATAGATGTCTAGATCCCCGGGAGTTATTTCCCCCTGGACGTTATGCAATGTATATGTCTAGGTTTTCCTCCTCTAATAAGTATAGAAGTCACAATATAGTTGGGGAAAAATTTGCGGACGAGAAATACAAATACAGAAATTGTAGTAAACCAACAACACAATGTGTAAATACTAAACTCAGAAAAACCATTCTATTCAATAAAAATGTAGGTGAAGGTCTACAGAGCTATAGCAAATCTGCTTACGTGGGATTAGTGTGGCTCAATCTTTAGTCTTGTATTTCATTGTTTATATTTTTTTCTTTTGACCATATTATAGTGTCTGTCCTTTGATTTACGGCTTCTGATTACCCCTTTACATCTTTAAACATTTTCGTATCAACGATCCCGACCGAACAGATCATTATATTTTCCATTACAAAATAGAATACTTAATAGTTAAATAAATAACAAAGTTTTATTATTAATATATTAATGCTGCCTCTTGTACTATTGAATGAACTTACGTCACAATTATCTTAGTAAAAAGTCTTCAAGATTTATTTGGTTAGTGTGTTATGGTGTTTAGCGCCACTTTCAACAATATAATTAATTATAATATAGTATCAAATATTTCATGTAGATTTCTTTGTAAAACAAAAATGCAATATTTGCCGAAATTTTTACTATTCTTCCTTTATAAATATCCATAAAAAGCATAGTATTTTCGAATGAGTTAAAAATATTGCATCTCGACCGATATTGCATTCCATTCTTCCTCCTGAATGTTTGGTACGCACTAGAGAGGTTCCGAGTAAACCTATATTTGCACGCAAGCAGACGAGAAATAAACAAGAAGGCGGAATTGAATGCATGTTACAAAGAAATATGGTGAAATGTAATTGTCACAGACGGAAATATTTAGTACTATATTATAAAAGGGTTATTGCACTAATATGGAGGTTTATCATCCTTCCCTCCCGCTATATCTACCTGCTGACTCCATATATAAGCAAAACTCGCATCAAAGTTCGCGTGAGCTGAACTGGACTTATCAACAGTGACCAGGCGTTATCACAAATTCTCCCAACATTTAAACGATAATTCCTGTGAAGATGACAAAACATATATCAAATTAGGTACTGTCGTGTCAGCAATATCAACAAACATCGTCCTATAAAAATGTACCTGTCATAATTCTTGATCATCCGGAACTCCTCGCTCCTTTCCCCAAGTGAAAAAACAAGCTCGGATATGAATGTATTGATATGCGCTAAAATGCTGGTTATTCGACCAGGGTTGTGAAGAGGAAGAGAAACTGATAATCCTTTCCCCAAAAAAATAACAAGTATTTAATAAAATAATTTCATATCAAATTTTATCTATAATATTGCCAAGTAAGCATTAAAAATATAAAATCGATAAATAAAACTAATAATTATCTAAAATTTGACATTGACCTTGTCCTCTAATATGTAAACAAACAAGCATGGAGTTTTGGCGTTTGCACACATTAGATCAATTATCATGACTTCAACCCAATCAGTCTTTGATGTTTCTTCTTAATACTCCATGCTTAGACTGTTAGCAGATAAATATCAACATGTAATTACCTAATTTCTCCTATGCGAATTCTTGATGATTGAATCCCACGTTTTTTTGGATGACGGTCCTGGTCATAAAAGAATTCAACATCCAAATGTTAAAAAGGTCTCTAAACCAAGAACGTTACAAGATACTTTTAATGATTTACTTTCTAATATACAGAAACCTCTTGGAATTCATCACATTCGTACAATCTTATTTTCACTACCTGTAAACTACCTCAAAGATCTTAGGGATTTTGGACTTGACAAAGGAGGCGTAGATCCTTTTTCTCCTAAGTACAAATTGTCTAGTATTATATACGACGTGGCGTCCTTTCGTCTTTTCAAACCAGTTCGATCTGAACCTCTTCATGATAACAACAGAAAATTCCTCCATATTCCGTTTGCTAACAAAGGAATCGATGCTATTAACATCAGCAACATTCTTAATGGAAAAGAGGTCGTAAAAGAAATTCCACCATATTTCAAAAATCAATCTGTTCCCATTGTCTCCTATAGCTACACTAACAGCATTGGCCGTAACATTTTCAACTAAAAAGAAGCATTGCAAGATATTAACATAAAAGAGTACCTTAAGAACCCTCTGACTTGTGACTGCTCCCACTTTCCTTTTCAATACAACCCATCTGGACATGTAATCACTGGTGATCTGAATATCATTCAACATGAGAGTCTCCGAAAGGTGATTTCGCATGGTCCTAAATTCAGAGAACCTCAACACATCAATTGGAAACATAATTTCAAGATAATTATGGATGCTGTTGAAGATTATGCCAGAAGGTGGATAAAGAGAGAAGTAGACCAAGATCCTGAGTTAGAGTCCTTGTCAGACTGGGTTAGAACAATTAGGTCTCTAGTACAAGGTCGGATTCACAAACTCAAAAATTGTGTTAATAGTCGACCTAAGTCTGTATTTAAAGACCAAGAAGCTGTTAAGTGTCTTTCCTCTCTTCATGACAAATATGTTATCGTACCTGCGGACAAGGCTTCCAACAATATCGTGTTTGTATGTAAATCATATTACTTCGAATGCCTAATCAAGGAATTAGGCATAAATAACAACACCTCTCGTAATACTACATACAAACCTACTTCGTTCGACAAAGATGAAATCCTAACTAACCACAGATCATTCATGACCTCTTTAAACATTCCCTCTGGTAAAGAGTCTGATGATTTACCCTATTTATATTGGATACATAAACTCCATAAGACACCATACAAAGAAAGGTACATAGCGGGATCATCAACTTGTTCGACGAAAGAATTGTCTATTCACCTGACAAAGATTCTGTCTGCAGTAAAAGAGGGACAACAGAAATATTGTGAAACTGTTTACTCGCGTAGTGGCATAAATCACATGTGGATTTTGAAAAACTCTAAAGATCTTTTGGATAACCTTAAATCAAGATTTTTCTCTCAGGTATCCTCCATCAAAACTTTTGATTTGTCAACTCTATATACCACCCTACCACATGACAAATTAAAAACCCGCTTAAAAGAAACAATTCACAAAGCTTTCAGTCATAGAAACTATGGCTCAAAATTTGTTGTGTTAGGCTACAATTCCACATATTTTTCAAACAAAATTCAAAAAGGTAAAACATGCTACTCCGAGGAACAAGTGATCAGTATGCTGGAGTTCCTCATCGATAACATATTTGTCTCCTTTGGAGGGATACTGTTTCAGCAGGTCGTCAGCATACCAATGGGTACGAATTGTGCCCCTCTTCTAGCCGATTTATTTTTATACTCATATGAGTCGGAGTTTCTTCAAAAGCTTGTAAAAGATAAGAAGATTCATGAGGTTAGAGCCTTTAATTTCACATACAGGTTATTGATGACGTTTTATCTATCAATAATTCTAGATTTGCAGAATTTCTTCCATTGATATATCCTCCAGAGCTGGAAGTTAAAGAGACCACAGATACCGCTTCGTCCGCATCATTTTTGGACTTATACCTCGAATTTGACGACAGTGGTCAAATCAGTACTAAAATTTATGATAAACGTGATGACTTTAATTTTAAAATCATAAATTTTCCAAATATGTGCAGCAATATACCAGTTTCTCCTGCATATGGTGTTTACATCTCGCAATTGATTCGTTATGCAAGGGCCAGTAGCAATTATTATGATTTCCTGAAACGTCATCTTCATCTGAGAAACAGGCTACTGGACCAGGGCTATTAAAAGATTCGCCTTATTCGATCTCTTAAAAAGTTTATATTCCGATACCAAGATCTTGTCGAAATATATTCCGTCTCTGCAGAAAAGATTATAAACGATGGATTTTCATATAGTGAAAATGTATAAAGATAAGGTGTCAATAAAAATGTCAAAAATATTTTTTTATCAATGCGTGACGTAAAAGTATCTTTGACATTTACTTCACTGAGTTTGGGTGCTGATTTGACAACTGTTTTACCTGTTTTGTTCAAGTATTGTTATAAATACTGTTATAGTGACAGCCGGAAACTTTGAGCCGTAATGAAAGGGGGGAGGTTTGGCGCTTTAAAATCTGATTCAACCCACCATTTCTTTAGAAATGCCTGTACCAAGTCAGGGTCATTACAGTTTTCACAGTTTTCCGGTTGTTGACTGATTTTGTCTGTTTATATACTTATGAGTTTTGACTTTCTCTTTGTAAGATTGTTCGGAGTTCGGTAATTTTGTTATTACCCTTATTGTTATATCATGTGATTGCATATGTCACGCGGTACAAAGAATACTATTCATATCCGAGATTGCTTTTTTCACTTGGGGAAAGGCGCGAGGAGTTCCGTTTGAATTCTTGATAACCTCTGCTTAGACGTCATAATGTTTACGTCATAAGCGAGGTCGTGACCTTTGTGTTTTCTAAAACGGAACGGCATTGGTAAACAAAACCGGCGAATCCTATTGCCGACTTTGATGTTTGTAATAAAAAAAACCCAAACAATGAATATCACCATTAAAGGAAAAATTCAACAATCTTAACATTTATATACACCTGAAAAATGAATGGTATATTTGCAAACTACTTATGAACTATGTTTTGGGGAAGGGTATTTTGAATATTTTGATTCATGTGATTTTTCCCGCGAAAATACAAATATAGATGTATTCATGTTTATGTTTGATTTAAGGATGATAAAAACGTCATCTGAATGTGAATATGATTGATACTGAAAAATATCAGCCTGCTCGACAGATTATGAAGCTTGTGACTCGTTCGCTTCGCTCACTCGCCACCAAGCTTCATATTCTGGCTCGGCAGGCTGATAATTTCGGTATCAATCAATTCACTTCCAGATAACATATACATATCGTCCCTCGCAGTATATCATATTGCACTCGCAAGCTCGTGCAATATAATATACTGCTCGGGACAATATTCCTCAATATTGGTGCAATAACCCTATAATATATTTGGATGTTTGATATTAACAAGGAAAAGTTTTCAGTTAGAAAATATTCTAAGCCTATTATGTATACTAATAGAAAACTTAACTCATCAACTTTGTAATCGCTATATATATGTATGTGTATGTAATTTACTATTGTTTGCATAAGGTGTCCTGTCTTTGAGGGAATGGTTCCAAGGACAATATACATGTTTAATATCAGTTTACATTCTTTGATGGTTGTTATAAATTCCAGTTGTTGATTTGTGGACACGAAGGTCAAGTGATTCTTATCATCCTGTGACAAAATAGAAAACATGTTTTCGCAGTTTTTAGACAAATGATTGATTTTGACAGCAAATATTTTTGCATGTTTTAAGACCATTACTTTATTTTGTGTGAAATGTAACCTCATGTCAATCAAGTTCCCTCCAGACTATATATACCGATTACGAAGTATATATACATTATGTTAATCATATTTTTAGAAGAAGGTCGATTGATCAGATGAGGAGGTGGAGGGTGAATATTTATGCATATTAGAATTGTAGATAAAACAGAACCTGATTGGGAGGATTTTACCACTGTTGTTTTACAAGGCTTTGTTTTCTTAACTCCACCCAATACTGTTGTATTAACAAAGCTTTTTTTCTTAACTCCACCCAATCGTGTTGTGTTTTGATGTCAATATATTATGAATAAATTTCAGATGGTTTGGGCCAAAACAGACGAAGTTGGATGTGCTGCTCAACGATGTGCAAAACTGAATTTAGTGGAGGAATTTGTTCCAAATGGCTGGTTTATCACTTGTCTATACAACCCAAAGTTTGTTCAATTCCTTTTACTGTTCCTTCATTAATGTTGAAACATCCAAATCTAATTTGACTAAAACTATATATCTATCGGAATTCAAGGCATATATTAAGATTCCTTTTTCCCCAGTATAGAGTTTGGTGTTTGTTTACTAATTGTTGTGCCTGTGCGTTGCAAAACATAACATTGCTGTAGCCCTCAATGCTTGAGGAGTAAGAATCTTTTTTTTTATCAAAATAAAAGAAAATGTATTGCCAAAGCAAAAATTGTGCTGATAACGTTTATTCCTATCCCCGTGAGAACACTGAAAACATACATCACTTATTAGTCCATTTCTCCTGTTCACTTATCACGTGAACACGTACTTAGCTGAGCACTATAGTTTTCACTTCATATACAAAGCACATTCACTTCTGAAGTATTATTGTACTAATCATAGGGTAGGGAATAACGATACTTATGTGCTGTAAAAAACAAGTAAACAAAAAGTTATTGCTAATGATTTCATCCATAAAAATATAAATGTTTAGGATTCTCCAAATATGTGCAATAGTGATTAATTAAATTGAAGTTTGAATTTCCAATTTTTTAGTGGTATGTTTCAATTTTATGAAATGGAAAATTAGAGAATTATTTTTTAGTCAGTAAAAATTAGTAAAAATATAAGCCGTTTGTTTCTTGTTAATATGCACATATATGTATATATGGTATACAGTTGGGATATAATTGTAATTCCGTTTAGGGCATGCATGTTTCATCTTCATGTTTTTTGTATTTAGTCTGTTGAAAATAATTCTTAAAATGTGGTAATTAAAGATCTAATTTTAATAAGATTGTGAAAATTAGTGTGCAAAAAAAATGTTTTGATTTTTGTCATAATTTGTAATTCGCTATAATTACACAAACAACTATTTCATACCAATCATACGGCTGGAGCACATTATACTACTATAAATATAAAATATAAGTACATGAATATTGACAGAGAAAACAAGTTACAACCAATATTTGAATAATTATACGATTGTGCTTATTAGTGAACATTTTTCACAAATTCGATGGTGTTTTTATTTCAGAGGAAACGTACTTGGTAGTCTTCCATTTGAAACAGGAAATCCCTGTACTCTATGTGATATTGGTGAACGGTGTATTGACAACTTATGTGTCAGTAAGTGTATTGTATATATTGACAACTTATGTGTCAGTAAGTGTATTGTATATATTGACAATGTATGTGTCAGTAAGTGTATTGTATATATTGACAACTTATGTGACAGTAAGTGTATTGTATATATTGACAACTTATGTGTCAGTAAGTGTATTGTATATATTGACAACGTATGTGTCAGTAAGTGTATTGTATATATTGACAACTTATGTGTCAGTAAGTGTATTGTATATATTGACAACTTATGTGTCAGTAAGTGTATTGTATATATTGAAAACCAGTGTCAGTAAGTGTACTAAATCCATATAATATGAGTAAACGGTGTATTGAAGGCCTGTGTCAGTATGTGTAATTAATATATGTGATATGAGTGAGCGGTGTATTGAAAACCAGTTTGTCAGTAAGTGTACTTAATTTATGTGATATGAGTAAACGGTGTATTGAAAATCAGTGCCAAAAAGTGTACTTAATCTATATAATATGAGTAAACGGTGTATTGAAAACCTGTCTCAGTAAGTGTACTTAATTTATGTGATATGAATAAACGGTGTATTGAAAACCTGTCTCAGTAAGTGTACTTAATCTATGTGATATCCGTAAACGATGTATTAAAGACCTGTGTAGGTAAGTGTACTTAATCTATGTGATATGCGTAAACAGTGTATTGAAGACCTGTGTAGGTAAGTGTACTTAATCTATGTGATATGCGTAAACAGTGTATTGAAGACCTGTGTAGGTAAGTGTACTTAATCTATGTGATATGCGTAAACAGTGTATTGAAGATCTGTGTCAGTAAGTGTACTTAGGTAATGTGATATGAGTAAACGGTGTATTGAAGACCTCTCTCAGTAAGTGTACTTAATCTATGTGATAGGCGTCAACGGTGTATTGAAGACCTGTGTCAGTAATTGTACTTAATCTATGTGATATGAGTAAACGGCGTATTGAAGATCTGTGTCAGTAAGTGTACTTAATTTCTGTGATATGAGTAAACAGTGTATTGAAGATCTGTGTCATTAAGTGTAATTAATCTATGTGATATGAGTAAACGGTGTATTGAAGACCTGTGTCAGTAAGTGTACTTAATTTCTGTGATATGAGTAAACGGTGTATTGAAGACCTGAGTCAGTAAGTGTATTTAATCTATGTGATATGAGTAAACGGCGTATTAAAGACATATTTCAGTAAGTGTACTTAATCTCTGTGATATGAGTAAACGGTGTATTGAAGACCTGTGTCAGTAAGTGTACTTAATCTATGTGATATGAGTAAACGGTGTATTGAAGACCTGTGTCAGTAAGTGTACTTAATCTATGTGATATGAGTAAACGGTGTATTGAAGACCTGTGTCAGTAAGTGTACTTAATCTATGTGATATGAGTAAAAGGTGTATTGAAGACCTGTGTCAGTAAGTGTACTTAATCTATGTGATATGAGTGAATGGTGTATTGAAGACCTGTGTCAGTAAGTGTACTTAATCTATGTGATATGAGTGAATGGTGTATTGAAGACCTGTGTCAGTAAGTGTACTTAATCTATGTGATATGAGTGAATGGTGTATTGAAGACCTGTGTCAGTAAGTGTACTTAATTTCTGTGATATGAGTAAACGGTGTATTGAAGACCTGTGTCAGTAAGTGTACTTAATCTATGTGATATGAGTAAAAGGTGTATTGAAGACCTGTGTCAGTAAGTGTACTTAATCTATGTGATATGAGTGAATGGTGTATTGAATACCTGTGTCAGTAAGTGTACTTAATCTATGTGATATGCGTAAAAGGTGTATTGAAGACCTGTGTCAGTACGTGTACTTAATTTCTGTGATATGAGTGAATGGTGTATTGAAGACCTGTGTCAGTAAGTGTACTTAATTTCTGTGATATGAGTGAATGGTGTATTGAAGACCTGTGTCAGTAAGTGTACGTAATTTCTGTGATATGAGTGAATGGTGTATTGAAGACCTGTGTCAGTAAGTGTGCTTAATCTATGTGATATGAGTGAACGGTGTATTGAAGACCTGTGTCAGTACGTGTACTTAATCTATATGATATGCGTAAAAGGTGTATTGAAGACCTGTGTCAGTAAGTGTACTTAATTTCTGTGATATGAATGAATGGTGTATTGAAGACCTGTGTCAGTACGTGTACTTAATCTCTGTGATATGAGTAAACGGTGTATTGAAGACCTGTGTCAGTACGTGTACTTAATTTCTGTGATATGAGTGAATGGTGTATTGAAGACCTGTGTCAGTACGTGTACTTAATCTATATGATATGCGTAAAAGGTGTATTGAAGACCTGTGTCAGTAAGTGTACTTAATTTCTGTGATATGAATGAATGGTGTATTGAAGACCGGTGTCAGTACGTGTACTTAATCTATATGATATGAGTAAACGGTGTATTGAAGACCTGTGTCAGTAAGTGTACTTAATTTCTGTGATGTGAGTGAATGGTGTATTGAAGACCTGTGTCAGTACGTGTAGTTAATCTCTGTGATATGAGTAAACGGTGTATTGAAGACCTGTGTCAGTAAGTGTACTTAATGTATGTGATATGAGTAAACGGTGTATTGAAGACCTGTGTCAGTATGTGTATTCCACAATTACAATGTATGAAGGTTGGAAACGAAGTTAAGAAAAAATAACTGAGAAAATTTCAATATTTGTAGAATGACTAGCATGAACCATATACATAAGACATGGGTATCATTAAAATAAAATTACGACAATTGTTTGAATTTTAGCTATATACGTATCTAGATAGAGTTTGAGATCAGGCATATACAATAATATTCCATCTTTCGATACAACATATACTGAATGTTTTATGTGATGAAAAATATAAACAAATGAGGTACAAGCCTCTGATGATGGTTATATTAAAAACGTCTTTTCTTATATTGTCTTTATAATTCCTCCTCTAACAGCAGTTTTCTAACAAACGAATATATTTCATGAATAATTACACTCCTATTTTTAAACTTCTACAAATAGAGTAATTTATTAAAGCTATCAAATCTGACAACTGCATCCCTCTATATATAAATACCACTTGTCTCTGACTTCTTGGGGCGGTTCCCATTGATAGTTATATATGTTTACATTATGCATAATATGCGACATCAATAAAGGCCAAATGCCACTCCAACAATACTATAGCCGTTTTTGCTTGACCTGTATAATGCAAATTAATACAGCATACCTTGATGAAACATTATCTTTTGTATGAAATCGTCGGTCACAGCTTTGTTAATTTGCAACTCCTCTTACTGAAATGCCACATTTCATCTAATAACATTCTAATGTACACCACTTATTATTATATGGCTTTTAAAAAAAATCATTATAGGTCATCCTATGCCATATCTGCTCAGGCTCCCGTTCAACCATTGCTTGCTGTGCGTCAATGGAGAACAAGCGACACAAGTCTTTTGAGAAATACCTATGTTTTCCCTCTAATATAATATATATATATTCACATTTTACAGAAAGCAGACCCGAACCGAGAAAAGTCTCTGTACATAATCGACGACCACCAAGGCCAAAAATCAAACCAATATTAACTTTTGACGATGTTCAAAGAAGAGGTGAGATAACAAAGTATATAGCAATATGACTAATATATGTTCGCTACTTCAACACAATGTAATTAATACAAGAATAACACGATGCGTACCATTCCAGAGCACATGTATTTACCCTCGTTTTTGGTGGCGTTTATGTTGCTCAAATACTCTACCATAGTTTCTCTTTTGTCCCTTTCCATTTGGTTATATTGTCTGTCCTTTTCATTACGGTTTCTGACTACCGTCAACATTTTCTTGTATCAAATAAATGACTAGGATATAATAGTGTAGGAACTATTGTCATTTTGATAGGGTTTAACATATACAAGTTTTGCCATCCTTAATTTGGTTGGCGTAGTAATATTAACATACAACAATATAGTGATGAACTATCGTGGGTGTTAAAAAAAACTACGGTCCTGTATGAATACATGAATTAAATTAGGAATGATGCTACTAATTTGATTGGCAATACACATGTGCGAAAACTAACATATATCGGGAATTTTAACACGGTATTATCTAAATAGTCAAAGAAGGACGTCAGGTTAGAATAGCAGATATATCATCGTAGTGATGGAAATAAAAACGCAGATATATAACTTAGTGCGCAAGACGCGTTCTTAGTATGATGTCTTGGTACTATTATGAACATTCGCATTTCGATACGATTCCCAAATAGACCAGTTCTATTGCAGTTATCACCCTTTTCTATCTTCTTACATGTTACACTCTTGGGAGCTTTGACCCCTTTTCTAAATTCTTCAATGTTGTATATATTTGTTCCATATCAACTAGTTAATATACGTTGTTTTCTGGATAGGCTGTTAAAAAACTGAAAATTATCACGTGATTTAGGGTGTAATGCGATATTATTTGAGGCTTTTTTGTACCCATCTGGTGATAGATTTCGATATTGACTTCGGTGTACCTCAATAATTACACAAAACATTGAGTCAGATTCAAAATACAATAAACATAAGCATGTTCAAATAGCCATGTTTTTGCGAAACAGTGGACAATTATGATTAACCCCCATTTGTCAGTCCTTTATCAGTCCCTGGAAAGTAGTTTGTTGAGGAAATCTCTGACACAAGTCAGATATAGAAAATATACAACAGTATAGCTAGACAATAAAATACACATCTCTCTTTGTTTACTAGCTTTACAAATCAGCTTAGATACGTTGAACAGTAACAGTGCACTGAACTTGGATCAGTTCAGGGAAAAGGATATTGGGTGAACGTTCACGATATACTGGGAAATACCCATATATCAAAGGAACGGTGTTGTTATTGTTGTTTCCCAAATGGAATAGCTTGACAGGAGTTATGGCTCCTTTTCCATTTTATAGATAGAAAGTAAACAAAACAAAAGATGTTGCGTATTCCTAGCACGACAACGCTTGCAGTCATAATTTATAATGTAATGGTACAAATTTTCACAAATAAGGAAATTGCTTTTTTAACATATCGGAAATATGAGCCCCATAGTATATGTAACAGGAATGGTATTCTTGGTTTCATGCAGAATGAAATTTATTTCTCTTGTTTGTCTTCGCTTTCGATTTATGAATTTTAGTTGATAGGACATAGTGATTCTCATAATCTTAATTGCACAGGACAGCAGGACTTTTCCAGAAATGCAAGACAAGTTCCAAGCAAATGGTGGGATTCAGGACCTCTTACGTCATCCATTCGCGATTTCGCAGGAGATAACATTCGAAGAGAGAAAATACGAATCGTAGAAGAGATCGTTACTCTTAGACCTACAGAACCTGTACCAACATTTCGTAGTTTTACGGCAAGAAAGAAACTCAGGATGACTGAAAGTGCTTTTGGGCTTAGAGCAGTAAAACAAAAGACCGAGAAGGCACCTGTAAACAATAGTCTAGACGGTATTGCTGGAGAAGACCCTTTAAAGATGAAATCACTCTATGACGACACAACAAAGCGTAAAAATGTTTCCGATGACGTTCCATCATCAAAGCGTAAAAATGTTTCCGATGACGTTCCATCATCAAAATATATTAGTCCCGTCTACGCACAAATGACATTGAATGGACCAGTGTTTTCTTTTAGAGGTACTGTCTTCAAGTCCCATTTAGCGGAACATGGGAATGAAAAACCAGAAAAAACAACAATTAAGGAAATAATTACTACAACATCGACTACGACAACAACGACAACGACACCAGCGCCACCTGTTACCAGAAAAATTCCAAAGTGGTTTGAATTGAAAATCGATAAAGCGGATGATCGACGAATGAATAAAATGGGTTCAACAGAGAGCATCAGCAATAGTAATCCAGATATACCAGAAAAACATCGGAACACAGATAATACAGAATTTCCCCCAACTGTAAACACAAAATTTACTGAGCAAAAGCAAAGCAATTATAGAGAGGATAGCTTCAACCAACAAATAAGGAGAAATAATGAAGGTGGAGACCGGCGCAGAAATAGAATTCCAACAAGTAAGACCTTTCTCTATTTGAAGAGTAAAAATGCATTAAATGTTTGAATTTATATATGGAGTGATAAATACGATTTCCTAAACAAAAATGGAAATTATGATGAAATTATTTTATTCTGTCTTTTTCTGAAAGTAATGAATTATGATGACCTGAGTAAAACAAACAAACACAAATGCAGATTAAAAAAATCTTATAACGAAAACATTTTTAGATGATGGGCCTGCATCAAATGTGCGGTTTGTGTTTAAAACCTTTGACTCTAACGGCCGAAGAGGTATAGAAGATGTGACTGTCTATGCCAGTGGAACAACTACACCGTTTCCAGTAACGACAGGTTTTAGTTGATTAATTAACTACAGTCATTGTTGAAAGCAGTGGATGTTGACGATATTTCATTGACATTTTTAATCAATTGTGAAAGATTAGCGATTGCAAGAGAATACTATATTATTTGGCATTTTATGATAAATTAAAAGATATTGCTTTTATATATGGTATAAATGGCAATAAAATGTTGTCAAAGTCCGCTGTTTTCAATAAATTGTACATCATATGTTATGCATGCAATTTATAACAACATTAGCATAGTTTATGCGCATTTGATCTAAAATATTATAATTATGCACTATATATTAATATATGAATATATACATTATATACTCGTTTAATCTCTAGCAATCGCTAACCTTAAATATAACTTGAATTGTAAAATGTGCACCTTAATAAATGTTTATTTACTTTAAGATTGTTTTACTTTTGCCGCCATTAGGGTTATTTATACTAGTTGCATGGCATTAAAGAGGTCACTTTCGGTAATTGCCTGAACACCTAAAAGTTTGTCACAAGTTAGCTGTTAATTAATAATGGCACGTTACAGTGCATTACAGCTCAAAAGTAAAACCTGTGTCACAACCATAATGTATTGCTTATTTACTTGGATGCATAGTTTCAGTATTATTTTTCCATTGCAGTTGATACATACACATTATATGCATATTGTGTTGGTACAACTGTTTGTATCATGTCGAGTCAGTTGTGTAAACACTATCATTACGAAACGCGTATCGTCCGGTAGTGATGCGGTTTAACATAGCTGACGAGACATGATACAAACAATTGTACCCAACCCAACCATTTCTGAATATATTTCGTCTTTGCAATATTTTCATAGGATAAAAGATGGCTATACTGGTATGTTTCATTACTATTGTTACCTTTTTAAACAAATAACATTCAGAAATTCAAAATAGTGCTATGTTACGCCATAGCATCATTCAAGCATTTTCCCACTAGAAGGAGAGGTTTCGGACCATACAACTAGTCTAACTCCGCAACGTTTTGTTGAAGCGCCTGTATCAAGCTAGGAAGTGAGAGGGCATGCATTTGTGTTCTAGGGGTATTGATTTTGTCTTTTTCTATGATTTTGATATTTGATATAGGATTTTTTCCCCGACAGTGTGGTATTTTGGGGTTTTCATTTATTGCAGATTTTGAAAGTATCACATTCGTGGACTACTAATTGTAGAATACGACAAATCAATTAATCTCAGCTTTTAAATATTGAGAATATTAGTTATTTTGAATAAAATTCTATAAGATGAACCTATTGCATTCAAAAAGCTGAGTTGATCTCAGATTTGTTACTATATTGAGATGTTTACTTATTATTTTGGCTTTATCTCAATATGAATCTTAAGTGTATTAATTTATCATGCATAATTATTTCAGTAGTGACTATATAATAAAGCAATTGACCGTTGCATATTTCCGATTTGATTCTAAAATTAAACGGTTTATGCATTTTTATCCGAATTATTTCCCTTATGACGGACAGCATGGTACACAGTCCACAGGGGCTAGGTGCGTCCGAAAAAAAAAAAGAAAAAAAAATACTATATAATACTACAAGGGGGCGAACTCACTTGCTCCCATTTTATTAAGTCGTCGTGTTAAATTGGTCGTAACTTCGGAACGCCTTAATATTTTCAAAAAATGTTTCCACCAGTCGAAAGGCAAGTAATTTTCCTTTCCAAAGAGACCCCAATTGTTAGTGTAGGCCTCCGAACTGCTGAGGTATCATACACGAACCAAAACAAAACGGCGAGAAAATCCGAAGTCGTACAAACGCTGGGATGATCACTTCCCATCTGTGTACAGACTTTCCCATGCGTAAACGAGTCATTTTGACTAGCTAAATACTTTCATCCATTCAAATTATGATAAAATTTCTTACCTTACGCCAATTTATATGTCCTTTAAGTCTGTTTTTGAAAGAAATCCCATTTGCATCCTTGACAAACGCCATAGACGTGAAAATTGAGAGAGTTCTAACGGGCTTTTCGATTGGCTGAAAATCTGTTTCAGCCAATCAAAAAACCCGTTAGAACTCTCTCAATGTTCACGTCTATGGCGTTTGTCAAGGATGCAAATGGGATTTCTTTCAAAAACAGACTTAAAGGACATATAAATTGGTGTAAGATAAGAAATTTTATCATAATTTGAATGGATGAAAGTATTTAGCTAGTCAAAATGACTCGTTTACGCATGGGAAAGTCTGTACACAGATGGGAAGTGATCATCCCAGCGTTTGTACGACTTCGGATTTTCACGCCGTTTTGTTTTGGTTCGTGTATGATACCTCAGCAGTTCGGAGGCCTACACTAACAATTGGGGTCTCTTTGGAAAGGAAAATTACTTGACTTTCGACTGGTGGAAACATTTTTTGAAAATATTAAGGCGTTCCGAAGTTACGATCAATTTAACACGACGACTTAAAAAAATGGGAGCAAGTGAGTTCGCCCCCTTGTAGTATTATATAGTATTTTTTTTTTTTTTTTCGGACGCACCTGGCCCCTGTGACCCAGTCTTGCTAGAGCAATGTAAATACTACGCATTTGAGTATAATTTGCTCATTATTTGTAGATATTTGGACCTTGTAAAAAATCAGAGGATAACTTTACAGGAAAAAGAAATGTTGTACAGATTACTGGGGAAATATGTTATTTTAATTGAAGTTTGCATGAAGAGGGGCGCTAGGACTTTTTTCGGGACGTCGGGATTGGGATATTTTAAGCTCGGGAATTCGGGATTACCCTGAGCGGGATCCGGGATTCATCATTTTAATTTTTCGGGAATCGGGAATTAAGTATTTTTGTGAACGTGAATTCGGGATTAGGCCATTTATTTTGCGGGAGTTTGGGATTAGACCCCTTCCTACCCACCCCCCATGGACGAAGACCTTTTTGTCCGTCTTTGAAGGGAAGCAACTCTTGTAAACTTTACATATATTATAGAATCAAAGTCGGAAATGTGCAAATGATCTGTTATTGTTTTTTTTAGTTTTAGGTGGTAGACATTAAGTATATATAGCTTATAAAAGATCGATCATTATATATTATATATATGCACTATTTGTGTTGTTTGATAGCTAGAGCTATAAATATGCATACACACACACACGTATACTCATTCATAGCTGTACACATACATGTGTATATTTGTTGATAGCAGTACAAATATATATATGCATAGTAGTTGATAGCTGTATAAACACAGTAGAAATACATGTACATATTAATTGATAGCTATATATAAACATTCATGTAGACATACGTGTATACCAGTGGATAGCCCAATCAACCTTAATGTGTGTATATTAAAGCTCAAACCTTAATGTAAGCACATGTGCGTCTACTAGTTGATAGCTGTATATAAACATAAAAGCAAACTATTCCTGCCATTGTCTACTCACACATAAAAGCATAACTATCTAATTTACTGCGCAAGGCCCATGTCTGGAATAACATTCAATAGGTAAGTTCAAAGTTTCAACAATAATATGCACTATTATTGGGTTCTAGACGAAATTAAGAGATACAAAAAAATTAGAAATCTGACATATTTATAATTTCAATGTAAATTCATCCATTGTAACTTCAGCCAAGGCAAACCAATCTCCAACAGATGGCTTCAGCAGGAAAAGAATGAACAAAGGTGATATATCTAAATTCATTGTATTTTGTATAATATGCTAGTGACAACCCGCGTTTCCTGCAGGTAACGTAGTCAGGTTAAATACTGAAGATATTTTTATGCTGGCAAGAGCTTTTTATCAAATGTGATTTTAATATCGCACTATGGGTTTTAATGGCGAAATTATATTTATCTCTATAAACAGTTAACAAAATAATTTAAGAATGTTTTAAGTAAGACAACTGACTTAGAAATAAATGGACCTTGTTATTTAAGGAAAATCTTACAACAATAAATGATAAAATTACAGTACAATCTGCAATGAATAATTAGACAAACTAAAATATAACTGTGAGCCATAAGTAAAACAATCCGTTTTGTAAATAGTTTTTGTTTGTTTTCAGCAACACATGTACCAACACCTCCACCAAATCCACTGTTGTGTCCAGATAATGATAATAACTGTAAACATTGGAAAAAGTATTGCATCAACAATAAATATGTGATGGACAACTGTCCAGGGTCGTGTAATACCTGCCCTACACCACCCCCACCTCCAACAACAGGTAATCAAATTATTTATTGTTAACACTACACCAGGAATCAAAGTTTGTTGTTTTCTAGACAATTGTATGTATAAACTCATAGTTCTATACGGCCATCGTGGTCGTTATCGTAAGGTAGTTGGATTTACCACTACCTATGCAATCAGTGCCTATCACCACTAAAGTTGTGATTTCTGGTCGGTGGGTATCTGCGGGTACTCTGAGTTCTTCCACCAATACAACTGACTGTCCCGATATATTGTTGAAAGTGGCATTAAGCATCATAACCCTAACCCTATTATATCAACATAGATATCAAATTTAGTGCACACGACACGTTTCTGGTATATCTTTCTTCAGGTACGCTTAAGATATATCACTCTGTCATATGACAATTTGTACTACCAATCAAAGCTCTTACTCCTTAATGCTCTGCATGCTTAGCGGAGAAACAGCACATATCAATATTAAAGTCTTTGGTTTGACCCAACCGGGGCTCGAACTCACAATCTATCGCACTCGAGGCGAGCACGCTAACCATTACACCACCGATGCGGTTCTCAAATGGTCTCTACTGTGACAATTTGTACCACCAATCAAATAGTCTGTACTGTGAAGATATGTACTGATAATCAAATGGTCTGTGCTGTGACTATTTGTACTACCAATCAAATGATCTGTGCTGTGACGATTTGTACTACCAATCAAATGATCTGTACTGTGACGATTTGTACTACCAATCAAATGGTCTGTGCTGTGACAATTTGTACTACCAATCAAATGATCTGTACTGTGACAATTTGTACTACCAATCAAATGATCTTTACTGTGACGATTTGTACTACTAATCAAATGATCGGTACTGTGACGATTTGTACTACCAATCAAATGATCGGTACTGTGACAATTTGTACTACCAATCAAATGATCTGTGCTGTGACTATTTGTACTACCAATCAAATGATCTTTACTGTGACGATTTGTACTACCAATCAAATGGTCTGTACTGTGACAATTTGCACTACCAATTAAATGGTCTGTGCTGTGACAATTTGTACTACCAATCAAATGATCTGTACTGTGACAATTTCCACTACCAATCAAATGATCTGTGCTGTGACAATTTGTACTACCAATCAAATGGTCTGTACTGTGACAATTTGCACTACCAATCAAATGGTCTGTGCTGTGACAATTTGCACTACCAATCAAATGATCTGTTCTGTGACAATTTGTACTACCAATCAAATGGTCTGTACTGTGACAATTTGCACTACCAATCAAATGGTCTGTACTGTGACAATTTGCACTACCAATCAAATGGTCTGTACTGTGACAATTTGTACTACCAATCAAATGGTCTGTGCTATGACAATTTGTACTACCAATCAAATGATCTGTACTGTGACAATTTGTACTACCAATCAAATGATCTTTACTGTGACGATTTGTACTACCAATCAAATGATCGGTACTGTGACGATTTGTACTACCAATCAAATGATCGGTACTGTGACAATTTGTACTACCAATCAAATGATCTGTGCTGTGACTATTTGTACTACCAATCAAATGATCTTTACTGTGACGATTTGTACTACCAATCAAATGGTCTGTACTGTGACAATTTGCACTACCAATTAAATGGTCTGTGCTGTGACAATTTGTACTACCAATCAAATGATCTGTACTGTGACAATTTGCACTACCAATCAAATGATCTGTGCTGTGACAATTTGTACTACCAATCAAATGATCTGTACTGTGACAATTTGCACTACCAATCAAATGGTCTGTACTGTGACAATTTGTACTACCAATCAAATGGTCTGTACTGTGACAATTTCCACTACCAATCAAATGATCTGTGCTGTGACAATTTGTACTACCAATCAAATGGTCTGTACTGTGACAATTTGCACTACCAATCAAATGGTCTGTGCTGTGACAATTTGCACTACCAATCAAATGATCTGTTCTATGACAATTTGTACTACCAATCAAATGGTCTGTACTGTGGCAATTTGCACTACCAATCAAATGGTCTGTACTGTGACAATTTGCACTACCAATCAAATGGTCTGTACTGTGACAATTTGTACTACCAATCAAATGGTCTGTACTGTGGCAATTTGCACTACCAATCAAATGATCTGTGCTGTGACAATTTGCACTACTAATCAAATGATCTGTGCTGTGACAATTTGCACTACCAATCAAATGATCTGTTCTGTGACAATTTGTACTACCAATCAAATGATCTGTTCTGTGACAATTTGTACTACCAATCAAATGGTCTGTACTGTGACAATTTGCACTACCAATCAAATGATCTGAACTGTGACAATTTGCACTACCAATCAAATGGTCTGTGCTGTGACAATTTGCACTACCAATCAAATGATCTGTTCTGTGACAATTTGTACTACCAATCAAATGGTCTGTACTGTGACAATTTGCACTACCAATCAACTGGTCTGTATTGTGACAATTTGTACTACTAATCAAATGATCTGTGCTGTGACAATTTGCACTACCAATCAAATGATCTGTTCTGTGACAATTTGTACTACCAATCAAATGGTCTGTACTGTGACAATTTGCACTACCAATCAAATGGTCTTTGCTGTGACAATTTGCACTACCAATCAAATGGTCTCTGCTGTGACTATTTGTACTACTAATCAAATGATTTGTGCTGTGACAATTTGTACTACAAATCAAATGTTCTTTACTGTGACGATTTGTACTACCAGTCAAATGATCTGTGCTGTGACAATTTGCACTACCAATCAAATGGTCTGTGCTGTGACAATTTGCACTACCAATCAAATGATCTGTGCTGTGACAATTTGTACTACCAATCAAATGGTCTGTACTGTGACAATTTGCACTACCAATCAAATTATCTGTACTGTGACAATTTGCACTACCAATCAAATGGTCTGTACTGTGACAATTTGTACTACCAATCAAATGGTCTGTACTGTGACAATTTGCACTACCAATCAAATTATCTGTACTGTGACAATTTGCACTACCAATCAAATGGTCTGTACTGTGACAATTTGTACTACCAATCAAATGATCTGTGCTGTAACAATTTGTACTACCAATCAAATGGTCTGTACTGTGACAATTTGCACTACCAATCAAATTATCTGTACTGTGACAATTTGCACTACCAATCAAATTATCTGTACTGTGACAATTTGTACTACCAATCAAATGGTCTGTACTGTGACAATTTGCACTACCAATCAAATTATCTGTACTGTGACAATTTGTACTACCAATCAAATGATCTGTGCTGTAACAATTTGTACTACCAATCAAATGGTCTGTACTGTGACAATTTGCACTACCAATCAAATTATCTGTACTGTGACAATTTGTACTACCAATCAAATGGTCTGTACTGTGACAATTTGCACTACCAATCAAATTATCTGTACTGTGACAATTTGCACTACCAATCAAATGGTCTGTACTGTGACAATTTGTACTACCAATCAAATGATCTGTGCTGTAACAATTTGTACTACCAATCAAATGGTCTGTACTGTGACAATTTGCACTACCAATCAAATTATCTGTACTGTGACAATTTGCACTACCAATCAAATGGTCTGTACTGTGACAATTTGTACTACAAATCAAATGTTCTTTACTGTGACGATTTGTACTACCAGTCAAATGATCTGTGCTGTGACAATTTGCACTACCAATCAAATGATCTGTGCTGTGACAATTTGCACCACCAATCAAATGATCTGTTCTGTGACAATTTGCACTACCAATCAAATGATCTGTACTGTGACAATTTGCACTACCAGTCAAATGATCTGTGCTGTGACAATTTGCACTACTAATCAAATGATCTGTTCTGTGACAATTTGTACTACCAATCAAATGATCTGTGCTGTGACAATTTGCACTACCAATCAAATGATCTGTTCTGTGACAATTTGTACTACCAATCAAATGATCTGTTCTGTGACAATTTGTACTACCAATCAAATGGTCTGTACTGTGACAATTTGCACTACCAATCAAATGATCTGTACTGTGACAATTTGCACTACCAATCAAATGGTCTGTGCTGTGACAATTTGCACTACCAATCAAATGATCTGTTCTGTGACAATTTGTACTACCAATCAAATGGTCTGTACTGTGACAATTTGCACTACCAATCAAATGGTCTGTATTGTGACAATTTGTACTACTAATCAAATGATCTGTGCTGTGACAATTTGCACTACCAATCAAATGGTCTGTGCTGTGACAATTTGCACTACCAATCAAATGGTCTCTGCTGTGACTATTTGTACTACTAATCAAATGATCTGTGCTGTGACAATTTGTACTACAAATCAAATGTTCTTTACTGTGACGATTTGTACTACCAGTCAAAGGATCTGTGCTGTGACAATTTGCACTACTAATCAAATGATCTGTGCTGTGACAATTTGCACTACCAATCAAATGATCTGTTCTGTGACAATTTGTACTACCAATCAAACGATCTGTTCTGTGACAATTTGTACTACCAATCAAATGGTCTGTACTGTGACAATTTGCACTACCAATCAAATTATCTGTACTGTGACAATTTGCACTACCAATCAAATGGTCTGTACTGTGACAATTTGTACTACAAATCAAATGTTCTTTACTGTGACGATTTGTACTACCAGTCAAATGATCTGTGCTGTGACAATTTGCACTACCAATCAAATGATCTGTGCTGTGACAATTTGCACCACCAATCAAATGATCTGTTCTGTGACAATTTGCACTACCAATCAAATGATCTGTACTGTGACAATTTGCACTACCAGTCAAATTATCTGTACTGTGACAATTTGCACTACCAATCAAATGGTCTGTACTGTGACAATTTGTACTACAAATCAAATGTTCTTTACTGTGACGATTTGTACTACCAGTCAAATGATCTGTGCTGTGACAATTTGCACTACTAATCAAATGATCTGTTCTGTGACAATTTGTACTACTAATCAAATGATCTGTTCTGTGACAATTTGTACTACCAATCAAATGGTCTGTACTGTGACAATTTGCACTACCAATCAAATTATCTGTACTGTGACAATTTGCACTACCAATCAAATGGTCTGTACTGTGACAATTTGTACTACAAATCAAATGTTCTTTACTGTGACGATTTGTACTACCAGTCAAATGGTCTGTGCTGTGACAATTTGCACTACCAATCAAATGGTCTGTACTGTGACAATTTGTACTACTAATCAAATGATCTGTTCTGTGACAATTTGTACTACCAATCAAATGTTCTTTACTGTGACGATTTGTACTACCAGTCAAATGATCTGTGCTGTGACAATTTGCACTACTAATCAAATGATCTGTGCTGTGACAATTTGCACTACCAATCAAATGATCTGTGCTGTGACAATTTGCACTACCAATCAAATGGTCTGTACTGTGACAATTTGCACTACCAATCAAATGGTCTGTACTGTGACAATTTGCACTACCAATCAAATGGTCTGTACTGTGACAATTTGTACTACCAATCAAATGATCTGTACTGTGACGATTTGTACTACCAATCAAATGATCTTTACTGTGACGATTTGTACTACCAATCAAATGATCGGTACTGTGACGATTTGTACTACCAATCAAATGATCGGTACTGTGACAATTTGTACTACCAATCAAATGATCTGTGCTGTGACTATTTGTACTACAAATCAAATGATCTTTACTGTGACGATTTGTACTACCAATCAAATGGTCTGTACTGTGACAATTTGCACTACCAATTAAATGGTCTGTGCTGTGACAATTTGTACTACCAATCAAATGATCTGTACTGTGACAATTTCCACTACCAATCAAATGATCTGTGCTGTGACAATTTGTACTACCAATCAAATGATCTGTACTGTGACAATTTGCACTACCAATCAAATGGTCTGTACTGTGACAATTTGTACTACCAATCAAATGGTCTGTACTGTGACAATTTCCACTACCAATCAAATGATCTGTGCTGTGACAATTTGTACTACCAATCAAATGGTCTGTACTGTGACAATTTGCACTACCAATCAAATGGTCTGTGCTGTGACAATTTGCACTACCAATCAAATGATCTGTTCTATGACAATTTGTACTACCAATCAAATGGTCTGTACTGTGGCAATTTGCACTACCAATCAAATGGTCTGTACTGTGACAATTTGCACTACCAATCAAATGGTCTGTACTGTGACAATTTGTACTACCAGTCAAATGATCTGTGCTGTGACAATTTGCACTACTAATCAAATGATCTGTGCTGTGACAATTTGCACTACCAATCAAATGATCTGTTCTGTGACAATTTGTACTACCAATCAAATGATCTGTTCTGTGACAATTTGTACTACCAATCAAATGGTCTGTACTGTGACAATTTGCACTACCAATCAAATGATCTGTACTGTGACAATTTGCACTACCAATCAAATGGTCTGTGCTGTGACAATTTGCACTACCAATCAAATGATCTGTTCTGTGACAATTTGTACTACCAATCAAATGGTCTGTACTGTGACAATTTGCACTACCAATCAACTGGTCTGTATTGTGACAATTTGTACTACTAATCAAATGATCTGTGCTGTGACAATTTGCACTACCAATCAAATGATCTGTTCTGTGACAATTTGTACTACCAATCAAATGGTCTGTACTGTGACAATTTGTACTACCAATCAAATGGTCTGTACTGTGACAATTTCCACTACCAATCAAATGATCTGTGCTGTGACAATTTGTACTACCAATCAAATGGTCTGTACTGTGACAATTTGCACTACCAATCAAATGGTCTGTGCTGTGACAATTTGCACTACCAATCAAATGATCTGTTCTATGACAATTTGTACTACCAATCAAATGGTCTGTACTGTGGCAATTTGCACTACCAATCAAATGGTCTGTACTGTGACAATTTGCACTACCAATCAAATGGTCTGTACTGTGACAATTTGTACTACCAGTCAAATGATCTGTGCTGTGACAATTTGCACTACTAATCAAATGATCTGTGCTGTGACAATTTGCACTACCAATCAAATGATCTGTTCTGTGACAATTTGTACTACCAATCAAATGATCTGTTCTGTGACAATTTGTACTACCAATCAAATGGTCTGTACTGTGACAATTTGCACTACCAATCAAATGATCTGTACTGTGACAATTTGCACTACCAATCAAATGGTCTGTGCTGTGACAATTTGCACTACCAATCAAATGATCTGTTCTGTGACAATTTGTACTACCAATCAAATGGTCTGTACTGTGACAATTTGCACTACCAATCAACTGGTCTGTATTGTGACAATTTGTACTACTAATCAAATGATCTGTGCTGTGACAATTTGCACTACCAATCAAATGATCTGTTCTGTGACAATTTGTACTACCAATCAAATGGTCTGTACTGTGACAATTTGCACTACCAATCAAATGGTCTGTGCTGTGACAATTTGCACTACCAATCAAATGGTCTCTGCTGTGACTATTTGTACTACTAATCAAATGATTTGTGCTGTGACAATTTGTACTACAAATCAAATGTTCTTTACTGTGACGATTTGTACTACCAGTCAAATGATCTGTGCTGTGACAATTTGCACTACTAATCAAATGATCTGTGCTGTGACAATTTGCACTACCAATCAAATGATCTGTTCTGTGACAATTTGTACTACCAATCAAATGATCTGTTCTGTAACAATTTGTACTACCAATCAAATGGTCTGTACTGTGACAATTTGCACTACCAATCAAATTATCTGTACTGTGACAATTTGCACTACCAATCAAATGGTCTGTACTGTGACAATTTGCACTACCAATCAACTGGTCTGTATTGTGACAATTTGTACTACTAATCAAATGATCTGTGCTGTGACAATTTGCACTACCAATCAAATGATCTGTTCTGTGACAATTTGTACTACCAATCAAATGGTCTGTACTGTGACAATTTGCACTACCAATCAAATGGTCTGTGCTGTGACAATTTGCACTACCAATCAAATGGTCTCTGCTGTGACTATTTGTACTACTAATCAAATGATTTGTGCTGTGACAATTTGTACTACAAATCAAATGTTCTTTACTGTGACGATTTGTACTACCAGTCAAATGATCTGTGCTGTGACAATTTGCACTACTAATCAAATGATCTGTGCTGTGACAATTTGCACTACCAATCAAATGATCTGTTCTGTGACAATTTGTACTACCAATCAAATGATCTGTTCTGTAACAATTTGTACTACCAATCAAATGGTCTGTACTGTGACAATTTGCACTACCAATCAAATTATCTGTACTGTGACAATTTGCACTACCAATCAAATGGTCTGTACTGTGACAATTTGTACTACAAATCAAATGTTCTTTACTGTGACGATTTGTACTACCAGTCAAATGATCTGTGCTGTGACAATTTGCACTACCAATCAAATGATCTGTGCTGTGACAATTTGCACTACCAATCAAATGATCTGTTCTGTGACAATTTGTACTACCAATCAAATGGTCTGTACTGTGACAATTTGCACTACCAATCAAATGGTCTGTACTGTGACAATTTGTACTACCAATCAAATGATCTGTACTACGGCAATTTGCACTACCAATCAAATGATCTGTGCTGTGACAATTTGCACTACCAATCAAATGGTCTGTACTGTGACAATTTGCACTACTAATCAAATGGTCTGTGCTGTGACAATTTGCACCACCAATCAAATGATCTGTTCTGTGACAATTTGCACTACCAATCAAATGATCTGTACTGTGACAATTTGCACTACCAGTCAAATGATCTGTGCTGTGACAATTTGCACTACTAATCAAATGATCTGTTCTGTGACAATTTGCACTACCAATCAAATGATCTGTACTGTGACAATTTGCACTACCAGTCAAATGATCTGTGCTGTGACAATTTGCACTACTAATCAAATGATCTGTGCTGTGACAATTTGCACTACCAATCAAATGATCTGTTCTGTGACAATTTGTACTACCAATCAAATGATCTGTTCTGTGACAATTTGTACTACCAATCAAATGGTCTGTACTGTGACAATTTGCACTACCAATCAAATGATCTGTACTGTGACAATTTGCACTACCAATCAAATGGTCTGTGCTGTGACAATTTGCACTACCAATCAAATGATCTGTTCTGTGACAATTTGTACTACCAATCAAATGGTCTGTACTGTGACAATTTGCACTACCAATCAAATGGTCTGTATTGTGACAATTTGTACTACTAATCAAATGATCTGTGCTGTGACAATTTGCACTACCAATCAAATGGTCTGTGCTGTGACAATTTGCACTACCAATCAAATGGTCTCTGCTGTGACTATTTGTACTACTAATCAAATGATCTGTGCTGTGACAATTTGTACTACAAATCAAATGTTCTTTACTGTGACGATTTGTACTACCAGTCAAAGGATCTGTGCTGTGACAATTTGCACTACTAATCAAATGATCTGTGCTGTGACAATTTGCACTACCAATCAAATGATCTGTTCTGTGACAATTTGTACTACCAATCAAACGATCTGTTCTGTGACAATTTGTACTACCAATCAAATGGTCTGTACTGTGACAATTTGCACTACCAATCAAATTATCTGTACTGTGACAATTTGCACTACCAATCAAATGGTCTGTACTGTAACAATTTGTACTACAAATCAAATGTTCTTTACTGTGACGATTTGTACTACCAGTCAAATGATCTGTGCTGTGACAATTTGCACTACTAATCAAATGATCTGTGCTGTGACAATTTGCACTACCAATCAAATGATCTGTTCTGTGACAATTTGTACTACCAATCAAATGGTCTGTACTGTGACAATTTGCACTACCAATCAAATTATCTGTACTGTGACAATTTGCACTACCAATCAAATGGTCTGTACTGTGACAATTTGTACTACAAATCAAATGTTCTTTACTGTGACGATTTGTACTACCAGTCAAATGGTCTGTGCTGTGACAATTTGCACTACCAATCAAATGGTCTGTACTGTGACAATTTGCACTACCAATCAAATGGTCTGTACTGTGACAATTTGTACTACCAATCAAATGATCTGTACTGTGATAATTTGAACTACCAATCAAATGATCTGTACTGTGACAATTTGCACTACCAATCAAATGATATGTACTGCGGCAATTTGCACTACCAATCAAATCATCTGTGCTGTGACAATTTGCACTACCAATCAAATGGTCTGTACTGTGACAATTTGCACTACTAATCAAATGATCTGTGCTGTGACAATTTGTACTACCAATCAAATGATCTGTTCTGTGACAATTTGCACTACCAATCAAATGATCTGTACTGTGACAATTTGCACTACCAATCAAATGATCTGTTCTGTGACAAGTTGCACTACCAATCAAATGATCTGTTCTCTGACAATTTGCACTACCAATCAAATGGTCTGTACTGTGACAATTTGCACTACTAATCAAATGATCTGTGCTGTGACAATTTGCACTACCAATCAAATGATCTGTTCTGTGACAATTTGCACTACCAATCAAATGATCTGTTCTGTGACAATTTGCACTACCAATCAAATGGTCTCTGCTGTGACTATTTGTACTACTAATCAAATGATCTGTGCTGTGACAATTTGTACTACTAATCAAATGATCTGTGCTGTGACTATTTGTACTACTAATCAAATGATCTGTGCTGTGACAATTTGCACTACCAATCAAATGGTCTCTGCTGTGACAATTTGTACTACCAATCAAATGTTCTGTGCTGTGACAATTTGTACTACCAATCAAATGATCTGTACTGTGACAATTTGCCCTATCAATCAAATGATCTGTACTGTGACAATTTGTACTACCAATCAAATGATCTGTGCTGTGACAATTTGCATTACCAGTCAAATGAACTACTGTGACAATTTGAACTACCAATCAAATAGTATGTGCTCCGACTATTTGCACTACCAATCAATTGATCTGTACTGTGACAATTTGCACTACCAATCAAATGATTTGTACTGTGACAATTTGCACTACCAATCAAGTGATCTGTACTGTGACACTGCACTACCAATCAAATGATTTGTACTGTGGCAATTTGCACTACCAATCAAATGGTCTATGCTCTGACAATTTGCACTACCAATCAAATGATCTGTACTGCGACAATTTGCACTACCAATCAAGTGATCTGTACTGTGACAATTTGCACTACCAATCAAATGATCTGTGCTGTGACAATTTGCACTACCAGTCAAATGAACTATACTGTGACAATTTGAACTACCAATCAAATAGTATGTGCTCTGACAATTTGCACTACCAATCAAATGATATGTACTTTGACAATTTGCACTACCAATCAAATGATCTGTGCTGTGACAATTTGCACTACCAATCAAATGGTCTCTGCTGTGACTATTTGTACTACTAATCAAATGATCTGTACTGTGACAATTTGTACTACTAATCAAATGATCTGTGCTGTGACTATTTGTACTACTAATCAAATGATCTGTGCTGTGACAATTTGCACTACCAATCAAATGGTCTCTGCTGTGACAATTTGTACTACCAATCAAATGTTCTGTGCTGTGACAATTTGTACTACCAATCAAATGATCTGTACTGTGACAATTTGCCCTATCAATCAAATGATCTGTACTGTGACAATTTGTACTACCAGTCAAATGATCTGTGCTGTGACAATTTGCATTACCAGTCAAATGAACTACTGTGACAATTTGAACTACCAATCAAATAGTATGTGCTCCGACTATTTGCACTACCAATCAATTGATCTGTACTGTGACAATTTGCACTACCAATCAAATGATTTGTACTGTGACAATTTGCACTACCAATCAAGTGATCTGTACTGTGACACTGCACTACCAATCAAATGATTTGTACTGTGGCAATTTGCACTACCAATCAAATGGTCTATGCTCTGACAATTTGCACTACCAATCAAATGATATGTACTGTGACAATTTGTACTACGAATTAAAAGGTCTTTGCTCTGACAATTTCCACTACCAATCAAATGATCTGTACTGCGGCAATTTGTACTACGAATTAAAAGGTCTTTGCTCTGACAATTTCCACTACCAATCAAATGGTCTGTGCTGTGACAATTTGTACTACCAATCAAATGATCTGTACTATGACAATATGCACTACCAATCAAATGATTTGTACTGTGGCAATTTTCACTACAAATCAAAAGGTATGTGCTCTGACAATTTGTACTACCAATCAAATGGTCTGTACTGTGACAATTTGTACTACCAATCAAATGGTCTGTGCTCTGACAATTTGCACTACCAATCAAATGGTCTGTACTGTGAAAATTTGTACTACCAATTAAATGGTCTGTGCTGTGACAATTTGTACTACTAATCAAATGGTCTGTGCTCTGACAATTTGCACTACCAATCAAATGGTCTGTACTGTGACAATTTGTACTACCAATTAAATGGTCTGTGCTGTGACAATTTGTACTACCAATCAAATGGTCTGTGCTCTGACAATTTGCACTACCAATCAAATGGTCTGTACTGTGACAATTTGTACTACCAATTAAATGGTCTGTGCTGTGACAATTTGTACTACCAATCAAATGGTCTGTGCTCTGACAATTTGCACTACCAATCAAATGGTCTGTACTGTGAAAATTTGTACTACCAATTAAATGGTCTGTGCTGTGACAATTTGTACTACCAATCAAATGGTCTGTGCTCTGACAATTTGCACTACCAATCAAATGATCTGTTCTGTGACAATTTGCACTACCAATCAAATGATCTGTTCTGTGACAATTTGTACTACCAATTAAATGGTCTGTGCTGTGACAATTTGTACTACCAATCAAATGGTCTGTGCTCTGACAATTTGCACTACCAATCAAATGGTTTGTGTTGTGACAATTTGCACTACCAATCAAATGGTCTGTGCTGTGACAATTTGCACTACCAATTAAATGGTATGTGCTCTGACAATTTGTACTACCAATCAAGTGATCTGTACTGTGACAATTTGCGCTACCAATCAAATGATTTGTACTGTGGCAATTTTCACTACAAATCAAATGGTATGTGCTCTGACAATTTGTACTACCAATCAAATGGTCTGTGCTGTGACAATTTGTACTACCAATCAAATGGTCTGTGCTCTGACAATTTGCACTACCAATCAAATGGTCTGTGCTGTGACAATTTGCACTACCAATCAAATGGTCTGTGTTGTGACAATTTGTACTACCAATCAAATGATCGGTTCTGTGACAATTTGCACTACCAATCAAATGGTCTGTGTTGTGACAATTTGCACTACCAATCAAATGGTCTGTGCTGTGACAATTTGCACTACCAATCAAATGGTATGTGCTCTGACAATTTGCACTACCAATCAAATGATCTGTTCTGTGACAATTTGCACTACCAATCAAATGGTCTGTGCTGTGACAATTTGCACTACCAATCAAATGGTCTGTGCTCTGACAATTTGCACTACCAATCAAATGATCTGTTCTGTGAAAATTTGCACTACCAATCAAATGGTCTGTGTTGTGACAATTTGCACTACCAATCAAATGGTCTGTGCTCTGACAATTTGTACTACCAATTAAATGGTCTGTGCTGTGACAATTTGCACTACCAATCAAATGGTCTGTGTTGTGACAATTTGTACTACCAATCAAATGGTCTGTGTTGTGACAATTTGCACTACCAATCAAATGGTCTGTGCTATGACAATTTGCACTACCAATCAAATGGTCTGTGCTCTGACAATTTGCACTACCAATCAAATGATCTGTTCTGTGACAATTTGCACTACCAATCAAATGGTCTGTGTTGTGACAATTTGCACTACCAATCAAATGGTCTGTGCTGTGACAATTTGCATTTCCAATCAAATGGTCTGTACTGTGACAATTTGCACTACCAATCAAATGATCTGTGCTGGGACAATTTGTAATACCAATCAAATGGTATGTGCTCTGACAATTTGCACTACCAATCAAATGTTCTATGCTCTGACAATTTGCACTACCAATTAAATGGTCTGTGCTGTGACAATGTGCACTATCAATCAAATGGCCTATTCTGTGACAATTTGTACTACCAATCAAATGGTCTGTGCTGTGACAATTTGCATTTCCAATCAAATGGTCTGTACTGTTACCTTTTGTACTACCAATCAAAAGATCTCTACTGTGACAATTTGAATTACCAATCAAATGGTCTGTACTGTGACAATTTGCACTACCAATCAAATGGTCTGTACTGTTACAATTTGCACTACCAATCAAATAATATGTGCTGTGACAATTTGCACTACCAATCAAATGGTCTGTACTGTGACAATTTGCACTACCAATCAAAAGATCTCTACTGTGACAATTTGAATTACCAATCAAATGGTCTATACTGTGACAATTTGCACTACCAATCAAATAGTCTCTACTGTTACAATTTGCACTACCAATCAAATGATTTGTGCTGTGACAATTTGCATTACCAATTAAATGGTCTGTACTGTGACAATTTGCATTACCAATTAAATGGTCTGTACTGTGACAATTTGTACTACCAATCAAATGATCTGTTCTGTGACAATTTGCACTACCAATCAAATGGTCTGTACTGTGACAATTTGCATTACCAATTAAATGGTCTGTACTGTGACAATTTGTACTACCAATCAAATGGTTTGTGCTGTGACAATTTGCATTACCAATTAAATGGTCTGTACTGTGACAATTTGCATTACCAATTAAATGGTCTGTACTGTGACAATTTGCATTACCAATTAAATGGTCTGTACTGTGACAATTTGTACTACCAATCAAATGATCTGTTCTGTGACAATTTGCACTACCAATCAAATGGTCTGTACTTTAACAATTTGCACTACCAATCAAATGATCTGTACTGTGACAATTTGCACTACCAATCAAATGGTTTGTGCTGTGACAATTTGTACTACCAATCAACTGGTCTGTGCTGTGACAATTAGTACTACCAATCAAACGGTCTGTACTGTGACAATTTGTACTACCAATTAAATGATCTGTGCTGTGACAATTTGCACTACCAATCAAATGGTCTGTACTTTGACAATTTGCACTACCAATCAAATGGTCTGTACTTTAACAATTTGCACTACCAATCAAATGATCTGTACTGTGACAATTTGCACTACCAATCAAATGATCTGTACTGTGGCAATTTGCACTACCAATCAAATGACCTGTATTGTGAAAATTTGCACTACCAATCAAATGGTCTGTACTGTGACAATTTGCACTACAAATCAAATGATCTGTACTGTGACAATTTGCACTACTAATCAAACGATCTGTACTGTAGCAATTTGCACTACCAATCAAATGATCTGTACTATGACAATTTGCACTACTAATCAAACGATCTGTACTGTAGCAATTTGCACTACCAATCAAATGATCTGTACTATGACAATTTGCACTACTAATCAAACGATCTGTACTGTAGCAATTTGCACTACCAATCAAATGATCTGTACTATGACAATTTGCACTACTAATCAAACGATCTGTACTGTAGCAATTTGCACTACCAATCAAATGATCTGTACTATGACAATTTGCACTACTAATCAAACGATCTGTACTGTAGCAATTTGCACTACCAATCAAATGATCTGTACTATGACAATTTGCACTACTAATCAAACGATCTGTACTGTAGCAATTTGCACTACCAATCAAATGATCTGTTCTGTTACCTTTTGTACTACCAATCAAAAGATCTCTACTGTGACAATTTGAATTACCAATCAAATGGTCTGTACTGTGACAATTTGCACTACCAATCAAATGGTCTCTACTGTTACAATTTGCACTACCAATCAAATGATTTGTGCTGTGACAATTTGCACTACCAATCAAATGGTCTGTACTGTGACAATTTGCACTACCAATCAAAAGATCTCTACTGTGACAATTTGAATTACCAATCAAATGGTCTGTACTGTGACAATTTGCACTACCAATCAAATAGTCTCTACTGTTACAATTTGCACTACCAATCAAATGATATGTGCTGTGACAATTTGCACTACCAATCAAATGGTTTGTGCTGTGACAATTTGCATTACCAATTAAATGGTCTGTACTGTGACAATTTGCATTACCAATTAAATGGTCTGTACTGTGACAATTTGTACTACCAATCAAATGATCTGTTCTGTGACAATTTGCACTACCAATCAAATGGTCTGTACTTTAACAATTTGCACTACCAATCAAATGATCTGTACTGTGACAATTTGCACTACCAATCAAATGGTTTGTGCTGTGACAATTTGTACTACCAATCAACTGGTCTGTGCTGTGACAATTAGTACTACCAATCAAACGGTCTGTACTGTGACAATTTGCACTACCAATCAAATGGTCTGTACTTTGACAATTTGCACTACCAATCAAATGGTCTGTACTGTGACAATTTGCACTACAAATCAAATGATCTGTGCTGTGACAATTTGCACTACTAATCAAACGATCTGTACTGTGACAATTTGCACTACCAATCAAATGATCTGTACTATGACAATTTGCACTACAAATCAAATGATCTGTACTGTAGCAATTTGCACTACCAATCAAATGGCCTGTGCTGTGACAATTTGCACTACTAATCAAACGATCTGTACTGTGACAATTTGCACTACCAATCAAATGATCTGTACTGTGACAATTTGTACTACCAATCAAACGATCTGTACTGTGACAATTTGCACTACTAATCAAACGATCTGTACTGTGACAATTTGCACTACCAATCAAACGGTCTGTACTGTGACAATTTGCACTACCAATCAAATGGTCTGTACTGTAGAAATTTGCACTACCAATCAAATGATCTGTACTATGACAATTTGCACTACAAATCAAATGATCTGTACTGTGACAATTTGCACTACAAATCAAATGGTCTGTACTGTGACAATTTGCACTACAAATCAAATGATCTGTACTGTGACAATTTGCACTACTAATCAAATGGTCTGTGCTCTGACAATTTGCACTACCAATCAAATGGTCTGTGCTCTGACAATTTGTACTACCAATCAAATGATCTGTACTGTGACAATTTGCACTACTAATCAAACGGTCTGTGTTGTGACAATTTGTACTACCAATCAAATGGTCTGTACTGTGACAATTTGCACTACAAATCAAATGATCTGTACTGTGACAATTTGCACTACTAATCAAACGATCTGTACTGTAGCAATTTGCACTACCAATCAAATGGTCTGTGCTCTGACAATTTGCACTACCAATCAAATGGTCTGTGCTCTGACAATTTGTACTACCAATCAAATGATCTGTGCTCTGACAATTTGCACTACAAATCAAATGGTCTGTACTGTGACAATTTGCACTACAAATCAAATGATCTGTACTGTGACAATTTGCACTACTAATCAAACGATCTGTACTGTAGCAATTTGCACTACCAATCAAATGGTCTGTACTGTGACAATTTGTACTACCAATTAAATGGTCTGTGCTGTGACAATTTGTACTACCAATCAAATGGTCTGTGCTCTGACAATTTGCACTACCAATCAAATGGTCTGTACTGTGACAATTTGTACTACCAATTAAATGGTCTGTGCTGTGACAATTTGTACTACCAATTAAATGGTCTGTGCTGTGACAATTTGTACTACCAATCAAATGGTCTGTGCTCTGACAATTTGCACTACCATTCAAATGGTCTGTGTTGTGACAATTTGCACTACCAATCAAATGGTCTGTGCTGTGACAATTTGCACTACCAATCAAATGGTATGTGCTCTGACAATTTGTACTACCAATCAAGTGATCTGTACTGTGACAATTTGCGCTACCAATCAAATGATTTGTACTGTGGCAATTTTCACTACAAATCAAATGGTATGTGCTCTGACAATTTGTACTACCAATCAAATGGTCTGTGCTGTGACAATTTGTACTACCAATCAAATGGTCTGTGCTCTGACAATTTGCACTACCAATCAAATGGTCTGTGCTGTGACAATTTGCACTACCAATCAAATGGTCTGAGTTGTGACAATTTGTACTACCAATCAAATGATCTGTTCTGTGACAATTTGCACTACCAATCAAATGGTCTGTGTTGTGACAATTTGCACTACCAATCAAATGGTCTGTGCTGTGACAATTTGCACTACCAATCAAATGGTATGTGCTGTGACAATTTGCACTACCAATCAAATGATCTGTTCTGTGACAATTTGCACTACCAATCAAATGATCTGTTCTGTGACAATTTGCACTACCAATCAAATGATCTGTTCTGTGACAATTTGCACTACCAATCAAATGATCTGTTCTGTGACAATTTGCACTACCAATCAAATGGTATGTGCTGTGACAATTTGCACTACCAATCAAATGGTCTGTACTCTGACAATTTGCACTACCAATCAAATGATCTGTGCTGTGAAAATTTGCACTACCAATCAAATGGTCTGTGTTGTGACAATTTGCACTACCAATCAAATGGTCTGTGCTCTGACAATTTGTACTACCAATTAAATGGTCTGTGCTGTGACAATTTGCACTACCAATCAAATGGTCTGTGTTGTGACAATTTGTACTACCAATCAAATGGTCTGTGTTGTGACAATTTGCACTACCAATCAAATGGTCTGTGCTATGACAATTTGCACTACCAATCAAATGGTCTGTGCTCTGACAATTTGCACTACCAATCAAATGATCTGTTCTGTGACAATTTGCACTACCAATCAAATGGTCTGTGTTGTGACAATTTGCACTACCAATCAAATGGTCTGTGCTGTGACAATTTGCATTTCCAATCAAATGGTCTGTACTGTGACAATTTGCACTACCAATCAAATGATCTGTGCTGGGACAATTTGTAATACCAATCAAATGGTATGTGCTCTGACAATTTGCACTACCAATCAAATGTTCTATGCTCTGACAATTTGCACTACCAATTAAATGGTCTGTGCTGTGACAATGTGCACTATCAATCAAATGGCCTATTCTGTGACAATTTGTACTACCAATCAAATGGTCTGTGCTGTGACAATTTGCATTTCCAATCAAATGGTCTGTACTGTTACCTTTTGTACTACCAATCAAAAGATCTCTACTGTGACAATTTGAATTACCAATCAAATGGTCTGTACTGTGACAATTTGCACTACCAATCAAATGGTCTGTACTGTGACAATTTGTACTACCAATCAAATGGTCTCTACTGTTACAATTTGCACTACCAATCAAATAATATGTGCTGTGACAATTTGCACTACCAATCAAATGGTCTGTACTGTGACAATTTGCACTACCAATCAAAAGATCTCTACTGTGACAATTTGAATTACCAATCAAATGGTCTATACTGTGACAATTTGCACTACCAATCAAATAGTCTCTACTGTTACAATTTGCACTACCAATCAAATGATATGTGCTGTGACAATTTGCACTACCAATCAAATGGTTTGTGCTGTGACAATTTGCATTACCAATTAAATGGTCTGTACTGTGACAATTTGCATTACCAATTAAATGGTCTGTACTGTGACAATTTGTACTACCAATCAAATGATCTGTTCTGTGACAATTTGCACTACCAATCAAATGGTCTGTACTTTAACAATTTGCACTACCAATCAAATGGTCTGTACTGTGACAATTTGCACTACCAATCAAATGGTTTGTGCTGTGACAATTTGTACTACCAATCAACTGGTCTGTGCTGTGACAATTAGTACTACCAATCAAACGGTCTGTACTGTGACAATTTGTACTACCAATTAAATGATCTGTGCTGTGACAATTTGCACTACCAATCAAATGGTCTGTACTTTGACAATTTGCACTACCAATCAAATGGTCTGTACTTTAACAATTTGCACTACCAATCAAATGATCTGTACTGTGACAATTTGCACTACCAATCAAATGATCTGTACTGTGGCAATTTGCACTACCAATCAAATGACCTGTACTGTGAAAATTTGCACTACCAATCAAATGGTCTGTACTGTGACAATTTGCACTACAAATCAAATGATCTGTACTGTGACAATTTGCACTACTAATCAAACGATCTGTACTGTAGCAATTTGCACTACCAATCAAATGATCTGTACTATGACAATTTGCACTACCAATCAAATGGTCTGTTCTGTTACCTTTTGTACTACCAATCAAAAGATCTCTACTGTGACAATTTGCACTACCAATCAAATGGTCTGTACTTTGACAATTTGCACTACCAATCAAATGGTCTGTACTGTGACAATTTGCACTACAAATCAAATGATCTGTACTGTAGCAATTTGCACTACCAATCAAATGATCTGTACTATGACAATTTGCACTACCAATCAAATGGTCTGTGCTGTGACAATTTCCACTACTAATCAAACGATCTGTACTGTGACAATTTGCACTACCAATCAAATGATCTGTACTGTGACAATTTGCACTACTAATCAAACGATCTGTACTGTAGCAATTTGCACTACCAATCAAATGATCTGTACTGTGACAATTTGCACTACTAATCAAACGATCTGTACTGTAGCAATTTGCACTACCAATCAAATGATCTGTACTGTGACAATTTGCACTACTAATCAAATGGTCTGTACTGTGACAATTTGCACTACCAATCAAATGATCTGTACTGTGACAATTTGCACTACCAATCAAATGATCTGTACTGTGACAATTTGCACTACCAATCAAATGGTCTGTACTGTGACAATTTGCACTACTAATCAAACGATCTGTACTGTAGCAATTTGCACTACCAATCAAATGATCTGTACTGTGACAATTTCCACTACTAATCAAACGATCTGTACTGTGACAATTTGTACTACCAATCAAATGATCTGTACTGTGACAATTTCCACTACTAATCAAACGATCTGTACTGTGACAATTTGCACTACTAATCAAACGGTCTGTGTTGTGACAATTTGTACTACCAATCAAATGGTTTGTGCTGTGACAATTTGTACTACCAATCAACTGGTCTGTGCTGTGACAATTAGTACTACCAATCAAACGGTCTGTGCTGTGACAATTAGTACTACCAATCAAACGGTCTGTACTGTGACAATTAGTTCTACCAATCAAATGGTCTGTACTGTGACAATTTGTACTACCAATTAAATGATCTGTGCTGTGACAATTTGCACTACCAATCAAATGGTCTGTACTTTGACAATTTGCACTACCAATCAAATGATCTGTACTGTGACAATTTGCACTACCAATCAAATGATCTGTACTGCGGCAATTTGCACTACCAATCAAATTGTCTGTACTGTGACAATGTGCACTACAAATCAAATGACCTGTACTGTGACAATTTGCACTACCAATCAAATGACCTGTACTGTGACAATTTGCACTACCAATCAAATGGTCTGTACTGTGACAATTTGCACTACCAATCAAACGATCTGTACTGTGGCAATTTGCACCACCAATCAAATGATCTGTGCTGTGACAATTTGTAATACCAATCAAATGGTATGTGCTCTGACAATTTGCACTACCAATCAAATGATCTGTACTGTGACAATTTGCACTACCAATCAAACGATCTGTACTGTGGCAATTTGCACCACCAATCAAAAGATCTGTACTGTGGCAATTTGCACTAACAATCAAATGTTCTGTGCTGTGACAATTTGCACTACCAATTAAATGTTCTGTACTGTGACAATTTGTACTACCAATCAAATGGTCTGTATTGTGACAATTTATACTTCCAATTAAATGGTCTGTGCTGTGAAAATTTGTACTACCAATCAAATGGTCTGTACTGTGACAATTTGCACTACCAATCAAATGATATGTACTGTGACCATTTGCAATACCAATCAAATGATCTATACTGTGGCAATTTGCACTACCAATCAAATATTCTGTACTGTTGCAATTTGCACTACCAATCAAATAGTCTGTGCTGTGACAATTTGTACTACCAATCAAATGGTCTGTGCTGTGACAATTTGCACTACCAATCAAATTATCTGTACTGTGACAAGACAATTTGTACTACCAATCAAATGGTCTGTGCTGTGACAATTTGCACTACCAATCAAATGGTCTGTATTGTGACAATTTGCACTACCAATCAAATGATCTGTTCTGTGACAATTTGTACTACCAATCAAATGGTCTGTGCTGTGACAATTTGCACTACCAATCAAATGATCTTTACAGTGGCAATTTGCACTACCAATCAAATGTTCTGTATTGTTACAATTTCCACTACCACTCAAATGGTCTGTGCTGTGACAATTTGCACTACCAATCAAATGATCTGTACTGTGACAATTTGCACTACCAATCAAATGGTCTGTGCTGTGACAATTTGTACTACCAATCAAATGATTTGTACTGTGACAATTTGCACTACCACTCAAATGGTCTGTATTGTTACAATTTGCACTACCAATCAAATGATCTGTACTGTGACAATTTGCACTACCACTCAAATGATCTGTACTGTGACAATTTGCACTACCAATCAAATGATCTGTACTGTGACAATTTGCACTACCAATCAAATGGTCTGTATTGTTACAATTTCCACTACCACTCAAATGGTCTGTATTGTTACAATTTCCACTACCAATCAAATGATCTGTACTGTGACAATTTGCACTACCACTCAAATGATCTGTACTGTGACAATTTGCACTACCAATCAAATTATCTGTACTGTGACAATTTGCACTACCAATCAAATGATCTGTTCTGTGACAATTTGTACTACCAATCAAATGGTCTGTGCTGTGACAATTTGCACTACCAATCAAATGGTCTGTACTGTGACAATTTGCACTACCAATCAAATGATATGTACTGTGACAATTTGCACTACCAATCAAATGATATGTACTGTGACAATTTGCACTACCAATCAAATGATCTGTTCTGTGACAATTTGTACTACAAATCAAATGATATGTACTGTGACAATTTGCACTACCAATCAAATGATATGTACTGTGACAATTTGCACTACCAATCAAATGATATGTACTGTGACAATTTGCACTACCAATCAAATGATCTTTACAGTGGCAATTTGCACTACCAATCAAATGTTCTGTATTGTTACAATTTCCACTACCACTCAAATGGTCTGTGCTGTGACAATTTGCACTACCAATCAAATGATCTGTACTGTGACAATTTGCACTACCAATCAAATGGTCTGTGCTGTGACAATTTGTACTACCAATCAAATGATTTGTACTGTGACAATTTGCACTACCAATCAAATGATATGTACTGTTACAATTTGCACTACCAATCAAATGGTCTGTATTGTTACAATTTGCACTACCAATCAAATGATCTGTACTGTGACAATTTGCACTACCACTCAAATGATCTGTACTGTGACAATTTGCACTACCAATCAAATGATCTGTACTGTGACAATTTGCACTACCAATCAAATGGTCTGTATTGTTACAATTTCCACTACCACTCAAATGGTCTGTATTGCTACAATTTCCACTACCAATCAAATGATCTGTACTGTGACAATTTGCACTACCACTCAAATGATCTGTACTGTGACAATTTGCACTACCAATCAAATTATCTGTACTGTGACAATTTGCACTACCAATCAAATGATCTGTACTGTGACAATTTGCACTACCAATCAAATGGTCTGTACTGTGACAATTTGCACTACCAATCAAATGATCTGTACTGTGACAATTTGCACTACCAATTAAATGGTCTGTACTGTGACAATTTGTACTACCAATTAAATTATCTGTGCTGTGACAATTTGCACTACCAATCAAATGGTCTGTACTGTGACAATTTGCACTACCAATCAAATGATCTGTACTGTGAAAATTTATACTTGCAATTAAATGGTCTGTGCTGTGACAATTTGTACTACCAATCAAATGGTCTGTACTGTGACAATTTGCACTACCAATCAAATGATATGTACTGTGACCATTTGCAATACCAATCAAATGATCTTTACTGTGGCAATTTGCACTACCAATCAAATGTTCTGTACTGTTACAATTTGCACTACCAATCAAATAGTCTGTGCTGTGACAATTTGTACTACCAATCAAATGGTCTGTGCTGTGACAATTTGTACTACCAATCAAATTATCTGTACTGTGACAATTTGCACTACCAATCAAATGGTCTGTACTGTGACAATTTGCACTACCAATCAAATGATATGTACTGTGACAATTTGCACTACCAATCAAATGATCTTTACAGTGGCAATATGCACTACCAATCAAATGTTTTGTATTGTTACAATTTTCACTACCAATCAAATGATCTGTACTGTGAAAATGTGTACTACCAATCAAATGGTCTGTACTGTGACAATTTGCACTACCAATCAAATGGTCTCTACTGTGACAATTTGCATTACCAATCAAATGGTCTGTATTGTGACAATTTGTACTACCAATCAAATGGTCTGTACTGTGAAAATTTGTACTACCAATCAAATGGTCTGTACTGTGACAATTTGTACTACCAATCAAATGATCTCTACTGTGACAATTTGCATTACCAATCAAATGGTCTGTATTGTGACAATTTGCACTACCAATCAAATGGTCTGTACTGTGACAATTTGCATTACCAATCAAATGGTCTGTGTTGTGACAATATGTACTACCAATCAAATGGTCTGTACTGTGAAAATTTGCACTACCAATCAAATGATCTGTACTGTGACAATTTGGACTACCAATCAAATGGTCTCTACTGTGACAATTTCCACTACCAATTAAAGGTCTGTACTGTGACAATTTGTACTACCAACTAAGTGGTTTATACTGTGACAATTTGCATTACCAATCAAATTATCTCTACTGTGACAATTTGCACTACCCATCAAATGGTCTACTGTGACAATTTGCACTACCAATCAAATGATCTGTACTGTGGCAATTTGCACTTCAAATCATATGATATGTACTGTGACAATTTGTACTACCAATTAAATGATTATACTGTGACAATTTGTACTACCAATCAAATGATATGTACTGTGACAATTTGCACTAACAGTCAAATGATTTATACTGTGACAATTTGTACTACCAATCAAATGATATGTACTGTGACAATTTGCACTACCAATCAAATGATCTGTACTGTGACAATTTGCACTACCAATCAAATGATCGGTACTGTGACAATTTGTACTACCAATTAAATGATTATACTGTGACAATTTGTACTACCAATCAAATGATATGTACTGTGACAATTTGCATTACCAATCAAATGGTCTCTGCTGTGACAATTTGCACTACCAATCAAAGGGTCTGTGCTGTGACAATTTGCACTACCAATCAAATGGTCTGTACTGTGGCAATTTGCACTACCAATCAAGTGATATGTGCTGTGATAATTTGCACTACCAATCAAATGGTCTGTACTGTGACAATTTGCACTATCAATCAAATGATCTGTACTGTGACAATTCGTACTACGAATCAAATGGTCTGTACTGTGACAATTTGCACTACCGATCAAATGGTCTCTGCTGTGACAATTTGCACTACCAATCAAATGTTCTGTACTGTTACAATTTGCACTACCAATCAAATGATCTGTACTGTGACAATATGTACTACCAATCAAATGAACTGTGCTGTGACAATTTGCACTACCAATCAAATGGTCTGTACTGTGACAATTTGTATTACAAATCAAATGATCTGTACTGTGGTAATTTGCACTACCAATCAAATGATCTGTACTGTGACAATTTGTATTACAAATCAAATGATCTGTACTGTGGTAATTTGCACTACCAATCAAATGGTCTGTACTGTGACAATTTGTATTACAAATCAAATGATCTGTACTGTGACAATTTGCACTACCAATCAAATGATCTGTACTGTGGCAATTTTCACTTCAAAGCAAATGGTCTGTACTGTGACAATTTGCACTACCAATCAAATGGTCTCTGCTGTGACAATTTGCACTATCAATCAAATGGTCTGTACTGTGACAATTTGTACTACCAATTAAATGATCTGTACTGTGGCAATTTGCACTACCAATCAAATGGTCTGTACTGTGACAATGTGTACTACCAATCAAATGGTCTGTACTGTGGCAATTTGCACTACCAATCAAATGGTCTGTACTGTGACAATTTGCACTACCAATCAAATGATCTGTACTGTGACAATATGTACTACCAATCAAATGATCTGTACTGTGACAATTTGCACCACCAATCAAATGGTCTCTGCTGTGACAATTTGCACTACCAATCAAATGGTCTGTACTGTGACAATTTGCACTACCAATCAAATGATATGTACTTTGGCAATTTGCACTATCAATCAAATGATCTGTACTGTGACAATTTGCACTACCAACCAAATTATCTGTACTGTGGCAATTTGCACTACCAATCAAATGATCTGTACTGTGACAATATGTACTACCAATCAAATGATCTGTGCTGTGACAATTTGCACTACCAATCAAATGGTCTGTACTGTGACAATTTGCACTACCAATCAAATGATATGTACTTTGGCAATTTGCACTATCAATCAAATGATCTGTACTGTGACAATTTGCACTACCAACCAAATGATCTGTACTGTGGCAATTTGCACTACCAATGAAATGATCTGTACTGTGGCAATTTGCACTTCAAATTAAATGGTCTGTACTGTGACAATTTGCACTACCAATCAAATGGTCTCTGCTGTGACAATTTGTACTATCAATCAAATGGTCTGTACTGTGACAATTTGTACTACCAATTAAATGATCTGTACTGTGACAATGTGTACTACCAATCAAATGATCTGTACTGTGACAATTTGCACTACCAATCAAATGGTCTGTGCTGTGACAAATTGCACTACCAATCAAATGATCTGTTCTGTGACAATTTGTACTACAAATCAAATGGTCTGTGCAGTGACAATTTGCACTAACAATTAAATGGTCTGTACTGTGACAATTTGCACTACCAATCAAATGGTCTGTACTGTGACAATTTGCACTACCAATCAAATGATCTGTTCTGTGACAAGTTGCACTACCGATCAAATGGTCTCTGCTGTGACAATTTGCACTACCAATCAAATGTTCTGTACTGTGACAATTTGCACTACCAATCAAATGATCTGTACTGTGACAATATGTACTACCAATCAAATGATCTGTGCTGTGACAATTTGCACTACCAATCAAATGGTCTGTACTGTGACAATTTGCACTACCAATCAAATGATATATACTTTGGCAATTTGCACTATCAATCAAATGATCTGTACTGTGACAATTTGCACTACCAACCAAATGATCTGTACTGTGGCAATTTGCACTACCAATCAAATGATCTGTACTGTGGCAATTTGCATTTCAAAACAAATGGTCTGTACTGTGACAATTTCAACTACCAATCAAATGGTCTGTGCTGTGACAATTTGCACTACCAATCAAATGGTCTGTGCTGTGACAATTTGCACTACCAATCAAATGATCTGTACTGTGGCAATTTGCACTACCAATCAAATGATCTGTACTGTGACAATATGTACTACCAATCAAATGATCTGTGCTGTGACGATTTGCACTACCAATCAAATGGTCTGTACTGTGACAATTTGCACTACCAATCAAATGGTCTGTACTGTGACAATTTGCACTACCAATCAAATTGTCTCTGCTGTGACAATTTGCACTATCAACCAAATGGTCTGTACTGTGACAATTTGCACTACCAATCAAATGGTCTGTACTGTGACAATTTGCACTACCAATCAAATGGTCTGTACTGTGACAATTTGCACTACCAATCAAATGGTCTGTACTGTGACAATTTGCACTACCAATCAAATGGTCTGTACTGTGACAATTTGCACTACCAATCAAATGTTCTGTACTGTGACAATTTGCACTACCAATCAAATGGTCTGTACTGTGACAATTTGCACTACCAATCAAATGGTCTCTGCTGTGACAATTTGCACTATCAATCAAATGGTCTGTACTGTGACAATTTGTACTACCAATCAACTGGTCTGTACTGTGACAATTTACACTACCAATCAAATGGTCTGTACTGTGGCAATTTGCACTACCAATCAAATGGTCTGTATTGTGACAATTTGTACTACCAATCAAATGGTCTGTACTGTGGCAATATGTACTACAAATCAAATGATCTGTGCTGTGACAATTTGCACTACCAATCAAATGGTCTGTGCTGTGACAATATGTACTACCAATCAAATGGTCTGTACTGTGACAATTTGTACTACCAATCAAATGATCTGTATTGTGACAATTTGTACTACCAATCAAATGGTCTGTATTGTGACAATTTGTACTACCAATCAAATGATCTGTACTGTGACAATTTGTACTACAAATCAAATGATCTGTGCTGTGACAATTTGTACTACAAATCAAATGGTCTGTGCTGTGACAATTTGCACTACCAATCAAATGGTCTGTACTGTGACAATTTGTACTACCAATCAAATGGTCTGTACTGTGACAATTTGCACTACCAATCAAATGATATATACTGTGACAATTTGCACTACCAATCAAATGATCTATACTGTGGCAATTTGCACTACCAATCAAATGTTCTGTACTGTGACAATTTGCACTACCAATCAAATGATCTGTACTGTGACAATATGTACTACCAATCAAATGATCTGTGCTGTGACAATTTGCACTACCAATCAAATGGTCTGTACTGTGACAATTTGCACTACCAATCAAATGATATGTACTTTGACAATTTGCACTACCAATCAAATGATCTGTACTGTGACAATTTGCGCTACCAATCAAATGATCTGTACTGTGATAATTTGCACTACCAATCAAATGATCTATACTGTGGCAATTTGCACTACAAATCAAATGGTCTGTGCAGTGACAATTTGCACTACCAATCAAATGGTCTGTACTGTGACAATTTGCACTACCAATCAAATGATATATACTGTGACAATTTGCACTACCAATCAAATGATCTATACTGTGGCAATTTGCACTACCAATCAAATGTTCTGTACTGTGACAATTTGCACTACCAATCAAATGATCTGTACTGTGACAATTTGCACTACCAATCAAATGGTCTGTACTGTGACAATTTGCACTACCAATCAAATGATATGTACTTTGGCAATTTGCACTATCAATCAAATGATCTGTACTGTGACAATTTGCACTACCAACCAAATGATCTGTACTGTGGCAATTTGCACTTCAAAACAAATGGTCTGTACTGTGGCAATTTGCACTACCAATCAAATGTTCTGTACTGTGACAATTTGCACTACCAATCAAATGATCTGTACTGTGACAATTTGCACTTCAAAACAAATGGGCTATACTGTGGCAATTTGCACTACCAATCAAATGTTCTGTACTGTGGCAATTTGCACTACCAATCAAATGATATGTACTGTGACAATTTGCACTACCAATCAAATGATCTGTACTGTGGCAATTTGCACTTCAAAACAAATGGTCTGTACTGTGACAATTTCCGCTACCAATCAACTGGTCGGTGCTGTGAAAATTTGCACTACCAATCAAATGGTCTGTACTGTGGCAATTTGCACTACCAACCAAATGATCTGTACTGTGGCAATTTGCACTACCAATCAAATGATATGTACTGTGACAATTTGCACTACCAATCAAATGATATGTACTGTGACAATTTGCACTACCAATCAAATGATCTGTACTGTGGCAATTTGCACTTCAAAACAAATGGTCTGTACTGTGACAATTTCCACTACCAATCAACTGGTCTGTGCTGTGTCAATTTGTACTACCAATCAAATGGTCTGTACTGTAACATTTTGTAGTACCAGTCAAATGGTCTGTACTGTGACAATTTGTAGTACCAGTCAAATGGTCTCTACTGTGACAATGTGCACTACAAATCAAATGATCTGTACTGTGACAATTTGTAGTACCAGTCAAATGGTCTCTACTGTGACAATGTGCACTACAAATCAAATGATCTGTACTGTGACAATTTGCACTACCAATCAAATGATCTGTACTGTGACAATTTGCACTACCAATCAAATGATCGGTACTGTGACAATTTGCACTACCAATCAAACGATCTGTACTGTGACAATATATACTACCAATCAAATAATCTGTGCTCTGACAATTTGAACTACCAATCAAATGGTCTCTACTGTGACAATTTGCACTACCAATCAAATAATCTGTACTATGACAATTTGTACTACCAATCAATTGATCTGTACTGTGACAATTTGCATTACCAATCAAATGATCTGTACTTTGACAATTTGTACTACCAATCAAATGGTATGGTCTGTAGTGTGACAATTTGCACTATCAATCAAATTATCTGTAGTGTGACAATTTGTACTACCAATCAAATGATCTGTACTAGGACAATTTGTACTACCAATCAAATGGTCTGTACTGTGACAATTTGCACTACCAATTAAATGGTCTGTACTGTGACAATTTGCACTACCAATCAAATGGTCTGTTTTTGTGACAATTTGCACTACCATTTAATGAAATGAAAAATAAAAATACCAAACTGTCCGAAAAGCTCCAAAATCTAATAGAAAAATCGTAGGAAGAGACAACATCGATACCCCTAGAACACACATATAAATGACCACTGTATTTCCTGCTTTTGTACAGGCACTTTAATAGAAATAAAGTGGTAAATTAAGCTTCCCTCGTAGTGACATGATGCGGTTATGCCTGTGTTTTCCACATGTGAATAAAATGCCAATCCTGATACATATCCTAGCGAACAGTGTTATTATAAAGAACGTTCTAATCTTGCCCATTATAAATAATATATTTAATATTCGTGACACATAAATGGTGATATGTATAATAGTAGTTCTATTAAAGACAGCTGATGGTTTCAACCATGATTTAGATACTAGATAATACACAAGGTGATAGCATATTTAGCGAGATAATAGTCAACTTTAAACCAAAATATTACTTACAATGCATTCTTTCGTCATCTGGTGCAATACTTTTCAACAAGGTGTTGATATCTCCAGAAAAAAACTTTCGACAGATGCGACCATACGAAAAACTGCTTCACTTAATGGTTTAGTAATCTGAAGACGTGACTGGAACTAGTGTACAGTAGAACCTCTTTTCGAAGTCGAATGTACGAACTATTTTGCATGAAAACATCCAAGTACAAATGCATTAGGGTCATTCATGACGGAAATGATTTATCCAAAATAACAAGGTCCAACTGTTACTATATACAAAATACTATTGAAATGGTCAGGTAAATAACAAGGTGTAACTGTAACTGTATACAAAATACTATTGAAATGGTCAGGTAAATAACAAGGTTCAACTGTAACTGTATACAAAATATTATTGAAATGGTCAGGTAAATAACAAGGTTCAACTGTAACTGTATACAAAATACTATTGAAATGGTCAGGTAAAGAACAAGGTTCAACTGTAACTGTATACAAAATATTATTGAAATGGTCAGGTATATAACAAGGTTCAACTGTAATTTATGCGAAATACTATTGAAATGGTCAGGTATATAACAAGGTTCAACTGTAACTGTATACAAAATATTATTGAAATGGTCAGGTAAATAACAAGGTTCAACTGTAACTGTATACAAAATACTATTGAAATGATCAGGTATATAACAAGGTTCAACTGTAACTTATGCGAAATACTATTGAAATGGTCAGGTATATAACAAGATTCAACTGTAACTGTATACAAAATACTATTGAAATGGTCAGGTAAATAACAAGGTTCAACTGTAACTGTATACAAAATACTATTGAAATGGTCAGGTAAATAACAAGGTTCAACTGTAACTGTGTACACAATACTATTGAAATGGTCAGGTATATAACAAGGTTCAACTGTAAGTTATGCGAAATACTATTGAAATGGTCAGGTATATAACAAGGTTCAACTGTAACTGTATACAAAATACTATTGAAATGGTCAGGTAAATAACAAGGTTCAACTGTAACTGTATACAAAATACTATTGAAATGGTCAGGTAAATAACAAGGTTCAACTGTAACTGTATACAAAATACTATTGAAATGGTCAGGTAAATAACAAGGTTCAACTGTAGCTGTATACAAAATACTATTGAAATGGTCAGGTAAATAACAAGGTTCAACTGTAGCTGTATACAAAATATTATTGAAAAGGTCAGGTAAATAACAAGGTTCAACTGTAACTATATACAAAATATTATTGAAATGGTCAGGTAAATAACAAGGTTCAACTGTAGCTGTATACAAAATATTATTTAAATGGTCAGGTATATAACAAGGTTCAACTGTAGCTGTATACAAAATACTATTGAAATGGTCAGGTAAATAACAAGGTTCAACTGTAGCTGTATACAAAATATTATTGAAATTTTCAGGTAAATAACAAGGTTCAACTGTAACTGTATACAAAATACTATTGAAATGGTCAGGTAAATAACAAGACTCAACTGTAGCTGTATGCGAAATACTATTGAAATGGTCAGGTAAATAACAAGGTTCAACTGTAACTATATACAAAATACTATTGAAATGGTCAGGTAAATAACAAGGTTCAACTGTAACTGTATACAAACTACTATTGAAATGGTCAGGTATATAACAAGGTTCAACTGTAACTGTATACAAACTACTATTGAAATGGTCAGGTAAATAACAAGGTTCAACTGTAACTGTATACAAAATATTATTGAAATGGTCAGGTAAATAACAAGGTTCAACTGTAACTGTATACAAAATACTATTGAAATGGTCAGGTATATAACAAGGTTCAACTGTAAATATATACAAAATACTATTGAAATGGTCCGGTAAATAACAAGGTTCAACTGTAAATATATATAAAATACTATTGAAATGGTCAGGTAAATAACAAGGTTCAACTGTAAATATATACAAAATATTATTGAAATGGTCAGGTAAATAACAAGGTTCAACTGTAGCTGTATACAAAATACTATTGAAATGGTCAGGTAAATAACAAGGTTCAACTGTAACTGTATACAAAATATTATTGAAATGGTCAGGTAAATAACAAGGTTCAACTGTAACTGTATACAAAATACTATTGAAATGGTCAGGTATATAACAAGGTTCAACTGTAACTAATGCGAAATACTTTTGAAATGGTCAGGTATATAACATGATTCAACTGTAACTGTATACAAAATACTATTGAAATGGTCAGGTAAATAACAAGGTTCAACTGTAACTGTGTACAAAATACTATTGAAATGGTCAGGTATATAACAAGGTTCAACTGTAACTTATGCGAAATACTATTGAAATGGTCAGGTATATAACAAGGTTCAACTGTAACTGTATACAAAATACTATTGAAATGGTCAGGTAAATAACAAGGTTCAACTGTAACTGTATACAAAATACTATTGAAATGGTCAGGTAAATAACAAGGTTCAACTGTAACTGTATACAAAATACTATTGAAATGGTCAGGTAAATAACAAGGTTCAACTGTAGCTGTATACAAAATACTATTGAAATGGTCAGGTAAATAACAAGGTTCAACTGTAGCTGTATACAAAATATTATTGAAATGGTCAGGTAAATAACAAGGTTCAACTGTAACTATATACAAAATATTATTGAAATGGTCAGGTAAATAACAAGGTTCAACTGTAGCTGTATACAAAATACTATTGAAATGGTCAGGTAAATAACAAGGTTCAACTGTAACTGTATACAAAATACTATTGAAATGGTCAGGTAAATAACAAGGTTCAACTGTAACTGTATACAAAATATTATTGAAATGGTCAGGCAAATAACAAGGTTCAACTGTAGCTGTATACAAAATACTATTGAAATGGTCAGGTAAATAACAAGGTTCAACTGCAACTGTATACAAAATATTATTGAAATGGTCAGGTAAATAACAAGGTTCAACTGTAACTGTATACAAAATATTATTGAAATGGTCAGGTAAATAACAAGGTTCAACTGTAGCTGTATACAAAATATTATTGAAATGGTCAGGTATATAACAAGGTTCAACTGTAGCTGTATACAAAATACTATTGAAATGGTCAGGTAAATGACAAGGTTCAACTGTAACTGTATACAAAATACTATTGAAATGGTCAGGTAAATAACAAGGTTCAACTGTAACTGTATGCGAAATACTATTGAAATGGTCAGGTAAATAACAAGACTCAACTGTAGCTGTATGCGAAATACTATTGAAATGGTCAGGTAAATAACAAGGTTCAACTGTTACTGTATACAAAATATTATTGATATGGTCAGGTAAAAAACAAGGTTCAACTGTAAATATATACAAAATACTATTGAAATGGTCAGGTAAATAACAAGGTTCAACTGTAACTGTATACAAAATACTATTGAAATTGTCAGGTATATAACAAGGTTCAACTGTAACTGTATACAAAATATTATTGAAATGGTCAGGTAAATAACAAGGTTCAACTGTAAATGTATACAAAATACTATTGAAATGGTCAGGTAAATAACAAGGTTCAACTGTAACTGTATACAAAATACTATTGATATGGTCAGGTATATAACAAGGTTCAACTGTAACTGTATACAAAATACTATTGAAATGGTCAGGTAAATAACAAGGTTCAACTGTAACTGTATACAAAATATTATTGAAATGGTCAGGTATATAACAAGGTTCAACTGTAGCTGTATACAAAATACTATTGAAATGGTCAGGTATATAACAAGGTTCAACTGTAACTGTATACAAAATATTATTGAAATGGTCAGGTAAATAACAAGGTTCAACTGTAACTGTATACAAAATACTATTGAAATGGTCAGGTAAATAACAAGGTTCAACTGTTACTGTATCCAAAATATTATTGAAATGGTCAGGTATATAACAAGGTTCAACTGTAACTGTATACAAAATACCATTGAAATGGTCAGGTATATAACAAGGTTCAACTGTAACTGTATACAAAATACTATTGAAATGGTCAGGTATATAACAAGGTTCAACTGTAACTGTATACAAAATACTATTGAAATGGTCAGGTAAATAACAAGGTTCAACTGTTACTGTATACAAAATATTATTGATATGGTCAGGTAGAAAACAAGGTTCAACTGTAAATATATACAAAATACTATTGAAATGGTCAGGTAAATAACAAGGTGTAACTGTATGCAAAATACTATTGAAATGGTCAGGTGCATTTGTAAATAACAAGGTTCAACATGTAACTGTATACAAAATACTTTTGAAATGGTCAGGTAAATGGTAGTTTAAATGACCTTTCTTCCTTTGATGTTTTTATGAATTATTCAACTTTAAAAAAAAATGTTTTTATAGAAAACCATTGTCTATTATTTGGAATTGATATTGTAACCAGTCATTAAAACTTTGCTTAATCGAAATGCAAATGACACAACTTGTAGGTCTGAATAGTGTACCAGAGCCTAAGCTCTGTGCCAAATCTCAATCATTGTATTTCTGTTATCAAATACATGTATACACCACGGATCTTACTCATGAACTTATTTAGCCAAACTCTTTATTCGGATTCGTTTGTTTAAATAAGTTAATTCGTAAGACAGGTTAGGGTTATGATGCTTAACGCCACTTTGAACAATATTTCAGTTTTATCAGTTCTATTAGTGGATGAAACCGGAGTATCCGTAAAAACCACCGATCTGCCACAAACCAGTGACAAACTTTATCACATAATGTTTTATGGAGTGCACGATTGCATGGGTAGTTGTAATCCCAACTACCATACAATCACGACCACGACGGCCCCTGATTCACAAAATTGAGACTTTGGCGAGCTTATCTGGTCTGTTTCAAAACGAGTGTAAATAAATTTTATTTTCAGCGATAATGTACGTATTTATTCATATATATGTATACTAATTAATTTAACTGTATAAATACTGATTCAAATAGCCATTGCATCTACTGAAATATCTGTTTCTTACATATTCAAGACTGTAATGCCCAAAAGGGTTTTACAGTGGTAATATAGAACTGACAGCTAAAACAAAATGACCATAAGGTCATATTATAACAGCAGGACATCTTTGTCGTTAGCAATATATTCCTTCTTAGACACGACTTCACATAAAAATCGTAAAAAATGAAATATTTAGATCTATATTTGTCGGTCGTTGTACCGTTATCTTTATATGCATATCTTTTATATATCAATTTTATGCTCATTTACAGTTCCTACGCCACCGCCTTGTCCAGATCTTGACCCCAGTTGCCATTTATGGACAGCATACTGTACACATAATGATTATGTCAGAGAACATTGCTTTAATAGTTGCAATAATTGTACTAATGCCGTACATGGTGAGGCACATCATATGCGTTTCGGTCATGGATTTCACCATTAGTAACACTCTAGGTTTGTCACTAATTACAAAAGACGTGTACGAAGAAAAAAAAACAAAGCCAAAAAATTACCTACGACACTGTATTGCTGTCACAAACTACTTTTCTTCGGTTTTATACAAAAGTTCAACACTTGATGCAAGCGTACACGTCTTTTGAGATACAACCAACTAAACTTTGCTTTCATATTTTTAATCATTCCCCCCTTTATTGTTGTAACCCCTTTATCTTTATTTTACTTATTCACACGGTGCACTGTATGCTACTTTCAACATTATTCATATTGTATCTTGTATGGGATAGAAGCAGTGTCTGTTTTCCTCCGTACACACCATTTCACTCTCCACTATATAAGCAGTGTCTGCTTTCCTCGGCACACACCAGTCCACTCTCCACTATATAAGCAGTGTCTGTTTTCCTCTGCACACACCAGTCCACTCTCCACTATATTAGCGGTGTCTGCTTTCCTCTGTCTTAGTCTCATGTCTTAGTCCGGTATATAGATGTTTTGCTTTTTCGTCAATTTTTCGATTGCAAAATTGTATTCAAGTTTGCTCTTATTCAAAATCTAAAATCACTATCTTCTGTATTGTCGCAAAGCCTATATCTCTATGTGTTTTTATCCCGAATGGCTTTCCATACATTCATTTTTCCCCGAAAAGAGTCGATGGAGATTTCTTGCTATATTTTATATTTTTCACTTAAAATATTTGATTTTCTGACTTGTATTATATTTGTCATATACATTCAACACTGGCACTTGATTAGCTGCGGAACCGCAATTTTTACATGATTTATCTCCCTTGTCCTCTTTTTCCGTTTACGGCTACCTGTACGAGATATTTTTTATTTTCACATTTTTGCATATTTTGTTTTGGAGAATTCTTACTTTTCCTCTTTTTAGATTTTTCTAGACTTTTTGTATGTTGAATATGTTTATGTCAAGAACTAACTACAGCTAAAATAAATTATTTTGCAATTAGTTTGAGGTAAAACCGTAGATTGACTGGACTATTTCTTCCGCACACACCAGTCCACTCTCCACTATATAAGCAGTGTCTGCACACAACAGTCCAGTCTCAACCACATAGGCAGTTCCTGTTTTCTTCTGCACACACCAGACCAGTCTCCACTATATAAACAGTGTGTTTTTCCTCCGCACACACCAGTCCACTCTCAACTATATAAGCAGTGTCTGTTTTCCTCCACACACACTAGTCCAGTCTCCACTATATAAGCAGTGTCTGTTTCCCTCCGCACACACTAGTCCACTCTCCACTATATAAGCGGTGCTTATTTTCCTCTGCACACACTAGTCCACTCTCCACTATATAAGCAGTGTCTGATTTCCTCCTCACACACTAGTTCCATATCCACTATATAAGCAGTGCTTGTTTTCCTGCGGGCACGCTAGTCCACTCTCCTCTATATCAGCAGTTTCTGTTTTCCACCGCACACACTAGTGCAGTCTCCACTATATAAGCAGTGTATGTTTTCCACCGTACACACCAGTCCACTCTCCACTATATAAATAGTGTGTTTTACTGTGCACACACCAGTTCACTCACCACTATGTAAGCAGTGTCTGTTTTCCTCTGCACACACTAGTCCAGTCTCCACTATATAAGAAGTGTCTGTTTTCCTCCACAAACACTAGTCCAGTGTCCACTATATAAGCAGTGTCTGTTTTCCTCTGCACACACTAGTCCAGTCTCCACTATATAAGCAGTGTCTGTTTTCCTCCACACACACTAGTCCAGTGTCCACTATATAAGCAGTGTCTGTTTTCCTCTGCACACACTAGTCCAGTCTCCACTATATAAGAAGTGTCTGCTTTCCTCTGCACACAGCAGTCCACACTACACACTATAATCAGTGTCTGTTTTCCTCCGCACACACCAACCCACTCTGCACTATATAAGCAGTGTCTGATTTCCTCTGCACATACCAGTCCAGTCTCCACTATATAAGCAGTGTCTGTTTTCCTCCGCACACACCAGCCCACTCTGCACTATATAAGCAGTGTCTGATTTCCTCTGCACACACCAGTCTAGTATCCACTATATAAGCAGTGTCTGTTTTCCTCCACACACACCAGTCCAGTCTCCACTATAGATAAGCAGTGTCTGTTTTCTATCACACACACTAGTCTAGTCTCCACTATATAAGCAGTGTCCGTTTTCGTCCTCACACACTAGTTCAATCTCCACTATATAACCAGTGCCTGTTTTCCTCCGCACACACCAGTCCACCCTCCACTATATAAGCAGTGTCCGTTTTCGTCCTCACACACCAGTCCACCCTCCACTATATAACCAGTGCCTGTTTTCCTCCGCACACACCAGTCCACCCTCCACTATATAAGCAGTGTCTGTTTTCCTCTGCACACACCAGTCCACCCTCCACTATATAAGCAGTGTCTGTTTTCCTCTGCACACACCAGTCCACTCTTCACTATATAAGCAGTGTATGTTTTCCTCAGTACACACCAGTCCAGTCTCCACTATATAGGCAGTGTATGTTTTCCTCTGCACACACCAGTCCAGTATCCACTATATAAGCAGTGTATGTTTTCCTCTGCATACACCAGTCTCCACTATATAAGCGGTGTATGTTTTCCTCCACACACACCAGCCCACTCTCCACTATATAAGCAGTGTCTGTTTTCCTCTGCACACACCAGTCCACTCTTCACTATATAAGCAGTGTCTGTTTTCCTCTGCACACACCAGTCCAGTATCCACTATATAAGCAGTGTATGTTTTCCTTTGCATACATCAGTCTCCACTATATAAGCAGTGTATGTTTTCCTCCACACACACCAGCCCACTCTCCACTATATAAGCAGTGTCTATTTTCCTCTGCACACACCAGTCCACTCTTCACTATATAAGTAGTGTGTGTTTTCCTCTGCACACACCAGCCCACTCTCCACTATATAGGCAGTGTCTGCTTTCCTCTGCACACACCAGCCCACTCTCCACTATATAAGCAGTGTCTGTTTTCCTCTGCACACACCAGCCCACTCTCCACTATATAAGCAGTGTCTTTATTCCTCTGCACACACCAGTCCACTCTTCACTATATAAGCAGTGTCTGTTTTCTTCTGCACACACCAGCCCACTCTCCACTATATAAGCAGTGTCTGTTTTCCTCTGCACACACCAGCCCCCTCTCCACTATATAAGCAGTGTCTGTTTTCCTCCACACACACCAGTCCAGTCTCCACTATAGATAAGCAGCGTCTGTTTTCTACTACACACTAGTCCAGTCTCCACTATATAAGCAGTGTCTGTTTTCCTCTGCACACACCAGCCCACTCTCCACTATATAAGCAGTGTCTGTTTTCCTCTGCACACACCAGCCCACTCTCCACTATATAAGCAGTGTCTGTTTTCCTCCACACACACCAATCCAGTCTCCACTATTGATAAGCAGTGTCTGTTTTCTACCACACACACTAGTCCAGTCTCCACTATATAAGCAGTGTCTGTTTTCTACCACACACACTAGTCCAGTCTCCACTATATAAGCAGTGTCTGTTTTCCTCTGCACACACCAGTCCAGTATCCACTATATAAGCAGTGTCTGTTTTCTTCTGCACACACCAGCCCACTCTCCACTATATAAGCAGTGTCTGTTTTCCTCTGCACACACCAGCCCCCTCTCCACTATATAAGCAGTGTCTGTTTTCCTCCACACACACCAGTCCAGTCTCCACTATAGATAAGCAGTGTCTGTTTTCTACTACACACACTAGTCCAGTCTCCACTATATAAGCAGTGTCTGTTTTCCTCTGCACACACCAGCCCACTCTCCACTATATAAGCAGTGTCTGTTTTCCTCTGCACACACCAGCCCACTCTCCACTATATAAGCAGTGTCTGTTTTCCTCCACACACACCAATCCAGTCTCCACTATTGATAAGCAGTGTCTGTTTTCTACCACACACACTAGTCCAGTCTCCACTATATAAGCAGTGTCTGTTTTCCTCCACACACACCAGTCCAATCTCCACTATATAAGCAGTGTCTGTTTTCCTCCACACACACCAGTCCAGTCTCCACTATAGATAAGCAGTGTCTGTTTTCTATCACACACACTAGTCCAGTCTCCACTATATAAGCAGTGTCTGTTTTCCTCCACACACACTAGTCCAGTCTCCACTATATAAGCAGTGTCTGTTTTCCTCTGCACACACCAGTCCACTCTTCACTATATAAGTAGTGTGTGTTTTCCTCTGCACACACCAGCCCACTCTCCACTATATAAGCAGTGTCTGTTTTCCTCTGCACACACCAGCCCACTCTCCACTATATAAGCAGTGTCTGTTTTCCTCTGCACACACCAGCCCACTCTCCACTATATAAGCAGTGTCTGTTTTCCTCTGCACACACCAGTCCACTCTTCACTATATAAGCAGTGTCTGTTTTCTTCTGCACACACCAGCCCACTCTCCACTATATAAGCAGTGTCTGTTTTCCTCCACACACACCAGTCCAGTCTCCACTATAGATAAGCAGTGTCTGTTTTCTACCACACACACTAGTCCAGTCTCCACTATATAAGCAGTGTCTGTTTTCCTCCACACACACCAGTCCAATCTCCACTATATAAGCAGTGTCTGTTTTCCTCCACACACACCAGTCCAGTCTCCACTATAGATAAGCAGTGTCTGTTTTCTATCACACACACTAGTCCAGTCTCCACTATATAAGCAGTGTCTGTTTTCCTCTGCACACACCAGCCCACTCTTCACTATATAAGCAGTGTATGTTTTCCTCTGCATACACCAGTCTCCACTATATAAGCAGTGTATGTTTTCCTCCACACACACCAGCCCACTCTCCACTATATAAGCAGTGTCTGTTTTCCTCTGCACACACCAGTCCACCCTCCACTATATAAGCAGTGTCTGTTTTCCTCTGCACACACCAGTCCACCCTCCACTATATAAGCAGTGTCTGTTTTCCTCCACACACACCAGCCCACTCTCCACTATATAAGCAGTGTCTGTTTTCCTCTGCACACACCAGTCCACCCTCCACTATATAAGCAGTGTCTGTTTTCCTCTGCACACACCAGCCCACTCTTCACTATATAAGCAGTGTATGTTTTCCTCTGCATACACCAGTCTCCACTATATAAGCAGTGTATGTTTTCCTCCACACACACCAGTCCACTCTTCACTATATAAGCAGTGTCTGCTTTCCTCTGCACACACCAGTCCAGTATCCACTATATAAGCAGTGTATGTTTTCCTCTGCATACACCAGTCTCCACTATATAAGCAGTGTATGTTTTCCTCTGCATACACCAGTATCCACTATATAAGCAGTGTATGTTTTCCTCTGCATACACCAGTCTCCACTATATAAGCAGTGTATGTTTTCCTTTGCACACACCAGCCCACTCTTCACTATATAAGCAGTGTATGTTTTCCTCTGCATACACCAGTCTCCACTATATAAGCAGTGTATGTTTTCCTCCACACACACCAGTCCACTCTTCACTATATAAGCAGTGTCTGCTTTCCTCTGCACACACCAGTCCAGTATCCACTATATAAGCAGTGTATGTTTTCCTCTGCATACACCAGTCTCCACTATATAAGCAGTGTATGTTTTCCTCTGCATACACCAGTATCCACTATATAAGCAGTGTATGTTTTCCTCTGCACACACCAGTCTCCACTATATAAGCAGTGTATGTTTTCCTTTGCACACACCAGCACACACTCCATTCAGACAAGTAGTTTACCTTAGTGCACAAAGATTAATGCCTTGTTATTATAAATCATTCATCGTAAATATAACAGAGCTCTTTCATTTTTTAAATAATTTGGTTTTGGGCTAGGTGCAAGTAAATTATCATATTTAATGATTATCAAATTGTTTATTTTATTGTAAAACAAGATACCTTCGAAGTAGGTATTATCCTCCGGACTTTTTGTGTGAATTTTAGGAACCTCTCTGAGCAAGCATGATGTAGGATTCGTTTATTTTATTTTTAGTGTAAATTTTCATAAAATACATAGTAAATTTACATATTTAGTCATACATTACTTAGGTGAACATGTAAAATCCCTTTCTTATTACTGTGATGTTGTTACAATGGGTATATTAGCAAAGAGGTGTATTATAATTATAGATGACGTTGTTTTCTAAGCAAATAATTTCGCGCCAAAATATGAAATTTCTAATATTTTGATGAAAAACACACTTATGGAAAACATGATGAAAAAAATGTCATCCCAATATCTATCTATCCAGACCCAGATAACACATCTTTATCTTTTTCTTTGAAACAACTTAATCCTATGAATTCAAACAATATGTTCCGTTTGTCGTTATCGAAATCGCGTCCTTTCTTCAATCGTGTTTTATTACAGTATTACAGGAGCCCGGATGGCTCAAAGAGTTAGATAGTTGAAATACCTATCAACTCATCCAAGCCCATCACCAATACGGCGTGGGTTCGCAAATTACAAAAGGGGTGCGGTGCACTCGACTCACAGTCGCAAGTGATAAGGTTTACCAGTTCTCCTCGGGTACTTCGGCTTCCTCCACCACTAAAACTGGTCGTCATGATCTAGCTGAAATATTGCTGAAACAAACAAACAAAACAAACAAACATATTACAGTATGATAGAGTTAACACGGCGGGTGCCACTAGTGAAGCAGGAACTGTTTATCCATTGTTCCATCTTTTTTTCTGTATAGCATTTTGTCTACCACTGTTTGTCCTTTTGTTCTTTTTTTGTGTTTGTCCTTCGAATTCCACTTCCGGTTACCTATTTATTATATTTAAGAAATAAATCATGGAAGCCAGAATGTGTTGGGAGTTTCAACATGGATTGGCGGATAATAGTATTTTATCCCGAGCCAGAAGCGAGGGATAAAATTTACTAATATCCGCCAATTCATGTTAAAACTCAAAACACATTCTGGCTTCCATGATTTATTTCGATTCTGATATGTCATGATTGTATTCCGATTTCACAATGCAATTGAACACAATGATCTAACAAAAAATAATTAAAAGTGATGTCGATCAGCTTCAATCTCCATATGTCTTTATTTATTTAAATGTGGAAAACACTTACATGACTGCATCATGTCACTAAGAGAGAATGTTTGGGCACATTAATAAGTTTAACTCCGTCACTTTTTTCGATTTGAATTTGGAACTGTTATGACGGTGTTTTATTTTTAACTTTACATTTATTTACTATTCGAGAAAGACCAGAAACCCACGCGTTTATATAGTGAAATTCAACATCACTAATGTTATTTATAAAAGCAAAAGGACGAACATATGCATTCAACTATTTTATTGATATCTTTCTTTTACAGTGACTCCACCACCAAATGGAAATGTCCCTTTGTCGTCTGTACAGATACACACGAAACACTCACACTCACGGTCTGTGAAAAGTGAACATTATCCGACTCTCAGTGTGACATCTGGGAAAAATCATACAACTCCACAGAAAACTACTTGTGTTGATTCTGACAAATATTGTCCTGGATGGTTGAACTTATGTCATACTGACGAATATGTTAAACAACATTGTAGAAAATCGTGTTCATTCTGTAAATAATATAAATTATTTGATCATTTCATTCCATCAACCACTGAATGTACGTCACTGTTGGTATTCAATGATAACTTTAATAACATTTCATTTTGTATCTGTTCTATTCATACACTTATTTCAACATCTTTTGTGTGTCTTCGGGCGATTAGAAACAAACTTCTTTTACATACAAGATTCACAATTATTACAATTTTAATACTTTGACATTACTTAAGATTGAAAATTGTGTATTACGATTATAAAATAATAAATAATGTCAAAATACTATAATAGTAATAATTTTTAATTTTCCTGTCCACGAATGAGCTGTAATTCATACTTACTTTGTTTTTTCTCTGTGCGTAGATGTTTTGACTGTTTTTGGTTTACATAAAATATTAAATTTCCATGTTTTATTTTCACTTTGTAGTAGACATAATACTGTTGTTTTTATTTACATATGTCAAGGACCTCATTAGAATTTCAAAAATGTAGTTATTGATACATGTAATGGTAGTACAAATCGATGGAGTACTTTAGCAACCTTTACAGTTTGCTCCATCTTATAGGCTGTTCATTGCCATTTTTGGATTTCCCTGAGTCCATGTGAATATTCAGGTAATCATTAGACATTTGTGTATAACAACATAACACAAAACATATACCCCTGCTCAGCATATCCGAGAGCTAGCAGCTTCGTTCGTTTGAAACTCGATATTAAAAAATAACGCCCGTGTACATGCAAAACATTTCCCAATTTATTTAAGGCAACATATCGAGATGTTGGTGTACTAATGGTACGCCAGTCTAAGCATTTTTTTTTCTAAACAGCATTTGCAAAAGGGTAAAAAAAATACAAGCCAAATCCCTTCTACCTTAGCCGAATTTGGCTTACCATTTCAGGCCCTTTGGTTTTCTTTCTCTCGTAGATTTATAAATTATTTGGCATTCCTTGAGCATACCTGATGAACGTTATTCCAGAAACGCGTCATCCACACTAAATTGGATATCTATGTTAATTATTTGGAACTGTTAGACACCTTTCTGTGAATAAAATATTTAGAGCAAATTAAAACAAGATATGATTATAATCTAACGATTATGAAGTCTCCCAAACCGGCCACTGACAACAGGTTTAAATGAACACTTTGCATTCTGACAAATTCTGAGGTTGATTTTTTGCGGTATTGTGGCGGCCATTTTGAAAATGGAGACATGTAGAAATTTTACGATGTCGGCAATCAATTCAGAACATCATAATCTACCTACATATGAAATTTCGTTGAAATCGAACAATGTTGAATTTGTGCGGTATTGTGGCGGCCATTTTGAAAATGGCGACCGGTAGAAATTGTTCAATGTCGGGAATCAATACGGGACATCATTATGTATCCACATATCAAAATTTGATGATATCGGACAATGTTGAATTTTTGGGGTATTGTGGCGGCCATTTTGAAAATGCTGACTGGTAGAAATTTTTCATTGTCGGGAATCAATTCGGGGCATCATTACCTACCCACATATCAAATTTTGATGATATCGGACAATGTAGAATTTTTACCGCCCATTTGTTATGCCATGTTTTGGCAGCCATTTTGAAAATGGCAGACATCTTGAAAATTTAGAAAACGCTGAATTGTTCCTCTAATGGTGACCTATCAATATGTCAAATGTTATGTCTCTATCATTATCCATTTAGAAGTTATCAACATTAATGTACGAAATTTCAACTTTCCCATAGGATTCTACATGTATAGTAACCCCACCCCCTTTGAACCCCTCAACATACGACTTTAACCCCCTTCACCACAAAGCTGAAAACATTAGGACCAACTAAAAACATATATCTATAACTCCACAAGTTTCATGAAATTCTGTCCAGTAGTTCCTGAGATCTGCCGTGGAGACGTTCATGTGCCAAAGAAAGAAAGGAGAAGAACAATAATAATAACTAGAATTCCCATTGCAAAGCAATAGAGGACATCACCCCACCCCATTGTTTTGGTACCTCGGTTTCCATGGTAACGCCATTTTGAATGTTATCAACACGCCAAAAGCTTCCACACACTACGGTGAACATGCCTACGATGTTTCATGAAGTTTGATAAAAGAAATCAAAAAATTTAAAACATCCCCTTTTTTTATTTGCATGGCAACTGCGGCAAGGTTTGTCCTACCGATTCCAATATATTTTTTGGCTTATCTCGTTCCACTAGGTGTGGATGTGACAGGAAACATTATTGCAAAATATTGTGAAAGTTTGGAGTGAATTTAATTTTGTTTGCATCTTGGTTACCATGGCAACGGCCGTCATTTTGAATTTTTTCAACCCTCCAAAACCTGCCACACACTACGGTGGATATTCCTACAAAATTTCATGAAGTTTGATGAAAGGAATCCAATTTTTTTTTCAAATCCCCCCTTTTTTGTTTCCATGGTAGCTGCGGCAAAATTTGTTCAACCGATTCCGATTTATTTAGCTAATCTCGTTCCACTAGATGTGAATGTTGTTCCTATCAAGTTTCATCAATTTCTGTTCGGCGAGTTTCATCATTTTTGTGTTTTTTTTATTTTTTAGCATTTTGACCGTTTCCATGGCAACGGCAGCCATTTTGAAAAAATCTACTCTTAAAAGCACAACTTCACATGGCATATGATATTCCTACAAGGTTTCATAACGTTTGATCAAGGCATCTCCGAGAAATCGAGCGGACAAAAATGTGTGGAAGAAGAATAAGAATAATAACAAAAGTGAAAAAGAAACGTAGAATAGCAATACATCACCCGGGGTGATGTAATAATAACTAGAACTGCCATTACAAAGCAATAGCGGACATCACCCCACCCCATTAATTTGGTACCTCAGTTTCCATGGTAACGTCATTTTGAATTTTATCAACACGCCAAAAGATTCCACACACTACGTTGAATATTCCTACGATGTTTCATGAAGTTTGATGAAAGAAATCAATTTGTTTTATTTCCATGGCAACTGCGGCAATGTTTGTCCTACCGATTCCGATTTTGTTGGCTTATCTCGTTCCACTAGATGTGGATGTTGTTCCTATCACGTTTCATCAATTTCTCTTCGTTCCTACGATGTTTCATGAAGTTTGATGAAAGAAATAAAAAAAAAATTAAAATCCTCTTTTTTTATTTCCATGGCAACTGCGGCAAAATCTGTCCTGCCGATTCCGATTTCATTGACTTATCTCGTTCCACTAGATGTGGATGTGACAGGAAACATCACTGCAAAAATTTGTGAAGTTTGGAGTGAATTTAACATTGCTTGCACCTTGATTACCATAGCCACGGTCGCCATTTTGAATTTGCTTCAACCTCCAAAAGCTGCCACAGACTACGGTTGATATTCCTGCAAAGCTTCATGAAGCTTGATGTAAGGAATCGAAACGTTTTTTAAATCACCCCTTTTTTTGTTTCCATGTCAACTGGGGCAAAGTTTGTCCAACCCATTCCGATTTTTTGGCTTATCTCGTTCCACTAGATGTGGATGTTGTTCCTATCAAGTTTCATCAATTTCTCTTCGTTCCTACGATGTTTCATGAAGTTTGATGAAAGAAATTAAAAAAAATTAAGATCCCTCCTTTTTTATTTCCATGGCAACTGCGGTAAAGTTTGTCCTACCGATTCCGATTTGTTTGGCTTATCTCGTTCCACTAGATGTGGATGTGACAGGAAACATTACTGCAAAAATTTGTGAAGCTTGGAGTGAATTTAACATTTTTTGCACCTTGGTTACCATGGCAACGGCCCCCATTTTGAATTTTTTTCAACTCCCCAAAAGCTGCCAAAGAATACGGTGGATATTCCTACAAAGTTTCATGAAGTTTGATGAAAGGAATCCAATTTTTTTTAAATCCCCCCTTTTTTGTTTCTATGGCAACTGGGGAAAAGCTTGTCCAACCCATTCCGATTTTTTTAGCTTATCTCGTTCCACTAGATGTGGATGATGTTCCTATCAAGTTTCATCAATTTCTCTTCGTTCCTACGATGTTTCATGAAGTTTGATGAAAGAAATTAAAAAAAAAAAATTCCCTCCTTTTTTATTTCCATGGCAACTGCGGCAAAGTTTGTCCTACCGATTCCGATTTGCTTAGCTTATCTCGTTCCACTAGATGTGGATGTGACAGGAAACATAAATGCAAAAAAATTGTGAAGCTTGGAGTGAACTTAACATTTTTTGCACCTTGGTTACCATGGCAACGGCCGCCATTTTGAATTTGTTTCAACTCCTCAAAAGCTGCCACAGACTACGGTGGATATTCCTACAGTTTCATGAAGTTTGATGAAAAGAATAAAAAAAAATCCACCTTTTTTGTTTCCATGGCAACTGCGACAAAGTTTGTGCAACCGATTCCGATTTGTTTAGCTTATCTCGTTCCACTAGATGTGGATGTTGTTCCTATCAAGTTTCATCAATTTCTGTTCGGCGAGTAACCTGCTATGATCACTTTTGTGTTTTTCAATTCTTTAGCATTTTGACCGTTTCCATGGCAACGGCAACCATTTTGAAAAAATCAACCCTTAAAAGCACAACTTCACATGGCATATGATATTCCTACAAGGTTTCATAAAGTTTGATCAAGGCATCTCCGAGAAATCGAGCGGACAAAAATGTGTGGAAGAAGAATAATAAGAATAACTAGAATTGCCATTGCAAAGCAATAGCGGACATCACCCCACCCCATTTTTTTGGTACCTCGGTTTCCATGGTAACGCCATTTTGAATTTTATCAACATGCCAAAAGCTTCCACACGCTATGGTGAATATTTCTACGATGTTTCATGAAGTTTGATGAAAGAAATAAAAAAAAAATTAAATCCCCCATTTTTTATTTCCATGGAAACTGCGGCAAAATTTGTCCTACCGATTCCAATTTTTTTGGCTTATCTCGTTCCACTAGATGTGGATGTCACATGAAACATTACTGCAAAACTTTGTGAAGTTTGGAGTGAATTTAACATTTTTTGCACCTTGGTTACCATGGCAACGGCCGCCATTTTGAATTTTTCAACCACCAAAAGCTGCCACAGACTACGGTGGATATTTCTACAAAGTTTCATGAAGTTTGATGAAAGGAATCCAGTTTTTTTTTTAAATCCCCCCTTTTATGTTTCCATGGCAACTGCGGCAAAGTTTGTCCAACCGATTCCGATTTGTTTGGCTTATCTCGTTCCACTAGATGTGGATGTTGTTCCTATCAAGTTTCATCAATTTCTGTTCGGCGAGTAACCTGCTATGATCACTTTTGTGTTTTTCAATTCTTTAGCATTTTGACCGTTTCCATGGCAACGGCAACCATTTTGAAAAAATCAACCCTTAAAAGCACAACTTCACATGGCATATGATATTCCTACAAGGTTTCATAAAGTTTGATCAAGGCATCTCCGAGAAATCGAGCGGACAAAAATGTGTGGAAGAAGAATAATAAGAATAACTAGAATTGCCATTGCAAAGCAATAGCGGACATCACCCCACCCCATTTTGTTGGTACCTCGGTTTCCATGGTAACGCCATTTTGAATTTTATCAACATGCCAAAAGCTTCCACACGCTATGGTGAATATTCCTACGATGTTTCATGAAGTTTGATGAAAGAAATAAAAAAAAAATTAAATCCCCCATTTTTTATTTCCATGGAAACTGCGGCAAAACTTGTCCTACCGATTCCAATTTTTTTGGCTTATCTCGTTCCACTAGATGTGGATGTCACATGAAACATTACTGCAAAACTTTGTGAAGTTTGGAGTGAATTTAACATTTTTTGCACCTTGGTTACCATGGCAACGGCCGCCATTTTGAATTTTTCAACTACCAAAAGCTGCCACAGACTACGGTGGATATTTCTACAAAGTTTCATGAAGTTTGATGAAAGGAATCCAGTTTTTTTTTAAATCCCCCCTTTTATGTTTCCATGGCAACTGCGGCAAAGTTTGTCCAACCGATTCCGATTTGTTTGGCTTATCTCGTTCCACTAGATGTGGATGTTGTTCCTATCAAGTTTCATCAATTTCTCTTCGTTCCTACGATGTTTCATGAAGTTTGATGAAAGAAACTAAAAAAAAATTTAAATCCCTCCTTTTTTATTTCCATGGCAACTGCGGCAAAATTTGTCCTACCGATCCCGATATTTTTTTTTAGCCTATCTCGTTCCACTAGACGTGGATGTGACAGGAAACGTAAATGCAAAAAGATTGTGAAGTTTGGAGTGAATTTAACATTGTTTGCACCTTGGTTTACCATGGCAACGGCCGCCATTTTGAATTGTTTCAACCCCCAATAGCTGCCACACTCTATGGTGGCTATTCCTACAAAGCTTCATGAAATTTGATGAAAGAAATCCAAACGTTTTCTAAATCCCTCCTTTTTTGGTTCCATGGCAACTGGGGTAAAGTTTGTCCAACCCATTCCGATTTTTTTTAGCTTATCTCGTTCCATTAGATGTGGATGTTGTTCCTACTAAGTTTCATCAATTTCTGTTCGTTCCTACGATGTTTCATGAAGTTTGATGAAAGAAATTAAAAAAAATTAAAATCCCCCCTTTTTTATTTCCATGGCAACTGCGGCAAAGTTTGTGCTGCCGATTACGATTTGATTGGCTTATCTCGTTCCACTAGATGTGGATGTGACAGGAAACATCACTGCAAAATTTGTGAAGTTTGGAGTGAATTTAACATAGCTTGCACCTTGATTACCAAGGCAACGGTTGCCATTTTGAATTGTTTTCAACCCCCAAAAGCTGCCACAGACTACGGTGGATATTCCTACAAAGGTTCATGAAGTTTGATGAAAGGAATCGAAGCGTTTTTTAAATCCCCCCTTTTTTTATTTCCATGGCAACTGCGGCAAAGTTTGTCCTACCGATTCCGATTTGTTTGGCTTATCTCGTTACACTAGATGTGGATGTGACAGAAAATATTACTGCAAAAATTTGTGAAGTTTGGAGTGAATTTAACATTTTTTCCACCTTGGTTACCATGACAACGGCCGCCATTTTGATTTTTTTTTCAACTGCCCAAAAGCTGCCATAGACTACGGTGGATATTGCTACAAATTTTGATGAAGTTTGATGAAAAGAATAAAAAAAATTAAATCTATCCTTTTTTGTTTCCATGGCAACTGCGGCAAAGTTTGTGCAACAGATTCCGATTTAGCTTATCTCGTTCCTCTAGATGTGTATGTTGTTCCTATCAAATTTCATCAATTTCTGTTCGGCGAGTAACCTGCTATGGTCATTTTTGTGTTTTTCAATTTTGTAGCATTTTGACCGTTTCTATGGCAACGGCAGCCATTTTGAAAAAATCAACCCTTAAAAGCACAACTTCACATGGCATATGATATTCCTACAACGTTTCATAAAGTTTGATCAAGGCATCTCCGAGAAACCGAGCGGACAAAAATGTGTGGAAGAAGAATAAGAAGAATAAGAATAACTAGAATTGCCATTGCAAAGCAGTAGAGAACATCACCCCATCCCATTATTTTGGTACCTCGGTTTCCATGGTAATGCAATTTTGAATTTTATCAACACGCCAAAAGCTTCCACACACTACGGTGAATATTCCTAGTATGTTTCATGAAGTTTGATGAAAGAAATAAAAAAAAACTTAATCCTCTCATTTTCATTTCCATGGCAACTGTGGCAAAATTGACCTACCGATTCCGATTTGCTTGGCTTATCTCGTTCCACTAGATGTGGATGTGACAGGAAACATTACTGCAAAACTTTGTGAAGTTTGGAGTGAATTTAACATTTTTTGCACCTTGAGTTACCATGGCAACGGCCGCCATTTTGATTTTTTTCAACTCCCCAAAAGCTGTCACAGGCTACGGTGGATATTCCTACAAAGTTTCATGAAGTTTGATAAAAGCAATCCAAATTTTTTTTTAATTCCCCTTTTTTTTGCTTCCATGGCAACTGCGGCAAAGTTTGTCCAACCTATTCCAATTTGTTTGGCTTATCTCGTTCCACTAGATGTGGATGTTGTTCCTGTCAAGTGTCATCAATTTCTGTTTCGCGAGTAACCTGCTATGATCATTTTTGTGTTTTTCAATTTGTTAGCATTTTTACCGTTTCCATGGCAACGGCAGCCATTTTGAAAATATCAACCCTTAAAAGTACAACTTCACATGGCATATGATATTCCTACAATGTTTCATAACGTTTGATCAAGGCATCTCCGTGAAATCGAGCGGACAAAAATGTGTGGAAGAAGAATAAGAATAATAACAATAGTGAAAAAGAAACGTAGAATAACAATACATCATCCGACAACAGTCGGGGTGATGTAATAACAAGATATAACAGTAACACTGCAGTGTTCCAGCTAGGAATTGAAAATGGAGGGGCGTTACTTTGGTAAAAGGGCACTTCTGTGCATCAAATAGTATGAAAAATGGCAATATAGTTATTTTCAGTTACTTAATATTAAAAATGTCTTTCAGCACTACATTTTCAACTCTTTGCATCAAATTCAATGCATCTACATGACTCATTTTTTATATATATTTTATTACATATGTACTGAAATGCAGTTAAAATCTGAAGATCAATAAAAAGACATGTGCTAAAAAGAATATTAGTGTTATGAATGTTCCAGATACAATTTTAACTAAAATAAAAGTCACACCATGTTTACAAGTCTTCTGTTTTTGTGTTTAAAAAAGGCATGATGGAATTAAAAAAGTGTCTGATCACAGTTGTACTTAATGTTCAAAATTTTGGAATGTGTCTCAGTTTTAATGTTAGCTCTGTGGCTGGGTTTGATTAAGCCAACTTGAGAGAAAATTCTCTCAACTTCTGCAGTGCTCAAAGGCTGTATGACAGCAATACTGTTACAGGATGCTGTTACCGAAAGTCTCCCAAGCGTCGCCGTTTTCTTTCCCGTGTTATCAACATTAATGTACGAAATTTCAACTTTCCCATAGGATTCTATAGGAAACCCCACCGCCTTTGGACCCCTCAAAATATGACTATCCCCTTTTACCACAAAGCTGAAAACTTTAGGACCAACTAGAAACATATATCTATAACTCCACCAAGTCTCATGAAATTCTGTTCAGTAGTTCCTGAGATCTGCCGTGGACACGTTCATGTCGCAAAGAAAGAAAGGAGAATAATAATAATAATAATAATAACAAGATATGATTATAATCTAACGATTATGAAGTCTCAAGTCTCCCAAACTGGCCACTGAAAACAGGTTTAAAAAATAATCAAAAGCTACCTTTGAAATCGAACATTGTTGAATTTTTGCGGTATTGTAGCGGCTATTTTGAAAATGGCAACCGATAGAAATTTTTCGATGTCAGGAATCAATTCGGAACATCATAATCTATCTACATATGAAATATCGTTAAAATCGGACAATGTGCAATTTGTGCGGTATTGTGGCGTCCATTTTGAAAATGGCGACAGGTAGAATTTTTTCCATGTCGGGAATTAATTCGGGACATCATTATCTACCCACATATCAAATTTTTATGATATCGGACAATGTTGAATTTTTGCGGCCATTTTAAAAATGGCGACCGTTAGAATGTTTTCATTGTCGGGAATAAATTCGTGACATCATAATCTATCCACATATGAAATGTCGTTGAAATCGACAATGTTGAATTTGTGCGGTATTGTGGCGGCCATTTTGAAAATGACGACCGCTAGTAATTTTTCAATGTCGGGAATCAATTCGTGACATCATAATCTACCCACATATGAAATGTCGTTGAAATCGGACAATGTTGAATTTGTGCGGTATTGTGGCGGTCATTTTGAAAATGGCGACCGCTAGAAATTTTTCAATGTCGGGAATAAATTTGGGACATCATAATCTACCCACATATCAAATTTAGATGATCTCGGACAATGTTGTATTTTTGCGGTATTGTGGCGGCCATTTTGAAAATGGCGATCGGTATAAATTGTTCAATGTCGGGAATCAATTCGGTACATCATTATCTACCCACATATCAAATGTTGATGATATCGGAAAATGTTGAATTTTTACCGCCCATATTTTATGCCGTGGCTTGGCAATCGTAACTACTCGGCCATTCTCGCTACCCTGCAAATAACCTCGTATGCATTAGGCGTATAAATCGCACTACTTTTCACATGTCAGTTACATGAAAGCTTGATAAAGTTATATTTTAAACATTTTCTATATTTCAATTAAAGTTTTAATTAGTTTTGCATGATTAGATTTTACATAGTATATCTTCCATATTGGATTTTCGTGGACTATATTTGTGTGCGGCTTAACTTAACTTAACTTCCGGCAAACAATTTAAGAAGAATTTCTACTATGTACGTACGAGGTTATTTGCAGGGTAGCGAGAATGGCCGAGTAGTTACGATTGGTGTTTTGGCAGTCATTTTGAAAATGGCAGACATTTTGAAAATGCAGAATTGCTCCTCTAGTAAGTAAGTAAGTAATGACTTTATTTCAAGAGGGTAACACCGTTAGCAACAATAAGCTAATCTTCCCTGTGGCCCTCAAAACAATAATAATCAAATACAGCAAATACAATTTCAAACAATACATACATATTCACGACGAAATATCACAATCTGAGTATAATCAAGGATAAATCCTTGGTATAATGAATATAATCATTCGTTATTTTGTTTTGACATTAAATAATCTGTCTATTTCTTTTTGAATAGATCTATGTCTTGAATTAATTTTAAATTAGGAGGAAAAGTTCGTTTCATAAAATTAGAATTTGGTCTTGGGACGAACAAATTTCCCTTTGCAGATGATCTTAATGAATAAATATTAGAATTTGTATTCATATCAAATAAATTACACAAATAATCAGGAGCAGAATTATTTATACATTTATACATTAAAGCACTTTTATGATATTCTAATCTATTTTGAATAGACAGCCAACCAAGTTTTTTAAATAATTGAAGAGATGGTATATCATATTTTGCATTAAGAATAATTCTTGTTGCACGCTTTTGTAATTTACATAGTTTTTCAAGATTCAAATTTGTGGTTTCTCCCCATACAGTACAACAATAATCAAACAGTGGTAGAATATATCCATTATAGTACATGATTAAGCCTTCAGTAGGTAAGTATGTTCGCAAACGACACATCAATCCAAGCCTTGATGAAATCTTTGAAACAATATTATTAATTTGCTGACACCAAGACAAACAATTGTCAATAGTAATTCCAAGTAATTTTTCATATTTTACATCATTCAATAAAACATCGTCATAAAAAATATTAAAATTAGACTCATGATATTGTATCTTTCTAGATGAACCCATTATCATTGATTTTGATTTCATAGTATTTATAACCATATCATTACTAGTGCACCATCCCTGTACCTTTTCCATATCTTCATTCAACTTAATGTTAATGTCAGATATGGAATTAGACGAGAAGTGTATAGTTGTATCATCTGCATACAAATCTGACATACTATGGTCTACATAAAGGGGTAAATCATTTATATACAAAAGAAAAAGCAAGGGTGCAAGTATGCATCCTTGTGGTATTCCATATCTATTATTTTGTGCAGATGATTCATAATTATTGATAATTACTTTTTGAGATCTTTCCTACAAATATGATCTGAACCAATTTAAAGATAAGTCATCAAGTTTATATACTTTTAACTTTGATAATAAAATAGTGTGATTAACCATGTCAAATGCCTTTTTAAAATCAAGAAACAAAACCCCTGTGTAATTCCCTTGATCCATTTCTTTTAGAATATGATCAACAATTTTAGTTAAAGCTGTCACACAAGAATGCTTAGATCTGAAACCAGATTGATTCGGATGAATCAGTTTGTATTTGATTAAATATTCATAAATCTGTGCATAAACTATTTTTTCAAATAATTTAGATAGGCTAGGAAGTACTGATATAGGTCTATAATTGTTCATATCTGCAATATCTCCTGATTTATAAAGTGGGGTTACTCTAGCCAGCTTAAGTTTTGAAGGAAAGTTTCCAGTACAAAGACTTAAGCTGAAAATGTGGGTTAACGACTCGTAAATAACAGTAGCTGACATTTTCAAAATATTAAGACTTATACCATCCAAACCACTGGATTTGTGAATATTCAACTTCAAAAGTTCAGTAAGTACTTCTTCTGGTAGTATACAAGTATATGAAAATGTATTTTCGAGCCAAAGCTTGGAACTAACCCAATTATCTAATTTTTCAGTCGACGCATTCAAGTTGGAATTTTTGATGATGCGTTCAGCCACTGACGAAAAATGGTTATTAAAATTATTACAAATATCTTCAATATTATCACACTTTTTACCATCAATAGATATACATTTAATATGACATTTTGATACTGAGTTTATGTCCTTTAAGTGTTTCCATAATTCACCTACATTATTACCAGATTTAATAGCTTCAGAAAAATAATTAGCTTTACTGGTTCTAATGGATGATGTCAATTTGTTTCTATATTTTTTGAAATTCTCGGTATCTTTTATACCATGATAATAATCCCTTTGCTGACGTAGGTCGGCAAATTCTTTTTCTCTCCGCCTTCTGTGGGCTTGAAGGCAGCCAATGATAAAAATGCGTCAGGTGTTCCCTGTCACAGGGAACCAATCGCAATGTAGTATTTTTATGAGTATGCGCAATAGGCATATCCGGTACATTAGCAGCTAAATGAAATTAAAATTTGAAATAAAAATCAATATGTTTTAATATTTAAAAAATAGTAATTATTCATTTAAGTTTTATTTCATGTTTGGTTGTATTTATCCGGATATGTCTATTGCATACGGCATTACATCATCTGATCCCTCCATTGGACATTATTTACAAACACTTTAGCTCCTCCTATTTTATGTTGTAATACCCATAAGTCATAGCGATTTACTATTTCCGGGTTGACGGATTTTTTCAATGAATGCATCCAGGCGCTAATGTAGCGACCAGCGGGAGCCTAATATAACGACTGGATTATTCGGGTTACTCTAATGGTGACCTATCACTATGTCAAATTGTATGTCTCTATCGTGTCACTCGTCGCAACTGCGGCTGATTCCGTACCTTCATCAAACCTCGTCCGTATTACTACTTTCGGAAATCTTCAATGAAGGAGGTATTAAAATAATTTCACTTTCGAATATTCGTCCAATAATAATATATTTTCATTCGTCGCAATGTCGGCTGATTCCGTACCTTCATCAAAGACCAATATTTTCCAAAGCAAACTCTATACACTCATCTATTGTCGCCATTTTAGAACTTATTCGCGGTGCGCAATGTTTGATTGAAGTGATACGGTCTTCCGGCGAAGAAATGTGAAGCGTAGACGCATATCAAAAACCGTATTACAGCCGAAGTATTGAGGAAGCGAAGCGGACTCACCCGATGTTTGCCGATTGTCTATCGTGTATCAGTCGGAGAGCAATCGGCAAACCTCGGGTGAGTCCACCGCCGAAGTTGCGACGAGTGAGTCGGAGAGCAGACTCGATAATGGCGTCACGTACATTTTTTACCGGAATCGGTCACGCTTTAGAATACATCGACCAAGTGTTGAAAATTCACTCGTTTTAATCGTTGCGAGCGTCAAATATAACCGAGGAAGCGAGAAAAATATAGAAAATTGTTTCTTTCATATAAACTTGAGGCTCGGTGCTTGAACTTCTTGTAACAAAGGAGTAATGCAGAAATTAAAACGACACGGAAATGGCGGAAGTTGTTTAAAAAAACACGAAAAATTAAAATATTTGCCGAAAGGGTGATGGAAAGTCATATATATAGTTCCATAGATTTCTATATTAGTATTTCAAAGAAACATTTTCTGTATTTAAGCACACACTAGAACTTTTTTCTGTCAGATGGATTCTGCCACATTTTGGTTAGATTCAAGGGAGGTAACTAGAATCATCACATACTCCGTTCTATTTATAGAACGAGTGTAAGTAAATGCATGTTTTCACAATCAAAACAAATATTATTTTGTATTAAAAATGTTGAATTTAGTCAGAATAATTGTCTATTATTTCTACAGCTATTAAATTGATCAAATATAATTTAACAGATGAGTTCAAATTTGAGATTTTATGGAACCACAACAGTAAGGAGCAATTACATTACTGTAAAAGTAATCCTGTTCAGTTGACTTTTCGGTCGAAATACATGTAAAGTTGTCCCATGAAGGTATAGCAAAACAAGAATGGTCTACTAAATCTATCGATTGAACTTGAGAAAAAAAACAGTCATATTTACATATGCAATGGTAAATCTTTGAATATTAAAAATTCCTTTCAACTGTTTTTTAACATACCTGTATAATGCTATTCAAACACGTCCACCGGTTTCATTGGTGGATTCACCATACAAATCATGTATAGCACCCCAGTGGCGAATTCAAGGGGGGGCTATGGGGGCTTCAGCCCCCCCCCGTCGAATAAGTCGAGCACATATATTAACATACGCTTTTCAAGGCTAGTTAACGTCACGATATGGCTTTTAATCGAATGGTTTCGATCTGTGTGATGAAAGTAAAAGAAAATACAAATTAATTTCTTTGCATTGAATTAATCTTCATTATAAGTACTTATTAGTAATTATGCTAAATCAAATTTTCAAGTTTATTTGAAGTTTTTATGAATGTATTGTCAAAATACCAATTAATCAGGTATTGTCTTAAACCGTTATGTAAACATGTCTAGTGTCACAATTTCATATAGGTATAACCACCAACACCTGTAAATTGAGGCTCTTTCAAGGAAATTCTTTTTTAAATATCATTTATTTTCACAAAAAAATTAAAGGCAAATGTTGCTGTATTACAAAAAAAAAAAAAAAAAAAAAAATACAAACTTCCGTTTTGAAAATATATGAATACAGCATATATTAAACTCTAAATGAAAATATAAATACATATAGAATAATTAAAATTAATTAGAAATAAAATAGATTTAAATTAGATTTCCCCCCTACTATTGCTCAAACCCTTGAGCACTTTACAAAACTGTCAAAACACACATACACCAGACCAGAAGAAGCTGATGTAACTTCTTTGTTGAATTCCATTTGCAACTTTGATTTTGTCGTAACCATTGTTATTGTTCAAATGTGCCTGGCTTTTAAGAAAGGGCTCAGCAGATCACTAGATTTAGATTAAACTTATTTTATTGTTAAATATATAACATTTGGATCGGACACAAGTTATTCCAACTTACAAAGGTCCTCTACAAGATCACTACAAGAGAGATCACTTGACATAGGCAAAGCCTTAACAAGCGTAAATTTAATTCAGAGCTCACTAGACTGCGGAGCAAATGTTGAACAATTCAACCACTAGTGTTTTGAGAGGAGTGCTAAAATATGTGAACCGCTAGACATAGAGGCTAAAAAACCTAGAATATGCGGAAGACAAATAATGAGAGATAATGTTGAAGCAGAGTCCGGAAGACTACTTTAGGAAGTCAATAACTGTACCTTTTCTCTACTGTACGCTATATGAAATGAAAACAAGGTTTACCGACCTACACGCCAGAACCGCATTGGGACTACAGTTGGTTCCATCAATTATTGAAAATATTGCTCCATAACTGAGCCCCCCCCCCACCCCCGTCAACAGAGTCTCTGGATCCGCCCCTGCACCCCACCACGAGCATGTTGATGTCAATGTACTTGATACAAGTGATACTTTTTTCAATGTAAATGACCTTATAAAAGACAAATGAATGAAAATGATGATAATGAAAAAAATATATAATTTTATCACATGCATAGTACATCCTTGTAATGACTCTTGAGCAGAACTCGTGTTAGCCAATATTTACTATTTTATAGATTTTTCTTTAAAAAAAGAGGCGAGGGGTGAAATGTTTTTAATCTTTTTTCTTAAACAAAAGCAGATCATACTGTACTAAGATCCATTATTTAATAACTTTTTACAAAATAAAATTCACAAAAACTTCAACTAAATTTTTGTATTAAAAATAATAAAACATGTGAATAATAGGAGAAAACCGGATGGGGCTCTAATCTAAAATTCTAATTGAATATGCTGATGCCATTACCATAGAAAATTTGCATACACAAATGTATCAGAATTTAAAATTAACTTTATTCTTTCTAGAAGATCCTTTCCCTTAAATCAAATGGTCTTTCTTTGACTGTATATACTTTTATCACAAAAGCAACATTCTAGTTGGGGTTTGAAATTTCTATATTTCTTGTAGTGATCAATATAGAGAAAAAATTGACTAGATGTACATGCTTCGTTGTTATTCCGATCTAGCTAAATCTGAAAGTACGACTGGAATAAATCAACATTAACTGATGTCGAATGGTCACCATTTTTTTAACACAAGTTCATGTGTTGCAAAAAGCATACATGTTTTTAACTAGTCATTATTTTCTGCATTAGCCGCAGTATGGAGTGTAAATTCACATGGGTCAAATGACACATTACCATAGCTGTCAAAGTTTGCTGTTGTTAAATTTAAATCATGTTTCAAATGCACAGCTTGTATCTATGGCTAATTCATATTTTCTCAATTTTCTTTTGCTTGATGTTTCTTCTGTATCGTGGTACATTTCGAGTGATTTTCTAAATCGAGCCTCACACATTCTACAAATACAGTCATCATCTTTGAATGCATATGCATTTTTGGCAAAAGTATAAAACTGTGGTTGATTTCGCCCCCGTGAGAGGTGCCAGTAGCGCTTAGTCACATCTTCTCGTTTACAGTTCATGCAAGGGCCTGGCGTGCTGGGTTCATGCACCAACAGGGCTTTCAAAAAATTTCAAATGTACCAGTACTTGACTATTTACAGGCAGTACTTTTACTTAAAAATTGAACATGTTTGAATATTCATGAATATCTTATACAGTATGTGGCCAAAAGTATTGCCACATGTAAACAATCCCTATATAATCAACCAAAACCATATTTTTTCAAAAAATTATTGTGAAGTCATTTCTGGATAGATTTTAACCAATTTTACACCAAAACATTCAGAATTGTCTATATTTTGACTGTTTATTTGCTCATTATGTTTATTTTAGTGGTTTTTATTTGTACATAATTTAAACATAACAAATAAAAATTGACTTTGATTTTCCTATATATTTCAAGTCACGTGAAGTTTCAAAAATAAAAAAAAAATAAGAAAAACTTCGAAAAATTTTGTTCATCTATAATAAATAAATTATTTATTATAGATGACCAAAATTTTTTGGAATTTTTTGGATTTCTTTTTATTTTTGAAACTTCAAATGATTGCGATTTCAACTAAAATTAAATCCTAAAAATTAACAATACTATGTACAAATAAAAACCCCTCATATAAACACAATGAGCAAATAAACATGCTGTGCAACATTCTTTGAAATTAGGAGGTACCAATTACCATTTTAAGTGAGTACCGTCCTTTACTAAAAGGCCTTCACCCGTTGACAGTTTGACTTTGGTGGCATATTTCAGAAAAGGGGGGTGCATATAACCAAGTTCTGGTTGTAGTTGTGAACCCACGCGATTGACAGAATGGGATAAATGCATCGAATTTCTAGACAATTTGCATTGTACATCAAAGCAGTGTGTCTTACCTCACATGCCTACCGTTATTCCATTGTTTACATGTGTAAATATTGATTGTACGAGCAAAATGGGAGGAGCAAATTGTTCAACCTTGACTTTGTTTGGGTGACGTTGGAATATGGACTATTTTTCTTACTGTTAGAGTGATGTAAATTCCCTTTTACCCAATGAAGTGTAGATATTATTCTGTCCAAGGAACCAGTTTTTTTGTTTTTTTTTCACACACGGGAACTTTATTCTGTCAGATGCAAAAAGTGTAAACATACGCGACAAAAAAAAATTACGATTTTCCGAGGTAAAGAAAAAAAACCTTATCTTTACATTCATTGCAGACCGATTTTACACCAGACTGAAAATCATAACCATTAATAAATATAAATGTGATTTTTAATCATATTTCAATCATTTTCATTGGTTTAATAGAAGAAAAACGTAGTTTTCCAATTAGAAGAAAAACGTAGTTTTCCAATTACGTATAATTGTTTGGGTTTGTGAAGTACCATCTAGCGGAAAATATTTACGATTATCTCCCTTGGATTTTTAAATATTCCACGGACCGGAAAATTATAATAATTGCGAGTCTGTTCTTTAACTGCTATCATTATCCATTTAGAAGTTATCAACATTAATGTACGAAATTTCAACTTTCCCATAGGATTCTATAGTAACCCCCACCCCCTTTGAACCACTCAAAATATGACTTTGACCTCCTTTACCACAAAGCTGAAAACTTTCGGATCAACTAGAATCATATATCTATAACTCCACCAAGTTTCATGAAATTCTGTCTAGTAGTTCCTGAGATCTGCCGTGGACAAGTTCATGTGCCAAAGAAAGAAAGGAGAGAGAAGAATAACTAGAATTGCCTTTGCAAAGAAACAGCGGACATCACCCCACCCCATTGTTTTGGTACCTCGGTTTCCATGGTAACGCCATTTTGAATATTTTCAACACACCAAAAGCTTCCACACACTACGGTGAATATTCCTACGATGTTTTAATCCCCCCCTTTTTTATTTCCATGGCAACTGCGGCAAAGTTTGTTCTACCGATTCCGATTTTTTTTTTTGCATATCTCGTTTCACTAGATGTGGATGTTGTTCCTATCAAGTTTCATCAATTTCTGTTCGGCGATTAACCTGCTATGATCATTTTTGTGTTTTTCAATTTTTAACATTTTGGCCGTTTCCATGGCAACGGCAGCCATTTTGAAAAAATCAACCCTTTTAAGCACAACTTCATATGGCATATGATATTCCTACAAGGTTTCATAAAGTTTGATCAAGGCATCTCCTAGAAATCGAGCGGACAAAAATATGTGGAAGAATAATAATAACAAGATATGATATGATCTGAAGGATCATAATATGGCTGCCAATTCCAAAAACGATGACGATTATCAAATCGCAAGAGCAAAATCTACTTGGAAACCAAATTTTGCCCAAATCGGAGGATTTTTGTATTTTGGTGGCCATTTTGGATTCAAAATGGCTGCCATAGCAAACCAAAATGGTCGCCATATGGTGCAGCATGTCTTACTCTCTGTAAATATCCATTTCCATTGAAATCTTTTCATTTTCGAATTTTTAACCATTTATTTTGATTTTATATTGGCAGCCATTTTGAAAATCTTAAAAACAAAGAGCACAACTTTGAGTGATGATCTATTTATGTGTCAAGTTTCAAAAGGATCCGCTGTACGGAGTGAATTAAAAAAAATTGCACCTTGGATACCATGGCAACGGCCACAATTTTGAATTTGTTCAACCCCCACCCCCAAAGTTGCCACACACTACGGTGGATATTCCTACAAAGTTTCATGAAGTTTGATGAAAGGAATCAAAAAAAAATTTAATTCCCCCCCTTTTTTTGTTATTTTTAGTAACGGTGGCCATCTTGGATGGTTGGCGTGGCTATCCGATATACATTTTAAAGGGATTCCCTAAGGATGATTCAGGCCAAGTTTGGCTTAAATTGGCCCAGTGGTTTCAGAGGAGAAGATTTTTGAAAAAGTTTAGACGGACGACGGACGCCAAGTGATGGCAATATCTCACACAGGTGAGCTAAATACGAACTAAACGCATTTTCCATATTTGGTGGCACTTACGTATATAAGCAGGTTTTAAGACATGCATCCAAACGTTGACTTAGCTTTGAAAAGGGCAGTTTCTCGTACGTTTTGTACCAACCCGTGAAAAGTTATTTTTGTTTTATAATGCTAGCGAATTCTTGAGAATCACCATACTGTCTCTCAGACCCCTGCTCTCACTCTGAGACACCAAAAACCCTGGACAGCTCTGGCATATGTGCCAAGCCATAATCGCTTAACCACGCAATGGGTATTTATTATTTGTGCATGATGAATCAAATACACAATTCGTCCAAAGGAAGGATCATAATGAATGTCATGCTCCTTACACATAAATGACATCTTTCATTAGCTCTTATATACGAGTAACAGCTACTTATGAGTGGTGACTGGTGGTCTGACCAGTTGCAAGATACAAATATCCCCCATACCATCCATTATCTACCATTGTACATGTAACTAATGTAGTACCACTATTTCTTACCTTACATGATTAAAAGTTTGAAAACTTGTCATGCAAATATACTACCGATTGGAACATTCAATACATGTATGAAATTTCCACCTTTATTTTGTTATCATTGAAAAAATAACCCCTACTTGTTTGTTCATATATAAAGAATACCAAGAATAATTTCACGAAATTTCCACTTACTTCATGGAAAAAAAATCAGTTAATACTTGATCATCATTCTACAAAATGTACTATATATTATTGTTTTTTTTTTAAATATCTTTGAAATTATATTATTTCCGGTTGTCTGCAAAACCAATTATGAAGTCTGCCATGAAGGTGTACCTTAAAAGAGATGGTTTACCCGTCCCATTACTGGTGCTTTAATTTTCATGGAACAATTAATCCATGATTATAAGAACCCCATGAACAATGAAACTTGCAACTAGATAAAAAGGGGTAAAGACAAAGATCGACGATGAGATAGTAGTGCCATATAAATGCAGGTTTACATGTTTTCCTTGTATGCCTATTGACTCGTATTGTGCTTTGAGCGATTGTTCAGCTATATCATGGCGAGTACAAGTTACGTTCAATGAAATGATGATGTCCTCTTTGTACTAGATCAACCAGCTTAACTGGATCTCTATAGTGCTAGCTCACTGAAACAACAGTCTGTATGTAAACATGTCGCTCCACTTGGACACATTATACAGTGTCCAGACAACCATCAGTACGACTTGGATCATATTTGTCAGTGACTTGCTGTCTGTGGTTTTCACCTGGTCCTCTGAATTCCTCAACCAATAAAACTGACCGCCACGATATAATTGAAATTGGAATTAAACACCATAAAACCAAACCAAACTATTTATTTATTGTTGATCTGTATTCATTTCCTGTTATTTAGAAGCTTTCACCCTCCTTTTTAAGCTCACCTATGTGAGCTATTGCCATCACTTGGCGTCCGTCTGTAAACTTTAAAAAAAAAAATCTCCTCTTCTGAAACCACTGGGCCAATTTAAACCAAACTTGACCTGAATCATCCTTAGGGGGGTTCCCTTTAAAAGTTATGTCCGACCAACCATCATGACCGCCATGTCAATAAATAGAACATAGGGGTAAAATCAGCAAAAAAAATCAATTAAAACAAATCCAGAAAAATCCTTTAGAGTATATTGCAATTAAATTTGATACATATATAATATTCTTTCAGAATTATGGTTGAGGACCCCATCCACCATCGCTACTATAAATAGAAAATTAGTGAAAAAATTAATTAAAAAATTATTTTAAAATCCTGTAAAGTATCAAATGCAATCAAACCATATGGAAAGAATGCATATATGGTCTTCTTTCAAAATTTTGTTTGAAGACCTCCGGCTGTCATCCCAACTGTTACAAAAAATAGAAAATTATTGTCAAAAAATATATTTTAAAATCCGGTAAAAAGCCAGTTGCCACCAAACTTTATGGAAATGATGCATATATGATCCACTTTCAGACTTATGGTTGCTAACCCTGGTCGCTTATGAAAAATAGCTGCTATCGTTACAAAAAATAGATTTAATTTTTTTATTTTAATTCTATAAATATTGTAAAGAGCCAATGTTGCTACCAAATTATAAAGGAAAAATGCATATATAATTCTCTTTCAGACCATGAATGATGACCACGACTGCCATCAAACATGGCCGTTGCCTCTTCTCAAACTTGAAAATTAGTGAAAAAAAATCAATAAAAAATAGAAAACTATTGAAAAAATTAGATTCTTCTCCTCTGAAACCGTTTGGCCAAATGAACCGAAACTTGGTAGGAAGCATCTATGGAAAGTCCTCTGTTGTGATTGCTCATTTCGTCCCGATTCGTTAACAAATATGACCACCATAGACCATTCTTGTTTCTGATTGGATGATTTCTAAAAAATCTTCTCCTCTGAAACCGCTTTGCCAAATGAACCGAAACTTGGTAGGATGCATCTATGTGAGGTCCTCTATACAGATTGCTCATTTCGTCCCGATCCATTAACAAATATGGCTGCCACAGGCAATTCTTGTTTCTAATTGGTCGATTTCTAAAAATGTTCTTCTCTGAAACCGCTTTGCCAAATGAACAGAAACTTGGGAGGAAGCATCTATGGAAGGTTCTCTATAAGGATTGCTCATTTTGTCCCGATCATTAACAAATATGGCCGCCACAGGCAATTATTGTTTCTGATTGGTCAATTTCTAAAAATCTTCTACTCTGAAGCAGCTTGGCCCAATGGACTGAAACATGGTAGGAAGCATCTATGAAAGGTCCTCTATGGGAATTGCTCATTCCGTTTTGATCCGTTAACAAACATGGCCATCATAGGCAATTCTTGTTTCTTATTGGTCGATTTCTAAAACAGCTTTTCCTCTGAAGCCACTTGGCCAAATGATATGAAACTTGATAAGAAGCATCTATGGAAGGTTCTCTATAGAGATTGCTCATTTCGTTTTGATCCATTAACAAACATGGCTGCCACAGGCAATTCTTGTTTTAGATTGGTCAATTTCTAAAAATCTTCTCTGAAACTGCTATGCCAAAATGAACAGAAATTTGGTGGGAAGCACCTATGGAAGGTTCTGTATTAAGTTTCCTCAAAGCAGAATGAAAGGCGAGCGACAGGCTCAGCCCACTGAGCCTCTAGTTTTAGTATCTAAATGGATTGCAACTGTATCGAGTGAGGGAGTGGTTATTGATCAAACTAACATAAGCTATTTTGCAGTTATACATCACATAAAGAACAAGTAATATTTCGATGAAATGATGATGATGTCTGCCTATGCTATGCGAAAATGCTTAGTACAATTTTCAGCTCACTGAAACAGCAGTCTATGGATAGACATGTTGCTTCACTGACACATTACCCCGATTCCGAGCTAATCAGTATGTGTTCTTGCTACGTAATGCTGCATGCTTAGGGGAGAAGCAGCAATACCAAATTTACAGTCTAGTTTGACCCTAGCACGCTTGCACCAACGATGCAGATGCATCTGCAAAAATAAAATTTGCTTATTAACCAATATTTCCTTATTACTTGATATATCATCTCTCCTCAAACAGGTTTTATATTAACAACAAAACAATTCTTTCAAAATGTGTATTGAAGTTGAATTGTAGAAAACTATCACAACAAAATACATATAGCACTTAATTAAACAAAGTATGAAACCTGAAGTAACCAAAAATCGTAATCATTTTCTTCACTGTATAGAATTTCTTCTTGTCGTTAAATTATTTTTCTATGGTTGAAAATGATATTGTGTGAGTAACTTTTCGATATTTTCACCCTGAGTAATCTAGTTTTCATATCAAACCGATGTTTGCATAAATCATTTAGCAAAAAATATGTAATAAAGTGAAATGTAAATTTAAAAAAAAAAACATTGTATATCCAAAAATGAAAAATTGCACAGTGGTAGAAAAAAAATCTGGGGGACAAAAGACAGTTTGAATGTACTGGTACAAATGTTTCAGACATTATAACTAAATATAAGATCTTCTTCTGTAGTTCCTTCTTACTTGATACCAATCAATTCAACATCAAACTTTAGAGTGGCATTTGGTGGTATAGTAAGAATGGTTAAGGAAAATAAACATTTCATAAAACATATATTTTATATATGGATTGTAGTTTAATGCCAACTCAGCAGATTTTCAGCTATATTATGGCAAGAACAAGTAATTTTCAATGAGATGATGATGAGGCCCACTTTGTACTAAATGAATCAAACAGATTAAATAAACACAATGTGGCAATATAACTTGGGAGACATAGAGCGGCCATTACAAGACCACTTGCACATTCGCTTTTGACCAACGAAAAAGCAGTCAACCTTACCTTACCTTGCCCTGTTATTTAGAGAACAAAAGAAGGAAATGTGTTTCCTAACCAATAACGGTAATGTGCATAATTGTAACAATTATTCTGTAACAGGGACTGAAATGTACATCTTCTTCATGATTTTTTATTGTTATATCCTTGACATGATAGATAACTTAGTAAAATAAGCCTGGACTAGAAAGGTATGACATGAATACCTTACATATTTGTTGGTGTTGTAATTCATTTTAATTAAATATCGACTTGATTATATACTGTCATGTTAGTCAGTTTTATTTGCAAGTCACTGATTTTCAAAGCTAATGTGCATTTTCAGAGTGAAATTGTTGAATAAAACATTTTTTTTTAAATTGATCATTCGCTTGATATATATATATTACATAAAAAAAGGTTCATTTTACATATTGGGTTGTAAAAAAGAAAGTAATTAAAAATATTTCATTTCAACTTCTTTTCCAGTATGAGTTTTTGTTGTGTTTATCCGAGTGTTAGGTTAAGAATTCAGGGTGATGTTGGACTGTCGTAGCACCTCAGTAGTTTCAGAGGAGAAGATTTTTTTTTAACTTCATCCCCCCTTTTTTCTAATTTGCATAATCGGTCAAAATAGGCAAAAGTTCAAAGTTCATAAAAAATCCTGTAATATATGTTAAAAAGCTCTTCATTATGCTTTTACAGTTCAAATTTGGGCACTTTCTGGCTTAAAGTAGAGCAGTTTGGGCCATTTGAAGAAATTTCTATTTTTAGTCATGGCAGCCATCTTGGATACAGGACGGTGCTGATGGACACAATTTTGAAAGGGGACCACCCAAGGATCATTTCACCAAAGTTCGGTTGAGATTGGCACAGTAGTTTCAGAGGAGAAGATTTTTTTTTATTTCATCCCCCCTTTTATCTAATTTGCATAATCGGTCAAAATAGGCAAAAGTTCAAAGTTCATAAAAAATCCCATAATATATGTTAAAAAGCTCATCATTATGCTTATACAGTTCAAATTTGGGCACTTTCTGGCTTAAAATAGAGCAGTTTTGGCCATTTGAAGAAATTTCTATTGTTAGTCATGGCGGCCATCTTGGATACAGGACGGCACTGACGGACACAATTTTGAAAGGGGACCACCCAAGGATCATTTTAGCAAAGTTTGGTTGAGATTGGCACAGTAGTTTCAGAGGAGAAGATTTTTTTTTAATTTCATCCCCCCTTTTTTCTAATTTGCATAGTCGGTCAAAATAGGCAAAAGTTCAAAGTTCATTAAAAATCCCGTAATATATGTTAAAAAGCTCATCATTATGCTTATACAGTTCAAATTTGGGCACTTTCTGGCTTAAAATAGAGCAGTTTTGGCCATTTGAAGAAATTTCTATTTTTAGTCATGGCGGCCATCTTGAATACAGGACGGCACTGACGGACACAATTTTGAAAGGGGACCACCCAAGGATCATTTCAGCAAAGTTTGGTTGAGATTGGCACAGTAGTTTCAGAGGAGAAGATTTTTTTTTAATTTCATCCCCCCTTTTTTCTAATTTGCATAATCGGTCAAAATGGGTAATGGGATTTACTTCAAAATTGCAGGGTAGGTAGATCTTGACATGCTGCACATTTTTGCAATTTAAACTTAACATCTATCTCTAAATAGTTTCTGAAATATAAGACGAAAAGTATTAAAATTAAAAAAAAAAATTATGAAAAAAGGGCAATAACTCCAAGATAGGTAATCATATTTACTTCAAAATTGCAGGGTAGGTAGATCTTGACATGCTGAACATGTTTGCAGTTTCAACTTACCACCTGTCTCTTATAGTTTTTGAAATAAAGGACGAAAAGTATTAAAATTTTGAAAATTTGATGAAAAAATGGAAATAACTCCACAATGGGTAAAGGGATTTACTTCAAAATTGCAGGGTGGGTAGATCTTGATATGCCGCACATTTTTGCAATTTAAAGTTAACCTTTTTCTCTTATAGTTTTTTGAAATATAAGATGAAAAGTATTAAAATTTTACAAATTTGATGAAAAAAGGGCAATAACTCCAAAATGGGCAATCAGATTTACTTCAAAATTGCAGGGTAGGTAGATCTTGATGTGCTGATCATTTTTACCTCATGTCAGATTTTTGATATTATTAACGGTTTTTGAGTTATTACCCAAAACCTGCAATTTTACCATATGTTCTATTTTTAGTAACAGTGGCCATGTTGGTTGGTGCACGGCATCACCGGACACAATTTTGAAACTAGACACCCTAGTGATGATTCAGACCAAGTTTGGTTTCCATTTATTTAGTACTTTCAGAGGAGAAGATTTTTGAAAAAGTTTACGACGTACGACAAGTGATGGCAATAGCTCACATGACCCTTAGGGTCAGGTGAGCTAAAAATAGGAAATAACCTTCATAAGATAGGACAATCATTTTTTTTACTTGTCCCTTCAGATAACTGTGGTACAAAATCTATTTGTCAGACGTCAGTTTTCACTGGTACAGGACAATCGGACAAACATTAATGTCGAGGCATGACTTTTGTATTAACGCAATGTACACACAATTTATTATCATCATTTTCATCATATTTAAGTACTTTTTTTTTAACTTAATTTAGAGCAACTTTTTGAAGCCTTTTCTCCACAAAATTCAAGGGTGTAAAAGGCTACAACAATGTGCATTATAATTTATACAGACAAATATGGTATGGAAAAATTTGGAAGAATATTCTAGTGATTGTTGTTTAAAGCCAATTCAGCAATTTTTCAGCTATATCATGGCGAGAACAAGTTAATTTTCCATGAGATGATGATGAGGTTCGCTTTGTACTAGACCAACATGAAGAGTAGGATTCTTATAGTGCTAGCTCACTGAAACAACAGTTCGTGGGTAGACATGTCGCTCCACTAGGACACATATTTATCTCGATTCCAAGCCAACCAGTCTTTGCTATTTCTCCTGAATGCTGCATGCTTAGCGGAGAAGCAACAAAAACCAATTTTATAGTCATTGGCTTGACCCGAACTGGGCTAGATCCCACGATCTACTGCACTCGAGGCGACAACACTAACCATTATGCCACCGATGTGGTTAATGTAACTTGTACAGGACATATTGGGTAATAAAATATATATTATTATGAGTTTAATAACTTGGTATTTGGTAGCAACACATATAAAACATACATACTTATAATGACTGGAAGTCAAACACCAATTTCATGTTTACGAACGGATGTCTCGAAGCACTAGAAAAATTAAATAAAGGTAAATTGGTAGTTCCACTGAATTAACAAATCTAAGTTTTAAGGTATATAATTTATTAATTATATGGTCCCCCCCTAAGTAATTTTTTTGTATATTGTATTTATCAAAAGGATATACTCCTGCAGCTCCCTTATCACCATAAGCATAATCTGGTGAACAAGTCAAGATGGCTTGCTGTCCTATACTCATCTGCAAAAACAATAGATAAGTTTATCAACATCTTACCACATAATGAAATGATGATCATGATTATGCAGGGATGTCATTAAAAGCCGGCAACCGACGAAATTCTCTGGTAATTTCAGCTTTCGTCGCCATTAACTTCCTTATGCAAAAATGTAAACTGAAGGAAAATCGTATATGCATATGGTATTTTGAACCCCATGGTAAATTGACCCCAGGGTTACATATGATATTTTGACCCCGGGGTCAATTTTTTGTCATCGTATTTTGAACCCCCCTCATTTCTACCAAAAGAGAAGAGATCATAATACCATAGGAGAGGGTTTGATATACCATAGGTAGGGGGGGTCGATATTCCATGGGCAGGGGGGTCAAAATACCACGAGTTGGGGGGTTGATATACCATGGGTAGGGGGGTCGATATGCCATGGGTAGGGGGATCAATATACCATGGGTAGGGGGGTCAATATACCATGAGTAGGGGGGTCAATATATACAATCTATATTTTTTACCCTGGCAGACAAAAAGTCACAACCTATATTTCTGTATGTAGGTAGGACAGAAAGTCACAATATGTATACACTGATACATGAATGCATAATTTTGCTATATGCATTGTCCTTAAAACAGACCGTGATATAGTATCTGGTTCTTTTTGCTCTTTTAAACTGTATTACAGTTTAAGCTATCAACTTGCAATGTGATATATGTTATTTCTCAAGTACTCGCTATTCAAAATCTCCTCGTTCCTTCAGGATGAAGAACAATAAAAGTTTTATTCTTATTTCTTTGTCAAACTGTAAAGACTGGTTTTTTGTGTTGGACTTACAAGTCATTGTGTAAATATTTATACCCTTTAAAACACTATAAAATAAAGTGTCTTCTAACTATCCATTTGCCTTTCTTTTCAATATGTCATTCATTAATGTGATGAACGAAGTATTGAAAGTAAAAGCATATGTATGATAAAAAGAACCCTTTGATTACAGTGTATGTAAAAAGGTGTAATTATTTACAATAGGACATCGGCAAACGAATACGGAAGCAACAAGCCAAAGTGATAATCCCGAAAATCATATGTCAAAAAACATGGTGATACAGAGATTACACAAAAAGAGACAATAGAAGCAACAAGGACAAAACAAATAAACAGAATTGAACACGAACGCCACAAAAAATAAAGAAAAATTTTATGTTGTGACTTTTTCTCCTGTGACTTTTTGTCCTATATGTTTTGTCAAAATGCAAAATTTAAACTGACTTTTCGTCCGTGAGTTTTTGCCTGTGACTTTTTGTCCTGTGACTTTCTGTCCTACATTCAAAATATCATGGGGGTTCAATTTACCATACAGGGGGCATTCAGTTTTCAATAAGGGGGTTCAATATACCATGGATGATAATTGCCCCGGGGTCAATTTACCATGGGGTTCAAAATACCATATGACACCGGTTTGAGGTAAGTTTTCTATTTTTTCTCTAGTTTCATCGATAATAAGTTTTATTTTGCACCATACGTCGCCTTCTCTCAGTTATCTATAATGCTATTGCCATTACAAACAAAGCCGTAGTTTTCTCAAACACTTCAAACAATATTCGTATCCAGACAACGTTTTTGCCACACATTTTGTCAAGTGAGACCGTAATCGGCTTTATAGCAAGTGTTATTGTGACTTAACACACTTTTTTTTATATAAAAATTATGTTATTGTGCACATTTTATATGGAAACATTGTTTGACACACTTTAAACAGTTTAATATTTAAGAGTATATGAAAATTGGTAATTATTTTCAGAGGAAAAGGTCTCTTAAAGATTGATAACATATATTGTCTGTTCATTCCCGCTAGAAATTTGTATCTCCGTTGTTAACCGAAAAAAGCCGTTTTCCTTGCAGTAAACATTTATGATTCTTTATTGTTTTTCAGATGACGAGAAAAAAAACAAGATTGGCCTTGCAAGGCAGAAAGAGGCATCACGAATATTATGTTTAATGAACTAATGACACTTCTCCAAGGACAGATTTTTCAAGTGGTACATAAACTCCATCCAAGTCACATTTTAGGAAAAAGATATGCAGATCAACTGCATTTTCACCCAGAAAATCACCAATGTTTTCTCCTAGAAAATCTTTCAAGTCACCGGAGAAGTGTATACAGTTTTCTCCCCGGAGGTCCATGACGATTTGTCCAACATCTTCCGAAATTCGTAATAAGAAGCCAAGTGGAAAAATCACATTTGAAGGTATTGAGGAGAAAAATGAAGATTTTGTCTCAGAATTGAACTAGAGGCTCAGTGGGCTGAGCCTGTGTCGCTCACCTTTCATTCTGCTTTAAGGAAACTTAATACAGAACCTTCCATAGGTACTTCCCACCAAATTTCGGTTCATTTGGCTAAGCAGTTTCAGAGAAGAAGATTTTTAGAAATCGACCAACCAGAAACAAGAATTGCCTATCGCAGCCATGTTTGTTAATGGATCGGGACAAAATTAGCCAACTTTATAGAGTACCTTCCATATAGCTTTCCTACAAAGTTTCGGTTCATTTGGCTACGCAGTTTCATAGAAGAAGATTTTTAGAAATCGACCAATCAGAAACAAGCATTGCCTATGGTGGCCATGTTTGTCTACGGATCAAAACGAAATGAGCAATACCTATAGAGGACCTTCCATAGATGCTTCCTATAAAGTTTCGGTTCATTTAACAAAGCAGTTTCAGAGGAGAAGATTCTTAGAAATCGACCAATCAGAAACAAGAACTGCCTGTGGTGGCCATGTTTGTTAATGGATGGGGACGAAATGATCAATCTATATAGAGGACTTTCCAAAGACGCTTCCTACCAAGTTTCGGTTTATTTGGCTAAGCGGTTTCAGAGGAGAAGATTTTTAGAAATTGACCAATCAGAAACAAGAACTCCCTGTGGCGGCCATGTTTGTTAATGGATCAGGACAAATTGAGCAATCTTCACAGAGGACCTGCCATAGATGCTTCCCACCAAGTTTCGGATCATTTGGCCAAACAGTTTCAGAGGAGAAGATTTTTTAGAAATCAACCAATCATAAACAAGAATTGTCTGCGACGACCATGTTTGTTAACGGATCGGAATGAAATGAGCAATCTTTACAGAGGACCTTCCAAAGATGCTTCCTACCAAGCTATGGTTCATTTGGCCAAACGGTTGCAGAGGAGAAGAATTTAAAAAATCAGCTAATCAGAAACAAGAATCGTCTGTGGTGGCCATGTTTGTTAACAGATCGGGACGAAATGAGCAATCTTTACAGAGAACCTTCCATAGATGCTTTCTACCAAGTTTCGGTTCAATTGGGCTAGCGGTTTCAGAGGAGAAGTTTTTTTAAATCGGCCAATCAGAAACAAGAATTGTTTGTGGTGCCCATGTTTGTTAATGGATCGGGACCAAATGAGCAAACTTTATAGAGGACCTTCCATAGATGCTTCCTACCAAGTTTCAGTTCATTTGGCTAAGGGGTTTCAGAGGAGAAGATTAAAATGTGAAAAGTTAACGGACGACGGACGCCAAGTGATGGCAAAAGCTCACATTGCCTTTGGCAAGGCATGCTAATGAAGAGGAAAGAAACGACAATTTAGAGGAGGTAGTACAGCTTTCACCGGACGTAATAAAAGAGCTGAAGAAAGTTGGACTTGCGAATATAATAATAGATTTTTTTTAGACTGGTGTTCAATGGTAAATTTTCAATGCAGAATATTTCTTTTTTGCTTTGGACAGAAGTTGTACAATGGTTTAATCTAGAGAACACATCTTCTATGCGGTATATGGAGAAGACCAAACAATTTTGGAAACTTGGAATGAGACATTTTGGAGGCAAATTTATTCGCTTTATGACAGGTTTTAAGAACACATCGTATATAGTGTTTCAAACGGCCCGTAAAGGACAGTGCGATCAGAATAACTCTGATGTAAATTTTGCTGTGCCCAACAAATTCTCAGAAATTTCAATCCATATGGACTCAGCGCATCTAAACGGTATCCTGGTATTTACACAGACGTTATGAAAGTCGTATCGAAGGCACTTGAACAAACTTCAGCGTGTTTGACATTTGAAAAAAAAAGCAATGAGATTTTGATTTCTTTTCTTTTCTTTCAGAAATCATAGTTTTGATTCAGCGGAAAGAAGACGAGTGAAAGGAAGGACGAAAAACTCGTACATTCCAATGAACAGAAATTCTGTGCAAAAAGGAAGTTTGGGGATTCGCTGGGAGAAGTCAAAGATTCTACCTACACACAAAATAGGACTACCTGAATGACATACATTTGTATATACAGTCAAACCTGTCTATAGTGGTCACCTGGGGGAGTTTGACAAAATGACCACTATAGGCAAGTGACCTTTATATGAAGGGGTTTGATTATTCGACGAAATATTCTGCATTAGTTGTAAATAAAATTTTTAATCACATCTTATGTTTATCTCAATCTGATATAATTTGAATAAAACATACAAATAAATAAAGAAAGATATTTAATAAACAAAAGTACAATTTCCAGTAACACGATGTTGAACTGGAAACATTGTTTTCAAAATCGTCGATTGAATCTCACGTTTTCTTTAAAGAATGTTCATTATCAGGGTACGACCAACACCCTTCTCCTCGCCCACAGCTCAACAACTTTTCCCACCATCGATCACAATGACTTATAACCCGTTGTATTAAAGCCCAACGTACTCATACATGGAGGAAATGTCAAAACTTTTGTTGCAGCATTTGCAGTGTGCTTTATGAATATCTGGGCTATTTCTAAGCCAGGCATGGTATTGTGGCTGCTCTAGCCATTTGTTCAGGAATTTACTTTTTCCCAGCATCTTGAACTGGCAATGATCAAGGCCACTGGCGATTGACGGCTGGTCACACGATGCTATAATTTTTTATTTTCAAAATTTTTAATTTAGAACATAAGTGGACACGCTTGATGTTATGCCCATTAAGAAATACGTTCAGGATAACCCATGAATCGTCACGGAAACCAATTAAAACGACAAGCTTGAAGCCAGGTGATGGGATTACATTAATGCATATTTTTGATGAGTGGTAAAATTCCGGAAAACACCGTTTTATAGAAATAGCGCGATATTCCACAAATAGCGCGTAGTGATACGGGAAGGTCTATTTATATTTCCACGGGTAACTGAGGTTGTTGACATCGATTCAGCGTCTTGGAGATCGAAAATGACTGTTAACATGCACTTATTTCGCGGGAATAAGATTGTTCAAATGAAAAAGTAGTTTTCAAGGGTTTTCAAGCACCTTTATTGGAATTCAAGTACTTTCAAGTTCTTGATTTTGCTACTTTTGTTTTCAAGTACTTTCAAGGATTTCAAGCACCTGTACGAACCCTGCACAAATAGAACAGAGAAGGTCTGTACTGCTGTCAAGATAAAATGATAATTAAATAAACTAGATATCATGGAGATGGAATCCATCTCTGGGTCCCGCCATAAATAACATGTGGTAAAAAATTTGTAAGGACAGACTGATTTTAACCTCAGTAATAAAACACTTTTGGAGATAATGGATTCATTTGAAAAGTATAAAGCTCAAGATCAATAGTTGATTTTTTCCCTGTATCGCCTAGCTTTGCCCTGCTGGATTTAGTGTTGTATTTATGAATCAAGTAACACCAATCCATCAAGTAGAATTATAAAGGAAAGGTTAATCAAATGCCATCCATGGAAATAAGAGACTAGTTAGTCTTAATATTCCCAGGGTAAACTCGAACACTGTATTTATTTATTTTTTTTTTTCAAGAAAATTTAAGGGGGGTGGGTACTTTTTAAAAACAAATTTCATAATGGAGGCAGGGAAGGAGCTTTTTCTTATAGGGGTTCGGAGTCCAGAGTTGTATTCTAATTTGGCTGCCGTCCGAATTTCTTCAAAATATGCCCTAAATTTTTACGTTATCATGTGATCTCACTATCATTTTTTACCTCAAGGATGAAGAGTTTCAATAACTCGAAAACGACGTATTGTGCGTGCTGCATTGCTGTGATTAGTATCTATTTCCATCGTAAGGAATTCACTACAGTGGACATGGACCATCACCACATAAATCACTTTATTATTGTTCGAAAATAAAGGGGACAAATAAGTGGTCAAATGTTGTGAACTAACGTGTTCAGATACCACTGAGAAACCGTGATCATGATCACATAAATCTGCATCAGTAATGTATTCTTCTTAAGATTATTTATTGCATGGATTTTATTTCATCCCTATGCAGGGATAAAATAATAAACCACAAGTAATAAATAATCGTCACAAGAAGTTATAATTTTTTATACTAAATTATCACCGAGTGACAAATTAATAGAGGCTTCCAGGAGCCTGTAATCGCTCACCTGGTTTTCAATTTGACATCTAAAGTTGATAGAAAATGGGGGTGTTACACATAATTTTGAAAGTGGGCCACCCAAAGATCATTTCAACTCAAATTTCTGAGCAAAAGATTTAGATGTGATTTTTATCTCATAATATTCCTAAACGGAATAAACTGGCTGAAAAAATCTCACAGAAAAACCCAGAATACGTGTTAAACTATTCATTGCCATGTAGCTGCAGCTAAAATTTGAGCTCATTTTGACTTCTACTAAAGCAGCAATGGACAATTGAAGAAATTTATATTTTTAGCAACAGCAGCCATTTTGAGTGGAGGGTGGGGCTGTCGGACACAATATTGAAAGGGGACCACCCAAGGACCATCCCAGCCAATTTTGTTTTAAATTGGTTCAGCGGTTTCAGAGGAGAAGATTTAAATGTGATCTTTTATCAAAATATGCCTAATTTGCATAATCGGTATAAATCAACTGAAAGAAAAATTTCACTGAAAAAAACGGAATATTTGTTAAAATTACTCCTTGCCATGTACATGTAGCTGCAGTTAAAATTTGAGCTCATTTTGACTTATAGTATACTAAAGCAGCAATGGACAATTGAAGAAATTTCTATTTTTAGTAACAGCAGCCATCTTGAATGGAGGGCAGGGTTGTCGGACACAATTTTGAAAGGGACCCACCTAGAGACCATTCCTGCCTGGTTTGGTTTAATTTGGTTCAGCAGTTTCCGAGGAGAAGATTTAAATGTGATCTTTTATCAAACTATGCCTAATTTGCATAATCGGTACATTTAATCGGCTGAAAGAAAAATTTCACAGAAAAACCCGGAATATATGTTAAACTACTCCTTGCCATGTACAGATCCCTCCAAGTGTATCAACGATTATATTCTCAGGTCGGACACAGAGTTTTGTCGGACTTGAAGAAAGTGTCACTCTTAAAATTGTCCGACAAAATCCTCCCAGGTCGGAGTGAGAGTCTCTACTCTCAGATAGTTAAACTGTAAACAGGAAACGTCCCTAAATTCTGCTAACCAATAAATTCGTGCATAAAGAAACATGTGTAACTTAGTAAAGCTGAAGTAAATGAGTGATATACAGTACGGAAAGTATAGATATGTTAACGACTGTCATGGGCGATATATACAATAATATCCATGAATAAAATGTATTAACATGCAGTACCCATGTTTTAAATGCACTAGAAGTGAATATTAATATGTACCTATGTACTCGCGACAATCGATGCTAAGGCCCTTTCACTTGCTGCAGACAGTTGCCGGTTTACGATATCGGGTGCGTTTGCTCTTTTACGTGTTTGCCAAATGTAGGGCGAACGAACCCGGGTAAATATTTCTAATTTATACATTTATTTCTTTAAAGGCAAATTTGGATTAAAATTAATTAGCAAAATTTAAGTTTTATTTTGTTGATGGCTAATGAAATGGACAGAAAGTCACAAAATTCCTAGGACAAAAAGTCACAGGACAAAAAGTCTATATTTTTTACCCTGGCAGACAAAAAGTCACAACTTATATTTCTGTATGTAGGTAGGACAGAAAGTCACAATATGTATACACTGATACATGAATGCATAATTTTGCTATGCATTGTCCTTAAAACAGACCGTGATATAGTATCTGGTTCTTTTTGCTGTTTTAAACTTTATTACAGTTTAAGCTATCAACTTGCAATGTGATATATATGTTATTTCTCAAGTACTCGCTATTCAAAATCTCCTCGTTACTTCAGGATGAAGAACAATAAAAGTTTTATTCTTATTTCTTTGTGTCAAACTGTAAAGATTGGTTTTTTGTGTTGGACTTACAAGTCATTGTGTAAATATTTATACCTTTTAACACTATAAAATAAAGTGTCTTCTAACTATCCATTTGCCTTTCCTTTCAATATGTCATTCATTAATGTGATGAATGAAGTATTGAAAGTAAAAGCATATGTATAATAAAAAGAACCCTTTGATTACAGTGTATGTAAAAAGGTGTAATTATTTACAATAGGACATCGGCAAACGAATACGGAAGCAACAAGCCAAAGTGATAATCCAGAAAATCATAGGTAAAAAAACATGGTGATACAGAGATTACACAAAAAGAGACAATAGAAGCAACAAGGACAAAACAAATAAACAGAATTTAACACAAATGCAACAAATAATAAAGCACTAGCAGTGTGAACTGCAAGTACTTATGGCAAGTCCTAGCCTAAACTCAATGTTGAAGGTTTTTAAGATGTGGGAGAAAATGAAAGTATTTCCCATGTTATGTTTCAGCAATATTCTGTGTTATCACGGTTATTTTCTGTGTACATGTGTTCATTGTGACTTTTTGTTCTAGTGATAAGCTCCTATGCAAAATTTTATGCTGTGACTTTTTGTCCTATATGTTTTGTCAAAATGCAAAATTTAAACTGTGACTTTTTATCCTGTGACTTTCTGTCCTACATTCTACAAATACACCTATCACAGGTGTGAAAAAAAAAACGTTGCTCAAGACTCCTTTTACTAAGACTTATAAACTATTTTATGTTTTCGATTTTCAAGCCGTCTTCCAATTTATTTGTATGATCCGTCTGACCAGCCTAAAACAGGACTAAAACATTAATTAAAAATCAACAGTTCAACTTATTGATTTTTTTTCTTCACACATTTACTCATATATCATCTACCTACTCTGACAAATAATTTCAGAATTTTGACACTATTTTCAAAAAAGTTGCCCATTAGGTCTCTATGTTAAATATTTGTACCAAATGTGGATATGTGCACAGGGAGTTAGTATGCTTGTTGTTACCAACTTCCAGTGTAAACAATAACAACAACACATGTGATTTTATTTACATTTCACTGTCATGTGATTACCTAATTTGAATATGTCACCAGAACCCAAGCATACATGAGATGTTCATTGCACCCAAAGTTTAACTTTTTACATTTTATAGGAAATTATTTTAGAAATTTAAAAGTAAAAAGTATAAATGCAAGTTTTTGAATTTTAAATCTTTTTCTTTAAATTCTAAATAAAATCACTTTTGTTTTGTTTAGGTTTAGAAAAAGCCCAGTATTTGAACTCAAAGAACATGGCTATAAAGTAAGCCTATGTGTATTGACCAGATATACCATGTATATAGCCCATGCTTTGCATGCTTTGTGTATACTTTTAGAAAATGAAAACAAGTTTTATGTATGTTATTTAAGCATAATAAAAAAAACAAGTAATTAATATATATATTTTTTAAATATAATAGAAAAAATATAAAATAAAGGTAGAAAAAAAGAACATTTTTTTTGTCTTTTCATAAATTAATATTTACAAATGAAAAATGATCTGCCCTTATTTAGAACGCTACCAATACTTATATAGAAAGGATAGTCATGCCTCTCAAAACTTCAGATGAAAAACAGGATTTAATACTAAGTGTTTGATTATTTTGAAGCCGAATCAAAATTGTCACTTGGTGAAAGTGAAATGAACATCTCATGCATGCTTGGGTTCTGGTGACATATTCAAATTAGGTAATCACATGACAGTGAAATGTAAATAAAATCACATGTGTTGTTGTTATTGTTTACACTGGAAGTTGGTAACAACAAGCATACTAACTCCCTCTGCACATATCCACATTAGGTACAAATATTTAACATAGAGACCTAATGGGCAACTTTTTTGAAAATAGTGTCAAAATTCTGAAATTATTTGTCAGAGTAGGTAGATGATATATGAGTAAATGTGTGAAGAAAAAAAATCAATAAGTTGAACTGTTGATTTTTAATTAATTTTTGAGTCCTGTTTTAGGCTGGTCAAACGGACTATACTTAAAAAATTAATTTATATCTTTTTTCTTATATATGTGTATAAATATCTTAATATTATAAATACATTTACGGTGAGAAATTATTATATGTCATGACATCGTTATTTAGGTGAATACTTATTTGACAGATTTTTTTTAAAACCATTTTTGTCTTTTTAATTGATAACTGACCCAAGCTAAATAAATGAAATGTGACTTAATGTGTTAATTATATAAATCCTTGCTTTCTTTAAATTTTAATTTCTTATCTAATTCTTATTCTTATTTAACAATATGGTCAGGTTGTTATTTTCATTGAATGGCATCTCAAAATAGATGGCTTCACAGTAAGGGGCTCTTCCTGTATATTGGTTACATCCTGTATATTACAACTGACAGCTAATGAATGACAACAATTTTAATCAGCCATCATTATCATAAAATACATTTTTTTAATCTTTATTTTGATGATGGCACCTAATTCCCATCACCTAATCCAAATTAGTATAGTAGAGGAGTACTGTATTTTTTGGACGATAAATCTAGATAAAAATGACGATTTTGTTTACAGGTACAAAAAACGTATACCTTTATTTTGCTGTAGGTTTATTTCTGAATAAGAAGACTCGTATCATCGATGTTTTTGGTGTTATTTTTTTTTTAAATAAAGCAATAAAAGTATACTAACAGGGGGTGCAATTCTGGGAATAAAATATTCAACATCCGAAAAAAATCAATATTCAATGATTGAAGTGTTAGCGAAAATCAGTTCAATATTGTATTTTAAAATAAAATATATACTATAACTAGAGGCTCCCAGGAGCCTGTATAGCTCACCTGGGTATAATAACATCAGTCAATAAAACTTCATAACTTCGGTAAAAAAAATTAACAAATGTAGCCTTCGTCATTGCAGACACCTTCTACAAAAAAATTTGGGCAGGGGTTTCCCCTTTAATGTAAGTTATCAAAATTGCTGTAAAAAAAACATATATGTCACATTTTGTAATAGAGTTGCTTCCCTTTGATTATCTGAGTAACCAAAAGCAGTGAGTCAACAAAAAAAATGCTTTTCAAGAGGAATAATTTCATCCCCCCTTTTTTCTATTTTTAGCTTGGTGGCCATCTTGGTTGGAAGTCGGGATCACCGGACACAATTTTGGATCATTCCACAAAAGTTTGATTGCAATTAGCCCAGTGGTTTCTGAGGAGAAGATTTTTATGTGAATTTCCCATAGGGTCCTATGTTAAGCTAAGTTCGGCTGTGGGGGCCATCTTGATCGAAGGGCCGAACCGCCGGACACATTTTTGGAAGAGAACCATCCAATGACTATTTCATCAAAATTTTGTTCTTATTGAGCAAACGGTTTCAGACAAAAAAAAATTTATGGGAATTTCCCATAGGGTCCTATGTTAAATTAAGTTCGGCTATGGCGGCCATCTTGGTCGGTGTTCTGAAATGACGGACACAATTTTGGAAGAGGACCACCCAAGAATCATTTCAGCAAAGTTTGGTTGAGATTGGCTCAGTAGTTTCAGAGGAGAAGATTTTTTTTAAATTTCATCCCCCCTTTTTTCTAATTTGCATAATCGGTCAAAATCGGCAAAAGTTCAAAGTTCATAAAAAATCCTGTGATATATGCTAAAAAGCTCATCATTATGCTCACAGTTCAAATTTGGGTACTTTCCGGCTTAAAATAGAGCAGTTTTGGCCATTTGAAGAAATTTCTATTTTTAGTAATGGTGGCCATCTTGGATACAGGACGGCGCTGACGGACACAATTTTGAAATGGGACCACCTAAGGATCATTTCAGCAAAGTTTGGTTGAGATTGGCTCAGTTGTTTCAGAGGAGAAGATTTTTTAATTTCATCCCCCCTTTTTTCTAATTTGCATAATCGGTCAAAATGGGTAATGGGATTTACTTCAAAATTGCAGGGTATGTAGATCTTGACATGCTGCACATTTTTGCAATTTAAACTTAACATCTATCTCTAAATAGTTTTTGAAATATAAGACGAAAAGTATTAAAATTTACAAAAAAATTGATGAAAAAAGGGCAATAACTCCAAGATGGGTAATCAAATTTACAAAAAAATTGCAGGGTAGGTAGATCTTGACATGCTGAACATGTTTGCAGTTTCAACTTACCATCTGTCTCTTATAGTTTTTGAAATAAAGGACGAAAAGTATTAAAATTGTGAAAATTTGATGAAAAAAGCGAAATAACTCCAAAATGGGTAATGGGATTAACTTCAAAATTGCAGGGTGGGTAGATTTTGATATGCCGCACATTTTTGCAATTTAAAGTTAACCTTTATCTCTTATAGTTTTTGAAATATAAGACGAAAAGTATTAAAATGTTACAAATTTGATGAAAAAAGGGCAATAACTCCAAGATGGGCAATCAGATTTACTTCAAAATTGCAGGGTAGGTAGATCTTGATGTGCTGATCATTTTTACCCCTTGTCAGATTTTTGATATTATTAACGGTTTTTGAGTTATTACCCAAAACCTGCAATTTTACCATATGTTCTATTTTTAGTAACAGCGGCCATGTTGGTTGGTGCACGGCATCACCGGACACAATTTTGAAACTAGACACCCTAGTGATGATTCAGACCAAGTTTGGTTTCCATTGATCTAGTACTTTCAGAGAAGATTTTTGAAAAAGTTTATGACTTACGACGACGACGGACGCCAAGTGATGGCAATAGCTGACGTGACCCTTTGGGTCAGGTGAGCTAAAAAATGTATCTTGTTGAAAAAATTCACAGGGTGGAACGATTTACAATATAAAATTATTATCACAAAATATCTAAATATAGCTATAGCTTTCAATCAAACATGAGCATGCGTACATGATTGTAGTAGAAAATGGCGGTTGCAATACATCTCACAGTAAACGTGTAGAACAAGCTTTTTATACTAAATATACTGGAAAATAATTTATATCGATTTCGTTACTTAATCGATATTTTATTGCAATAATTTATATGAGACTATGGGTGTTTAAACGTCACTTTTCAACAATATTGCAGTTATATATTGACCTTTGAGCTACCTTTCCTGGCGCGAATATGGTGCAAGGTAGAAATACACTAGGGTATTTACGTACCCGAACATTCTACATACCGGAAAGAAAGTACGCTTACAAATACGCATCGAACACAAAATGTTTGACATGTTCACCTCGAGAAATGTAAAAAAAATCTTTAAATATCCACTCTCACGTCCGACCACGATGTCCGACCAAATAGTCGGACTTGGAGAGTGTCGACTCTCAAATTTGACGGATATTTCTCTGGAGTGAGTCGGACATTTTGGGAGGAATATGTCTGACCTGAGAGTATGATAGTTGATACACTGAGTGTACTGTAGCTGCAGTTAAAATTTGAGCTCATTTTGACTTATACTAAAGCAGCAATGGACAATTAAAATTTCATCCCCCCTTTTTTCTATTTTTAGCTTGGCAGCCATTTTGGTTGGAATTCGGGATCACCGGACACAATTTTGGAAGGGGGCCATCCAAGGACCATTCCACTAAAGTTTGGTTCAAATTTGCCCAGTGGTTTCAGAGGAGTTGATTAAAATGTGAAAAGTTAACGGACAGATGACGGACACACAGAGGTGACAATAGCTCACCTGATCCTTTGGGTCAGGTGAGCTAAAATAAAGTGTGTTTACAATAACACTTGCTATCGAGATAAAAGGGGGTGTTTTAGGGAAATAACGCCCGTTTATTAATATTAAGGCCTATTTGCATTCATTAAAGTGTACCGAACTGCCGATTACGGTCTCACTTGACAAAATGTGTGGCAAAAACGTTGTCTGGATATGAATATTGTTGAAGTGCTTGAGAAAACTATGGCTGTGTTTGTTTCAAATGGCAATAGCATTTATAGACAACTGAGACAAAACGACGTATGGTGCAAAATAAAACTTGGTTTAATTATCGATGAAACTAGAGAAAAAATAGAAAACTTACCTCAAACCGGGTTCGCCGTCCTCCATTTTGAGTATGTACAAAATGTTGCATGTGACGTAGGTTTCCTATCCTGTAATGACTTAATACAGAATGTAAATAGATATTTACTTTACTATCAATCTGTAGAATGTTAAATGCCTTGCATGTTATTTTACATGTAAAGTATTAATGTAATACTTACATGTATGCAGGGAACAACCAAATCTAAGACATTAATTATATTTTAATTCTTATATAAAATAAATTAATTTGATGTGTTTAAGAGATTTTGATTGGTTAAAAATTGATGTTATTTTCCATCGACAAAATTTTTAACCGGAAGTCACATGTTGGGAAAATTTTTAAGCAATTATTATCCGACAAAATATTTTTAGAACAAGAAACAAATTAATTAGGAATTAATTTATAAGGATTGATCACAATTTTTTGTTCGGTTCATTCGAAATAAACTCAAAAATGTGGTACACACCCTTGCGTAACCCAGTGTGTACCACATTTTTTAGTTTATTTCTTCATGAACCGAAAAAAAATTGAGATCAATCCTTAAACAGATTCTGAGAGTAAAATAATAAGTAATAAAGAAAATCAACATACCTTCATTACTCCTTCATCCCATCCTAAAAATAAACAAATAATATCATTATATAGATGTGCATCAAATAATATGTATTTGTAGCTTAAACCAGAGCTGCTATAATAGTATATATTTTCACAAACTTCACTGTTTCTAACTAAAGAACATTTGGCATATTTAGAAAGTGAAAAAATCAACTATTTCCAATTATATTCAATTTTAACACCAACGTCATTTTAATTGTCATATTTTGTGAACTTTACCAAATGTTAATGAAGTCATTAAATGAAGCATGGAATGTGTATCAGAGGCTACACTCTTCTAGATTCACTACCTTGTTGTATCTGGGAAAATACTTTGACCTAAACTTTAACCAAATGTACATGAAGTCAATGAAGCATCAGAGCTCCAGATAATTTTCAAGCCCAAAGGGTAATTACCCCCTACTTTTGAAAATGATGCGTATTTGCATATTTCCTTTGCACTGTTGTACTCTCTACTTCAGAAAAGATTGCTTACATGTACACTTTTAAAATTTTGTTTGACACAAGTGTAATTCAATAAACACGGGATGCAAGTGAAATGTATATCTCTGTTTAATTTGACACGATTGTGTCATGTTTATTAATAAAATGTTGTAAATATTTTGTTTTTTGCTCGTCGACTTCAGCAGTTTTCACAGCCGTGTTAATAATGTCATCAATGATTCCTTTAACTATACTGTCACTAGACACAGATGAAACTGTCAGGATCTTTTAAAAACGTATATAATTTTCCGTAGTGCGTTTATTCATGTTCTTGCTCATTTTCAACAAACAATGTGTTCCCAAATTCACTTTCGTTTTAGTTCTCAACTAAACCGCATTTATTTGTAATATTGACTGCGATTGGATGATTTATCCTAAACATCCAATCAGATCTCTTTTGACATCAATGCTTAGAAAGGCAAACATTCGGTACCCCTCGGATGTATACACTTTCTCTTTCGAAAAGTATAAAGAGAAGTAATTACAGGGAATTTCTCAAAGTCAAAAATGTATTGTTTATGTACACGATGTATTATCGTCAACAGCGTACAAGTACACTCCGAATTTGGAAAGTTTGCTTACACAGCAATATGTATGCGTAAATGTACACTCTGATCTGATAATACATGCGTTTTTACTCGTCTTCATAGCGTAAAAAACGCAAATACGCAGCTTATCTGGAGCTCTGAGCATGACAAGTTAGTCGCGGGGACTTACTTTCTGTCAGAGGCAGTGAATAGGTATGCCAGAAGCCGCCATTTTGTTTTCTGATTCACAACTTCAGAGATGTGGACTACGATTTTAAATTCATTTTTTAAGAAATTCCTTTTGAATTTTTGTTGATTGTGTCAGTTTGCTTGAAAATCGGATTGGTTTTTATTATCAGTAACAAACAAAAAACCAGCCTAACTCCACTGTTATTGTTTTCCAAGTTGGTTATTTAACGCCCCTGACGTTACCTTGCATATTTCATCGTGAATGGCGTCAGAAAATTAATAAACGTATGAACGGCGTTCTACTTTCTAAGCAAAATCCGCGAATGTTTTGAATTTGATGACAGTCGAACGTAGGATCCATTTTGAAGAGAAAGTTTCGAATTTTAAAAATATAGGTCTGAATTCTGGCATTTTTCTCTACAAAGTCATCAAAATTAAGTTTTTTTTTCCATCTATCGTGAATTTTAAACAGTTTAAATACTTTAAGACCGACTTCCAGGGTATCATTATCATTGTTGAACCTTCATCTTTCATTTGGTTTAAAAATAAAACAGGGTCTATATTAGGAACATTAGCGGAAATCCCCTTGATGTGGGGTTCACAAACATTTTTTCAGGAGTGCAACGTTGCTTCCGTTATTCGAGACGTTAGACGTTGATCATCTTTTTCATTCCTCAGGATGGGAAAACGATGTCCCACACAAAATATTAAATGGACAATGATAATGTATTGATGATTAAATTATAAAATACAAAAAAGGTATGATTCTGGAACAACAAAATGTACGATAATTGAGCAGAAAATACAGAACAATAATCAATATCATTAGAAAGTCAGTCAAATCATTTGGTCAATGTTATTTTTATGTTTACAGATTTAAACATGTAAAAAGTCCCTATTGTTATTTATGATTAAGTTTAAACCTATTTGTAATTAATTGTCCAGAATCATTTTATTGAAATGAAGCTTTTTCTCCCAGGGAAGGTGAGGTCTCATTAGGATAAATGAAACCTAAATCTCAACCTTCTCTGCAGATTTCTTTCTTGTCCAAACTTTGTGGTCCTGGTATATGGGAAGGGGGAATTTGAAAATGCTCCGGAAGGGGGGCCACTATGGCCAATTTTGTTTCAGGGAAATTTTTTCCACCCTACTATGCGGGAAGGGAAAATTCGAAAATGCTCCGAAAGGGGGGGGGGGGGCATTATGAACAAATCTTTTTGAAGTGATAATTTTGGTTGTCTTACAAACTATGATACAGCCTAGGTTAAGAACAAAACTAAGTCCATTTTCTGAAAGATCACACCAAAATACCCCTAGATACAAATTTTCAGGTCTCTACACCAAATAATATGGAAATGATGAGATATGCACATATTAATTAGTTCGACTTAGTATTTTTTCCTATGGACATGATGAAAAACTGTTTTTCGGCCACTTTCCTAGTCAATTTTAATCCTTTATAAATCTTTTTTTTTAAGATGTTTACAGTTAATGCTAATAAATATCATGTAAACACTATACTTATAATTTTTCAGGCAAATTTGTTTACTGTGTCTTTAATTATACACTCAGAAATATTAAGAAAAATTCAATTTTGGAAATTAAAAACAAAATGGCCACCATTCGGTTAGAGAAAATGTAATAAATTTCCAACTTATTTCGGTCATAACTCGCTTATTTTTAGGAATTTTTTGACAAATGAAACATCAAAATTTTCAGCAGAAAGCACTCTTTCTGATTGTTCATAGAAAGGGGGAAATATAAATAGATAAAATTCATGTGGTATACCTAGTGAAGGGCTGACACTCCTTTAAATGCATCATCAATGCCAAAAGACATTCAGGGCATATTGAATCTGAGAAAATATTTAGACCTAAACTTAAACCAAATGAAAATGAAGGCAATGAAGCATGTCGTTTGCAGTGACCTTCTTTCTGTTGGATGCGGATACACTCCTCTAGACGCATCATCTTGTCAAGTAATAACATCATTGTAGGGCATATTATATCCAGAAACCAGAGGCTCTCAAGAGCCTGTATCGTTCACCTGGTAATAAAAAAAAACAATTGGTCCTATGTAAAAACTATGTCCTGCAGTGGTAGTCATCTTGGAATTACGATCAACATAAAAAACACAAAGTTTGTAAAGGACCTTCCAATGATTGATGCACAGTTTAGGTTCAATCAGTGCAATAGCTTCAGAGAAGAATATATTTTTGTATTTTCCCCATATGGTTCTGTGTTAATACTATGACCTGTGGTGGCAGCCATCTTGGATTTCCGATCGGCATAATAAACAGAGGACCTTCCAATGATCATTCCTGGGCAGTTTGGTTTCAACTGTCCAAGTGGTTTCAGAGAAGAAGCATTTTGAAAAAAAATTCCCATAGGGTCCAATGTTAAACTAAGTCCTGCCATAGCCGCCATTTTGAATTTCATATCAGAACAAAAAACGTAAAGTTTGTAGAGGACCATCCAATGAACATTCATGTACAGTTTGGCTTTAATCATATTTGTAGTTTCTGAGAAGAAGGCATTTGAACATTTTCCCATAGGGTCCAATGTTAATATATGTCCTGCGGTGGTGGCCATCTTGGATTTCCAATCGGCATAAAAAACACACACCTTGTAGAGGACCTTCCAATGATCATTCCTGGGCAGTTTGGTTTCAATTATCCAAGTGGTTTCAGAGAAGAACCGTTTTGAAACATTTTTCCCATAGGGTCCAATGTTAAACTAAGTCCTGCCGTAGCCGCCATTTTGAATTTCATACCGGAACAAAAAACGTAAAGTTTGTAGAGGACCATCTAATGAACATTCTTGTACAGTTTGGCTTTAATCATATTTGTAGTTTCTGAGAAGAAGGCATTTGAATATTTTCTCATAGGGTCCAATGTTAATCTATGTCCTGCGGTGGCGGCCATCTTGGATTTCCGATCGGCATAAAAAACAGAAACTTTGTAGAGGACCTTCCAATGATCATTCCTGGGCAGTTTGGTTTCAACTGTCCAAGTGGTTTCAGAGAAGAAGCATTTTGAAACATTTTTCCCATAGGGTCCAATGTTAAACTAAGTCCTGCCGTAGCCGCCATTTTGAATTTCATATCGGAACAAAAAACCTTAAGGTTGTAGAGGACCATCCAATGAACATTCATGTACAGTTTGGCTTTAATCATATTTGTAGTTTCTGAGAAGAAGGCATTTGAACATTTTCCCATAGGGTCCAATGTTAATCTATGTCCTGCGGTGGCGGCCATCTTGAATTTTCGATCGGCATAAAAAAACAGAAACTTTGTAGAGGACCTTCCAATGAACATTCCTGGGCAGTTTGGTTTCAATTATCCAAGTGGTTTCAGAGAAGAAGCATTTTGAAACATTTTTCCCATAGGGTCCTATGTTAAACTAAGTCCTGCCGTAGCCGCCATTTTGAATTTCATATCGGAACAAAAAAACCTTAAGATTGTAGAGGACCATCCAATGAACATTCATGTACAGTTTGGCTTTAATCATATTTGTAGTTTCTGAGAAGAAGGCATTTGAACATTTTCCCATAGGGTCCAATGTTAATGGCCATCTTGGATTTCCGATCGGCATAAAAAACAGAAACTTTGTAGAGGACCTTCCAATGATCATTCCTGGGCAGTTTGGTTTCAACTGTCCAAGTGGTTTCAGAGAAGAAGCGTTTTGAAACATTTTCCCCATAGGGTCCAATGTTAAACTAAGTCCTGCCGTAGCCGCCATTTTGAATTTCATATCGGAACAAAAAACGTACAGTTTGTAGAGGACCATCCAATGAACATTCATGTACAGTTTGGCTTTAATCATATTTGCAGTTTCTGAGAAGAAGGCATTTGAACATTTTCCCATAGGGTCCAATGTTAATCTATGTATTGCGGTGGTGGCCATCTTGGATTTCCGATCGGCATAAAAAACACACACCTTGTAGAGGACCTTCCAATGATCATTCCTGGGCAGTTTGGTTTCAATTATCCTAGTGGTTTCAGAGAAGAAGCGTTTTGAAAAAAATTCCCATAGGGTCCAATGTTAAACTAAGTCCCGCCGTAGCCGCCATTTTGAATTTCATACCGGAACAAAAAACGTACAGTTTGTAGAGGACCATCTAATGAACATTCATGTACAGTTTGGCTTTAATCATATTTGTAGTTTCTGAGAAGAAGGCATTTGAATATTTTCCCATAGGGTCCAATGTTAATCTATGTCCTGCGGTGGTGGCCATCTTGGATTTCCGATCGGCATAAAAAACATAAACTTTGTAGAGGACCTTCCAATGATCATTCCTGGGCAGTTTGGTTTCAACTGTCCAAGTGGTTTCAGAGAAGAAGCATTTTGAAACATTTTTCCCATAGGGTCCAATGTTAAACTAAGTCCTGCCGTAGCCGCCATTTTGAATTTCATATCGGAACAAAAAACCTTAAGATTGTAGAGGACCATCCAATGAACATTCATGTACAGTTTGGCTTTAATCATATTTGTAGTTTCTGAGAAGAAGGCATTTGAACATTTTCCCATAGGGTCCAATGTTAATCTATGTCCTGCGATGGCGGCCATCTTGGATTTCCGATCGGCATAAAAAACAGTAACTTGGTAAAGGACATTCCAATGATCATTCCTTGACAGTTTGGGTTCAGTCAGTTCATTAGTTTCAGAGAAGAAGATCTTTGAAATTTCAGCCAATCAGAGCATATTATTGGCCCTGGCAGCCATATTGAATATTCGACTGGAACGAAAAACATTAACTTTGTAGAGGACCACCCAAGGAACATTCCTGCTAAGTTCGGTTCCAATCGGCCAAGTGGTTTCGGAGAAGAAGCTTGAAATGTGAAAAGTTTACAAACAACAGACGACGGACGCCAAGTGATGGCAATAGTTCACATGGACCTTTGGTCCATGTGAACTAAAAAAGGATTTGACATAAAGTAACGACAATGGGGACACACACACACCGAGAGTATTCCAATGGTTTACCTTCTAGTTTGTAGAGAAATAAAAAATAAATCAATCTACTCTTATATTTGGCTGCTAATGAAACACAGTACAATGACAATCTTACTTCAACATTCTGCATATCAAACAGTTACCTTTGATAACTTGGCCAATTCCAATCTTGAATTCAAATGGCTTTTTTCTGTCTCTTGACGAGTCAAACTTTTTGCCATTAGTTAAAGTACCTGTAAAGGTTATAAACAAATTTTACACTGTTGTAATTATGAAACAGTTGAAAGTAGTACTACCTTTATCTGTGTCCGATCTGTTTTAACATTGTATTTAAAAAATGTAACCATTGAAATAAAGACTGTATTCAGTTGTAGTCCATCAATCATCAGAAACGTCAACTAATCGATCTGACGTCAGAGTTCGATCCAATGATCGATTCTTATTCCAAGTGTTGAAAAATATATATACATCACATGCATGCTTAACTTTACTCTTTGTTTTTGTCTTCATACTGCAAATAGGGACCATCGTAGTTGGATTTAGAACTACCTGTGCAATCAGTACCTATCACCACTAAAGTTGTGAGTTTGAACCCCATTCATGGCAAGGTGTGCTCGATACATGTGATATACTGTTAAAGTTTGTCAGTGACTTGCAACAGGTCTGTGGTTTCCTCCACCAATAAAACTGAAATATTGTTGAAAGTGGCCTTTAACACCATAGATGCCAAACCCTTTTTGGTGCAATCAGTAACAAAAAGTTGAGATGTCAGTAATTTGTGATTTTTTTCAGTAATCATAATTTTTCATAAAATTTTACCATAATCGTACTACAGACTAGGCACAAAGTGATGAGCAAATGATTTCCTTTATTTGTGACAACTAGATGTAAAATTGATGAGCAACAACAAGAAATAAAAAGTTAAGTTTTAATACATGTATGTTCACTTACAAATGTATTCTATGTTTCAACTTACTGTCAATAGAAATGAAAATTCCCTGAAGTGGCCCTCCCTCACCCTCCCATGGAATAATTAATGTCTAATTCTGGAGTGCCTGATATGTTGTTGACGTGGCACTTTTGAACTGTTTTGTTGTATATGTGTGTTCATCCCGACCACCGTGCTGAATGGACAACTCTTGTTGGCAATATTTGCAATAGGCATAATGTTCCCGTATCGATTTCATAAGGCAAGAGAAGAATATTCGGGACGAAATCGTTGTCCCAATTTTCTTTTCTTCGCTGCAGAAGCTTCACTTGTTCCCTCAGACATCGCGAAATTGACAAAAACGTGCTGTGTTCATTAACTACTCGGGATCAAACAAGAAATGGATAGATTGTTTTCTACTATAGTCCCGAGAATCCCTAAAGGATTAAATAATCGAAATCCCTCAAGCGCTTATCATTACGCGATTTTAACATACAATGAAGCGTCTAAATGATCACAATGATATTTAAATGGGGACTGTTGACCGTAACACCGTAATTTTGGCCCGAAATTCGTAACAATTACGGAAAAATCGTAATGGTTGGCATCTATGCAACACCATAAACCAACCAACCATACTGCCAAACAGTTTTATCCTGATTTTCTTCTCAGTCAGTATACATATTTGGACTAGTCTATTATTTATCCACTACATGGACAGAGGTCACACGTACAAAATGTACAGAAACTGATATTTTGTTTATGTTTACAAACTGTTAAAAGTCCATTCTGATGACAGCCACCGGTAATAAATCTTAACATTTTTTAATAAAATATAAAAAAGTTATAACATATTCTATTAACAGAAATGTTTCAACAACCACATTTTCTAAACTTTGTAGTGTTCCAGTCAGTTATTTTAAAATCACGAGCAACTACAGCAAAAGAAAAAAGGTGTAGTCGGTATTCTTTTTTTTCTCAACTGCAAAATACATCAATACAGAATAGAGTACAATAATATAATAACATATAAAACATCATACAATCTATATAGTAAAGTACAATTAAATCTTCTTACAATCTTTTCCAATATATAATCATATGTATATTGCAGTGGAGGTTTTTTTTTTTTTAGAATATAAAAGATGAGAAAAGGGCTATTGTTTACTATTGATATATGTGATAAATATTTTTTTTTGTATAATTAGGAAAAAAAGTAGATAAGAATTTTAGTGTATTTTTAAAAAGAAAAAAAGAAAAGACATTGAGAAGATGAGATTGTACTTTATATTGGCATTTATATGTAAAACTTTTATGGTCTGGCCTGGTGCAAACAATCAATTGGACTACAACACTGTACCAGATATACAAAAGTATTATTTGGATGGATCAAACATTCATATTGTTTTAATTATCCCATAATGAATATACTATAAAGTATACTATAGTATAGTAAATATAAACAAGAAAAGTATATTTAGATAGACTATATCAGTTAGTATTTAGTGGAATCTCTATGGAAAGGGAATTTACATAAGAACCAGAGGCTCTCAAGAGCCTGTATCGTTCACCTGGTTATAAAAAAAAACAATTGGTCCTATGTAAAAACTATGTCCTGCAGTGGTAGTCATCTTGGAATTACGATGAACATAAAAAACACAAAGTTTGTAAAGGACCTTCCAAAGATTGATGCACAGTTTAGGTTCAATCAGTGCAATAGCTTCAGAGAAGAAGATATTTCTGTATTTTCCCCGATATGGTCCTGTGTTAATACTATGACCTGTGGTGGTAGTCATCTTGGATTTCCGATCGGCATAAAAAACATAAAATTTGTAGAGGACCTTCCAATGATCATTCCTGGGCAGTTTTGTTTCAACTGTCCAAGTGGTTTCAGAGAAGAAGCGTTTTGAAACATTTTTCCCATAGGGTCCAATGTTAAACTAAGTCCTGCCGTAGCCGCCATTTTGAATTTCATATCGGAACAAAAAACGTAAAGTTTGTAGAGGACCATCCAATGAACATTCATGTACAGTTTGGCTTTAATAATATTTGTGGTTTCTGAGAAGAAGGCATTTGAACATTTTCCCATAGAGTCCAATGTTAATCTATGTCCTGCGGTGGCGGCCATCTTGGATTTCCGATCGACATAAAAAACATAAATTTTGTAGAGGACCTTCCAATGATCATTCCTGGGCAGTTTGGTTTCAACTGTCCTAGTGGTTTCAGAGAAGAAGCGTTTTGAAACATTTCCCCCATAGGGTCCAATGTTAAACTAAGTCCTGCCGTAGTGGTCATTTTGAATTTCATATCGGAACAAAAAACGTATAGTTTGTAAAGGACCATCCAATGAACATTCATGTACAGTTTGGCTTTAATCATATTTGTAGTTTCTGAGAAGAAGGCATTTGAACATTTTTCCATAGGGTCCAATGTTAATCTATGTTCTGCGGTGGTGGCCATCTTGGATTTCCGATCGGCATAAAAAACACACACCTTGTAGAGGACCTTCCAATGATCATTCCTGGGCAGTTTGGTTTCAATTATCCAAGTGGTTTCAGAGAAGAAGCGTTTTGAAACATTTTCCCCAGAGGGTCCAATGTTTAACTAAGTCCTGCCGTAGCCGCCATTTTGAATTTCATACCGGAACAAAAAACGTAAAGTTTGTAGAGGATCATCTAATGAACATTCATGTACAGTTTGGCTTTAATCATATTTGTAGTTTTTGAGAAGAAGGCATTTGAATATTTTCCCATAGGGTCCAATGTTAATCTATGTCCTGCGGTGGCGGCCATCTTGGATTTCCGATCAGCATAAAAAACAGATACTTTGTAGAGGACCTTCCAATGATCATTCCTGGGCAGTTTGGTTTCAACTGTCCAAGTGGTTTCAGAGAAGAAGCATTTTGAAACATTTTTCCCATAGGGTCCAATGTTAAACTAAGTCCTGCCGTAGCCGCCATTTTGAATTTCATATCGGAACAAAAAACCTTAAGATTGTAGAGGACCATCTAATGAACATTCATGTACAGTTTGGCTTTAATCATATCTGTAGTTTCTGAGAAGAAGGCATTTGAACATTTTCCCATAGGGTCCAATGTTAATCTATGTCCTGCGATGGTGGCCATCTTGGATTTCCGATCGGCATAAAAAACAGTAACTTGGTAAAGGACATTCCAATGATCATTCATTTACAGTTTGGGTTCAGTCAGTTCATTAGTTTCAGAGAAGAAGATCTTTGAAATTTCAGCCAATCAGAGCATATTATTGGCCCTGGCAGCCATATTGAATATCCGACTGGAACGAAAAACAGTAACTTTGTAGAGAACCATCCAAGGAACATTCCTGCTAAGTTTGGTTCCATTCGGCCAAGTGGTTTCGGAGAAGAAGCTTGAAATGTGAAAAGTTTATAGACGACAGACGACGGACGCCAAGTGATGGCAATAGATCACCTGGACCTTTGGTCCAGGTGAACTAATAAAAACTATGTCACCAATCCTCAAACAGTTTTTCAAAAGTACTCCAATGTAATTGAAATTCTGCAATTCTTTGATTTCGGACAGCAATCATTTTTTCAGTTTTATATAAATTTATCAAACAGGCTTTAAGCGAATGAATGGATAATTTTTTCTTCAGACATCTGTTTGTATATATATAGTATTTTATGTTTAGTAAAATGGCATTGTATACATCATCTTTATATACTTTATCAACATCCCCAAAAATTAGAGTCTTCTTTAAAAATGTTTGGTTTATGTCTTTGTCACCGAACCAAGAATTTACTTGCCCTAGAAGATTTTGTACATTTTCACAACCCCAAAAAATGTGTTCAATTGTTTCATTTTCCTTTTGGCAAAAATTACAATTTGCATCATCAATAATTTTAATTTTTTTCAGGAAATAATTAGTAGCCAGAATATTGTGGTTTATTCTAAATTGAAACCAATGTAATAACCAATGTAATTTTGTACATGCTGTAGCTTTAAAAGGGAGTATATAAATTTGTTTCCACTCATTTGAATTAATATCAAACTGTATTCCATTTTCTTTGAGCTGTAGGAAAACTACTGTTTTTATTTAGAATTGTGTACATATCTTTTGAACCTTTAGAACTTCGAAAAATATTTTGTAGAGATGATGGGACAAAAGGAGTCTGTAAATTAGATGATTTGTCTCCATATGGATATAATTTTAGCATTTGTCGTAAAGAACTAATAACCCAATTATATTGCAAAAAATTTACACAAAATGTAAATTTGTTTGAAAACTGATCTAAAGTCAGAAAAGAACCATCATCACTGACAAAATCGTTAACAAACTTTACACCCCTGTTGAACCACTCTGAATAAAAGATAGCCTGTTTATTCAACCAAACTGTATTGGCAAGAAAGTTTGTCCAATCTTTGTTTTCGTCTTTTTCAATAACAGATTTCCAAGCATATAATACATCTTTCCAAAATTGATTTTTTACACTTTCTATTACTTGTTCTATATATCCACTACCACCACATGATAGTTTATTTATATCAATTGATGACATAACAATATTCTGCCATTTACAATTGTTGAAAAAGAGTCTCCTGATCCATGTGGACTTCAAAGCCAAAATAAAAGAATGTATAATAATCATCTTAAGTCCCCCCTCTTGATACTCCTTTTGCATGATATCCTTTTTCACTCTATTAACAGATGATTTCCAAATAAAAGTATATAACATATCTTCAATATCTTTAATAATTTCTATACTAGGGTTTGGAAGTGCAATAAAAAGATGGTTAAGTACTGGCAGAATTAGTGATTTAACCACAGTAATCTTACCTATAGGAGTTAAATTTCTTTTGTTCCACTGTTTAAAAGAGTCCTTTCATTTTTTTTAAATATTTTTCATAATTGATCTTTGTAATTTTAGAAATATCAACATCGAAATTTATTCCCAGAACAGTAAACGTAGTTTTTCCCCAGGAGAGATTCCAGTTTTCACATAGTCTATCACTGCTGTATTTTTTGCTTCCTATCCAAATAACTTGTGTTTTTGAAAAATTTATTTTAAGGCCTGATATCTTTTTGAACCATTCCAATTCCAAAAGTGTTTCATTTAATGATTCTTCTGATCCATCCAAAATTACTGATGTATCATCAGTGAATTGAGAAATTTCATGTTCTGAGTGCAAGACTTTAAATTCCTTTTATTTTAGGGTTTTCTCTTATTTTTATAGCCATTATTTCAGCACATAGTATGAATAAATAAGGGGACAACGGATCCCCTTGCCTACAGCCTCTCTCTATACGAAAAAACTCAGATAAATTCCCTCCCTGATTGACTGCAGATTTAATGTTGTTATAAAACGTTTTAACCCATTTTTGAATAGATTCCCCAAAATTGAAATTTTTTTAAATGTTATTAAGAAAGTTCCATGATATTGAGTCGAAAGCCTTCTCAAAATCTATTAACAAAAATAAACCAGGTATATCATTCTCCTCTGCATATTCCATTATATCAAACAAAAGCCTAATAGTTTCCCCTATGTACCTACCTGCAATAAAACCAGTCTGATCATTATTAATTAATGTGGGGAGAACTTTTTTAATTCTATTTGCTATCACCCCAGACCCTATCTTATATACTGTATTCAACAATGAGATTGGCCGCCAATTTTTTAGAAAATGTCTTGATTTGTCTCCCTTTGGTAAACATGTGATTATACCTTGTTTTTGTGCAGTCCATTTGACCAGCCTAAAACAGGACTCAAAAATTAATTAAAAATCAACAGTTCAACTTATTGATTTTTTTTCTTCACACATTTACTCATATATCATCTACCTACTCTGACAAATAATTTCAGAATTTTGACACTATTTTCAAAAAAGTTGCCCATTAGGTCTCTATGTTAAATATTTGTACCAAATGTGGATATGTGCAGAGGGAGAGTTAGTATGCTTGTTGTTACCAACTTCCAGTGTAAACAATAACAACAACACATGTGATTTTATTTACATTTCACTGTCATGTGATTACCTAATTTGAATATGTCACCAGAACCCAAGCATACATAAGATGTTCATTTCACTTTCACCAAGTGACAATTTTGATTCGGCTTCAAAATAATCAAACACTTTTAGTATTAAATCTTGTTTTTCATCTGAAGTTTTGAGAGGCACGACTATCCTTTCTATATAAGTATTGGTAGAGTTCTAAATAAGGGCAGATAATTTTTAATTTGTAAATATTAATTTATGAAAAGACAAAAAAAATGTTGTTTTTTTCTACCTTTATTTTATATTTTTTCTATTATATTAAATTTTTTTTTTATTAATTACTTGTTTTTTTTATTATGCTTAAATAACATACATAAAACTGGTTTTCATTTTCTAAAAGTATACACAAAGCATGCAAAGCATGGGCTATTTACATGGTAGAGAAAATCGTTGACAGTAATGTCAAATACTGTCACTTCTTTTAAACTTTTCATAGTTCATCTCTATATGTACACGGCTACATTTTAATGACAATTGGGAGTGTTTTCTTTTTTGGAACCAGAATTTTTGTTTACAAATTAAAAAATAACAGGAAAAGTTAACAGTTGTTTATACAACAGAAAATGACAGCACGGTTTGTTATTTCAACAAAGTGAGATACTTGTTTGGAATGAATAACCAACTGACATTACCCCCAACTGAGAGTCACTTCTTCATAGTGAATTGAAACAAGTGATGTCACTCTTCACTTTGGGGAGTGCAAGAGCAGTCCTTGTAGTGGCATTAGTCTACTCTTTTCCGGATGTCTTTAATGTGATCATGGCACAGACATGGGGTAATCGTAATCATATATAATCGATTACATTTGTTCATGTAATCGGATGTAATCTGTAATTGGCCATTTTTTTTATTACATGTAATCGTAATGTAATCGATTACATTCATTTTAACATGGCATTGATCTCCCCTTACACAAACCAGTCTTTTATTGTCCCCATCCGACGGACTAGCATCGTTTCTTGAGACCACCCTAGCCAATGGCGTCAAGGTTGTCGAAAAGGTTATAACAAGAAAATTCAGGTTTCATTTGATAGCAATATATGCATTCTTATTCTTATGTTTTGGGGTGTTTTCGCAATTTCAGCTGCACACCTGTACCAAAATTACCTTGAAGAGCTCCCCCCCCCCCCCCCCCCCCCCCCCCCCCAACCCCTGTGAAACTAGTGAAAGAATGAATTTTTACATTATTCATAAATAACAATTAACCAGAAAACTGTTTATATATTGATATCTGATGTCTTTTTTTCATAAAAAAAATGTCACAAAATTTTTGGGCCACCATTATGCCATTTAACTAATTTTTTACTGGACCAAAATTTTTTTTCCGGGCCAGCGGCACTGGGATTATATCATATGAAAAATTGCATTATTCATACAGGCATCTATATCAGTATTTATTTCTCATTATAAGTTGAACATCATTCAAACATTGCTGTAACTTACAATTCAAATTAGGTAATAACAAAGTTGATAACCCTTAGGAAAACCCAAGAAGGGATTGAAACTAAATGCACAAATAAAAACTTTAAAACATGTTCCATGATCTTGATTAAAAACGTTCATTTGTCTGTTTGTAAGGTTTTATTTATTCAAAAAATTACACTTCCTATTAGGTTTCTTGATTCACTGAAAAATTTCTCTGCATTTATATTGTGTGTCAGATTCTGGTCTTCAATGCAATCAACACAACAGTTACCGATATTGCCCTCCATATCAGTTGTCTTCAATGCAATCAACACAACAGCTTGTCAGTTACTGATATTGACCTCCATATCAGTTGTCTTCAATGCAATCAACACAACAGTTTGTCAGTTACTGATATTGCCCTCCATATCAGTTGTCTTCAATGCAATCAACACAACACTCAACAGTTACTGATATTGCCCTCCATATCAGTAACTATTATATAAATATAACCATCAAAATGTGTACTGTTAATAGAGGTAACTTCAATCTATTGTATTACCTGTATAGTGAACTACCACTGTTTGTCCCTTTTTTGGAAAGTTGTTACCTGAAAAATAAAAATAAGCAACTTTATAGTTTATATTCACAAGAAAAACAAGATGACATCTATTTACATGAAGGATCTAATTATACTTTTATAGTAGCATGCATGGAATATGGTGACTTCCGTTTTGAGATAAAAAAAGTGTTGTTTGATTAGACACTAACGTTTGTCCGATACCAGTGAAAACTGACGTCGGACAAGTAGATCTTGTATCACGGTTGTCCTATGGGACAAGTGAAACTACAGGCTCAGCACTGAGCTGAGCCTGTGTCTCTCACCTTTTCATTCTGCTCTGAGGAAACTTAATACAGAACCTTCCATTGCCTATAGGTGCTCCCACGAAATTTCAGTTCGTTTTGGCAAAGCAGTTTCAGAAGAAGATTTTTAGAAAGCAACCAATCTAAAACAAGAATTGCCTGTGGCAGCCATGTTTGTTAATGGATCAAAACGAAATGAGCAATCTCTATAGAGGACCTTCCATAGATGCTTCTTACCACGTTTCATATCATTTGGCCAAGCGGTTTCAGAGGAAAAGATGTTTTAGAAATCGAATAATAAGAAACAAGAATTGCCTACGACAGCCATGTTTGTTAACGGATCAAAACGGAATGAGTAATTCCCATAGAGGACCTTCCATAGATGCTTCCTACCAAGTTTTGATCTATTTGGCCCATCTGTGTTGGAGTAGAACATTTTTAGAAATTGACCAATCAGAAAAAATAATTGTCTGTGGCGGCCATGTTTGTTAACAAATTGGGACAAAATGAGCAATCTTTATAAGAGGACTTTCCATAGATGCTTCCTACCAAGTTTCGGATCATTTGGCCATGCGGTTTCAGAGGAGATTTTTAGAAATAGACCAATCAGAAACAAGAATCGCCTGTGGCGGTCATGTTTGTAAAGGGAATTGGAACGAAATGAGTACTCTTTATAGAGGACCGCCCATAGATGCTTCCTACCAAGTTTCGGACCATTTGGCAAAGCGGTTTCAGAGGAGAAGAATTTAACTAGAGGCTCAGGCGAGCCTGTATCGCTCACCTGACATAAATAAGTCCTCTTAAGAATGTCTGCATGCGAATACATCTAAGTTACTATTCAAATCCCATACTGCCATAGGGTTCTATGTTAAAACTATGTCTGCTCATGGCAACCATCTTGGATGGAGGTCGTGGTCACCGGGCACAATTTTGAAAGTATACTACCCAAGGACCATCCATACCATGCTTGCTTTAAATTGGCTTACTGATTTCAGAGGACAAATTTTTTAAACATTTTTCCAATAGGGTCCTATGTTAAAAATATGTTTGCTGATGGTGGCCATCTTGGATGGAGGTCGGGGTCACAGGACATAATTTTGAAAGTTGACCACCTAAGGACCATTCATGCCATGTTTGCTTTAAACTGACTTACTGGTTTCAGAGGAGAAGACTTTTAAACATTTTTTCCATAGGGTCCTATGTTAAAATTAAGTCGAGTCATGGTGGCCATCTTGAATTTCCGATCAGCAAATGATTCACAAATTTAGTACAGGACCACCCAATGATCATTCCTGCAAAGCCACAATTCAATTGGCTTAGTGGTTTCTAACAAGAAGATTTTTAAAATTTCGACCAATCAGAACACATTATGAGCCCTGGCAGCCATGTTGGATTTCCGATCAGCACCAAAAACACAAATCTTGTATATAACCATCCAATGAACATTTCTGCCAAGTTTGGTTCAAATCTTTTTGTGGTTTCAGAAAAAAAGGTGAAAATGTGAAATTCCCATAGGGTCCAATGTTAAACTAAGTCGAGTCATGGCGGCCATCTTGAATTTCCGATTGGCAAACGATTCACAAGTTTAGTACAGGACCACCCAATGATCATTCCTGCAAAGTCACAATTCAATTGGCTTAGTGGTTTCTAACAAGAAGATTTTTAAAATTTCGACCAATCAGAACACATTATGGGCCGTGGCAGCCATGTTGGATTTCCAAACAGCACCAAAAACAAAAACCTTGTATATGACCATACAATGAACATTTCTGCCAAGTTTGATTCAAATCTGTTATGTGGTTTCAGAAAAAAGATGAAAATGTGAAATTCCCATAGGGTCCAATGTTAAACTAAGTCGAGTCATGGTGGCCATCTTGAATTTCCGATCGGAAAACGATTCACAAGTTTAGTACAGGACCACCCAATGATCATTCCTGCAAAGTCACAATTCAATTGGCTTAGTGGTTTCTAACAAGAAGATTTTTAAAATTTCGACCAATCAGAACACATTATGGGCCCTGGCAGCCATGTTGGATTTTCGATCAGCACCAAAAACAAAAATCTTGTATATGACCATCCAATGAACATTTCTGCCAAGTTTGGTTCAAATCTGTTTTGTGGTTTCAGAAAAAAAGATGAAAATGTGAAATTCCCATAGGGTCCAATGTTAAACTAAGTCGAGTCATGGCGGCCATCTTGAATTTCCGATCGGCAAACGATTCACAATTTTAGTACAAGACCACCCAATGATCATTCCTGCAATGTCACAATTCAATTGACTTAGTGGTTTCTGACAAGAAGATTTTTAAAATTTCAGCCAATGAGAACACATTATGGACCCTGGCAGCCATGTTGGATTTCAAATCAGCACCAAAAACACAAATCTGGTAGAGGACCATCCAGTGAACATTTCTGGCAAGTTTGGTTGAAATTTGTTCAACGGTTTCAGAGAACAAGATTTAAATGTGAAAAGCTAACGGACGGACGGACGCTTACCCATGACAAAAGCTCACATGGCCTATGGCCAGGTGAGCTAAAAAATCAGCCAATCAGAAACAAGAATAGCCTGTGGTGGCCATGTTTGTTAATGGATTGGGATGAAATTAGCAACCTTTATAGAGGACCTTCCATAGAAGCATCCTACCAAGTTTCGGTTCATTTGGCTAAGCGGTTTCAGAGGAGAAGATTTTTAAAAAATAAGCCAATCTAAAACAAGAATTGCCTGTGGCAGTCATGTTTGTTAATGGATCAAAACGAAATGAGCAATCTCTATAGAGGACCTTCCATAGATGCTTCTTACCATGTTTCATATCATTTGGCCAAGCGGTTTCAGAGGAAAAGATGTTTTAGAAATCGAATAATAAGAAACAAGAATTGCCTATGACAGCCATGTTTGTTAACGGATCAAAACGGAATGAGTAATTCCCATAGAGGACCTTCCATCGATGCTTCCTACCAAGTTTCGATCTATTTGACCAAGCTGTGTCGGAGTAGAACATTTTTTAGAAATTGACCAATCAGAAAAAATAATTGTCTGTGGCAGCCATGTTTGTTAACAAATTGGGACAAAATGAGCAATCTTTATAAGAGGACTTTCCATAGATGCTTCCTACCAAGTTTCGGATCATTTGGCCATGCGGTTTCAGAGGAGATTTTTAGAAATAGACCAATCAGAAACAAGAATCGCCTGTGGCGGTCATGTTTGTTAAGGGAATTGGAACGAAATGAGTTCTCTTTATAAAGGACCGCCCATAGATACTTCCTACCAAGTTTCGGATCATTTGGCAAAGCGGTTTCAGAGGAAAAGAATTAAAAAAATCAGCCAATCAGAAACATGAATAGCCTGTGGTGGCCATGTTTGTTAATGGATAGGGACGAAATGAGCAATCTTTATAGAGGGCCTTCCATAGATGTTTCCAAACAAGTTTCAGTTCATTTGGCTGAGGGGTTTTAGAGCATATTTATCTGTAATTCAATTCATAGTATCTATATCTAAATTAGAGTTATCTCCCTTTCCACACAAAAACAGATTTTTTTTTTTAGAAAGCATACTATCATACACATGAATTCCCTGTGGCGGCCATGTTTGTTAATGGATTGGGATGAAATTAGCAATCTTTATAGAGGACCTTCCATAGAAGCCTCCTACCAAGTTTCGGTTCATTTGGCTAAGTGGTTTCAGAGGAGAAGATTTTAAAAAAATAGGCCAATCTAAAACAAGAATTGCCTGTGGCAGCCATGTTTGTTAATGGATCAAAACGAAATGAGCAATCTCTATAGAGGACCTTCCATACATGCTTCTTACCAAGTTTCATATCATTTGGCCAAGCGGTTTCAGAGGAAAAGCTGTTTTAGAAATCGAAAAATAAGAAACAAGAATTGCCTATGACGGCCATGTTTGTTAACGGATCAAAACGGAATGAGCAATTCCCATAGAGGACCTTCCATAGATGCTTCCTACCAAGTTTCGATCTATTTGGCCAAGGTGTGTCGGAGTAGAACATTTTTAGAAATTGACCAATCAGAAAAAATAATTGTCTGTGGCGGCCATGTTTGTTAACAAATTGGGACAAAATGAGCAATCTTTATAAGAGGACTTTCCATAGATGCTTCCTACCAAGTTTCGGATCATTTGGCCATGTGGTTTCAGAGGAGATTTTAAGAAATAGACCAATCAGAAACAAGAATCGCCTGTGGCGGTCATGTTTGTTAATGGAATTGGAACGAAATGAGTATTCTTTATAGAGGACCGCCCATAGATGCTTCCTACCAAGTTTCGGATCATTTGGCAAAGCGGTTTCAGAGGAGAAGAATTTAAAAAATCAGCCAATCAGAAACAAGAATAGCCTGTGGTGGCCATGTTTGTTAATGAATCGGGACGAAATGAGCAATCTTTATAGAGGGCCTTCCATAGATTTTTCCAAACAAGTTTCAGTTCATTTGGCCGAGGGGTTTTAGAGCATATTTATCTGTAATTCAATTCATAGTATCTATATTTAAATTAGAGTTATTTCCCTTTCCACACAAAAACAGATTTTTTTTTAGAAAGCATACTATCATAAACAGGAATTCCCTGTGGCGGCCATGTTTGTTAATGGATTGGGATGAAATTAGCAATCTTTATAGAGGACCTTCCATAAAAGCCTCCTACCATGTTTCGGTTCATTTGGCTAAGCGGTTTCAGAGGAGAAGATTTTTAGAAAGCAACCAATCTAAAACAAGAATTGCCTGTGGCAGCCATGTTTGTTAATGGATCAAAACGAAATGAGCAATCTCTTATAGAGGACCTTCCATACATGCTTCTTACCAAGTTTCATATCATTTGGCCAAGCGGTTTCAGAGGAAAAGATGTTTTAGAAATCGAATAACAAGAAACAAGAATTGCCTATGACGGCCATGTTTGTTAACGGATCAAAACGGAATGAGCAATTCCCATAGAGGACCTTCCATAGATGCTTCCTACCAAGTTTCGATCTATTTGGGCAGGCTGTGTCAGAGTAGAACATTTTTAGAAATTGACCAATCAGAAAAAATAATTGTCTGTGGTGGCCATGTTTGTTAACAAATTGGGACAAAATGAGCAATCTTTACAAGAGGACTTTCCATAGATGCTTCCTACCAAGTTTCGGATCATTTGGCCATGCGGTTTCAGAGGAGATTTTTGGAAATAGACCAATCAGAAACAAGAATCGCCTGTGGCGGTCCTGTTTGTTAATGGAATTGGAACGAAATGAGTACTCTTTATAGAGGATCGCCCATAGATGCTTCCTACCAAGTTTCGGATCATTTGGCAAAGCAGTTTCAGAGGAGAAGAATTTAAAAAATCAGCCGATCAGAAACAAGAATAGCCTGTGGTGGCCATGTTTGTTAATGGATCGGGACGAAATGAGCAATCTTTATAGAGGGCCTTCCATAGATGTTTCCAAACAAGTTTCAGTTCATTTGGCTGAGGGGTTTTAGAGCATATTTATCTGTAATTCAATTCATAGTATCTATATTTAAATTAGAGTTATTTCCCTTTCCACACAAAAACAGATTTTTTTTTAGAAAGCATACTATCATAAACAGGAATTCCCTGTGGCGGCCATGTTTGTTAATGGATTGGGATGAAATTAGCAATCTTTATAGAGGACCTGCCATAGAAGCCTCCTACCAAGTTTCGGTTCATTTGGCTAAGCGGTTTCAGAGGAAGAGATTAAAAAAAATAGGCCAATCAGAAACAAGAATTGCCTGTGGTAGCCATGTTTGTTAATGGATCAGGACAAAATTAGCAATCTTTATAGATGACCTTCCATAGATGCTTCCTACCTAGTTTCAGTTCATATGGCCTAGGGGTTTCAGAGGAAAAGATTAAAATGTGAAAAGTTAACGGACGACGGATGCCAAGTGATGGCAAGGTGAGCTAAAAATGACTGTCCTACCTTTTGAAGGTTATTTTCTATGATAAAAATGTGCTGCTTTGTCATTTTTACAGATTTAAACTTCGCAAATAATTATTTTAATGTGCATAAAAATATTGGTTTCCATTGAAGTACACCATCGTTAATTACAACGATGAACCAAGAGATTTACCGAACATATACTTTACCGTATCTTTTCAGCGATTTCATTTAAGCGACAACTGCCATTAAGTAAATATAATGAAATAGAAATAAATTTGTTTATAGTGTTTCCTTCCTCTACACAATAATTCCCTGGAAACGTAATTACCCCATCGGCATGGATCTATATCCCCTGACAGTGATCTTAGAGAGTACGGATATACAACAAGCGGCGGAGCTCATTTCAACCAAAAATGTTAAGGCGTCTGATGCTAATTTCCATTGAGCAGAGCTGTCGAAAATCATTGGACCTATCGGACCGTCGGACAAAATATTGACTAGGTCCGATTAAAACTACTTCGCGTCAGACCCCATGTCCGAACAATTTTTCAGTAACTTGGGACCGACAAAACGCTTGAAGATGACCGGCATCATTACTTACTTTCGCTTCTCCAACTTGTCGTTGTTTGCAATCTCCGATTTTTGTTTATTTTTGTCTAAATATCAACTTTTGACTTCACATTGAAGAGTTTGACTACTAATTGTGTAACCGATTTTTTTTTGGCAATAATTTTGTTTGACTCGGTCGGTGAAAGGGGAAACAAACTTAATTTTAATTTAGACCTAGGTTGTCAGTCATCCAATTGATTCGGTCCAGACCTAATGCTACTTATAAGAGGTAACACCTTGAAACATGTGCATAGCTAGCATTATGCAAACTTGGTATCTTTGTCTGTTGTATTGTATGTATATTTCCACATGTCACACAAAAATGTGTTGTACTAACTTTTGAGTATTCCAAGGTATCACTTGAAGTTGTAAACAAACCATTTTATGGATTTAGCCAGTATATGTGTAATTCAGTTGAAGTTGCAAAAAAAATGTAGGTCCGGCAAATGTTTGATAGGTCTGACACATTGTCCACATCTACCAGACCTATTGTCTGACAGACAGGAAAGAGATTTCGACAGCTCTGCGGCTTACCGGAAATTTCGAAAATGAAATACCGGAATCGGATTCCGGAACCGGGAACGACTATTTCCACTTTTGCCGATAATAAAAAATAAAAATAAATAAAAAATAAATGCTGACCGACCGACCCTAGATTTTTTTGACACGTGACCGTAAACACACATATTTTTTTATTTGGCCTGAAAACACTGGCTACTACTTTAGACTTTAATAAGCATGTAACTAAAAGTCCCATTGATTATAAGTGTATCCCCTTGTCCACAAACTTGTCTAATTTCTATTCACGTAGTCATTTCTGGTTTCTAGGAAGTTGGTATCCGTGAGAAAATTGTTATTCCATGCAGAAAAAAAAGAAAAAGTAATCAATGGAGTCAGTGTTTCAGTAAACTAGTTGGTCGGCAGCAATTGTCACGGTTCTGTGAGAATGAGTCTATATTCTATTGTCACCAAAAAAAATAAAAAATAAAGACAAATGGATAAGACACAATTACCGGAGTGCATAAAAAAATTATACAAGTTCGTTGTCGTCTGATGTAAAATAAACATGTATATACAATATATAAATTTACTGGACAAATCTTGAATTACAAGATATCACACATGATATCATCGTTTTGAGTAGAAAAAAAAACTTTAAACGTGCCGTTTTGGCAATAAAAGAGTGGTGGCATTTTGGTAAAATAATTTGTATTATTATGTAAAAATCTGTCCTGACTAAAAGTTTTAATTTTTCCTCTCATATTAATTGCCTATTTTAATACGACATTTCGGCCCTGGGCCAATACGGATAAATTCACTTCCGGTTTTAATCCAAGCTGCATTTTACATAGAGGAGTTCATTTCAAAACCTTCTCTTTTGCATAATCAGTCAAGAAAATTAGGAATTTGAATCCACAGGAAATTCGGTCCTGTGAACTGTGAGGAATTACTGGACCGACAATAAAATAATGATGTTTTTTAAGTGTCGCATACATGTATTGATTGCATTAAACTTACAATCACACAAACAGTAATATCTACAATTAGACAGCGGCGTAAAGGTTAGCGTGCGAGTGCTCATGGGTTCGTGCTCCAGTCTGGTCAGACCAGACTATAAAATTGGTATTTTTTGCTTCTCTGTTATGTACACAGCATTAAGGAGAAAGAGGAAAGACTGGTTGGCTCTGAATCAGAATAATGTGTTCAAGTGGGATGACAACTTTTACTTTGACACTATGTCCATAAATATATTATTGTATACAGCATGATCATATTCATTAAAGTATAGTTCCACTCTAAAATTACAAACTATTTGTGACATTAAAATCTAAACAAATGAATCCTTATACATTGTATGTAAAAAAAAAATAGAATAAAATAATAGCTCTATGCTACATTGTACTAGAAAAAGTATACAATGTAATTAGAAACCAGAATTTAGAATTACAAAAGAATATATATATAGCTCTTTTGGTCCATTGGCTTCAATGCACCAGTTGCAGACCATAACATTTTGTTCAACCTGCTTCCAAGAATCAATAACGTTCTCGTCTTTTTCATACTGTTTCTCTCGTGTTTTGAAGTGATAAAATGTTCCGAATTAACGACGATTGTTAACGAAGAAAACTCTATAGAGAATAATATTTTTCCGAAATACCACGATCACTGTAGTCACACGAAATATTCTACGACATCAACATATTACGACAATAACTGTCGTAAATTGTTAGTGTCTTTACCAAAACTCGTGATTATCAATTACAAATGTGTTATTTATTTTAGATTTTTCTTGATCTAAAAATAACAAATAAAAGAGAATTGGAAATATTTTTAAGTTGAATTTACAGAGAACCTCAATTTATCTATTCTTAAAGGCAGCGGCTGACAAAACAATTTACCGGACAGTCGGTCCGGTGAGTTGACGAAAACTACCGTATCGCCGGGAAATTTATCGCACACGGTCCGTCACCAATTTCCTTGACTGCATAATTGTACAAATGAAGAATCATTATTTTATCACGTTTTCATATGGGATCGTCATCAGTAGTTCGAGGGGATATTACAGTTTAGGGGAAGGAAACATGTGTTGTCATAGGTGCATTCCGAATACTGCTGTTGGTGGCAAAACAAATAGGTGCGTTCAGAGTAGATATGATAACGTAACCCTCAGTCCGCTTTTGCTCCAGCGAGGGCTACGATTCGGTCCCATTCAACGTAATGGACTAAATTAAAATTTTCGTTCCATGAATATTTCAGCTTTCTTTTTGCATATGTGGTCATAACTTATTATTCCCTACAATTTTTAAGTAATGGTAATACGAAATAAGTGTTTACAATATCTGTTTCTACCTTCACGATTGATTTCGCATTCGAAAATTGTTTTTGTCCGCCACGACACCTTACGTAGACTCTCGTGATGAGCGGAGTCTATCCATATATGGATCTGAATGCCAAATATGGAAAACTTTTACTACGATGTTTACGGCAATCGATCCAAATAAGGATATCTCCAAAACGAGGCAAGTGCACGTAAAATAGCAACTTGTAAACAAAATGTCGGACAGAAAGAAGATTTCATGCATTCAAATTTTCAGATGGATATAAGTCTACCATAGATTGATGCAGCGTTTACTTAACACCTCAAGCTTTACCTAAATATATTTATTTTTCACCTCCGTTAATTTTTCCAACCACTTCAACGGAATTAGGACAAAAAACCGCCCGGTGTGAATCACTCCGGGCACTGCTCAATTACGTTGAATGGGACCGATTCATAACCCTTGCTGTAGCAAAAGCAGACTGAGGGTTACGTTATCTTATCTACGTTCAGAGTACTGCTGTTGGTGGCAAAATGTTACATAGGTAAAAGTAATCGCCATTGTCGAGCCATTTACTAACACTGTATTATTGGTCATCATTAGTGCCGTAAAAACCTAATCTCGTTGAGATTAGGATTCCGAAGAAATTTTCTGTCTGTTCTTCATCCTAATCTCGTTTCAAGCCCTATCAAGGGTATTCTGGAAATTTTTTATTTGACCCCCCGGTGCATTCCGATGGATATTTTGGCATGGACAGATTGTGTCAGATCAAGTGCAGGTAAGATTTCATAAATAGACATATTTTCTAGTTCAAATCTGCAAAAATATTGATATTTCCTTACCTTTTACAGCGTATATCCGACAAAATAATCCAAAATCTACTTTAAGCTGACCGCCATTTTACTGAACTCATGAACTACACCATGAAAATGGTTATAGTTCATAATCCTATTCAGAATAAATGGTTTAACAACCTCAATTATTTATCTAAACAAATTTATGTTGGAGTAATATGGAAAAGTGACGTGAACATGCCCTTTGTGGTCATTTCGACAAACCGAAAAGCTGTTTTCGAGGATTTTTACAGGTCTCAAAATTTGAAATGTTGTCTAATTTCAAAAAGTCCTGTAGTTTTTCTTGTATACATATGTTTGTTCTCCCAGAAAACAGAAGATTATGCAACTAAAGAATACAATCATTGATATATTAGCCATGGAAAAGTGTTGAAAAGGGTGTTTTCTCTGGTGGTCAATACAGAAACAGCCAGTTACTAACACTATATTCTGAAAAAATAGTGGGGACGTTTTGACATGTATTCCTACTGCATATTTTTGGATTCAGTGAAGCAAAACAAAACAAAATGTTCAAATGTGCAATAGTCAAAAATAATACGTGGTATGTGAAAACTAGCGTGACTTCGACTTGCGCGTGCACATCAGTCATCACCACATGGTCGAACCGGTGGTGGTTTTCACTTTCTTAATCAAAATAACTCGACAGCTGTTACAATTATTACAAGTGCAATTATTTTATAACTTTACCATCGCCTTCTTTTGTTATTTGAATTTCAACTCCCATGATGTTTGTCTGAATCGAATTGGTGGAGTACCACGCTGATCTACAGTGAGATGATTTGCTGGTATCTGTACTGTTTCGCGTGGTTACAAGAAATATATTATGAGTAAAGAAAACTGACCAACAAGGAACCGGTTTCTTAGAATAAAGGACAGATTATTACTTGCAGAATTTATTATTGTCAATCACGATAAAAGAAAGAATAACTAATTACATATAACAAATATCAAAGATACTCTTCACTATTTATTCATACTATATTCAACACGGTGCACACAATCAAGGAATTCCCTGATACAATTAATACCTTAATACCTTATTGTAGTGTCTTTACGGAGACACGGTATAACTTCTATTTTCTACTGACAAATGTATCCGAATAAATAGAATACTAATTTCAGCAATAAAAACTACGATACGGTGTGTCGCACCTGATAAACAAATTCCAAATTATAATGATAACTCTCCCTGTTTACACAATTGTAATGCAAATTATTTGCATGTAGCACCAATCAATCAGGGCATGATCGAAATGATCTCTATAAACGTGGGCATAGGACGGGACTGGGGGTCTAGCAAGGCATTTATATTTATTTATTTTTTACTTTCGCATGACCACTTGGGACACTTTAATATTATACTATTTGATCTGAGGCCGATTTGACCTGGGGCCGATTTGACTTGGTGCCGATTTTGTTTGGGACCCCGGATTTGACCTGTTGCCATTGATTCAATATCAAAAGTGTAGCTACATTTTCAAATCTATATTAAATCATAGACTTGGTAGCATTGACAAAAACCAACCCAGGTAAACAAGCTGTGGTGCAAAGCTAACAAAAAGTGTATGCTTTAAAGCAATCTGGGGTTTAAGCTAATCAAAATTTAAAGCTGTAAGTTCATTTTGAAAACAATAAGTTAGTTTCCCATTTTAGACTATCCCAATAACATATAGACCAGGTAGTACTCAGTGGCGTAGCAAGGCGGAAGCTTGGAATCCAAGGCTTCCATGTCGCATTGACAAAAAGGAGGGAGATGAATATATCTTCTCCTTAAAGCTAATCGTATCCGACTAGCACACTACGTATTCACAACGTTGCAGTTTGGTTGCTGTTTGGTCAGGTCCATTTCTTACGTGAATGTTACGTTGCCACAACGTATTTTTAGATACGTTATATGCAAGTCGTTGTGAGAAAGTAGTTGCCAAAGTTTTTGTTAAGTACGTATACTATAGTCTTGATGCTAACGTAAAAACTCAAACGTAATTATAACGTCCTGGTAATGTATTTCATAATACGTTATATGCAAGTCGTTATGACAACGTACTTTCCAACGTTTTTGTTACGTACGGCATAGCCAGAAATGATGGGTACTTTGCTCATTTGCATATCTAAGATGGCGACGCCGGGACGACTGCAATGTTCATATGATCTATATAGACGATATCATTCATAATTGCATGCGTGTTATTTTCTGAACTTGAAAATGATACATTGAATTAACCTGAATTAAATGAAATAAAAAGTAATGAAAACAATTAAATATTCTAGATTCCTGGACTAAATGAAAATCCGAGGCGACGAACCCTTCTTTGGCCTTAACAGTCTATGTATAAATAAATGTCTGAAATACACAAAATTTAACAATGAATGACATTTGGCGACATATTTTCTGAAATTAATTTAGATTCCTCAATAATATATGTACACTGTAATTATATTGACTAACCTTATATTTCTAGCTTCTAGGTTCCCACATTAAATATAATATGATCATTTGTGCATGATAGCGATATCAAAGACATGTCTAAAATCGTTACAAAACAAAAATATTTGAATTTTGACAGAAGAAAAACTTTGCGAAAAAAAACAATAACTTTTAATTTTCGAATCATTGACGGACACATTGAACTTCCGTACAGTAGGCTATTTTTTGACAAATCTAATAAACGATCCATCAAGCTTGAAACTGCAGTCACGTGATCAAAATCTAATTTAAATATGATGAATATTTATGAGGAAAGTATCATCAATTTCTGGATATGGATATGGTCTTGATGCTAAAGTAATCCTCAAACGTAATTAGTACGTCATGCCGGTAACGTATTTCAGAATACGTTTTACCGAGGGGTATGCAAGTCGTTGTGACACGGTAGTTTGAACGTTTTTGTTACGTACGGATATGGTCTTGATGTTAACGTAATCCTCAGACGTAATTTGTACGTAGCTGGTACCGTATTTCAGAATATGTTATATGCAAGTCGTTATGACAACGTACTTTCCAACGTTTTTGTTACATACGGATATGGTCTTGATACTAACGTAATCCTCAAACGTAATTGTTACGTCCTGGTAACGTATTTCAGAATACGCTATATGCAAGACGTTGTAACAACATGCTTTCCAACGTTTTTATTACGTACGGATATGATCTTGATGATAACGTAAAAATTCAAACCTAATTATTACGTCCTGGTAGCGTATTTCAGAAGATAAGGTTGATTGATTGATTGATTGATTGATTGATTGATTGATTGATTGATTGATTGATTGATTGATTGATTGATTGATTGATTGATTGGTGTTTAACGTCCAGCGAGCAATTTTTCAGCTATATTCAGGACGAGAGCATTTGAAAATTTAAACGCCACGGGACTCGAAACAAAGAAAGGTGATGGGTAGGGACGGATAATTTAGCCAGTGCGACAGGTCTCCTATGTGCCACTCATCATGAGCATAATGCTCATAATGAACTGTTACACTGGGTTTTTTAACGTGCGAAGAGGGTGGCAATCTCTCAACACGACGGGACCTCGGTTTTATTTACGACTCATCCGAAGGACGGGTTGATTGTCAATTTATACATCCCGTTCAACCGACGGACGCCCCTTCAATCCGCAGAAGCTCTCTGTCTCATTTCTATACCCCGGGGTTCTCGCAGAATATATAAGGTATAAGGATCAATCAATTAGGTCTTTCCCTGGAAAAGGGAAACGATCTTAATTAAAAAGTTAATTGTTCAAACATATCCAGAAATCATGGGTTGTTTGCTCATTTGCATATCCAAGATGGCGGTTTCTTCAAGCCAGATATTTTCACAAAGATTTCTTAATGAAATATTTTGCTCCGGGGTGCAGGCATTTTTCTGAGGTGAAATATTTGACATTACACCGATAGAAACAAGCACAGCAAATTTAAGCTAGATTTACAAATTATTCGCGGTTCCCACACTATTTTAAAAACAGGGCATATTTCTGTGAATTCAAATATGAATATCACTGCAGAATTCAAATCTTAGTCGACTTCTGACCATTTTTGTAATTGTTTACCATGGATGCACACTATTTTCTGGACCAAATACAGAAACTTCCGGTGTAGATCTATCTCTTTTTTCACACATTATTTGAATAAAATTTGTTTTCACGGTTCCCAGGAAGATTGAAATGGTCAGATTTTGGGAATATGTCAGCTTCTGTAAGAGGTTCTTGAAGGGTAACGTGTGTTTTCATTAAAACTCGAATTGCTATCTGCTGAAAAATAGTCAATCATTGTCGACACCGGTTTAAATATAGAAAATATATCAGGGGTGTATAGCTGCATAAAAATATATACGTTGACACGCCAGGTCAGGTTGTAAAAAATAGGATATAAAATTTATAATAAGAATATCTTTATTGAAATTCCTTTTGACAGTGTTATACATCACGTACATGATTTTTAATTACAACACTATTTCATTCAGGTGTTCATTTTTTCCTGGTTGCGGTTCGTCTTCCGTAATTGAAATCGTCAAAGTGAAATACAACCGAATTTATATCAAAATGTGACTTGTTTCAATCTCATTTATAATAAACATTGAAATGCTTTCCAAGTTCTACATCACTAACATGATCTTTAATTACAACACTATTTCATTCATGTGTTCATTTGTTCCTGTTCTAGTTAAAGATCTTTATCAAACAGCATCATGCAGTTTACATGTAATGCAGTTAGTACGTATTTAAATCACATTTATAAGGTTATTTCTATTTTTCATACGTTGGGGAGAGGGGGTGGTATGCGGATATGTTTATACATAATCTTCAGACACCAGGCTCAAGCTAGCGAGCAATTTCTATCGAGCATTAAGCTAGCGAGCAATAAGGCGATAAGTCTCAAAACCAAAAAAATAAATAAGAGCAACATTTACTTTTAAAGATTTCTAGCGTCCAATAACAAATATATTACTGTAAATGCATAGCCAACACAATAAATCGACATCAGGGCATACAGTAAATATATCTAGATCCCCCCTCCTCCGCCCACACAATACAAAATAACGAAAACATATATATTTTTCGGATGACGAGCTTGCCACTTTAAATAAACACAGAATAAAAAATCATTTACTTTAATGTTTTAAACCGGTAGATAATTTAAACAGCGTTTTGCCAAGCAATATAAAGTCATAATATTCCGGTTCACATGAAGACATCTCATCAATCTAAAAATAGTGTAATTATAGAACATTAGAAAAATAATACAGTAAGTTTTATGAAAAAATAAACAAAATCTATATGGAAAGATATAAACAATGGTAGTTGCAGGTAAATATGTAAGGATTATTTGGAACCCAAATTTGGTTACATTTAGTTGTATTGGAATCCTTTATGGAGGTTTTCATGAATGACCCATCAATACGGAAATTCCGGGAATGACGTTGTTATTTGTAGAGTAGGGAATATCCCAGAGCATGATATTTCACTGCATATCAAAGTTGATATTTGACACCCTGCTGTGGGCTTGAAGTGCGGAAAACCACCCAAGCATTTAAATCATTTAAAGACCTGGGAAATATCTTTGATTGAAACCCCAAGTGGGCAAGAACTTTGCCGTCCTTGATATATTTTTCATGAGATATTTATAGAGACCCCCTCCCCCTCCACAAAAAAAAATTCAAATATCAAAGTTGATATTTGACACCCTGCTATGGGCTTGAGGTGCAGAAACCCACCCAGACACTGAAGTCAGTTAAAGGCCCGGGCAATACCTTTGATATAAACCAAAAGTGGTCAACAACTTTGCCGTCCTTAATATATTTTTCATGGGATATTTATAGAGCCCACCCCCTCCATAAAAAAAAATCAATTATCAAAGTTGATATTTGACACCAAGCTGCGGGCTTCAGATGCAGAAACCCACCCAGGCACTTAAATTTGTTAAAGACCCGGGCAATACCTTTGACTTAAACTCCAAGTGGTCAAGAACTTTGCCGTCCTTAATATATTGTTCATGGGATATTTATAGAGACCCCCCTCCATAAAAAAAATCAAATATCAAAGTTGATATTTGACACCCTGCTGTGGGCTTGAGGTGCAGAAAAAGGCCCGGGCAATACCTTTGACATAAACCCCAAGTGGTGAAGAACTTTGCCGTTTTTAATATATATTTCATGGGATTTTTATTCCATAAAAATAAATCAAATATCAAAGTTGATATTTGACACCCTGCTGTGGGCTTGAGGTGCAGAAACCCACCCAGGCACTTAAGTCAGTTAAAGGCCCTGGAAATACCTTTGATTGAAGCCCCAAGTGGGCAAGAACTTTGCCGTCCTTAATATATTTGTCATGGGATATTTATAGAGACCCCCCTCCATAAAGTTTTTTTCAAATATTAAAGTTGATATTTGACATCCTACTGTGGTCTTGAGGTGCAGAAACCCACCCAGGCACTTAAATCTGTTAAAGGCCCGAGCAATACCTTTGATTCAAACTGCAAGTGGTCAAGAACTTGCCGTCCTTAATATATTTTTCATGGGATATTTATAGAGACCTACCCTCCTTCATAAAAAAAATCAAACATCAAAGTTGATATTTGACACCCAGCTGTGGGCTTGAGGTGCAGAAATCCACCCAGGCACTTAAGTCAGTTAAAGGCCCGGGCAATACCTTTGACTTAAACTCCAAGTGGTCAAGAACTTTGCCGTCCTTAATATATTTTTCAATCAAAGGTATTTCCTGGGCCTTTAACTGACTTACGTGCCTGGGTGGGTTTCTGCACCTCAAGCCAACAGCAGGGTGTCAAATATCAACTTTGAAATTTGATTTTTTTTTTATGGAGGGGGTCTCTATAAATATCCCATGAAAAATATATTAAAGACGGCAAAGTTATTGACCACTTGGGGTTTAAGTCAAAGGTATTGCCCGGGCCTTTAACAGACTTAAGTGCCTGGGTGGGTTTCTGCACCTCAAGCCCACAGTAGGGTGTCAAATATCAAATTTGATATTTGATTTTTTTTTTATGGAGGGGGGTTTCTATAGATATCCCATGAAAAATATATTAAGGACGGCAATGTTCTTGACCACTTGGGGTTTAAGTCAAAAGTATTGCCCGTGTCTTTAACTGACTTAAGTGCCTGGGTGGGTTTCTGCACCTCAAGCCCACATCAGGGTGTCAAACAACAACTTTGATATTTGAATTTTGTTTTGTGGAGGGGGTGGGGGGGGGGTCTCTATAAATATATCATGAAAAATATATAAAGGACGGCAAAGTTCTTGCCCACTTGGGGTTTCAATCAAAGATATTTCCCAGGTCTTTAAATGATTTAAATACCTGGGTGGGTTTCCGCACCTCAAGCCCACAGCAGGGTGTCAAATATCAACTTTGATATGCAGTGAAATATCATGCTCTGGGATATTCCCTACTCTACAAATAACAACGTCATTCCCGGAATTTCCGTATTGATGGGTCATTCATGAAAACCTCCATAAAGGATTCCAATACAACTAAATGTAACCAAATTTGGGTTCCAAATAATCCTTACATATTTACCTGCAACTACCATTGTTTATACCTTTCCATATAGATTTTGTTTATTTTTTCATAAAACTTACTGTATTATTTTTCTAATGTTCTATAATTACACTATTTTTAGATTGATGAGATGTCTTCATGTGAACCGGAATATTATGACTTTATATTGCTTGGCAAAACGCTGTTTAAATTATCTACCGGTTTAAAACATTAAAGTAAATGATTTTTATTCTGTGTTTATTTAAAGTGGCAAGCTCGTCATCCGAAAAATATATATGTTTTCGTTATTTTGTATTGTGTGGGCGGAGGAGGGGGGATCTAGATATATTTACTGTATGCCCTGATGTCGATTTATTGTGTTGGCTATGCATTTACAGTAATATATTTGTTATTGGACGCTAGAAATCTTTAAAAGTACATGTTGCTCTTATTTATTTTTTTTTCGTTTTGAGACATATCGCCTTATTGCTCGCTAGCTTGAGCCTGCTGGAAATTTATGTTGAAATTATTAAGATGAGCTCTCCTTCTCAAAATATAACCTCATACTCATCAAATGTTCAAGGTACACCTGCCATGCCTATGCCTATGGGCTATGAACAATTTCAACCGCCATCAAGTAATTTAAATGCCAATAACTCTAAGAAAATAAAGATAGAGAATGACCATTCACAAAATACAACCCCGCAACAACCAAATTTACAGCATGTACATGTTTCACCTATGCCTATGGGCTATGAACAATTTAAACCATCACAGAATAATTTAGATGCCCCAAACTCTGGAAGAATTAAAATAGAAAGTGAAGATTTTCTTATCTATGATGTTCCAGGAGATGGCCAGTGCTTCGTTCATGCCCTTAGTTTAGCCAACACTGGCAATTTATCTCAAAGCTTGGTGTATAGGTCATTGATCTGCTCAGAAATTTACAACAACTTTGATTTTTATGAAGACCAATTAAAACTTAGTCACCATTCCAATATTTCAAGGCATGCATATCGGAATAAAATGGTTCATGGTAACCAATGGGCTACAAGCACTGAGATTTCAGTTGCTACTAGCATTTTGCAAAGCAATATAAATATTTGGTTACAGGGAAGAGATGGACATAACAATATCTGTTTCACTAAGGAAAAATATATAAATTCTTCTCTCAGTCAAAATGTGGATTTGCTTCTACACCTGAATCATTTCAAATTGCTTATAAAAAATTCTAATGAACAAAATGATTTCCAGTTTCATTCGACAAGCATTGCAATACAGCAGAAAAGCAATGAAGATTCATTTTCAAAACTGAATAAAATATATAAAACCAAAATATCTCATGCCTCCCTCTAAACATTATAGGACTTCGTCCTTCAAACAGGTCGCCTGTCTCATATTAAATTCAAATATTAATTATCTTTTTACTTACAACGTAAATTGTTAGTTGTTTTTTCATTCACTGTAAATATGTTAATGTGAGCCGTGGCCGTACAATATTTTTTTATACTCGCCAATAAAATTGATGCTGTCATGTTATCTTTTTTTCTGATAAAATCATTGAGGAATGCATGTATATGGAGTTTATGTCCGGAGACGATCCTATAGAGGTGTAGGATTTTAATACAACTTTACATGTACATGTAAACAGTTGTTCTTACATATATTCTCAGGATATCTAAGATAATTGAATATCAATCATTCTGCAAGTTGGATACATCAATTTTATCTATTATTAGTAGCATTGCAATCAATTAGCAGGAACAATTTAACTGCTAAAAAAGTATTGCAGGTTACACTGTTTGGATAATCGGCTCCTCCATAGTGAAAAAGGGTTTTTATTGCAGCCAGAAGTAGAAAAGGTGGTATTAATTTAGGTTTAGCAGAGCGCTTAGGTGTAAAGATATGGTGGCAAGGCAAAGGTGGGTTGACAATTTCTAAAGTTCAGAAACATATACAAACTATGATGCAGTATGAGGATCCACCAAATTTTATAATGTTACATGTAGGGGCAAATGACATTTATTGTGAAAAATGGGGGATATTACATTCACTACTCTGACATTAAGGGCGATAATCAATTCCTAGCACCAGATGGGGTCCACCTGAATGAATTAGGAAACAACATATTGCTCAATATTATTCAAGGTGCAATTGAAACATTCATCTTTGATGAGTCAAAATATTCATTTCCATTCTAGATACTGATAAGAATAATATTTGTAGAATTTTGAATGTAAAATGTATAGTTATTGATAGAATTATGAGTGTAGAATTTCACATAATTCTAAATGTTAAAAAAGTTTTGATATATGTAGATATTAAAAATTATTGATTATTAATTGTTGAACAGCTGACAGCATGTATTTGGCACAGTTTTGCGCAGCTTCCCCGCTATGTGGCGGATGTTTGTTTTGTAATTCATTACAAATCAACCATTTTGGCACAGTTTGCTGCGTTTGAGCCACGTGAACTAGTATATTCGTTCACAGAAGCATGGAATATATGGACTGTATAAGTTATCTACGTGTCTACCCGTGGGCATTGAGATTGTACCACCCTGAAGCACTTCTGTACTGTAGTGCTGAAGGGTGGTACAATCTCAATGCCCACGGGTAGACACGTAGATAACCATTTTATCCCCGGTTTGAAAACAAAAACTGATTTTTAATGGATTTTCTCGTTCGTTTTGTAACGTAATCGTAACGCTTTGTACATGCGGACTAAAATGCCATTGCTCAGGTGAAAATTTGGGTGCATTTTAACAAAATGTAGGGAGATACCTTTGGTATCTACCTTTGGTATCTCCCTACAGTTAACTAATTTTTAACGTTTTGTAGTCTTATTTTGTTGTAATTTAATTTCTTGTATTTGGCGCGTATTGTCACGTGGATAGCGTTACAGTATTCATGACGTCACTAGTAATAGAGCAGAGCATTCTATTGATAAAAAATATGTGTCGTGTGAAGATATTTTGGGTAGTATATATAGTACCATAAAACAAATGAAGACTTGATGTAAAAACAACATTGAGAAATGATTTTAAAATGATTGTATTCAAACAATTGACCATTTCTATAAAGACACAAAATGACAACAAAATCAGTTTCATGTAGCGCGAATCAACAAAATGTTACACTACATGTTAAACATGACCATCAATACCGTAGGAACTTTAAATCTCTCAACAGAATTTGGTGCATTGTTTGTTTTTTCTGCATTTATTGGGACGCTTGATTTTTTTTCTCAAGAAATGCGTCCTCCGTTCTCCATGTTGAATGCAAAGGCTTTGAGGTTGTTTACGTTTTACACCATCTTTACATCATGTATAGCAACGTAAAGACTCTCAGTGACGTTACGTAACTACCAGCCGGTAGCATGGGTTTTGTACCAACGGGTCATCGACCAATCAAAAGCCGACATGTTTATCAAGCCGGGGATAATATAAGTTATCTACGTGTCTACCCGTGGGTATTGAGATTGTACCACCTTGAAGCACTTCTGTATAGCCTCTTTTATTTTCATTTTTCGTATCTCTAGATGTCCATTTCCGTACCTTTGACGTCATTCTTCAATGACGTCAAAATATGTGTCGCGTCATATTTCATGTATGGGGAGTCTCATGAAGGAAAATACTGTAATACATTTCTAAATCAATACAGTTTCATATGTAGTAAATTTTATAAACTTTAATATGGAGTAGGCATTGCCTAGATGCGAGCACAGCATTTCTGTCTGGCCAGTGTGTATATATTTGAGTGAAAGTTGAATATCACAAAATAATATGAGTAGGCATGGCCTATAGAGAGGACATTAGTATTTGAAATTAAATGATATCCCCTATGACATCCATTGGAAAGTTAAATGAAGTAGAATAGAAAAGTATGAGAAAAAAGTATGGAATCTTTTATTGTTGGACAAGGGACAGTGCAAACATTGAAGACTAACTAGTACTAGTACGCGGGTGGTATCAACCATTATAAAGCCTAAAGGGGGTAGTAGACGCCGGTGTCTGTAAAATGAAAGTATGGTCTTTTAAGTCATAAGAAAAGAGTTTTATTACGAAAATATCAATTAATGCAACCAACATACATAAGCAATATTGGCCTATACCATGCTATGTACAGTCGATATATATTCATGAAGTGTAAATGATGAATGACGTACGGTCAGGGTCGTCTTGTCAGCAATATAGGCCCCGGTCAAAGCAGTGCACTGAGGCCCATATCTATACAAACACTCACAGAAATAAAATTATAAATGGTCGATAAAATTAAACATATATTTCTTGTATTGATACTTCCAACAAAATCAGTGTTTAAAAATTAAAAATTATGCCGTATACAACATACATAGATTAGCATGGGGTTCATTTGCTTGTGGGACCACCGGGCAACTGTCCATTGTGCCCATACATAAGACCGCACTGTGTACGGTTACTTTAATACTGATAATCTTCATTTCGACATTATAAAGTATGTGTATTTGGGCCAATATTATGCTATCTCCAAGTGAACAAAATAGTTTTTAATTTTAAAAGAATTATATATTATAGGTACCGCTTTCATCAGATATGTCTCTGCTTTCACATACAAAATATTTATCAATATTCAATATTTTTTTTATTGGAAAAAGCACAGTAGAGGCGTGATATATATATTAAGGCAATATTCAGTATCGAAATCATACTCTTTAAAATTATCTGTGACAAGATTATACAGACATATATTCCTTCTTGTGTAATGTTATTACCTTTTAAAGTTTCAACAACAAGCTGGTTAATAATTTTATAGCATTTATTTTAGAAAGACTGAGTTTAATAAATAATAACAGATATACAGATAGTATGAACGGCATAATTAATAGTTAAATAAATAAAATTCATTGTGTCTTACTATTCTAAACCATTGTCGGCAGATGTTGCATGTTGGTAGTATTCAAATATTTTGTAGGATCAGACTGACGGAAAATTTAAGATGAATAAACAAATGGGTACTGATAGAAATAATTAACACTAACAGAAATAAGGAAAAAGTCATGTGTTCCTTGTTCCTTGCAAGCACATCATGGTTAGAAAATGTTTGTTACTTAGCCAAAGAAATAATAAATGCAAAAATTGTATAAAAATGAAAAATGGTAATGTTCACCACAAAATGAAAAATGTTAATGTTCACCACTATCTTTTCTTATCAGACATATGAGCCGGTGGCAAGGGGCACATGACACAGCTAACGACTACTACGACCAGAATCAGATTAAGGATATTGCTAAAGGGGGGTTAGTGACTGAGACCACATTCAATTTAGATAGCCCTGCAACATCGAATAATCAATACTTCATATTAGTAAGATTTTATTATTCCTCTAATGAGTATTATGTCTAATGAGTGTATATATATATATGTACAAGAGTCTATCATAATGTCACTATTTCCCTGAAAAAGTTTTCATCACCAATCCATTGATTTTAGAAGAACAAAACTCCTTTAAAATCATTGGAACATGGGCTGAGCAATTTTCTGGAATGGGGAACTTTGCCATGACAATATGGAATAGTACCTGTAACCTTTGCTTTAGCACTTTTGATAAAAAAAAAATTGTGTTTCATGGATTAAAAACAGTTTTTTTTTTTTATTCATTGAAGCTTAATTTTATTTGTTACCCAAATAGATTTTTTACCTATGACTATAGTTTGTGGGACGGGAGGAGACATACGTTTTTGCGGGCAAAAACAAACTTTAATTTTGATATCAAGTCGTCATTTGTTTGTTCATTTTGCCGTTCCATTTTCGATTAAAGAACCGCCCCGGTCGCCTCTCCTTTTCATATGCCGACCTTTTGGCTTTTTTATTCTCTGTAGATAAATCGATAGGTAGTGGGTGCTTTTTTCCAGATTTAGACCCCTCCATAAACTTAATTGGTCATGCAGCCATAACGGAAATGATCAAATTACAATTTACAACGATTACCGATAGGATACGAAATGAAATCCGGAATGGGAACTGGTTCCCGAAATTTAGCATAAACAGAAAGGAACAGAAATTTTTACCGATTTGTTTACGACTTTTGACTTTCAGTTGAAGAGCAGACTCGCAAAAATTCTAATTTTCCGGTCCGTGGAATATTTAAAAATCCAAGGGAGATAATCGTAAATATTTTCCGCTAGATGGCGCTTCACAAACCCAAGCAATTATACGTACTTGGAAAACTACGTTTTTCTTCTATTAAACCAATGAAAATGATTGAAATATGATTAAAAATCACATTTATATTTATTAATGGTCATGATTTTCAGTCTGGTATAAAATCGGTCTACGATGAATGTAAAAATAACGGTTTTTTTCTTTACCTCGGAAAATCGTAGGTTTTTTTTGTCGCGTATGTTTACACTTTTTGCATCTGACAGAATAAAGTTCCCGTGGAGGGAAAAATTAAAAAACTGGTTCCTTGGACAGAATAATATCTACACTTCATCGGGTAAAAGGGAATTTACATCACTCTTAACAGTTTGAGAAAAATTGTCAATTTGGCAGCATCATCCAAAACAGGCAAGATTGAACAATTTTCTCCTACCATTTTGCTCGTATAATCAATATTTACACCAAATTTTCTCGAAATTCGATGCATTTATCCCGTTCTGTCAATCGTGTAGGTTCATAACTACAACCCGAACAATGAAAGAATTTTTGACATGTGATATTAAGAATTTTTTAAAGCATAATGTATTGATGAAGTAGATGATGAAATTCATTTTTTCATTGTACTTCTACTTCTACTTGATTACTGCCTAGGGCTATCGCATCACACTCATTTTTTAGAAGCAATAAAAACATTATTTGAACTGATCAAAAAGTCTAATGTTAATTTTCAATCCTTGTCCTCTTTTCAAAAAAATTTCTGGACTTTTAATTGTGAAAATATAGATATTTTGAATAATCTTTTTTTTTTCTTTTTTTTTCTCTTAAGAAACTTAAAAAAAACCAACCTTAAAATAACATGATGGTTTTGATTGTTTTGTTTTTTTTTATCATTGAATTGTTCATTTTTATTACTGTATATGTCATCGGATCATTTATTGTACTGTCTTTGTCCATTGAGGGCCCCTGATTGGTATATGCACCCCCCTTTTCTGAAATATGCCACCAACGTCAAACTGTCAACGGGTGCATGAAGGCAGACCACCAGGCCCTTGCATAAACTGTAAATGAGAAGAGGTGAATAAGGGCTACTGGCACCTCTCACAGAGGCGAGATCAACCACTGTTTTATACTTTTGTCAAAAATGCATATGCATTCAAAGATGATGACTGTATTTGTAGAATGTGTGAGGCACGATTTAGAAAATCACTCGAAATGTCCCACGATGCAGAAGAAACATCAAGCAAAAGAAAATTTAGAAAATATGATACAGCCATAGATACAAGCTGTGCATTTGAAACAAATGATTTAAATTTTACAACAGCAAACTTTGACAGCTATGGTAATTTGTCATTTGACCCATGTGAATTTACACTCCATACTGGAGTTAATGCAGAAAATAGTGACTGTAGTAAAAAACATGTATGCTTTTTGCAACACATGAACATGTGTGAAAAAAATGGTGACCATTCGACATCAGTTAATGTTGACTTATTCCAGTCATGCTTTCAGTTTAAGCTAGATCAGAATAACAATGAAGCATGTACATCTAATCAATTTTTTCTCTATTGATCACTACAAGAAATATAGAAATTTCAAACCCCAACTAGAATGTTGCTTTTGTGACAAAAGTATATACAGTCAAAGAAAGACCATTTAATTTAAGGGAAAGGTTCTTCTAGAAAGAATAAAGTTAGTTTTAAATTCTGATACTTTTGTGTATGCAAATTTTCTATGGTAATGGCATCAGCATATTCAGTTAGAATTTTAAATTAGAGCCCCATCCGGTTTTCTCCTATTATTCACATGTTTTATTATTTTTAATAAATAAATTTAGTTGAAGTTTTTGTGAATTTTATTTTGTAAAAAGTTATCAAATAATGGATCTTAGTACAGTATGATCTGCTTTTGTTTAAAAACAAAAGGTTAAAAACATTACACCCCTCGCCCCTTTTTATAAAGAAACATCTATAAAATATAACACGAGTTCTGCTCAAGAGTCATTACGAGGATGTACCGGTACTATGCATGTGATAAAATTTTATATTTTTTTCATTATCATCATTTTCTTTCATTTGTCTTTTATAAGGTCATTTACATTGAAAAAAGTATCACTTGTATCAAGTACATTGACATCAACATGCTCATGGTGGGTTGCTAGGGGGCGCTATACATAATTTGTATGGTGAATCCACCAATAAAACCGGTGGACGTGTTTGAATAGCCTTATATGTTAAAAAACAGTTGAAAATAATTTTTAATATTCCAAGATTTACCATTGCATATGAAAATATGACTGTTTTTTTTTTCTCAAGTTCATTCGATAAATTTAGTAGACCATTACAGTTGATTCTTGTTTTGTTATACCTTCATGGAACAACTTTACATGTATTTCGACCGAAAAGTCAGCTTACCAGGATTACTTTTACAGTAATATAATTGCTCCTTACTTAATACTGTTGTGGTTCCATAAAATCTCAAATTTGGACTCATCTGTTAAATTATTTTGATCAATTTAATAGCTGTAGATATAATAAACAATTATTCTGACTAATTTCAACATTTTTAATACAAAATAATATTTGTTTTATTGAGAAAACGCATTTACTTACACTCGTTCTATAAATAGAATGATAAAAATTACGGAGTATGTGATGATTCTAGTTATCTCCCTTGAATCCAACCAAAATGTGACACGATCCATCTGACAGAAAAAAGTTCTATTGTATGTTTAATTACAGAAAATTTTCTTTGAAATACTAATATAGAAATCTATGGAACTATATAAATGATTTTCCATCACCCTTTCGGCAAATATTTTAATTTTTAATTTTTCGTGTTTTTTTAAACAACTTCCGCCATTTCCGTGTCGTTTTAATTTCTGCATTACTCCTTTGTTACAAGAAGTTCAAGCACGGGGCCTCAAATTTATATGAAAGAAACAATGTGCTATGTTTTTCTCGCTTCTTCTGTTATATTTGACGCTCGCAACGATTAAAACGAGTGAATTTTCAACACTTGGTCGATGTATTCTAAAACGTGTCCGATTCCGGTAAAAAATGTACGTGACAAATTAATTGAAATGACGCCATTATCGAGTCTGCTCTCCGACTGTTTATTAACGATAATCAAAGATCCTTCGCTTAGGGGTCTAAGAGGTAATCAGGACCGACAGAAATTTGATTGTTGACAGCCCCAAGCAGTAAAAATGTTTGCCGGTCATTAGGTCTGACACAAAGACGTCATTAGCCGGACCCTCTAAAATTTTTCCCCCTAGGTCCGACAGGACCGACGGTTAGCTGCATCTCTGGTGTCATCCCTTGTGATATTGTAGTACTGCACATTGATAGTAGGGTTAAAATTATTGATAACGAAAGGCCGGGAGCAGGTCCCTGTGATCTCCTCCTAGTTATTGTACGTGTACTACAGATGCGTATTAAAAAATATTGATGACATTGTCATCTTTGCGTGTCAGTTGTGACCCAAATACGATTTCAATGCTGACATTTACTTGTTACAACGTAAAATATGACGTGATGAAAAAAATATTAACATGACGATGAATGGTGGCCAGATTCGTTTTTATTTACGCATTTATTGTAGAACTTTAGGAATATTGTGGTACATGTACAAATAATCTTGGAGACAGGAATTGTGTTTGGATTTCTTTTAAACTGGTAAGTCATATATACAGTAACGAAATGTCAATATAAATCTGGAGTTCGACAGTGAAATGTCCATACGTCAAAAAATGACCAGATTCGTGTTGTCTTAAGAGTCATTCACAGTGATAAAAAAATGAACAGTTGTTGTCCTTAACCTGATAGTCCATGTTAGCATAAAGTCCTTTCAGTATGCCAGTGTTGTATTATTAATCAAAGTTTTGATTGATCCGAGTAAATATTTAGACCACCCGCGTAGATTCTGCAAAAAATAAAACAAAACTAAAACACACCAAGGCGAGTTTTTCTACATCGGCTGCAAATGGTCCAAAAAATAAATTTGATATTTTCTGAAAATATTGTAGTTCAAAATTAAGTCAAATTTATTCTATAATTATCTTTTACTAATCCGTAACTAGAAAGGGTTTTATCTAATAATCTGGACATGCTTGAAAAAAGTGCTGTGTTTGTTTACATGTCGTCACGATTTACGGAATTGACGCAGTTGCAAATGAAATAGATGTCGTTTTGAAATTTTTTGACTCGGGAATGAAAATATAAGATTTTAATTAAAATTCCGCGAAATGTTGTTGACGACTTTGGCCTATGTCTATGAATAACATGACGTCATGATAGCGAGATGTCATTCTGATTAATTTAACAATGTTTTTTGTTATTTATTGTCTTTTGTTATTTAAATACGATTTTTAGAAGTTCATGATATCATTTTAGTTTTAAAATCATTTATTGGAGACTTTTTTTTTTATTTTTGGCATTCTCTCCGAGACTGCCAACTTTTATCAACTTCCGGACGAAAGGATTTCAATCTCATCATAAGGAAGATTGTGTATTCAATGCGCATGCCCATGTTGCTGTAGAGCTCTCTGTGCTCGCTATAAGTATAACATTAATATATCACATAACGAAACAACGAGTTTGCGAAACAGTTTCAATAATTTAAATGTTAACAACATGTAAATAAAACCTTGGTGTGGCCCCATGACGTCGAAAGTTTTCAAGGCTCAACGTTTTGTTTATTTGTTATGGTACAACCGTGGAACATAGGAGTTTGCTGAATCGATCAGGTATTTGTGACGGAATTAACCGTTGTAATATTTTTTTGTTCATGCAGCCGTTTTGAGTATAAAAACAGCATTTAATTTGGTAAAAATACATTTATTATTCCGTATTATACCATTGATTCAGTGAAGCGTAATGTTTCAAATGTCGTCCATGTTTTAATCGTTTTTGGAGACTGAAATATATACCCCGTCTGTTTTCCGAATATATGCTGACATTCAGGGTTGAAGAACCAATGAAAATATGTGTAACAAACTAAATTCGTAATATATATATATATAATTCTTTCTATGGTTTGCCATTTTACATCATTGACGCCATCATATGTGTTTATTGTGGACAGTTAAAGATCTCAAAAGTCATAATTATTGTAACATTCCTAATAAAGCTGTGGCCAAATACTGCCAACCTGAATTGTGTTTATTATGTCTGATCATCCCAGATAATGATACATGCATACACTTATACCAATAGAGCTATCACATAAACAAAGGGTTCTTTAGATGAACTTGTTACATTTAATTACATGTATATACAATCTACTTCAAATACAGAACATTTCTTAAGAAGAGATTTATGTTAAATATCATGAGTTACAGTTGATGATAAAATCAAAATAAACAAAAAAGTCAACCTAACTGATAGAGATCCCACCCCAAAGACAAATTAACTGTACCAAAAAGAAAACTGCAGAAAAAAATGTCTAAAATTCCCAAATTGAAATAGAACACACTGTCAGACTCAGTGCTTGAATAAAATTCATGTTGATTATAATATGATCCTTTGTCAGAGCTTTGTAACATGGACTTGATTTTTTGGTTCATTTCTTTTTTCTTTTGAAAGTTTTCTATAAGTGTACAGAAATAATAAAAGTGTAATTAATGAAGATAATATTGGTCAGCAGAGAAGCATTGGGCATGGATAATTATGTTATAAGATCACACCACCGATTGTTCGATAAGCTCCTCCCCACTGATTACTTATATCTGGGTTATATGTGCTTTAGTTTACATAAGTAATTTTCGTAACTTCTCATTAATGAAATGAAATCATGAAAAATGTTTTAGGGGATATGTTTATATCAACAACAAATGTCAAAAACTGCAAGATAAGTGCTGTCTTAAATCAATGCTTAATCCAGAGATAAGTTTCTTGCATTTTAAGTATATGTTCCCTTCTAAGTCTAATGTTTTTCATACTGTAAATGCTTCTTCTAAAATTAAGTTTTAGTTTTGATAATGTAGTCTTGCAATATATCTAAAATGTTAAAACTGCACTTTTTTCTACTATATCTCTTCTAATACTCTTCTGTTCCAATGGTGTTGTTTATGCCCCCGCGACGAAGAGTCGAGGGCATATTAATTTACCCCCTGTCCGTCCGTTCGTCCGTCCGTCCGTTCGTCCGTCCGGATATAGATAGATGATTTGTCCGGCTAACTCCTACAGTTTTAGAGCTACAGTTTTAATATTGTGCGGGATGTTTATACACATAATGGAGGTATGCATGTCCACAGGATTTTGATTTTCATCAAATATTCTCAAAATGACAGGTAGTTGGACTTAATCATTTTGTTCGTCCGTCCGGATATAGATACATGGTTTGTCCGGCTATCGCCTCCTACAGTTTTGGAGTTACAGCTTTAATATTTTGCATGATGTTTCTACACATAATGAAGGTGTGCCTGTCCACAGGATTTTGATTTTCTTCAAATATTCTCAAAATGACAGATAGTTGGACTTAGTAATTTTTTTCGTACTAGCTGCATAAAGGAAGCATGGTTTGTCCGGCTAACTCCTCCTAGAGTTTTAGAGCTACAGCTTTAATATTTTGCAGGATGTTTATACACATAATGGAGGTGTGCATGTCCACAGGATTTTGATGGTCAGGTGGGGGCATCATTTGTGTCTTACAGACATACTTGATTTTTAAAAAATCACTCCTAACAAAACAACTTTGTCCATAATTATCAAGTGCGGGGGCATACTTCTTTTCAAGTTTTTTACATAAATGGATCCGCCAACTTGAAAACAACTTTTGGGGTGAAAGTAACTATGTTGATCATGATCAGAAGCTTGAAAGTATTAAACTTAGGAGATAACTGTATTGTATTTTAAGCTTTGTCGACATAAATCTTGGTTTTACAGTCGCAAATATCAGTTTATCTAGCTCCGCTATGCGTCGCTAGGTAAACTCATTTTGCGACCGTAAAACAGACGATTTACATCCGCTAAGCTTAAAATACAATACAGTTATTTCATGACATGATCAACATAGTTACTTTCACCCCTAAAGTTGCTCGATTTAGCTGAAAATATTAATACCATATTATTTCTTTCAGAACCAATCCACCAATGAAGGAAGCCTTCCAGATGTTTGATGGAGAAAAACAACTTTATAGTTGAAGGAATCTTTTCATTGTTCATTTAACCTTGTTGGTTTTTTTTATCTTACATTTTTTTCCCTGACCAAATATTAGAATTTGTATGTGTTTCATTATTTATTCATATGCAAGTTTTGTGATTTCTATCAGCATGGTTGAGATAATGTGGGTTAGAGTTATAAGTGTTTAACACCTCTTTCAACACTATTTCAGTTATATTGTGTTAGTCAGTTTATAATGGTGGAGGAAACCGGAGTACCCAGGATAGTATTATATAATGTTGAATGAAAGTTGATTGGTTGAACGAGAATCATGATTTGAAGTGCCAGTATATAAATTGAAATTTAATATTTAGAATATTAGATTTTTTTCATATATGATTGTGTATATATTTATATGAGTTTTATGTTTTTCTTATTGGATTTATCATGTTAAATGCATATTTAATAGAGTTAGTGTTATGGTGTTTAACACCACTTTCAACAATAATTAATTTATATCATGGCGGTCAGTTGTATTGGTCGATGAAACCGGAGTACCCAGAGAAAACCACTGACCTGTCGCAAGTCACTGGCAAACTTTATCACATAATGTTATATCAAGTAAACCTCATCCAAGCGGATTCAAACTCACAACATTAGTTGTAATGGGCACTGATTGCATAGGTAGTTATACATCCTACTATGCGATCACAGCTGCCCCCATATTTAATTTTAAAAAAATCTTTAACAAAGAAAGAAAAATTAGGGTTATATTTTGTTCTCTGTGGGGGATGTGATATATTGGCTTTGATATTTTTATTTTGAATTGCTAAGCTTAAAAGATTATTGTTCTTTCTTATATTTGTATGTACAATTAACACACTGTTGGTGGAGTACGTCATTTAATGTCATTACCACACTGATAATGGTGTGTGTCATTTAGTTTCATTAACTCACTGATGGTGGTGTGTATCATTCAATTTCATTAACACACTGATGGTGGTGTGTGTCATTCAATTTCAACAACACACTGATGGTGGAGTGTCATTTAATTTCATTAAGACACTGATGGTGGTGTGTGTCATTCAATTTCACCAATAGACTGACGGTGGAGTGTGTCATTCAATTTCATCAACACACTGATGGTGGAGTTTGTCATTCAATTTCATTAACTCACTGATGGTGGTGTGTGACATTTTAGATTACATCAGAACACTGATGGTGGTATGCATCATTCAATTTCACCAACAGACTGATGGTGGTATGTGTCATTCAATTTCATTAAGTCACTGATGGTGGTGTGTGTCATTCAATTTCAGTAACACACTTATTGTGGAGTGTGTCATTAAATTCCATCAACACACTGATGGTGGAGTGTTACATTTAATTACAATAACACACTGATGGTGGTGTGTGTCATTTAATTGCATCAACACACTGATTGTGGAGTGCATCATCCAATTTCATTAACACACTGATGGTGGAGTATGTCGCACACATTCATTAACACACTGATGGTGGTATGTGTCATTCAATTTCATTAACTCACTGATGGTGGAGTGTGTCATTCAATTTCATTAACTCACTGATGGTGGAGTGTGTCATTAAATTCCATCAACACACTGATGGTGGAGTGTTACATTTATTTACAATAACTCACTGATGGTGGAGTGTATATTTCAATTTCATCAACACACTGATGGTGGTGTGTATCATTCAATTTCATCAACACACTGATGGTGGTGTGTATCATTCAATTTCATTAACTCACTGATGGTGGTGTGTGTCATTCAATTTCATTAACACACTGATGGTGGTGTGTGTCATTCAATTTCATCAACACACTGATGGTGGAGTGTATCATTCAATTTCATCAACACACTGATGGTGGTGTGTATCATTCAATTTCATTAACACACTGATGGTGGTGTGTGTCATTCAATTTCATTAACTCACTGATGGTGGTGTGTGACATTCAATTTCATTAACACACTGATGGTGGTGTGTGTCATTCAATTTCATTAACTCACTGATGGTGGTGTGTGTCATTCAATTTCATTAACTCACTGATGGTGGTGTGTGTCATTCAATTTCATTAACAGACTGATGCGGGTGTGTGTCATTCAATTTCATCAACACACTGATGGTGGAGTGTCATTTAATTTCAATAAGACACTGATGGTGGTGTGTGTCATTCAATTTCATTAACTCACTGATGGTGGTGTGTGTCATTCAATTTCATTAACAGACTGATGCGGGTGTGTGTCATTCAATTGCATCAACACACTGATGGTGGAGTGTCATTTAATTTCAATAAGACACTGATGGTGGTGTGTGTCATTCAATTTCACCAATAGACTGACGGTGGAGTGTGTCATTCAATTTCATCAACACACTGATGGTGGAGTTTGTCATTCAATTTCATTAACTCACTGATGGTGGTGTGTGACATTTTAAATTACATCAGTACACTGATGGTGGTATGCATCATTCAATTTCACCAACAGACTGATGGTAGTATGTGTCATTCAATTTCATTAAGTCACTGATGGTGGTGTGCGTCATTCAATTTCAGTAACACACTTATTGTGGAGTGTGTCATTAAATTCCATCAACACACTGATGGTGGAGTGTTACATTTATTTACAATAACACACTGATGGTGGTGTGTGTCATTTAATTGCATCAACACACTGATTGTGGAGTGCATCATCCAATTTCATTAACACACTGATGGTGGAGTATGTCGCACACATTCATTAACTCACTGATGGTGGAGTGTGTCATTAAATTCCATCAACACACTGATGATGGAGTGTTACATTTATTTACAATAACTCACTGATGGTGGAGTGTATCATTCAATTTCATCAACACACTGATGGTGGTGTGTATCATTCAATTTCATCAACACACTGATGGTGGTGTGTATCATTCAATTTCATCAACACACTGATGGTGGAGTGTATCATTCAATTTCATCAACACACTGATGGTGGTGTGTATCATTCAATTTCATTAACACACTGATGGTGGTGTGTGTCATTCAATTTCATTAACTCACTGATGGTGGTGTGTGTCATTCAATTTCATTAACAGACTGATGGGGGTGTGTGTCATTCAATTTCATCAACACACTGATGGTGGAGTGTCATTTAATTTCAATAAGACACTGATGGTGGTGTGTGTCATTCAATTTCATCAATAGACTAACGGTGGAGTGTGTCATTCAATTTCATCAACACACTGATGGTGGAGTTTGTCATTAAATTTCATTAACTCACTGATGGTGGTGTGTGACATTTTAAATTACATCAGTACACTGATGGTGGTATGCATCATTCAATTTCACCAACAGACTGATGGTAGTATGTGTCATTCAATTTCATTAAGTCACTGATGGTGGTGTGCGTCATTCAATTTCAGTAACACACTTATTGTGGAGTGTTACATTTATTTCCAATAACACACCGATGGTGGTGTGTGTCATTTAATTGCATCAACACACTGATTGTGGAGTGCATCATCCAATTTCATTAACACACTGATGGTGGAGTATGTCGCACACATTCATTAACTCACTGATGGTGGAGTGTGTCATTAAATTCCATCAACACACTGATGGTGGAGTGTTACATTTATTTACAATAACACATTGATGGTGGTGTGTGTCGCACACATTCATTAACACACTGATGGTGGAGTGTGTCATTCAATTTCATTACCACACTGATAATGGTGTGTGTCAATTAATTTCATTAACACACTGATGGTGGTGTGTGTCATTCAATTTCATTAACTCACTGATGGTGGAGTGTGTCATTCAAGTTCATTAACTCACTGATGGTGGTGTGTGTCATTCAATTTCATTAACACACTGATGGTGGTGTGTGTCATTCAATTTCATCAACACACTGATGGTGGAGTGTGTCATTCAATTTCATTAACTCACAGATGATGAAATTGAAAATGGTACACTCCACCATCAGTGTGTTGATGAAATTGAATGACACACTCCACCATCAGTGTGTTGATGAAATTGAATGACACACACCACCATCAGTGTGTTGATCAAATTGAATGACACACATCACCATCAGTGTGTTGATCAAATTGAATGACACACACCACCATCAGTGTGTTGATCAAATTGAATGACACACATCACCTTCAGTGTGTTGATCAAATTGAATGACACACCATCAGTGTGTTAATGAATGCAGTTGGAAGAAAACCACGATAGTTGTTTAATGATAGTGATTGGAATAATCCACAATGTGTGGTTATATGAATGTGATTGGTATACATAACATTATTATCCACTTCCCATTAAGACATTTGAGGTAAAATTGGAATGTACACAAAATTGTCATTAATAATGGTATTATGAATATACAAACAAACATAGCAAGTGGTGATATACCGATACTTAATCTGGTTACAATACATCTCCATGACAAAAATCTACAGTAATATAAGCTTTTTTAAAGAAACTCTACAGCAAAAATCACCATTACGATCAGAGTCAGAATACTTCTTAAAAATACAATACAAGTATTGATCAAAATACAATAGTTGATTGCCAAACAATTATTGCATAAAACCATTCAATCAGTAGTAAAAACATGGACGCCATCAGAGATCGTAATCAAATGTTAAGTGTTGTTGGCATTTTGTCTCAATACATCAATATTGGTATATTAACAAAGACAGACTTAACAGTAATCATCACTACATAGAATAGGTATACTGAGTTATTGTATTCTAAAGCACAGATATTCACATAATCATATAGTGGTTTGGGAACTAATATACATATCATTGGTTTGTATTTACGTTATTTTATTATTGTCATATGTTACAGATGTACATTTATTTCTGAAGGATTATTATACAATGTCAGTTCCATCGGCAACTGCGGCAGCGTCCACCCGTCCTAGGAAAGATTCCAGAACTACTAACCCAAAAGTTAGATCTATGACACCTAAGCAATCAGGTGTTGAAGGTCTAGATGAATTTCAAAGGTGAGTTTTTTTTTGTTTTTTTTTATTATTATTATTATTATTATTATTATATATTTTCACTTTCGCATAATATTCTGGTGATATTGCTAAATTGCACAATAAAAATTGAAAAGAAAAGCATTACCTGCAGTATTTTATCTATTTAATTAACCTGTTTGAAACGGATCCTTTAATTTTTGTTATGAATGTCAATTACAATTATCTTAATTAATTGTTTTTCATCTATTTTTGGACGAAAAGGGAAGTTGTTATTTCTATAAAATATCTTTAATAACTTTTCTTCACCAGGAATTTCTATTTCTATTCCTTTCAAATTAATATTTTAAAGACATTTAATATTTTTATCTGATTGATTATTTTTAATTTTCATTGATATTGTTTTGTCATTCAAATTACGATTTTTGTGTATTGTTCCCCCACAAATTTAAAAATAGAAAATAAAAATAAAAATAATGTAACTGAACCAAACATGTAGACTTTCATGGATATGAAGCACAGTTTATGTTTTACTATTATCTTCCATAAAAAAAAAATTCAGAAATAAATAACACTAATAACAAAATGTTTTTAAAAAAATACTGTCAGAACATGTGATCACTTTTTTACCATTTGATCAGAATGCGTTGAATTAAAATACACTATTATAGATGTCATGTGTAATTTTTAGATATATTGCTTTCGAGTATTTTCTAATAAAATCAACGAACATAATATAATTGTTACTACTGTGCTCCTACAAATCATAATGCACATTTTAACCTTTTTGTCATGAAAATGGGTCTTAATAATTGTAAAAAGATTATGATCTGTGATAAAGTTACCTGATCTTATACTTTGAAAGTGCTCACCTCATTAAAGAGTTGAGGGACATGTATACAACCCGATAATCGTGCTCACCTCATTAAAGAGTTGAGGGACATGTATGCATCCCGATAATCGTGCTCACCTCATTAAAGAGTTGAGGGACATGTATACAACCCGATAATCGTGCTCACCTCATTAAAGAGTTGAGGGACATGTATACAACCCGATAATCGTGCTCACCTCATTAAAGAGTTGAGGGACATGTATACAACCCGATAATCGTGCTCACCTCATTAAAGAGTTGAGGGACATGTATACATCCCGATAATCGTGCTCACCTCATTACAGATTTGAGGGACATGTATACAACTCGATAATCGTGCTCACCTCATTACAGAGTTGAGGGACATGTATACAACCCGATAATCGCAGAACACTTGTGTGACAATCGATGAATATATACCATTACGTTTAAAAGAACATGTTTATACTGAGAATAGCAAAAAAATATCTGACCATTAAAAATTTGTAGAAGATATATTCAGAGAATGATAATTAATATTCTACACCATATTCGGTACTTTTTCACCGAATATGGGATTTGCTTACGTATTCACTTTTAACAAAATTGAAAATTGTCTGTCCTCCGATTTACCTCTTCTGATTACTTTCTTTAGTATTCGTGCATGTTGGTGTCTCCTTTAACTTTTGTGATACATCTGTGTTACTTTAACGATTACGAGTGTTACAAGAAATAGGACCTGCTTACCTTTCGCGAGCACATGGGTTCACAACCGGTTTTTTTTTGGGGGGGGGGGGGATCTGTGTTGTTCATCTTTTTAGTTTTCTATGTTGTGTTTTTTTTTCTGTTTGTCATCGTTCTTTGTCTTGTGCTCAATGTTGCCTGTGTCTCTGGATTGTCCATTCTTGATTGTCCTTTCGGTCTTCTCCGACAGATTCTGTGGCTATTCGTACAGAATGTATTTTAAAAGCATCTTTCAGTAATATAATATATTATATATTATATGACATCTACCAAATTTCACGCTCCATTAAAATATAAAACTATAATCTTTGATAAATGTAAAGTTTGTTTTTATTAAGATTTGCTTATCAGTAACATTCATGATGGGTTGACCTTAAATTGGTTGATAATATCAGCAATACAAGCGACATCAAACCATCAACTTATTTAAAGTAGTGTCCATTGACTGTTTTAGTACTTGTTTTAATTCTCATCCCCATTACCAGGGCCCAGGTGGGTAAGTTACGTAGTTGGATTACGTAACAACTCATACAAGCCTATCACCAATACGGTGTGGATTCGCGCCCAGCTTTGTAAATTACAAAAAAGGGTGCACTCGACTCGCAACCGCAAGTGATAAAGTTTACCAGTTGCTTGCCCATGGTAGGTGGTTCTCTCCGGGTACTCCGGCTTCTTCCACCACTAAAACTGGTCGCTATGATATAGCTGAAAGTGGCGTTAAGCATAATAAATAATAAATCATAAATCATCCCCATTACATATATATGAGGTAACTTTTTCAATTTCCTTACAGTACTATGACTTTGATCATATTAAGAATTTAATAGTAGCATTCGCATCCTATATCAATATGCCAGTTTATCGGCTTTGCTCAGACAGACGGACATCATTGTGTGTCTTCATTTTGATTACCATTTTAACCTACACTTTACTTTGTAGATGAGTATAAACATATGAATTAATTAGATTTTACCCTACACTTTACTTTGTAGATGAGTATAAACATATGAATTAATTAGATTTTACCCTACACTTTACTTTGTAGATGAGTATAAACATATGAATTAATTAGATTTTACCCTACACTTGACTTTGTAGATGAGTATAAACATATGAATTAATTAGATTTTACCCTACACTTGACTTTGTAGATGAGTATAAACATATGAATTAATTAGATTTTACCCTACACTTTACTTTGTAGATGAGTATAAACATATGAATTAATTAGATTTTACCCTACACTTGACTTTGTAGATGAGTATAAACATATGAATTAATTAGATTTTACCCTACACTTGACTTTGTAGATGAGTATAAACATATGAATTAATTAGATTTTACCCTACACTTGACTTTGTAGATGAGTATAAACATATGAATTAATTAGATTTTACCCTACACTTGACTTTGTAGATGAGTATAAACATATGAATTAATTAGATTTTACCCTACACTTTACTTTGTAGATGAGTATAAACATATGAATTAATTAGATTTTACCCTACACTTGACTTTGTAGATGAGTATAAACATATGAATTAATTAGATTTTAACCTACACTTTACTTTGTAGATGAGTATAAACATATGAATTAATTAGATTTACCCTACACTTTACTTTGTGATGAGTATAAACATAAGAATTAATTAGATTTTAACTACCACTTTACTTTGTAGCATGAGTATAAACCATCATGAATTAAATTAGAATTTTAAACCTACACATTTACTTTTGTTTATAAACATATGAATTAATTAGATTTTAACCTACACTTTACTTTGTAGATGAGTATAAACATATGAATTAATTAGATTTTAACCTACACTTTACTTTGTAGATGAGTATAAACATATGAATTAATTAGATTTTAACCTACACTTTACTTTGTAGATGAGTATAAACATATGAATTAATTAGATTTTAACCTACACTTTACTTTGTAGATGAGTATAAACATATGAATTAATTAGATTTTAACCTACACTTTACTTTGTAGATGAGTATAAACATATGAATTAATTAGATTTTAACCTACACTTTACTTTGTAGATGAGTATAAACATATGAATTAATTAGATTTTAACCTACACTTTACTTTGTAGATGAGTATAAACATATGAATTAATTAGATTTTAACCTACACTTTACTTTGTAGATGAGTATAAACATATGAATTAATTAGATTTTAACCTACACTTTACTTTGTAGATGAGTATAAACATATGAATTAATTAGATTTTAACCTACACTTTACTTTGTAGATGAGTATAAACATATGAATTAATTAGATTTTAACCTACACTTTACTTTGTAGATGAGTATAAACATATGAATTAATTAGATTTTAACCTACACTTTACTTTGTAGATGAGTATAAACATATGAATTAATTAGATTTTACCCTACACTTGACTTTGTAGATGAGTATAAACATATGAATTAATTAGATTTTAACCTACACTTTACTTTGTAGATGAGTATAAACATATGAATTAATTAGATTTTACCCTACACTTTACTTTGTAGATGAGTATAAACATATGAATTAATTAGATTTTACCCTACACTTTACTTTGTAGATGAGTATAAACATATGAATTAATTAGATTTTACCCTACACTTGACTTTGTAGATGAGTATAAACATATGAATTAATTAGATTTTACCCTACACTTTACTTTGTAGATGAGTATAAACATATGAATTAATTAGATTTTACCCTACACTTTACTTTGTAGATGAGTATAAACATATGAATTAATTAGATTTTAACCTACACTTTACTTTGTAGATGAGTATAAACATATGAATTAATTAGATTTTACCCTACACTTTACTTTGTAGATGAGTATAAACATATGAATTAATTAGATTTTAACCTACACTTTACTTTGTAGATGAGTATAAACATATGAATTAATTAGATTTTAACCTACACTTTACTTTGTAGATGAGTATAAACATATGAATTAATTAGATTTTAACCTACACTTTACTTTGTAGATGAGTATAAACATATGAATTAATTAGATTTTACCCTACACTTGACTTTGTAGATGAGTATAAACATATGAATTAATTAGATTTTAACCTACACTTTACTTTGTAGATGAGTATAAACATATGAATTAATTAGATTTTACTCTACACTTTACTTTGTAGATGAGTATAAACATATGAATTAATTAGATTTTACCCTACACTTTACTTTGTAGATGAGTATAAACATATGAATTAATTAGATTTTACCCTACACTTGACTTTGTAGATGAGTATAAACATATGAATTAATTAGATTTTAACCTACACTTTACTTTGTAGATGAGTATAAACATATGAATTAATTAGATTTTACCCTACACTTTACTTTGTAGATGAGTATAAACATATGAATTAATTAGATTTTACCCTACACTTTACTTTGTAGATGAGTATAAACATATGAATTAATTAGATTTTACCCTACACTTGACTTTGTAGATGAGTATAAACATATGAATTAATTAGATTTTACCCTACACTTTACTTTGTAGATGAGTATAAACATATGAATTAATTAGATTTTACCCTACACTTTACTTTGTAGATGAGTATAAACATATGAATTAATTAGATTTTACCCTACACTTGACTTTTTAGATGAGTATAAACATATGAATTAATTAGATTTTACCCTACACTTTACTTTGTAGATGAGTATAAACATATGAATTAATTAGATTTTAACCTACACTTTACTTTGTAGATGAGTATAAACATATGAATTAATTAGATTTTAACCTACACTTTACTTTGTAGATGAGTATAAACATATGAATTAATTAGATTTTACCCTACACTTGACTTTGTAGATGAGTATAAACATATGAATTAATTAGATTTTACCCTACACTTTACTTTGTAGATGAGTATAAACATATGAATTAATTAGATTTTACCCTACACTTGACTTTGTAGATGAGTATAAACATATGAATTAATTAAATTTTACCCTACACTTTACTTTGTAGATGAGTATAAACATATGAATTAATTAGATTTTAACCTACACTTTACTTTGTAGATGAATATAAACATATGAATTAATTAAATTTTAACCTACACTTTACTTTGTAGATGAGTATAAACATATGAATTAATTAGATTTTAACCTACACTTTACTTTGTAGATGAGTATAAACATATGAATTAATTAGATTTTAACCTACACTTTACTTTGTAGATGAGTATAAACATATGAATTAATTAGATTTTAACCTACACTTTACTTTGTAGATGAGTATAAACATATGAATTAATTAGATTTTAACCTACACTTTACTTTGTAGATGAGTATAAACATATGAATTAATTAGATTTTAACCTACACTTTACTTTGTAGATGAGTATAAACATATGAATTAATTAGATTTTAACCTACACTTTACTTTGTAGATGAGTATAAACATATGAATTAATTAGATTTTAACCTACACTTTACTTTGTAGATGAGTATAAACATATGAATTAATTAGATTTTACCCTACACTTGACTTTGTAGATGAGTATAAACATATGAATTAATTAAATTTTACCCTACACTTTACTTTGTAGATGAGTATAAACATATGAATTAATTAGATTTTAACCTACACTTTACTTTGTAGATGAGTATAAACATATGAATTAATTAGATTTTAACCTACACTTTACTTTGTAGATGAGTATAAACATATGAATTAATTAGATTTTAACCTACACTTTACTTTGTAGATGAGTATAAACATATGAATTAATTAGATTTTACCCTACACTTTACTTTGTAGATGAGTATAAACATATGAATTAATTAGATTTTACCCTACACTTTACTTTGTAGATGAGTATAAACATATGAATTAATTAGATTTTAACCTACACTTGACTTTGTAGATGAGTATAAACATATGAATTAATTAGATTTTACCCTACACTTGACTTTGTAGATGAGTATAAACATATGAATTAATTAGATTTTACCCTACACTTTACTTTGTAGATGAGTATAAACATATGAATTAATTAGATTTTACCCTACACTTGACTTTGTAGATGAGTATAAACATATGAATTAATTAGATTTTACCCTACACTTGACTTTGTAGATGAGTATAAACATATGAATTAATTAGATTTTACCCTACACTTGACTTTGTAGATGAGTATAAACATATGAATTAATTAGATTTTACCCTACACTTTACTTTGTAGATGAGTATAAACATATGAATTAATTAGATTTTACCCTACACTTTACTTTGTAGATGAGTATAAACATATGAATTAATTAGATTTTAACCTACACTTTACTTTGTAGATGAGTATAAACATATGAATTAATTAGATTTTAACCTACACTTTACTTTGTAGATGAGTATAAACATATGAATTAATTAGATTTTAACCTACACTTTACTTTGTAGATGAGTATAAACATATGAATTAATTAGATTTTACCCTACACTTTACTTTGTAGATGAGTATAAACATATGAATTAATTAGATTTTAACCTACACTTGACTTTGTAGATGAGTATAAACATATGAATTAATTAGATTTTAACCTACACTTTACTTTGTAGATGAGTATAAACATATGAATTAATTAGATTTTACCCTACACTTTACTTTGTAGATGAGTATAAACATATGAATTAATTAGATTTTAACCTACACTTTACTTTGTAGATGAGTATAAACATATGAATTAATTAGATTTTAACCTACACTTTGCTTTGTAGATGAGTATAAACATATGAATTAATTAAATTTTAACCTACACTTGACTTTGTAGATGAGTATAAACATATGAATTAATTAGATTTTAACCTACACTTTACTTTGTAGATGAGTATAAACATATGAATTAATTAGATTTTAACCTACACTTGACTTTGTAGATGAGTATAAACATATGAATTAATTAGATTTTAACCTACACTTTACTTTGTAGATGAGTATAAACATATGAATTAATTAGATTTTACCCTACACTTGACTTTGTAGATGAGTATAAACATATGAATTAATTAGATTTTAACCTACACTTTACTTTGTAGATGAGTATAAACATATGAATTAATTAGATTTTACCCTACACTTTACTTTGTAGATGAGTATAAACATATGAATTAATTAGATTTTACCCTACACTTTACTTTGTAGATGAGTATAAACATATGAATTAATTAGATTTTACCCTACACTTTACTTTGTAGATGAGTATAAACATATGAATCAATTAGATTTTACCCTACACTTTACTTTGTAGATGAGTATAAACATATGAATTAATTAGATTTTAACCTACACTTTACTTTGTAGATGAGTATAAACATATGAATTAATTAGATTTTACCCTACACTTGACTTTGTAGATGAGTATAAAGATATGAATTAATTAGATTTTACCCTACACTTTACTTTGTAGATGAGTATAAACATATGAATTAATTAGATTTTAACCTACACTTTACTTTGTAGATGAGTATAAACATATGAATTAATTAGATTTTACCCTACACTTGACTTTGTAGATGAGTATAAACATATGAATTAATTAGATTTTAGCCTACACTTTACTTTGTAGATGAGTATAAACATATGAATTAATTAGATTTTACCCTACACTTTACTTTGTAGATGAGTATAAACATATGAATTAATTAGATTTTACCCTACACTTTACTTTGTAGATGAGTATAAACATATGAATTAATTAGATTTTACCCTACACTTTACTTTGTAGATGAGTATAAACATATGAATCAATTAGATTTTACCCTACACTTTACTTTGTAGATGAGTATAAACATATGAATTAATTAGATTTTAACCTACACTTTACTTTGTAGATGAGTATAAACATATGAATTAATTAGATTTTACCCTACACTTGACTTTGTAGATGAGTATAAACATATGAATTAATTAGATTTTACCCTACACTTTACTTTGTAGATGAGTATAAACATATGAATTAATTAGATTTTAACCTACACTTTACTTTGTAGATGAGTATAAACATATGAATTAATTAGATTTTACCCTACACTTGACTTTGTAGATGAGTATAAACATATGAATTAATTAGATTTTAACCTACACTTTACTTTGTAGATGAGTATAAACATATGAATTAATTAGATTTTACCCTACACTTGACTTTGTAGATGAGTATAAACATATGAATTAATTAGATTTTACCCTACACTTTACTTTGTAGATGAGTATAAACATATGAATTAATTAGATTTTACCCTACACTTTACTTTGTAGATGAGTATAAACATATGAATTAATTAGATTTTACCCTACACTTGACTTTGTAGATGAGTATAAACATATGAATTAATTAGATTTTACCCTTCACTTGACTTTGTAGATGAGTATAAACATATGAATTAATTAGATTTTACCCTACACTTGACTTTGTAGATGAGTATAAACATATGAATTAATTAGATTTAGTTTAATGCAATCAGGTTAAACTGAATTAATTTATTCTAATAAATTTACCGACGTTAATTTTTATATAAATTGAGACTGATCTACAAAAAAGTGCTATGTATAATATTTAAGCATAACTATATCGTAAGAAAGATGTAAATGTCGGAAAAGGAAACTATCATCAACATATTTAGCATTAGATCTAGCTGGATGTGTGTGTATATATTTTGATGGGTTTATGTGAACATAAAAGACATACTACTTCACTTCAAATGTATGTCATCAACCGTATTGATTTAAATAAACGTTTCATAAACGAGGATTATTATATTTAACGTCTACATTTAACCTACAACAAATCACAACTAAAGTGCCATAGCCCTTCTTAAAGTGCAGAAAATCATAAAAAATGTCGAAGACTACACCCAAACCTACAACTAAGCCTGCTAAACCTAATATACATGTACGACCAAAAGTACAAGACATATAGCTAAAAACCTACAACAAAATCTACGACGGATCCTTCACATCCACTGAAAAACCTACAACCAAATATACCACCAAATCTACTGCCAAAAATACAGCCCAGTCTAGAACTAAATCTACGGTCAAACCTACAACACAATATACTACCAAATCTACTGTCAAAAATACAGCCCAGTCTAGAACCAAATATACGGTCAAACCTACAACAAAATATACCACCAAATCTACTGCCAAAAATACAGCCCGGTCTAGAACCAAATCTACGGTAAAACCTACAACAAAATATACCACCAAATCTGCGGTTAAAGATATAACCAAACCTACAACCAAATCTACGGCAAAACCAACATCAAAGCATACAACTAAATCTATGACCACCGATACTAGAAAACCTACAACCACATACATGTATACCGCCAAAGATATAACAAAACATATAGCTAAACCTACAACCAAATATACGACCAAACCTACAGCAGAACCTAAAATCAAATATACGACCACAAATACTAGAAAACATACAACCAACTCTACGACCAAATCCAGTTTGTGGAGTTTAACTATAGGCTTTCTCAAGTGTAATGCCAGTAACATCCATGTAATTTCATGTCAACACATATGTTCCAAAAATTGTACTGAGATTAAACAGCCGTGAGAATACCATAGGAAAAACAATTGAAAAAAATAAACGGAGAATATCGAACATTGCCTACACAACTGCACACTGTAATTCCATACATAATATTGACATTGTTCGTATTTGATGATCGATAATAAGAAACATGTCCCTTGTAACTTTCATGCAAAATGCCCAACGAATTATGATATTTAATTTATTGATTTAGTTTGGAGGGATTGTAATTTAATTTTCAGCACAATGAAGGTGATAGTTATATCACATTTCTGTGTCTGTGCGAGTATATAAAAAAAAATGTTAAAAAATCACAAAAAACAGTTCTTCAATAGAAGAAAATTGGTGCATCATCGTTTCCAAAATGTATGTCCACTTTATAAGAAAATATCAGGGCGCAGTGAATTAACCCAAAAATTTAAATACACGTGCGAACACTTCCGATTTGGAAAAAACCCACCCACACATGTTAATCATTGTAACTGGATGAAAAAACAGATCTGTTCAGATTGTTATCATAATGACAATATTTTCAAAAACGTACACGGTCACCAAAAGAAATCTCAATGAAAAGATGCTTTGATCATTTGTTCATGTATTTACGCTTGTTCGGTCCAGATGAAAAGAACAATATTAACTTTCCGTTAGAAGTTTTATTTTTGCTTTACATCAAAGTATTAAGTCTAAAGTCTGTGAAAATTTGTTTATAATTAGGTGTATACGTAGAGGACGACCATTTAACACTTAGCAGATGTCTATGTTTTTTCCGAAACCAGAAATTTTTATGAGACAAAACAAAGATATATTTCTATATGAATAATAGGTTAATTTTATTCAAATTTTATATAAAAAAAAATACATTTTTGAAACTGGAGGGTCATATAATTAATGTTTGCACCTTTCAGATCACGATATTTTTTCTATCAAATTTGGGGACATTTCTTTGCCAAGCAAAAAAATATACCCCACACCTTAATAGTTAAATTGTCGTTCCTTAAGTAAAAATTACGAAAATAGTTATTGTTGGTTTTTTTCGAGAGTCATCAATTTATACACAAAATTCATGAATGATGGACATTTGTTTGGCCCTTTTGTAATTTACAAAATGTGGCTACTGTTCAAACGTGCAAATAAAATACATGTATTGCTTTTTATTACATATTTTTATAATCCAATTATCATCAGTTTCAACCACCGGACTACACACCAACCCCGCCATCCCAATCAATGCCAATTTCGGCCCATTTGAGACCTCCGAAGCCCATTGCGCACATCGCTAGATTTTTACAATGCACTGCATTTAAACCAGGGGCATTGGTGGGCACCCTAGCACTTTGAAAAGTGGATGAGAAAAAGGGACGGGGGGGGGGGCACAATTTTACTTTTTGTGGCAAAAATTTAATTACTAACTGAATTTTCAGCATGACAGCAAAACATGTCAAGTTACCAGAGATTTGAAGTCTCTTTGTTTGATAGATTTTGTCATTTTTGCAAGTTTCGCCCTTTCATGTCCACTCCAAAAGCTTTCATCCCACTTTCCGATCCATTTCTAAAGCTCGCCTCTGTTACCACTTGCTACGCCACTGCAATGTATAATGTACAGAAAACATCGGATTGGACGAAAGGCAGTCGAGCTTTTAGAGATTCAAAAAGTCGTAGTTTCAAGATTATAATGTCGATTTTTTTTATTTAAAAAGAAGTCTTTTAATATTTTTTATGAGTATTCTTAATATGCTTCCGTGGCTCGTAGATTTCATCGCATTATCATTTTAAACAAACGATTACGATAAAAATAAATATATTTACCATTTTAGATAGAAACTGACCTTCGATTCTTTGGGAGCGGAATATAGACGATTACAAAATCATGATGCAGTAATTGAACCTCATGCTAATTAAATTATGATTTATTTTTATATGAAAACAAATTGTTGTATTTTGCAATGGGCATACACGGACGATTCCTTTGTTAATTTTCCTTGTATGACAGTGGTACTTTCTTATTTGCTAATTCGCAGATAACGGGACGATAAAGTTATAAAAAATGCATTCCATCTAGTTACTTTGTCAAACAGCTGTATTTCCAAAAATGAGATATGAATATTCACACGCTTTCTTTATTAATTATCTATATATAGGTGGTTAAGGGTGTGCTCGAAACGATAGATACATTACAAGTGATTGTTCGAGCTTTTGTCTGCGCGATTTTTATTAAATATTTCAAGATAGCTTGATATTCGCAGAAAATATGGTATAAATAAAAACTTGGAATATACTTTAGATCATATTGGCATATAATAAATTATAATAACCTAACAATTAACAATAGGTGATCCCCTGTGGCATGCGCAGTGTACCTAAGTCGAGTAATGTATGTAATGTCGAGTAATGTCATTTTGTGCAATATCCCTAATAAACCGCGAAGCGGTTTATGAAAAGCGTAACCTGACCCAAACCAGGTTATGCAAGTATAACCTGTTCAACAATTTCAAATATTCCTTATAATTTAATTTTTACAACAAAATTTAATGATTCCTCGATTTTAATTACGATTATTTCATGTGACTATTTGAATTTGTCGTTGGCAGATGAACACGTTGGTGACGTCACAATACCAACCCAGGTTATCGAGTATAACCAAAATTTTCTCCAAGCGCATTAGCCAGTCAGATTGAAATATTCAAATCAAATTAAATTATGTTCATATATACTGTATATCTTTATTTCTCATAACCAATTTTACAAAGGTACAGAGATAACAACAATATAACACATATTATTACACTGAAAGGAAGATAGAAGGTGGATCAACCTGGCGGACATATTCTGATATATTTACACATATTACATAAAACGGTAACTGATTTTGAATTCATCAGATTACAAAACTTGAGTATATTTGATCTATTTATGAAGTGTGGTTCAAAATACTTCTTACGTTCATTTGACACAGATGGACATTCAAATAGATATACATGCATTCTCTACCATATCCTGTTGTAAATAAGGGTAATAACAAAATTACCAAACTCCGAACAATCTTACAAAGGGAAAGTCAAAACTCATAAGTATATAAACAGACAAAATCAGTCAACAACCGGAAAACTGTGAAAACCGTAATGACCCTGACTTGGTACAGGCGTTTCTAAAGAAATGGTGGGTTGAATCAGATTTTAAAGCGCCAAACCTCCCCTTTTCATTACGGCTCAAAGTTTCCGGCTGTCACTATAACAGTATTTATAACAATACTTGAACAAAACAGGTAACACAGTTGTCAAAGCAGCGCCAAGCTCAGTGAAGTAAATGTCAAAGACACTTTTACGTCACACATTGATAACAAAATATTTTTGACATTTTTGTTGACACCTTATCTTTATACATTTTCACTATATGAAAGTCCATCGTTTATAATCTTTTCTGCAGAGACGGAATATATTTCGACAAGATCTTGGTATCGGAATATAAACTTTCTAAGAGATTGAATAAGGCGAATTTTTTTATATCCCTGGTCCAGTAGCCTGTTTCTCAGATGAAGATGACATTTCAGGAAATCAGAATAATTGCTACTGGCCCTTGCATAACGAGTCAATTGCGAGATGTAAACACCATATGCAGGAGAAGCTGGTATATTGCTGCACATATTTGGAAAATTTTTGATTTTAATTTATGTAATTTATTGTACATGAAAGAACACTTTATTAATTCCAATTTTGAAGTAGAAATTGGTAATATGTTTGTTGTTATATTCTGATATTATTTATTTATTTTTCCTTTTTCTGTGAAATAAAAAAAATAAAAAATCGTATTAAGTCAAACTGAAACATCATTACAAACATAAAATATTTGTAGTAAAAGTTGTCGAATTTCTGCTATCAAGAGATGGATACTTAGATCAGACGTGAAGTGATTTAGGCTGCATGTTAGAACTTGGTAAGGACGAAAAAGGACATCGTCTGAAGAATTCAGAAATGAGTAGGCCTATTGTAGCCACCACAAAAGCCTAAACATTAAACGTTTTGTCCTTACCAAGCTCTCCACATACTTTTCTATTGGCAGAACAAAAGTCGTTGTCCCGGCTGGGTAATCTATCATTCATTTGTATATAGTGTTCACACATTGTTGACCTTGCTGTCGTCCTCAATATAAAAGTAATACTGTTCGCTGGACGCTTTAGCAATAATCAATTAATAAATCATGCATATACAGTTGTATTTGATTTGATTTTTCCCATCGGAAAAATATGTAATGGAAAAAAATATGGAAAACAATGAAAAATATTGTGGCAGTAACGCATAATAATTATATACATACTCTAAGTTTACAGGAAAGCTATTAACTATATCCTTCATTGATGTTCAATAATTAGGATAACAACTCTATTAATAGTTGATTGATTATTACTTAAATAGTGTAGATGGTGATTTATGTAAGGAATTAAGTCCAAAAGAGATTATGTTCAAGAGTTTCCATTTAAAAGGTCATGTAATGATTAAGATAGGAGAACACAGTTGGAATGGGCTGATATTGGACAACTTCATTGTCAAGTGTTCTGTTATCTATTCATCAGAAGGTAGGATTTCAAGAGCAATTGATCAGGGAAATCTAGCGAAAAAAGTCATGAGAGAGAAAACATATCACTATGGTACAGAAAGATCATTTATTTGATTGTGACCAAATGAGTGTCAATAGAAATCTAATTTAATAAACATGCACCCCATGACACTCACATGATGGTGAACGATGAGAATTAGTTCCATGTCAGGTATAAAATCCTAGAGAATTGGATCTCCTCGTCCCCAATCAAATATCTAAGTGTAGGCACATGTCGTTTTGTAAATTCATAGTTCTTGGTCGTGAGTAAAAAATAAAAACCAACTACTCACTTGATTTTAAAAAAACAACCAAGCAATGAACATTACGTTCTCTAAGCATTTTAAAAGTTTTTCCATGTAATTTGGACCACTTTATTTTTTACTTTGGCCTTGACCCATGACTTTTATATATTATTACATCGTAAATATAAAGAGCTAGGAAGAATTGTAATTGCAACTATTGTCTTCTAGTTTGTTCTGATTATGAATGTCAGGACTCTAAGCACCTTAAACAGTTGGATATACTTTGTTCTGAGGGATTTTACATTACATTAACGGATCTAGAAGATTATAACCAGGAATAAGACAGTATGCATGTGGACAGAGAATGCTGTGCTAAATTAGATTAAATAGTTTTTGTTAACATAATTATCTATTTTACGAATGTAATCTTTAATTATATAGCTGTAACTATCATGGGAAATAATATTCTGTGCAACATAACAATTAACATGTGCTATAATCGTATTTTATAATCAAATAACTCTCAATATCAATAATTTTGATTCAGTATCGACTTTAGCTTATGGTTTATGATTATTCTAGTACAGGTTGATGTTTTCTTCAACTGCACGTAAAGTCATTTGTGGAACTATTTCCGACGATGTCTTCCATCTTGCATTTTACATCAACCTCAAAAGGTCACGTGATAGATGACCATCAAATGAACGCTCCAGAAATATTACATTCCATCGTGTTTCAGCCTATCAATAATGCAAATTCTCTAAAGAACCATAAAAGTAAGATCCCTGCTACGTTTTGGCTGCAAATAGTCCAATGAAAGAAGATATATTTTTTAATACGAACATTTTTTAACGGACTGGTTGTAATAGATTAAATGATATTTCGGGTCAGATGAACTAGAAAGAGCATTAGAGGTAAATGCTGAGTATTTCCTTCAGGGGTTCTACTGATCAACGGATTGGGTCTCCATTTAATTACGACTAGTAAAACATTATCAATATAATAGAATTATGCTTGTAATCAATTAATATACAACCGAACTGTTAATTTACCTATGCCTATGATCGTGCAATTCCTTTAAATAATGTTTTTGATAATGTAACAGTACCGTCTTATTATTGTTGCTTGTTTTAGTGCCGTGAGCATTGATAATGTAACAGTACCGTCTTATTATTGTAACTTGTTTTAGTGACTTGAGTATTGATAATGTAAGAGTACCGTCTTATTATTGTTACTTGTTTTAGTGCCCTGTGCATTGATGATGTAACAGTACCGTCTTATTATTGTTACTTGTTTTAGTGCCCTGAGCATTGATAATGTAACAGTACCGTCTTATTATTGTTACTTGTTTTAGTGCCCTGAGCATTGATAATGTAACAGTACCGTCTTATTATTGTTACTTGTTTTAGTGCCCTGAGCATTGATAATGTAACAGTACCGTCTTATTATTGCTACTTGTTTTAGTGCCCTGAGCATTGATGATGTAACAGTACCGTCTTATTATTGTTACTTGTTTTAGTGCCCTGAGCATTGATAATGTAACAGTACCGTCTTATTATTGTTACTTGTTTTAGTGCCCTGAGCATTTATAAGGTAACAGCACCGTCTTATTAGCGTTGCTTGTTTTAGTGCCCTCAACATTGATAATGTAACAGTACCGTCTTATTATTGTTACTTGTTTTAGTGCCCTGAACATTGATGATGTAACAGTACCGTCTTATTATTGTTACTTGTTTTAGTACCCTGAGCATTGATGATGTAACAGTACCGTCTTATTATTGTTACTTGTTTTAGTGCCCTGAGCATTGATAATGTAACAGTACCGTCTTATTATTGTTGCTTGTTTTAGTGCCCTGAGCATTGATAATGTAACAGTACCGTCTTATTATTGTTACTTGTTTTAGTACCCTGAGCATTGATAATGTAACAGTACCGTCTTATTAATGTTACTGTTTTAGTGCCCTGAGCATTGATAATGTAACAGTACCGTCTTATTATTGTTACTTGTTTTAGTGCCCTGAGCATTGATAATGTAACAGTACCGTCTTATTAATGTTACTTGTTTTAGTGCCCTGTGCATTGATAATGAAAGAGTACCGTCTTATTATTGTTACTTGTTTTAGTGCCCTGTGCTTGATAATGTAACAGTACCGTCTTATTATTGTTACTTGTTTTAGTGTCCTGTGCATTGATAATGTAACAGTACCGTCTTATTATTGTTACTTGTTTTAGTGCCCTGAGCATTGATAATGTAACAGTACCGTCTTATTATTGTTTCTTGTTTTAGTGCCCTGAGCATTGATAATGTAACAGTACCGTCTTATTATTGTTACTTGTTTTAGTGCCTTGAGCATTGATAATGTAACAGTACCGTCTTATTAATGTTACTTGTTTTAGTGTCCTGTGCATTGATAATGTAACAGTACCGTCTTATTATTGTTACTTGTTTTAGTGCCCTGAGCATTGATAATGTAACAGTACCGTCTTATTATTGTTACTTGTTTTAGTGCCTTGAGCATTGATAATGTAACAGTACCGTCTTGTTATTGTTTCTTGTTTTAGTGCCCTGAGCATTGATAATGTAACAGTACCGTCTTATTATTGTTACTTGTTTTAGTGCACTGAGCATTGATAATGTAACAGTACCGTCTTATTATTGTTACTTGTTTTAGTGTCCTGAGCATTGATGATGTAACAGTACCGTCTTATTATTGTTTCTTGTTTTAGTGACCTGAGCATTGATAATGTAACAGTACCGTCTTATTATTGTTACTTGTTTTAGTGCCCTGAGCATTGATAATGTAACAGTATCGTCTTATTATTGTTATTTGTTTTAGTGCCCTGAGCATTGATAATGTAACAGTACCGTCTTATTATTGTTACTTGTTTTAGTGCCCTGTGCATTGATAATGTAACAGTACAGTCTTATTATTGTTACTTGTTTTAGTGCCCTGTGCATTGATGATGTAACAGTACCGTCTTATTATTGTTGCTTGTTTTAGTGCCCTGAGCATTGATAATGTAACAGTACCGTCTTATTATTGTTACTTGTTTTAGTGCCCTGAGTATTGATAATGTAAGAGTACCGTCTTATTATTGTTACTTGTTTTAGTGCCCTGTGCATTGATGATGTAACAGTACCGTCTTATTATTGTTACTTGTTTTAGTGCCTTGAGCATTGATAATGTAACAGTACCGTCTTATTATTTTTACTTGTTTTAGTGCCCTGAGCATTGATAATGTAACAGTACCGTCTTATTATTGTTACTTGTTTTAGTGCCCTGAGCATTGATAATGTAACAGTACCGTCTTATTATTGCTACTTGTTTTAGTGCCCTGAGCATTGATGATGTAACAGTACCGTCTTATTATTGTTACTTGTTTTAGTGCCCTGAGCATTGATAATGTAACAGTACCGTCTTATTATTGTTACTTGTTTTAGTGCCCTGAGCATTGATAATGTAACAGTATCGTCTTATTATTGTTATTTGTTTTAGTGCCCTGAGCATTGATAATGTAACAGTACCGTCTTATTATTGTTACTTGTTTTAGTGCCCTGTGCATTGATAATGTAACAGTACAGTCTTATTATTGTTACTTGTTTTAGTGCCCTGTGCATTGATGATGTAACAGTACCGTCTTATTATTGTTGCTTGTTTTAGTGCCCTGAGCATTGATAATGTAACAGTACCGTCTTATTATTGTTACTTGTTTTAGTGCCCTGAGTATTGATAATGTAAGAGTACCGTCTTATTATTGTTACTTGTTTTAGTGCCCTGTGCATTGATGATGTAACAGTACCGTCTTATTATTGTTACTTGTTTTAGTGCCCTGAGCATTGATAATGTAACAGTACCGTCTTATTATTGTTACTTGTTTTAGTGCCCTGAGCATTGATAATGTAACAGTACCGTCTTATTATTGTTACTTGTTTTAGTGCCCTGAGCATTGATAATGTAACAGTACCGTCTTATTATTGCTACTTGTTTTAGTGCCCTGAGCATTGATGATGTAACAGTACCGTCTTATTATTGTTACTTGTTTTAGTGCCCTGAGCATTGATAATGTAACAGTACCGTCTTATTATTGTTACTTGTTTTAGTGCCCTGAGCATTGATAATGTAACAGTACCGTCTTATTATTGTTATTTGTTTTAGTGCCCTGAGCATTGATAATGTAACAGTACCGTCTTATTATTGTTACTTGTTTTAGTGCCCTGTGCATTGATAATGTAACAGTACCGTCTTATTATTGTTACTTGTTTTAGTGCCCTGTGCATTGATAATGTAACAGTACCGTCTTATTATTGTTACTTGTTTTAGTGCCCTGTGCATTAATGATGTAACAGTACCGTCTTATTATTGTTACTTGTTTTAGTGCCCTGAGCATTGATAATGTAGCAGTACCGTCTTATTATTGTTACTTGTTTTAGTGCCCTGAGCATTGGGAAAGAAAAGCGGATCATTTAGAGACATCAGATTTTTCGTTTGTTTGGTGTTATCCAATTAGTGCTTCCTTTCCGGTTTCATTGTGAATCATATTACAAATCTTAAATTGAAATCATTAATATGAATCCACATGAAGGTTCGACATCAAGCTAAAACATCATAATCCACCAAAGAACACTTGATGCCACGGAGAACATGTGGCTGAACCAAGATAATTCACCAGAGAACATTTGAAACGCTTGAATAACGTGTGGCATAACCATCAAAATTCACCAGAGAACATTTGAAATGCTTGGATAACGAGTGACTAAGACATCATACTTCACCAGAGAACACTTGATTCCCCAGAGAATGTGTGACTAAAGCTTCACCATTCAATAGAGAACATTTGAAACGCCTGGATAAAGTGTGGCTAAAACATCATAGTCCACCAAAGACCACATGATAGCCCGGAGAACGTGTGACTAAAGCATCATAATCACCAGAGAACATTTGAAACGCTTGGATAACGTGTGGCTAAACCATCATAATCCACAAGAGAACATTTGAAACGCTTGGATAACGTGTAGCTAAACTATCATAATCCACAAGAGAACATTTGAAACGCTTAGATAACGTGTAGCTAAACCATCATAATCCACAAGAGAACATTTGAAACGCTTAGATAACGTGTAGCTAAACCATCATAATCCACAAGAGAACATTTGAAACGCTTAGATAACGTGTAGCTAAACCATCATAATCCACAAGAGAACATTTGAAACGCCTGGATAACGTGTAGCTAATCCATCATAATCCACAAGAGAACATTTGAAACGCTTGGATAACGTGTAGCTAAACCATCATAATCCACAAGAGAACATTTGAAACGCTTGGATAACGTGTAGCTAAGCCATCATAATCCACAAGAGAACATTTGAAACGCTTGGATAACGTGTGGCTAAACCATCATAATCCACAAGAGAACATTTGAAACGCTTGGATAACGTGTAGCTAATCCATCATAATCCAGAAGAGAACATTTGAAACATCTGGATAACGTGTAGCTAATCCATCATAATCCAGAAGAGAACATTTGAAACATCTGGATAACGTGTAGCTAATCCATCATAATCCAGAAGAGAACATTTGAAACATCTGGATAACGTGTAGCTAATCCATCATAATCCAGAAGAGAACATTTGAAACATCTGGATAACGTGTAGCTAATCCATCATAATCCAGAAGAGAACATTTGAAACATCTGGATAACGTGTAGCTAATCCATCATAATCCAGAAGAGAACATTTGAAACATCTGGATAACGTGTAGCTAATCCATCATAATCCAGAAGAGAACATTTGAAACATCTGGATAACGTGTAGCTAATCCATCATAATCCAGAAGAGAACATTTGAAACATCTGGATAACGTGTAGCTAATCCATCATAATCCAGAAGAGAACATTTGAAACATCTGGATAACGTGTAGCTAATCCATCATAATCCAGAAGAGAACATTTGAAGCGCCTGGATAACGTGTAGCTAATCCATCATAATCCAGAAGAGAACATTTGAAGCGCCTGGATAACGTGTAGCTAAACCATCATAATCCACAAGAGAACATTTGAAACGCTTAGATAACGTGTAGCTAAACCATCATAATCCATAAGAGAACATTTGAAGCGCCTGGATAACGTGTAGCTGAAGCCATCATAATCCACAAGAGAACATTTGAAACGCCTGGATAACGTGCGCTTTTATACTCACCGTCATTTTATAGTAAGAAATTTGATTGCCTATATTGGGAAAAGGCGCATAAGTGCAATAAATTTCACAAACAAGTAACTATCGACTATACAGTTTTTTATACAGGTACGGGCCAATTAAACTAGTTTAACGCCACCACGTTTTATTGATCCGGCTAAGAAGATGAGCGGTCATGTATTTGTGTGTTAGTGGTATCCATTGTGCTTCTTTCTATGATCTTTTATTGGATTTTGGAACTGATCCGACAGTGTGTGTTTTTTTAATCATTATATTGCATGAGATGGTGTGGTTGAAAGTTGATACATTTTACTTCAGCCTACCAGTTGTCAATTTATTTTGAACAAATACTTCATAGAAAGATCATGTACGTCATATGGGCTTTCAATGAGATTAAAATAACCTCCATAGTAATTTGATGTATGAAAAATAATTCTATGACACAAACCGGAAATAAAATAATTTCGTGGCATTTCTAGGCACTCAACGAACAATTACCAACGGGAATTAATTTTCTACCACATGAATGTGCTGATAACATATTGAATTGCAATCATTCGCCTAAATTATAAAAACACAGATCAAAAACATTAAATGTCTCATCGGGAAATTTACTGTTGCGTAAAAAATCCATTTGTTATATCGTGATACAAGTTTGTGCCAAAGTAAATGAGAGATGTATAGGAAAGTTGTAACCTTTTGCATTATAATAACCATTATGAATCCACACAACAGAAGAAGAAAACATTCCATCTTCTGTTCGTGTCAATATTTCCGATTTTTTAGTGCTTTAAAACTGTGTTTTTAGAACAATACTGATGCACTGTGTCTGTTATGTAAAGCATTTTCCACACTGCCATATGTCGACAAGATGACAATAATTATAATTTTGATTACATGTCAGTTAAGCGTGCATTGCTGCATCTTTGATCTTTTGACGTCACGTTCAGGGGATACGGTTTGTATAATATGCCGAATGATATTAACTCCATAATACATAGATATCTAATTTAGTGGAATTTTCTAGAATTACTCATTCTAACTAGAGTGTATAGCCAACTAATGTAAGAACAATTTAAAGATAAGGTAATCAGAAGTAGCCAATCGAAGAAGAACACAATGACCAAAAGAAACGGGACAAAACGGACAAACAATTATCTACAAAATACTCCAAAATATAAAGAGAAAACAAAACATTGAGCAACACGACCCCCACTAAAAATCGGGAACGAACTCCCAAACGGTAAGCGGGCCTCTGCTCCACTAGTGACACCGTCACGTTAAAAGTCTTTCGAGCAACTAAGTCAAAGAGGTCCCAACCATGACAGCTAATGTCGGCTAAGGTCATGTATGCCAGAGGGAGACTGACGTTTTAATAACTTACATTATATAGAGATTGTAGATTTCAAATATAACAGGAACAAATCATGATACAAAAGTGAAACATTAGAAGCAAAGGTTTTCATCACAACAGTCAGATGAAGAGCTATGAATATTGCCAAGCGATTTCCAAATTCATAACATCAGCTAATACAATTTTGTAACCAAGCTTTATTCGCGATAGCAAAAGTGTTAATTACCATTTTCAAAATTGCATCACCAATTTCAAAATCGTATATATCATTAAGATATGTTTATCTAATTAACGAACAGGAACAAAGAAAAACGACATCAATGATGCTACTACATGTACAAATAAATAGTAATTTGAACATATAAACAGTCATGATTATTGTTATTAGATGTAAGGGTTGGTTTTGATTTATAGCAATAATACATATTTATCACGTGACTTACAAACCTACTTTATCTGGATTTATTTGTTATCATGTGAGTCCGGGGTTCCTATGAATTAAGTAATGTTATGTCTAGAAGCGGTATGATATGTTTTTATTTTCTATTTCTATAAAAAAAAAATTGAAGTTACATTGATGAAATGAATTTCACCTTTCTAAAATTATCTGAATCTCAGATGTCACACTATAACTAGAGTAGTAATTATAACAACACATTAAGAATAAACTGATAGAACGTGCTAAAGTGGGTTATGGGTCACTGTTAATCGGGCGGCTGTGTCGAGAAACAGATACAGTGTTGAAAAATCTGTTGATACTCATAAAATATTGATAAATGCAATAAAATTTTATGCTTGTCTTTAAGAAATATGATAGACAAAACCATGTGTGAAGTTCTATGACGAAATATCTCAGATTTCTATGTAAATTTACGATTTGAAGTGAGGAAACACCCACAGGTAATTTTAGCGATGCATTTTTATCTTGGACAAGAATAATGAGCGTCCTGATTGGATGACCGATTTAAAACACACTGACTCCGCATGGTTTAACAAGGTTACTCAGGTCAATAATTTATAAATATAGAATCTTGACATCTCAGCTTTCCAACCATGTAAGTATTTTTGCTCTACGGCGAGGAAAAGCATATTACTGAGTGAATTAAATGTTAAAATGTTATTATTTTTTAAATATAATTATTTTCTAAAAAGAAAAACGGCTATAAATGTGTTCTTTGGTTCATATAGGAAAGGAAAATACCGGACTTTTAACATTGAAACGGAACCATCTTACGCGGAAACCCACCCGAAAACCCCTACCCCCACTTGAATCTGATGAATGTTACAGCCACCATTTTCTTGATATGATAATGTAAAACAAAAAGATGCATGTAAAAGAAATCTATGTTATATTTATTCATTTGTTTGATTCTGGAATATTGTTGATCATTGATTTAAACAAGAAACGGGGAAAAGGGGGGTGAATTTTATTTGTGAATTTTACAGTTAAATAAATGTTATGTTTGGACAGTTTAAAGAGAAAAATAAAAATTGGTTGCGACTAAAGCTTAAATCAGCGTTAAAAATTGAACAAATATCAGTGGTTTTGTAAATGAGATTTATTTTAAATAGAAAATCTGAATTTATTATTTATTAATTTATTATTAATGATACAAGGAACCAGAACAGCGCTGTATGACTGATCACCGCATAACAAATAATCCCTTATCTTCGTTTGAAAATAAACAAAGAAGCTTCTCAAATATTAGTTATATGGTATTCTTTACATATTTTACAATATATGGGGTCATTATAACCGGTTTATATCAAGTTACCCTTTAATAAACGGATTTTGCCAAGATTCTTGGCATATTCCCGATTTGCGATAACTAGAGTTATCGTTCTTGAATCGAGTTATCTGTTCCTGACAGAGGGTATGTACACTTCCGGTTACATAACTCAGGAACGTCACATAACGTTTAAAAAATTGAAAAAAACTATGTATTCTTATTCAAATAAAATCCGATTTATTGGAATTATTTTATTTAGCTTTTTATATCGCCCGATATTGGTGGATTCTATGAGATCTGTATTTTTATTTCATATCCTGAATGACCGTAATAATTAATAAATTCAGTGTTTTATATTCAAAGATGTAGCATTTTCTCGAAAATCGGCTTTGCTGTTCAAATTACGGACGTTAATAGCGATGCATGTAAAATTCATTCCGATTTTCGCAGTGGAATCATTTGTTTTGTTTCCTTTTACAGGGATTATCTTAATCTTGAAATGTTCAAGATATTTTATCTGCTCGGAGTCTATTAAAAAAAAATTCTATTTTTACATGATATTTAGTTTTGTTTTCTTTTTTTCAAGAGATCAATGCAGATTCCCCAAAAAAATTCCCACAGGCTCCATTCAAGAAATTAAATATTTTACCTTTAGCTATATACATGGTTCATGACTATTCATTCTTTGGTTCCACTGCTGATTTTGTGATAAAAAAATTAACATTTAGCATGTAGGGTTTTTACCGGATTTGGCCATCTCCAAACATATTACAAGTGTGGACACAGAAATGTGCTGTCCAAAAGGCAAGTGTGGATGTCAATATTTCATATTATTAACTTAAAAGAAAACAAAAATCATGGACACAGGGGTCCTGGATTTTTTTAATAAAAAAAACTAATCCTGGATTATTATTTTTGCTTAAAGTCCGGTCCTAAAAAAAAGGTGTTTTAAAAATCAAATGTCAGTAATTTGGAGTTGAACATATTTTTATAATCTGCATTGGAATAATTATCTGTATTTTAAAGGCTTACTTTACATTTGAGAGGAGATGATCATGATGGCATTGTTACACATGGCCGGTCTAGAGAATTCCGAATGCATATGGAAAATCCGCGCAAATCGCACTGTGATTGTCTATTGAAAAGGTGTTCTAAATATACATTTACAAACATTTTTTTTCTTCAAAAGGGGGGAGCGGGGTTTCTGGTCACAATCGCAAATCCGTTTCATTGACTGAAAAATAGAAAATGCGACTTTCGCTTAATATTCTTGTCCAATTCGTCTGAGGGGGGCCCGGTATTTATATTTAAATGTGGCAGTCGAAAAGAGAAATATCTCTAGAGTGTAACGATATAATTGGGTCAGCGAAAGGATCACAAATAAGCGAAAAATATTGAGGTGAAGTGGGGAAGGGGTAAAGGGCAGATGTTTACCTTGAAGCAAGGAAGAGGAGGGGACATATATTTTTTGAATGAAACAAATGTTTACAGGTATTTATCGCTGTTAATTAGCATTAATATAATGTATTTATATACTACATTGTATTCCATAATGAAATACATTAAACTACTGCTAAAGACACGGATGTATATCGATAAATCGACAATTCACTTCAGCAATGGAAACAAATTTTGCGGGAAAATGATCGTGTTAAGGGGCCTGGGGAAGATAGCAAAAATCGTTTTCACCTACATTACCGAACTACATTATCCAAGGGGTGAGAAAAGAATATCTTCAACCTCTAAAAATAGGAACTGGTTTATCTTTTCAGTGAGAAAAAGTGTCCTTTTAACATTTCTATTACAGGACAAGAAAAATGTGACCTTTTAATATTGGTGACTTGTTAACAGAGGTTAACACATGGGCATGTTTGACTGTATTGTTCTTTATAATATGAGACAGGCACACCCTGATTAAGGGCGAAGCCTATTTGATGATAATGACAATTAAGAGGGAGGCATGAGAGGCGAATGCCTCCTAAAATACAGATGTAAATTGAAGAAAAAAATATTTGTAAATGTACATTTAGAACACCTTTTCAATAGACAAAAACTTTAAAAAGGGGGGAGCGGGGTTTCTGGTCACAAATCTCAGTTAATAAAAAAAATCCAAAACACGATTTACGGAAATTAATATTTGTTATTTTTGAGAATTTCACAAATCACAGTGAATCAATATGAGCCATAAATGGAGGGTCACACGAGAATAAACCAAATACCCCAATTACAGATCATGAAAAAAAATGGTGAAAGAGAGAAATAATAATGTATGCGTGGCAGTGAAAAGGGAAGTGAGGGTCAGATGAAATTTCAAAGTTTTTAACCTTGCCATGAAAAATGTGCTAAACGGCTTACCTGACAAAATCCGAGATCAGTTGTCCAGACATCATACACAAAGCAAAAGCACTTCAAATGTACACATTTTTTAATCACGGGAGATGAAATAGGTGTTCCTGTATACATAAAAACGATGGAGGGCTGTTCTTCAACGTTTGACACCAGCTCACAAAGTTTTCAGAGACAGGATAACCAAGAAGTGCATGCAATTTCATGTTTCCTCTCCGAAGCAGACGAAATGCAATATATCGGAACTCCTTGCGTCTTTCCGCAAGTGAACTTGTTTTTTCACTTGGGGAAAGGCACGAGGAGTTCCGAATGATGTGCATTGCACACTAGAAAATGACGTCATCCATGCACACTGATCTTGATACTAGAATTTTCTTTTAAGTTTGTTTCAATTGAGAAGAATTGAAATGGTTACAGATTTGCGAATTTCTTATTGAAATAATTTTTATTTTGTTTTTAAATACCACTTTGTTCTATAATTTCATACTTCGGGTGAACAAATATTTAGCTATTAATAGGGGAGTATCAATAGGAGAGTATGACTAATTACCAAAAATCGCATAGCCTATCGTTAAAAGGGCTCCGCCCTTTATAAAACTTCGAGAGCAGTATAATGTACATATGAAATAATGTTCAAGCTATATACACTTATTTAAACCATGCAGGCTTTTATTTTCGCAAATAAAGTCGGTGTCCATTGGTTTAGCATACACAATATTCAACAATGATAATACTTAATAATTGCCACTTATCATGTTTCACATTCTTGCAGAATCTGGATTATGCATTATGCTGAACTATCTTTATCAAAACAATATTGAAACATTTTGAATTTGAATCATTTTTAGTTATACGATACACGTTTCAGAATCTGGATTATGCATTATGCTGAACTATCTTTATCAAAACAATATTGAAACATTTTGAATTTGAATCATTTTTAGTTATACGATGCACGTTTCACAATCAGGACAAATATGCACCGCATGATTTTGTTTTTGAAATACATGTATATGTAATTTTAAACAATTGAATTAGTTTGGATACGATATTATATACTGGTTCAGTTCCTCGTGGTTCCACGCGTGGATAACAAACTATTGTTGTGTTATCCATCTATTATTTCTATTCATGGATAATATCTCCATAAAACAAGCCTAAACTTCAGCTATACAGAGTGTTCTTTCTTAAAAATTACAAACCGTTATGTATTCCAGGATATCTGCATATCACTATAAATTGTTATCATGTTGTCAGAATGTTATGCATTCCTAATGGTGAGCGAGTCTTAAAACAATAAATATGTTATGGTTTAAATCAGAACAACAAAGGACAAGCAACACAATATTTGGATAAGGAGATCTTTTGGCAAGACTGTATCAGGACTTGACAGAAACCTTAATGGACATGCCATTGAAATAATAAACAAAGAGGACTTAACTCATCTGTTTGTGCAATTGCTATCCCGCAATATGCTGATCTAATATAAATGATTATTGTGGTAATGTTGGCATACCAATAAGAAAAAATGCATAGAAAAAAATATAAATTCATATAGATTGTACATTTTTGTTAACTGTAATTAGCTTGTCTTTCTCATGCTTTAGATATTGGGGAATGACGTTGCACATGGTGTTGGTGATTAAAAACGTAACACCAAAAAGCAAAATAAAAGGGTCAAAGTCAGGAAAAATTGTAACAACAAAAAACCACAAAAAAACATATAAAAGTAGCATTTAGCAAGTGGTTAAAAGATTTACAAGGTTACTTGAAAACGTATTGATAATTAGATTTGTAATATTGATACTATTTAGTAAACATTTACTTGAAAATTTGACATTTTTCCACGCATTGATTTCCATATTCATGTAGTTGAATGTTCTATACAGTATTCAACAAACCCAGAAATACTAGTACAAATATCATTCGACAAAAACAAATATAAGATTGGAAATTATAATCTAAGTACAGCATGTAATACCACTATAATTAGTAGGTATTTGGAATATTTACCTAAGCTAAGCAATTTGTCATCTGTAAACCACACACTTGTGGCTGTATGGCCAATTGACACAGAATATTAGACCATGGCTAAGTGAACCTACAATCATAGCTCCAAACATGTAAAGGAAAAGACACTCAATTCAAGCTATGTTTGTTTTGTTATGATAAATGCAGTACATGTAATTGGATATTTCTTCCTTCTTTACTTTCATATAATCTAAATAATTTAAGTGTTAAAATTAGATATTGTTTTTCAATGCTATTTTCTATAAATAAACAAGTGTGGACACAGAAATGTACTGTCCAAAAGGCAAGTGTGGATGTCAATATTTCATATTATTAACTTAAAAAAAAAATCATGGACACAGGGGTCCTGGATTTTTTTAATAAAAAAAAATAATCCTGGATTATTATTTTTGCTTATAGTCCGATCCTGTGTTTTTATTTCAAATTTTCATCATAGCCCCCCTCCTCCTCCCAGGGGATATAAAATTGTATCATTAATAATAAATTAATAAATAATAAATTCAGATTTTCTATTTAAAATAAATCTCATTTACAAAACCACTGATATTTGTTCAATTTTTAACGCTGATTTAAATTTTAGTCGCAACCAAATTTTATTTTTCTCTTTAAACTGTCGAAACATAGCATTTATTTAACCATAAAATTCACCCTCCCCCCTTTTTCCTTTTTTTTCTTGTTTAAATCAATGATCAACAATATTCTAGAATCAAACAAATGAATAAATATAACAGATTTCTTTTACATGCATCTTTTTACCATGCGGAGTCAGTGTTTTAAATCGGTCATCCAATCAGGACGCTCATTATTCTTGTCCAAGATAAAAATTACATCGCTAAAATTAACTGTGGGTGTTTCCCCATTTCAACTCGTACATTCACATAGAAATCGGAGATATTTCGTCATAAAACTTCACACATGGTTTTGTCTATCATATTTCTTGAAGACAAACATAAAATTGTATTGCATTCATCAATATTGTATGAGTATCAACAGTTTTTTCAACACCGTATCTGTTTCTCGATACAGCCGCAACTTCAACTCGTAAATTTACATAGAAATCGGAGATATTTCGTCATAAAACTTCACACATGGTTTTGTCTATCATATTTCTTGAAGACAAACATAAAATTTTATTTCATTTATCAATATTTTATGAGTATCAACAGTTTTTTCAACACCGTATCTGTTTCTCGATACAGCCGCCCGATTACAGTGACCCGTGACCCAGATTAGCGCGTTCCACCAGTTTTTTCATAATAATGTTGTTTAAAAAGCTACAGTTGACTAAAATGGTATTAATTGTGATGCTTCTTATATCAAAGCTTTACGTAATGTAGCAATGACCTGCCATACACAAGATACTCATTTCTATTTAGCTTATAATGATGATATTAAATGGTCAAAAGCCAAAACGTGCTATGCAATTTATAGAAGATGGTTTAAAATAGGGAAAATGGATGATTTCAGATGTGACCAAGCAAAGCACAAAAAGTGCACTGAGAAACTTGATTGTATCCACATACATCATACTGCGCTCACACTATCGCGTTCTGTAGCATACTCAGGTTTATAAATGTATTCTTTTAGAAATATTTCTTTCTTCTTTATTCCCATTGTTTTGTCGGGATTTCATGTTGCATTATAGTATTAGGACTTATTTACGTATACTGGTGTCCAACACGATTTCTATATCAGATGATTTTCTTGTCGTTTTACCAGTGACACGACGGATGCCACCTGTGGCACGGGAACTGGTAACCCTTTCGAAGCACCTGAGTTCACTCCTGGTTTTTTACGGGGTTCGTGTCGCTCAATCGTTAGTTTCCTGTATAGTGTTTTGTAGATCATTGTTTGTCTTTTTGTCGTTTTTCTTTTTACCATTGTATTGTCTGATTTACGACTTCTGCTTAACCCTTTGGTATCTTCAAACTTTTCTTATGTCGTTTTTGCTTTTATTTGAGAAAAATCTATTCTAAAAAAATATTCGACAAATTTAAATGGATTGGATATATCATAAATAAATAAATCATGAGTTTGTTACTACATATAGTTATACTACAATGCAACAATGGCCCCGTGAAATATACAAACGATTATTTATACTGTCATCTCTGTCAAATCTTATAAGCATTATGAATCAATGTGGTGTCATATATTAATTCCTCTTTTTTCGGAAATGTCATCTGGTTTTTGTTTACAAAATCGAAACTAGCTATTTTCACATTTATCACATATATCAGGCTTATAGACACGTTATCTGTAAGTTTGATAAATGTCTTCATAATTTTTATTTGAATAACATAAGGAAATACATGGTATATCACATTAGTTTATTTTATTTTTTAACTTTACAATTGTGAAATTGCTTCATCCCTTGACCTACACCCCGAAATTGACATTTAGGACCGGTTAAGGACGAAACTACTACAAAAAAGATAATTTAGATTTTTCCATTTACAATGTATATGTAGCAACATTCCAGCAGCACTTGCATATGGAGTAGGTATCACTCCATTTCCGAGTTTGTTGTTCCTATCATGATTTGCTGCTAACAGGGAAGCTACTGGACCAAGGGTTTTCGATTTGTTATGGTCACCCTCAATTCTTTCCCTATCCATGATTTATCAGCAGGTTTGCAACAAGAGTAAAATGACGGGCGCCGCATGTGGCACATGAACTGCTTTACCCTTCCGGAGAACGTGCGTTCATCCCTGGTTTTACTGGTGTTCGTGTTGTCTTTTATAGATTACTGTTTGTTCTTTTGTCTTTTTTATTTTCGTCATTGTGTTGTCTTTCTTCTATTTACGATCTCTGATTACCCCTTTGGTATCAATCCTTTCTTATTAAAATGTATATAAATATGGTTGATATTATAGAAAGAAAATTTAAATAATAATGATCAAAAATTCCATCAATATCAGCTAAGCAAACAACCACTTCTCAGCCTCAATCCATTGAACACAGAAAATACCACGACATATGGCGTTGGAAATTCAGATCCTGGTTTGCAACGGTGCAAAAATGTGACGGGTTTAAACCGATAAATGTGATACCAATGTAACAATGTTAATTAAGAACAGCGATGTATATGTTATGATGGTTGCTCTATCAAATTATCTACAAATATTAGTTTTTTTTTTTATTCCAAAATTAATAAATACCATTAATATTTTAACTATATTGATATGATAAAAAGAGATGGAAACACATGAGATTCATTATGGTCTTCCTTGTCGTTTTCTTCTAAATCTAGTACATAGTTAATTCCATGTCTGATTGTCCTAACTATTTTATTATCTTGTTTATATTCAAGTATATGACGTATCACTGATATTGAAGAGCAATCTATGAATTTTATATATCAAAACGTTAAATAATATTTAACAGATAGTATTCAAAGCCGAGTCACAGTCGAATAGCGAGCTTTTTAATTCTGTTACAAATCGCTCTATTACTGTAGATTCTCCTTTTGGTACCAGTGGAATACGATATTTCTGCAATCGTTAAATTTCACTTCAAATTTTCAACATCATTTTAAATACAGAAATAAACTTACTATCGAGAGTGGATAAATATGGTAATGCAAAGGTCACAATTTCACTGTCGAGTGTGGAGAAATACAGTTATCAACTGGTAGCAGAATGAGAACTGTTAATCTTTTGATCAAACCGTAAAAAATACGTTTCAGTTGTTAATTCTTTCGTCAGTGACCATCGAAAAGAAATTGGCAAGAATTATCATGAAGAAACTGAACCACCGTGGTGATTAAAAATATAACGGAAATTTAACCAACTTCTTAAACACACTAAGAATAGGAGAAATTAGGTGTGTGATGATGTGATGATATCCTACGCCGAAAAACACAACTGGTGCACATCCACGGCAACCTTAACGCCGCTCGATACAGAGATGAGGTTTTGACACCACACATGCTTGCCCGCAATGAACCTCCGTAGGGAAGTTTTTCAGCATGACAACACTCGGCCGCACAAAGCTCGTGCTACTGTTGACTTACTAGCCAACCAGAACGTAACAGTGCTCCCTGGCCGTTTAAATCACTAGATTTGAACTCAATAGAACATTTGTGGATGACTTGGATCGACGCGTGCGCAGTCGTCAACCAGCGCCGCAAACTCTGTAAGAACTGCAGCATGCTCTTGAGCAAGAATGGGGAGAATTCCGCAAGACCGTATTCGTCGATTGATCGAGTCTATGCCGAGACGGGTCCGTTCTGTGTTACAGGCTAATGGTGGGCACAACAGATATTGACTTTGAAGTGACGCCATCTGAACGCTATGGACCTTAATGTGATAAATTTTGACATTTTAATGAACTTTAAAATCAGAACAATCAGTGTACCAAATTTCAGAGTAATGTAATGCTTATTTCTGTATTTAAAATGATGTTGAAAATTTGAAGTAAATTATATTTTTTCACATGTTGCGTTTCTTTTTTGGGAGAGTATATATACTGTATGATATGCAAATTACATCTCATTGGATACAGTTTGTAATTGCCTATGAATAAAATGAATTATATGACTCATAATGCAATACTGTTTATATTTTTGCATGTATTATTACATAGACAACTATCAACAAATGTAAGATTACATGACGCGTGATGAATAGGCCATGAATACATAGGTATCAGTATGGTATGAATACATAGGTATCAGTATGGTATGAATACATAGGTATCAGTATGGTATGAATACATAGGTATCAGTATGGTATGAATACATAGGTATCAGTATGGTATATATGGCAAATAGTTCATGGCACTGAGGGTCATATGGCAGTATATGGACCGGTCCGTCACCAAAAAAATATATGGACCGAAGGTGACGGACCGGTCCATATACTGCCTTATGACCCGAAGTGACATGAACTATTTGCTATATTATACTTTTTATCTAAAATAATGCAGGTACTTGGCAAGTCCATATACTACCGGTCCATATACGAAAATAGTGACCGACTGCGCTAACAAAGACAAATAGGGAAAATAAAAACGTAAAGTGTAATGTACCTTTATAATGTGATTTCACTTCTTTCTTTTCATATTTTGACTTATTGTCTATTTGGTTTTGTTTTGAAATATTTTCATGCAAATGAAAACTGTGTGCAAATCAATCCATTTACATGTTAATGTTATAATATTGTAAGATGTATCTGTAAAGGATTAATATGTAGATATATTAAATCGAATTCAACCCAGAAATAAATCGAAATCCTTCCTACTCATGTTTTATGACAATATCATGATCATCATATTACGAGGAAATCTGAATGGACAGCATCATATGTACATCAAAAACCATTCAAAGAACACCAGTGATGATAGGTACTGCGTGTATAAGTAGACATACACTACCACACGAGACTATGATGTCTTCGTATATAGTAAAACCAAGGTGACAAATGTATTAACGGGCTCATTGGCAACATAATGAATTAACACATGGAAGTTCGTAATGATGTTTTTTTGTTCATGGTGATGACGATACAACACGTGGAACATGCTCTAGTGAACACTATTTGTTGATATATAAAATATATGAACTACCTATGTTAAAAGTAATAATTAGTAATAAACAGTGATGGTCAACTACTCCACCAATCATAACAACAAAGCTAAGTTATCCTGACTGTCAAAGAAATAAAAATGGCAACGACATAACAGAAGCTGGGGATGCCTAGCTGTGACCAGTACAGTAAGGTGTCGGTGCCAAAATCAGATAAAAGACTAATTTCCCATAATAATCAGATATTTCAAACGTACAGAAAAATATAAAATGAGTTGATATAGAGCATGTGACATTATTACAGAAGCTTCTATTATGAAGCTTATACTGATTTCTTTATCTGTTTCTGTACAAGGTTTTGAACAGTTTTACGGATGACAATTTCAAATTTCATTCGTGATTCCTGAAGAAAATTAATAATGTGATGATTTAGTGAGGGCTATTATAGATACAACAACAAAATTCTTAAGTAAACATACGAGTTAATAAAGAAAATAAATTCTATCAAAATTCCCAATTATGGTGTCAATATTCCAATAAGACTATTACTATCGATTTAGATTTTACATTCATCAAGACGCTTGTACTCCTGGTCGAGTTTAAAAGCCTGAATAAATTGACTTAAACAGCTTGATTCTGGAGTTTGAAAGTTAAACAAACGAAAGTGGCATACAAATCAAATTCACCTCCGGATGTTGCCATACGTGACAAATCTTTTGTGACAAGATTTCAACTTCTTGTAACTCGAAAGCTTTAAATCTATTTGAACATTTTATTACAAATGTCTAAGAAAGGACTTTGTTAAAGCGGGTTCAATCACATATACTAAGGATTTTGCTAATTTGACATCAAGAGTGGTGCTATGATTAAGGGGTCTACCAATTTAATATATCATTGTAATAACATTACTATCGTCATGGCTATCATTACCATTCATGGTAGATTTTTAGAGTTTCCATCTGTATTATCAAAGGTGTCAGGACTTCTAAAGGGGTTACTATGAACTTATTTGGAGCTATTTCAGAACTTGACAGACATTAAATTTACGATATTATTGTAAGCTAAGCCTCATTTCATAGAGAAATAGATAGCCATATGACTACGTGAAAAGTTTGAATGTACCAAATGGATAATCAGACAATACTATTACCAAGCGGAAAAAAAAGAACAAAACGACAAAACAGAACCCTACCCATAATGCAAAAGACTAGGCAACTGTATATTGTGAGGTTTTGTGTTATTCAGTGTTGGGTATTACAATTTGGGTTTTCACGTGTTTGGAGTCGATGACTACTGAATCGAAATATATAAAAAATCATATCCAATGAATTAAATATATAAAAAGTCATATCCAATGAATTAAAATATAAAAAGGTCATATCCAATGAATTGAAAAATAAAAAGTCATATCCAATGAATTTAATATATAAAAAGTAATATCCAATGAATTAAAAACAATATTGACCTTTATTTATTATTTCAATTTTTATTTTTAAATAATATTATGCGACGCAGAAAACATGATATAGAGCATACAGAGATACTTTATTACAATTTAGCGAGAAAACAAATGCTTACTCGTTGAATGAAAGTAATTTGGCTTCTATCGATAAAACGGAAACAGATATGCTTGTGTGTTTGGGAAAACTGTAGAAGAAGTTTATTCAAAAACAATGTTTCATATTACTTGATCATAATTATATATTTTGGATCCGATTTGTTAATAATCCTCTAGAATTCTTCAAATAACTTCACAATATGAATACCTTCGAATATAGATATTCAGTAACACAATATCTTATTCATGTTATTTGTATTTATTTACATATACTGATGTTCAAAGCAATTTTCATGTCAAATGATGCTCGTGTCGTTCAATAATATTAGGGCGGTGTCCAGTGAAACAGGAATTTGTTATCCTTCCGGAGCACCTGAGTTTATCTCGATCTTTAGTTCGGTTCGTGTTTCTCAATCTCTAGTTTTCTGTGTAGTATTTTGTAGATGATTACTTTTCCCTTTGTTATGAACAGATGTATAATTAGTAAAACGAAACTACATGTAAATAGAAATTTTGCATTGCTTTTTTTCTCTTCTTGAATATCTGTTTGTGACACATCGGGAAATTAATATCAATGGAAATGTGAGTATGTTGTTTGGTTCAAGGTTCTGTTAGTAGTTCAATATGTTTTTATCTTTTGTTGTATGCGGAATCGAACTCACGATTTTATTATAAGCACTTATTGGAACGATGGATGTAAATATAGTTACCAGGCGACCGTTTCACTTCACTGAAGGTCGTAAGTCGTAAACGTAGACGTAAACTTGTACTCTTAAGAGTTACGACCGTTTCACTAATAGTTAGGATTTACGACTTACGATAAAAGTGATCGCAAAGTTAAGAGTGGTGGTAGGTACTCGTAGGTCGTAAATCGTAAGCCTATTTTTGAAGAGAAGAATTACTATCTGTATTTTTTTAATATGAACATTGATCAAATGAAGCGAGCAATACATATTAGATGCATGCAACCATTTTTCTATTTCGAGAGACATTTTTTTTTTTTTACATTTGCACGGATTGCCTGTTATTTAGAATATATTTAATTTATTCATAACATTTTCTGCATTTTGCAGCATGACTGACGATGCAATATGGATTATTCACCACTTTCGTCAACCTTTAAAATGAAAACAAAAAATATAAGAATAATATACAAATAATTAAAAAAAAATATTTGTAACATACATGTATAAAAAAAAACGAAAAAAAACCCAATAAGTTTGAAGACAACAGATAATTCTGCAGTCCAAATGTTAAATTCATTGGTAGTTTTAATTGATTATATAAAGCGTTAAGACACTCATTATGAATATAAATCAACAGTACATGTTAAGGTTTAATATTGTAAGATGTGTATTTTTGTTGTTTTATGTGTTGATGAAACATATTATTTTATATGTGTGAATACAGTGATGCAATAAAACTACCCAAATCCTACTCACCCCCCTACCCCGCTCATTTGGTGGGTAGGGGTTACAGATTAAGTCATTTCTGGCTGGCAAAAGAGGTAAATATAGAGGTAAAAAATAAATTGCAGCAACAGTGCTTATAAAAACCATAAAATATTATGAAAATACGAAATATAAAGAAAGGTAAAAAAAAATCCGCGCAATTGAAACGCACCGCAAACGGAATATTGGTGCAGAATGTGAATGTATTGCCAAATCAATGGTCACATTTTTAAATTTCCACTTACATATAGCATGAAATTTATTAAAAGATATTCCATAAAATAAATTTCTTCTCAAATTTCGGTAAAATTTTACACTTAACAATTTTTTTCTAATAGCTCTGGTTTATTCATTTTAAAAATCACTAGAATTTTAGAAATAGTTAAATATTAAAAATGTATTTTAACACATTTAAAATGTGATTATTAATGTAATCAGCTTCCGAGCTGTTGGGTATATACAATGTATGATACAATTACTGTTTCAATTTATAGATCAGCAACATCTTACAAAAATGTTCTAAGCTCCCGTGACCGACTATGATTATTTAGACGATCGGTAAATTGTTGAAGGTACTATGATTATTTAGACGGTAAGTAAATAGTTGAAGGGTTCGCGCTAAAGCGCTCACCCAACAATTTACTGACCATCTAAATAATCATAGTCGGTCAACTAGGGAGCTTAGAACTTATAATAATGTACATATCCCAATATAAAATAAAAATAGATAATAGATTAGGTAATACATTAAAAATATATTTCAAGCAATATTTAAAACACTTGATCGGCAAACAAACATCCATTTTTGTTTTCAGTTAAGATGAGAGGTGATTGTTTTATATATTTTCGCAATACAAACAACAAATAACGTACCGACCGCAAGTAATTGCAAATCAGACAGACTATAGGTGAACATTTGGGACACTTGAAAGATCTTGAGATAAACAAATATAAACGAGAATAGTTTAATTTTTGTTAATTGTTATCTAATTTTGCCTTCTAAATATTAAAATGAAAAAATATCAAGTAAAACACTTTTGCGGATTGAAATGTATTAAGTAAGAGAATACACTCCAACTCGTAGATTATCCATTACATAATGTATATATCTTAGAGTCAAATTATTATACTTTAATGCAATGTACAGATTCTAATCTTAAAGTATTATGCTTTAATGCAATGTACAGATTCTAATCTTAAAGTATTATACTTTAATGCAATGTACAGATTCTAATCTTAAAGTATTATACTTTAATGCAATGTACAGATTCTAATCTTAAAGTATTATGCTTTAATGCAATGTACAGATTTTAATCTTAAAGTATTATACTTTAATGCAATGTACAGATTCTAATCTTAAAGTATTATACTTTAATGCAATGTACAGATTCTAATCTTAAAGTATTATACTTTAATGCAATGTACAGATTCTAATCTTAAAGTATTATGCTTTAATGCAATGTACAGATTTTAATCTTAAAGTATTATACTTTAATGCAATGTACAGATTCTAATCTTAAAGTATTATACTTTAATGCAATGTACAGATTCTAATCTTAAAGTATTATACTTTAATGCAATGTACAGATTCTAATCTTAAAGTATTATGCTTTAATGCAATGTACAGATTCTAATCTTAAAGTATTATACTTTAATGCAATGTACAGATTTTAATCTTAAAGTATTATGCTTTAATGCAATGTACAGATTTTAAATTTAAATTATTATACTTTAATGCACTACACATATTCTAAATTTCAAGTGTTATACTTTTAATGCAATGTAAAGATTTTAAATTTAAAGTATTATACTTCTATGCAATATGCAGATTTTAGATTTAAAGTATTATACTTTTATGCAATTCACAGATTTTAATTTTAAAGTATTATACTTCTATGCAATGTACACATTTTAAATTTAAAGTATTATACTTTTATGCAATGTACAGATTTTAAATTTAAAGTATTATACTTCTATGCAATGTACACATTTTAGATTTAAAGTATTATACTTCTATGCAATGTACAGATTTTAAATTTAAAGTGTTATACTTCTATGCAATGTAAAGATTTTAAATTTAAAGTATTATACTTTTATGCAATATGCAGATTTTAGATTTAAAGTATTATACTTTTATGCAATTCACAGATTTTAAATTTAGAGTATTATACTTCTATGCAATATACAGATTTTAAATTTAAAGTATTATACTTCTATGCAATGTACACATTTTAAATTTAAAGAATTATACTTTTATGCAATATGCAGATTTTAGATTTAAAGTATTATACTTTTATGCAATTCACAGATTTTAAATTTAGAGTATTATACTTCTATGCAATATACAGATTTTAAATTTAAAGTATTATACTTCTATGCAATGTACACATTTTAAATTTAAAGTATTATACTTTTATGCGATGTACAGAATTTAAATTTAAAGTATTATACTTTTATGCAATATGCAGATTTTAGATTTAAAGTATTATACTTTTATGCAATTCACAGATTTTAAATTTAGAGTATTATACTTCTATGCAATATACAGATTTTAAATTTAAAGTATTATACTTCTATGCAATGTACACATTTTAAATTTAAAGTATTATACTTTTATGCAATGTACACATTTTAAATTTAAAGTATTATACTTCTGTACAATGTACACATTTTAATTTTAAAGTATTATACTTCTATGCAATGTACAGATGTTAAATTTCAAGTATTATACTTCTATGCAATGTACAGATTTTAAATTTCGAGTATTATACTTTAATGCAATGTACAGATTTAAAAAATAAAGTATTAATTTTTACGTTTGTATAATACTGGTAATTTATTTGCATTAAAATATTGTTTTACTAGTAATAGTGAGAGTTTAAAATTCAAGATCCTGTTATTTATTTATGGAATATGTTCAAAATTTGACAACCTGTTAAAAAATTGAACATATTCCTTATAGTTTAATATTTACAATAAAATTTAATGATTCTTCGATTTTAAATGCGATTATTTCATGGATACCAACCCAGGCGACCGTTTCACTAAAGGTCGTAAGTCGTAAACGTAGACGTAAGTGTACTCTTAATTCCGATTATCGAAATTAATTACAGAGTTATCGATCCTAATTATACGGAAGTATCCTTATATAAATTAGGATTTGAAGCTTAAAATTTCTACTTTTTAGTTACAACCGTTTCACTAAAAGTTAGGATTTACGACTTACGATAAAAAGTGATCGCAAAGTTAAGAGTGGTGGTAGGTACTCGTAAGTCGTAAATCGTAAGCCTATTTTTGAAGAGAATAATTGCTATCTATATTTTTTTTAATATTATATGAACATTGATCAAATGAAGCGAGCAATGCATATTAGATGTATGCAACAATTTTTATATTTCGAGAGCCATAAACAAATCATTAAAACAGCATTATTGTTTGTTTCAGTGTACTTTCTATCAGTTCCACATTTACAATATCAACATATTTTATTAACGAGGGTACTTAGAAGAAATTTCAAGAAATGAACGATATCGGGTACATGTACAAACAATGGCTCAAAAATAAAGTTAAGCACAAACAGAGGGCGCATTACATTTGCGTGGATTTGGGGATTAACAGGTATTACATTTGCACGGAGAAGGGGCATTACAATTGCCCGTAAAATATACCTGAGAGTTTTTGTTTTTTTTTACATTTGCACGGATTGCCTGTTATTTAGAATATATTCAATTTATAAAAACCATTAAATATTATGAAAATACGAAAAAAATCCGCACAATTATCATGTGTTTAAGTTCTTCACGTAAATGTCAGATTTTTTCCGCGCAATTGAAATGCACCGCAAACGGAATATCGGTGCAGAATGTGAATGTATTGCCAAATCAATGGTCACATTTTTGAAATTTCCCCTTACAAATAGCATGAAATTTATTAAAATATATTCCATTTCTTCTCACATTTCGGTAACATTTTACACTTAACAATTTTGTTCTAATAGCTTTGGTTTATTCATTTCAAAAATCACTTTAGAGTTTTAGAATTAGTTAAATATTAAAAATGTATTTTAACACATTTAAAATGTGATTATTAATGTAATCTGTTTCCGAGTAACCCGAATAATCCAGTCGTTATATCACACTCCCGCTGGTCGCTACATTAACCTCATCCAGCGATAGTGCCGATAGAGGGCGCAGTATTATTCAAATTAGGCGTTAATGTAGCGACCAGCGGGAGCGTAAGATAACGACTGGATTATTCGGGTTATCTTAATGGTAAAAATCCGTCAGCTGCTGTCTGGTTCAGCCGACCAATCAACTGTCAGATATTAGCGTGTATGCGCATTAGTCACTTCCTTTACTTCCGTTTGTAAATATTGACAAAACAAACACGGAGAATGATTGTGCACGTGCCTTTGCATATTTAGAAAACAAATACACCTTTATTCTCATAATTATGATTTAAATTGCCATAGATTCACAAATCTTTAAAGATTTAAAAAAATAAAACACCGTGTAATCATTTTTTGAAGTTTTTATGTTTTAATCTAAATTTGCTAAAATGTCACATCTAACAGGTATGTGGGACAATAAAAGTGCCTTTTTATGATTATTGTTAGCATTATTGTATATCTTTATTCTCATACAGCCAAATACAAAGGCACTCGTGGCACGGAATTACTACCCCCTTTCTGAGTACTTAATCATTTTCAAGAAAATTTCTTTATTATTTCATCTCTTTTTTCCTGAATTTATTGTGGATAATAAGGTCGACACACGTAACTTTCCGTTAACATAAGATTGTATAAATATGGATATGCACAAGTTAAATTAAGGAAAATGAAATAATAAAGAAATTTTATTGAAAATAAATATGTAATTTTAATACAATTTATTAAGAAATACCCATCACAATATCGTTATTCAGGTAATGACTTATTAGACTGATTTTTTTTTTTGTCTTTTTAATTGATAACTGACCCAAGTTAGCCTAAATAAATGAAATGTGACTTAATGTGTTAATTATATAAATCCTTGCCTTCTATAAATTTTAATTTCTTATCTAATTCTTATACTTGTTATGTAACAATATGGTCAAGTTGTTATTTTCATTGAATGGCATCTCAAAATAGATGGCTTCACAGTAGGAGCTCTTCCTGTATATTGGTTACATCTTGTATATTACAACTTACAGCTAATGCATGACAAACAATTTTAATCAGCCATCAGTATCATAAAATACATTTTTTTAAATCTTTATTTTAAATGAAATTAAAAAAATCATTATAAGAGTGAATTCAATTCAAGCTTTTATTTACTTTCCAACTTTGAAATAAAAATCAATATGTTTTAATATTTAAAAAATAGTAATTAATCATTTAAGTTTCAATTCATGTTTGGTTGTATTTATCCGGATATGTGTATTGCATACAGCATTACATCATCTGATCGCTCCATTGGATATTATTTACAAACACTTTTAGCTCATCCTATTTTATGTCGTAATACCCATAAGTCATAGCGATTTACTATTTCCGGCTTGACGGATTTGTTCAATGAATGCATCCAGGCGTTAATGTAGCGACCAGTGGGAGCGTAATATAATGACTGGATTATTCCGATTACCATTTTGTTGAAATTTTATAAAAGTATTCCGTACTTACCATAAGCTTGGCCAGGAATGACGTCATGCACGAGGAATCCTCGAGTATGCAAATACCACGATACAATGAGAAGGGAGTAAATTTTCCAAAAAAAAAGGTGTCTACCAACCTATGAATATAAACCCATATCTTGGTTTTAGAAAGGTAGTTAACTTCAAATCTTTATTTTTTCCAATTATTCAGATGTACAAAGAATTAAAGTGAAAAATATTAATAAATGTGATGTTTAGGAAAATCATGCCAGTTGCTAGTTTAGCACGCCAATTTGTTTACATGTACTATAATTGATTCCACAAAGGAGAGTTAAGGAAGGGAGGTAATCCTTACCTGAATAAGAAGGGCTCCAATAGGGAAATTCCAACTCTCAGTAATCACATATAAGAGAAGCCCCCATTATTTTGTTTATTGAATACAATTCTATATTATTGGAACTATTGATTCAACTTAGTAATATGAAACCGGCACGGCCATGAATGCTCGCGCATCTGAAAATTATCTGGCAATTGCACGCAGTGCATCAAAAAGTGTCGAGATATTTTGGACCGAGATATATTGAGGACGACTTTTTTTTAGGGCCGAATCTAGTCTCATTCAATCGAGCTGTCGTTCCTTTATTCTAGTTATCGTTCCTTACGAAATCTCAAAAGTTAACTTCCGCGTAGAACCAAAAATTCTTGTCAGTATGTCAGAAGAGATTTAATAAATTAAAAAATATCAATACAAGTAAAACAAGCTAACAAAATGACTTTTATTACACACGGGTTCCGGGTTTCAGTGGTATCGGACGTACGAGAGAGGGTACGAGACTTCAGGATCACCTTTGCGCTTTATGTTAAGAAGATCGTCATTAGTGGAATGTGTTAGTGTGCTACACGGAACGTGTTTACAAAGCGTCGAATTTTTTTTTTATTCATCCATGCATCCATGTTTGTCAAAAAATCCTAAGTACACATTTTATACCATAAAGAGCTCGCTCACGCTCGCATATAAGCATATGCAACCTCATTTTTGTTATACTCAATAAAAGGTTATTCCTGTCCCTTTCTTTGTCATAATCACATTTTGACAGACAATAGCCAATGTTTGGTACAAGTTACACATTTGGCACTCAGACCATTTTTTACCTATAAACCATACACAATGTTTTTAACAAGAGTGGGTGTTTGGATTGAGAACAGTTTTAACAGCTGAACTTTCTTGTAGAGGGATGTGATTTTTTTTTGCTATTTTTCAGACTAGGAATATTTGAGCTGGTTGCCATGGAAACCGGCATTTGCTACAAATATTTTGCAACATTTTCCATCATTTCTTATGACACTTTAAAAAAAAATAACATTAGTTGGATTCTGAGACTTTGCATTTCCTGTCAATTTAAGTCCTTACAGAGAATGGGTATTTTATGATAATCAAACTCATGCTTTCAAGTAAATTCACTCGGTTACTCGTTGGTAAGTGAACGATACTTTTAATTTATAAACGATAAAAACATCAGTGCTTTCTTTTTTTCATTGATTACAGTACCTGATGAATCGTATCTTTATTCTCAATAACCATATACAACGGTACAGAGAAGACATAAATATACATATAACAAATACAGAATAGATATAAACATATATGCAGTATATACAACAAAGACATGGGTGTGAGACAGCCTAGAGAACAAAAGATTTATTTATATTTCGTATAAATTTACATAATTTTTATAAATTTTGTTTTTGATAAGCACTCATGATTTGTTTGAATTTAAGAATATTTGGTCTTTCTCGTAAATTTGTAACAATGAACCTATTTCTAAACACTGGCCATATTCACCGTGTCCCCCGTCACATTTGGAGACATGGCTTTGTGAAGGTGGGGGACACGGATCTGAAGCGGCGGTTTCAGGTAAGCTGGTGTGAAATCATAAATAATAGCATTATTACAATTATTTAAAATATATGACTTATTTAGCGAACACCAGGTTCATTTCGGGAGATGTTGATGTTAAATAATTGTGATTGTTTATTTGCTCATTATGTTTATATGAGTGGTTTTTATTTGTTCATAATTTAAACATAGCAAATAAAAATTGACTGAATTTCCTGTATATTTCAACTAAAAATAAATCCCAAAAATTAACAATCCTGTTTAAATTATGAACAAATAAAAACCACTCATATAAACATAATGAGCAAATAAACAATCAAAATATTGACAATTCTGAATGTTTTGGTGTAAAATTTATTAAAATCTATCCAGAAATTACTTCGCAATAATTTTTTGAAAAAATATGGTTTTGGTTGATTATATAGGGATATTTTTACATGTTGCAATACTTTTGGCCATATACTGTTCTTTGGTCAGTTGACTTGTGCGTGTCTGAGATGTCATCCTTTTTTTTTATCTCTCTTAGTCTCTCTCTCGATATCTTTTGTACCGACCCGCTCAGCATACCTTGATTATAATTTGTTAAACTTGTATGTTGCAATGTTTGACAATGACGAAGTGAAATTAATAAATAAATAAAAAATAAAGGATCACCTGAACGGAATCAATGGAGTTAATAAAAGTCTGATCATGTCTACTCACCATTATTGAGCCCCTCCCCCTGTAATCCTCGATCTGCTACTCTCAGCGGTAATTATTAGGGACTTAGCCCGGGACCCCATTTCCTATGTATTTGTCTATAGTAAATCACTTAGGCCTACATATTTCAGAGCTCTTATATAAAAAATTAGTGGGGCCCCTCCATCTGCAACCCTCGATCTGCCATTGTCAATGGTTGTTCTTATGGGAGCCCAAGTAGTCGGGCTTGGCTCTCATTTGAGTCATTTAATATGCATTTACAAGTTGAAAATCACTAAATATATGTACATGACCCCCTAAACTCATGGGCCGCAGCCCCCGGCTGACCCTCCCCCCCCCCCCCCCCCCCCTCAGTGGGGCTGGGTCTAGGGTATGTACTTACATATGATGTTATTGCCAATGCGTAAACCTACTTATAAAGGTCCTCCCGACTTAAGCAAAGTTTTCTTCTAACCGTCTGTATTTTGACATATCTAAAAGGGTTTATTTTTCATCTAACATTGTAGGGATTCATCTTGTATTTTAGGTACTATCATACATCTTTTTAGCTGCCATGGATCCTTGAATTAGTGGGATTACACTAGTACTGTACGGTGCACAAAATTGTTATTTCCCGAATTGCTCATTACTTTCGCGCTCGATAAAAAAACCCGCGGACGTGGAAGAAGACGCCCTCATTTATGTTTTTTTTTTTTTTTTTTTTTTTATTAATTCTACTTTGATATTACTTCAGTACTTGTATTAAATGTATGCTTTCAAAGTTCTTAGGTAAGAGTCCCTAAAACGCTTTTTTTTTAGCTTGCATATTCTACATAGAATGCATATATTTTATATCAACAAAATACAGATGAATAAAGTTCACTCAATCTATTGTTCAAGCATTATCTGTCGATAATTGTTATCAGGCGACGCCGGCGAGCTAATCAAGGCAACAGCAATAGACTTGTACGTTTTGGAAAGGGGAAACAGCGAAACTGTATTCTCTGTACTACACCAAACATACGCTCTAGAGCAATCACTATATGCTCGAGATGTAATAAAGTGTTTCATGCCATGTGCTTGTATCGGCATTGAACTTTAAGAAACATATTAAACATATTGACAATTCATCGCTTTTGTCAATATATATTATTTAGATGGATAGATTAACGTGTTGAAAGAACAAAACTTAACGGGTGAGAAAAAAAAACACAGATCACAGGCAATAATTAAATTGTTATATATATTTGTTGAACTTTCTCATATATAAGGTTAAAATACAACACTCATTACTCGGAGCTGGACTAGTCAGATACTCATGTCATTTATGTCGATTCTTTCAACTTTACATGTGAATATTTATCATGCTTCCTCCATACTATTTGTTATTTAATGTTGATATATAAAACAGAGAGTTATGGTATTTAATGTCACTTTCAACAATATTTAAGTTATATCGTGGTGGTCAGTATTTTTTGGTGGAGGAAACTGGAGTCCCCGAGGAAAACCATCAACCTACCGGAAGTCACCGAAAAACTTTATCACATAATGTTGTATCGAGTACACCTCGCCTGAGTGGGATTCGAACTCCCAGCGTTAGTAGTGATAGGTAGTGATTGCATAGCTAGTTATAAAAAAAATATCCAATTAACATAAGATCACGACCACGACGTATATTGGCATTGTTTTTTTAGGGCAAAAGCGTATCTCAAATTTTACATTTATTTCATTATTTAAAGTGTGATAAACGCACATGCAATTTTACATTATTAGATTCAATAAAGTGTGGGAAAAAAACAAGTGAGCAATTTTACATTAGACACAAAAAGTTATTCTTTTTTAAATACGTCAGTAATTTTCTATTTTATCCATTAAGGTCTGAAAAAAGATTGTGCAATTTTACATTGTTTATTTACAACCCGCAAAGTCAAAACACGTGTGTGTAATTTTACATGGTAAATTTACAACCAACAAAGTCTAAACACGTGTGTGTAATTTTACATTGTAAATTTACAACCAACAAAGTCTAAACACGTGTGTGTAATTTTACATTGTAAATTTACAACCCACAAAGTCTAAACACGTGTGTGTAATTTTACATTACAATATACACCCCACAAAGTCAAAAAACGGGTGTGCAATTTTACATTAGGTCATGTACTGTGAGTAAAGGTAATAACAAAATTACCGAACTCCGAACAATCTAACAAAGGGAAAGTCAAAACTCATAATTATATAAACAGACAAAATCAGTTAACAACCGGAAAACTGTGAAAACCGTAATGACCCTGACTTGGTACAGGCATTTCTAAAGAAATGGTGGGTTGAATCAGATTTTAAGGCGCCAAACCTCCCGCTCTCATTACGGTTCAAAGGTTCCGGCTGTCACTGTAACAGTATTTAAATACAGGAACAAAATAGGTAAAATAGTTGTCAAAGCAGTACCATATTCGGTGACGTAAATGTAAAAAATATTTTTACGTCACACATTGACAAAAAAATTCTTGACATTTTTGACTTCTTTATCTTTATTCATTTTCACTATATGAAAATGCATCGCTTATAATTTTTTCTGCAGAGACGGAATATATTTCGACAAGATATTGGTATCTGAATATAAACTTTTTAAGAGATCGAATAAGGCGAATCTTTTTATAGCCCTGGTCCAGTAGCCTGTTTCTCAGATGAAGATGACGTTTCAGGAAATCAGAATAATTGCTACTGGCCCTTGCATAGCGAATCAATTGCGAGATGTAAACACCATATGCAGGAGAAGCTGGTATATTGCTGCACATGTTTGGAAAATTTATGATTTTAAAATTGAAGTCGTCCCGCTTATCATAAATTTTAGTACTAAGTTGACCACTGTCGTCAAATTCGAGGTATAAGTCCAAAAATGATGCGGACGAAGCTGTATCGGTGGTCTCTTTAACTTCCAGCTCTGGAGGATATATCAATGGAAGAAATTCTGCAAATCTAGAATTATTGATAGATAAAACGTCATCAATATACCTGTATGTGAAATTAAAGGCTCTAGCCTCATGAATCTTCTTATCTTTTACAAGCTTTTCAAGAAACTCCGACTCATATGAGTATAGAAATAAATCGGCTAGAAGAGGGGCACAATTCGTACCCATTGGTATGCCGACGACCTGCTGAAACAGTGTCCCTCCAAAGGAGACAAATATGTTATCGATGAGGAACTCCAGCATACTGATCACTTGTTCCTCGGAGTAGCATGTTTTACCTTTATGAATTTTGTTTGAAAAATATGTGGAATTGTAGCCTAACACAACAAATTTTGAGCCATAGTTTCTATGACAAAGCTTTATGAATTGTTTCTTTTAAGCGGGTTTTTAATTTGTCATGCGGTAGGGTGGTATATAGAGTTGAAAAATCAAAAGTTTTGATGGAGGATACATGAGAGAAAGATCTTGATTTCAGGTTATCCAAAAGATCTTTCGAGTTTTTCAAAATCCACATGTGATTTATGCCACTACGCGAGTAAACAGTTTCACAATATTTCTGTTGTCCCTCTTTTACAGCAGACAGAATCTTTGTCAGGTGAATAGACAATTCTTTCGTCGAACAAGTTGATGATCCCGCTATGTACCTTTCTTTGTATGGTGTCTTATGGAGCTTAGGTATCCAATATAAATAGGGTAAATCATCAAACTCTTTACCAGAGGGAATGATTAAAGAGGTCATGAATGATCTGTGGTTAGCTAGGATTTCATCTTTGTCGAACGAAGTTGGTTTGTATGTGGCATTACTAGAGGTGTTGCTATTTATACCTAATTCCTTGATTAGGCATTCGAAGTAATATGATTTACATACAAACACGATATTGTTGGAAGCCTTGTCCGCAGGAACGATAACATATGTGTCATGAAGAGAGGAAAGACACTTAACAGCTTCTTGGTCTTTAAATACAGACTTAGGTCGACTATTAACACAATTTTTGAGTTTGTGAATCCGACCTTGTACTAGAGACCTAATTGTTCTGACCCAGTCTGACAAGGACTCCAACTCAGGATCTTGGTCTACTTCTCTCTTTATCCACCTTCTGGCATAATCTTCAACAGCATCCATAATTATATTGAAATTATGTTTCCAGTTGATGTGTTGAGGTTCTCTGAATTTAGGACCATGAGAAATCACCTTTCGGAGACTCTCATGTTGAATGATATTCAGATCACCAGTGATTACATGTCCAGATGGGTTGTATTGAAAAGGAGAGTGGGAACAGTCACAAGTCAGAGGGTTCTTATGGTACTCTTTTATGTTAATATCTTGCAATGCTTCTTTGTAGTTGAAAATTTTACGGCCAATGCTGTTAGTGTAGCTATAGGAGACAATGGGAACAGATTGATTTTTGAAATATGGTGGAATTTCTTTTACGATCTCTTTTCTATTAAGAATGTTGCTGATGTTAATAGCATCGATTCCTTTGTTAGCAAACGGAATATGGAGGAATTTTCTGTTGTTATCATGAAGAGGTTCAGATCGAACTGGTTTAAAAAGCCGAAAGGACGCCACGTCACATATAATACTAGACAATCTGTACTTAGGAGAAAAAGGATTTACGCCTCCTTTGTCAAGTCCAAAATCCCTAAGATCTTTGAGGTAGTTTACAGGTAGTGAAAATAAGATTGTACGAATATGATGAATTCCAAGAGGTTTCTGTATATTAGAAAGTAAATCATTAAAAGTATCTTGTAACGTTCTTGGTTTAGAGGACTTTTTAACATTAGGATGTTGAATTCTTTTATGACCATGGCTACAGTGACGTTTTACACTGATACATCTACATCTACATCTACTAGGTACATAACTCTGTCTTTGCAGACCGTTACGTTCCGGAAAAACTATTGCGCTGAGGTGGCGGAAAAGAGTTAAAGAATGAACTGTGAAGAGAATATATAATCCATTCAACGGCAAGAAAAAGATTGAAAAGAAATAAAGAATCAAAAGATCCCAAATTGATTTCTGTTCTTCTGATACGTCACGGTAAACAAATTTGAAAAAAATCCTTTGGCACTGATCCGTGAAAAGGGCTTGGCATCCAAAGGGTTAATAACGCTTGAAATAATTATTTTGAAAACGTTGATTCTTACTGTAGCTACGGACATAATATTATAACGTCACAATACACTCTTCAATTGTCCGCTGACGTTATTTCATTGTCGTCTTAGAGATACAAGAAAACAACTATATAAGAAAAAGGACGGAAAAGGCTGTAGATGAACATTTAGATAATGAAAACTTGACCGAAATTTATGGGATGTGAGCTTGACTAGATCCATAGATTTTCCTTGATATCTCTGGAAAAAGTGCCTATATTTCTCTATGATTAAGTGTGCTTGGAACTTACTATATTCGTAATATGTGGGGAACTTTTTCTTTTTGACATATTGATAATCTCCGTTTTTACGTTTTCTCAACATTTGAAACACGTACAACTCACAACACTTAAAACTGCTTACGGCACTAGGTTGAACATACTGTTATTATATATCTTCAAGCGAACCGTTCATCCAGGTTGGACTTTCGACTTTGTGTTCACGTGATTCTATATATGTAGTAGTTATACACTGAGGTATAGGTGTTTCTGGATTAGAAACCCAGAGGGCCGGAGGCCTGAGGGGTTTCTAATCCAGAAGCACCGTATACCGAAGTGTATCGCTAACTTACTCCACAGGTTATTTTGAATACACGAAATATTCATTACAGAATGTCATAGAAAACAAAAACAATAAACACAGAAACATTAAATTTCATAAAACGATACATTTTTGTGGTTTTCCCATTGGGTATCTCTTCTATAAAGATAGATTGAACGACTGAGTTGTATTAAGGATTAAACAGATTGATTGGTTAATAATGAGAGATGTTATTCGATAATTACCTCTATTACATAAGGCTCTATTTTACTGTTTTTCTATCGGCCAGAAGCAATACACGTGACATTCCATTTTCTAACATATTGATTACCAAAAAGCAATTTCTGTGCAATAAATAATCATATTGCACTCTCGTGCACAATCAATAAATGAAATTACGTGGCACGAGAGTGCAATATGTTTTTTTATTGCACAGAAATTGCTTTTTGCTAATCGATATGTTAGAAAATTTCATAAAATTTGAAAATTTTCACAAAATTTCAAAATTATAAAATTAAAAAAAAAAAAATTTAAAGGTCATTTTTTTTTTTAATTTGAAAATTTCAAAAAGTTTCAAAAATTTAAAAGTTTTCATAAAATTTCAAAATTAAAGTAAAATAGAGCCGTATGTCAAAGGCGTAGCTTACGTTGAGGCAACCGAGGCAGCTGCCTCGGTAAAAAATATATGCCAAAAAAAATATAAAGACAATTAAATTTTATTTCCATGTTCTCAATAAAGGGACAATGAATAAGTTAACAGACTAAGACTCAGTTACATTAGAGGCAGTCTTGAACTTGCCGTGAGGCATACGATTGAACTCATAGTTGAAAGGTTTAGGCCTCATTGCAACTTCAAGATGAAGAACAGCAATTATAAGGTGCTGTTCCTGTATAACAATCATGAACATAGTATGTTCAAGTTTATATGTGTGATTTGTCTAATGCAATCCATAATATTTTTGAATCGGCAATTAACAAAGTTTCTTGGACTAAGTTGTACATGTTAGATGACCATTATGAATGTACAATTGTGTATAGCTGTGACATATTTTTATGACTATTTTGAAGCAAAACTGGTCCCATATATACTCTAAATTGCTCAAAATCGCTTATGGGGGGGGGGGCTTTGCCCCTCAAATCCCCCAACGGGGCTTTGTCCCTGTAGTCCACTGGGGCCTTCTGACAGCCCCCAGACCTCCTGCCTCGGTAGAATAACATGGCAACCTACGCCCCTGCGTATGTAATCAAACAATTACTACGCTTGAACTTGATCAATATGAGGTTTTATGGAGCAGAATACAATAATATTGAACTCGGCTTCGCCTCGTTCAATATTGTTGTTCTCTGCTCCATAAAACCTCATCTCGTTCAATATTGTTGTACTCTGCTCCATAAAACCTCATATTGATCTCGTTCAAGTGCAGTAATTGTATAGTATTCATTTACAACATGATCTTCAGGAATGATAGACGTGTTATATTGAACTGAACTTTTTGTAGAAAATGGATATTAACCACATTGCCACAAATATTACTCAGAACTGCTAAATAAAGTAAGTAAGAATATAAAAGTATTTTTCTACCAATAAACTGTTCCGTTTTTAAGTGCGCATTTAGCAGGTCAAAGTTTTTTGTTTTTGTTTTGTTTTGTTTTGTTTTTTTAAAGGTTTGGCTCCAGACAATTTAAAAAGGGGTTCCAGAATAAAAAAAAAGAAGGTATTCTAATATGACGTCCTTCAAACGCTTTGAGTCCAAAGCCGTGGTAAAAATAATATATACCTACACCCATTGTAATGTATGACGTCATCGACAATTTATAACGATATTTTACCAATTTTTACATATTAGAATCGAAATAATTCATGGAAGCCATATGTATATATTGTTTTTACCACGGGTAGCCCTTTATGTCAGCTTTTTACCCCTCGCTATCGCTCGGGGTAAAACTTCGTGAGATAAAGGCCTACCCGTGGTAAAAACAATATATACATATGGCTTCCATGAATTATTTCTTAAATAACAGTCTCATTTTCGAAAATGTTCACATAATTTGAAATTTTTTCCGAAAAAAAAGGACCCTCCCCACTGGATCCACCAATGATAAACTTTTGAAAGGGTGCCGACATATAATGTATTTTCTTTTTACAGTGTTTTCCCGATCAAGTTTTTTTTTCCCATAATTTATTATTATTTAGGTTTTTTTTAACGACTGCTTGGATTTTTTTCATACTATACTTCATTAACAAGATCTTTATGTTTTCTTTTTCAGTTTTTCAGTATCCAGTTTTCGTGTTATCTTCAGCTAAGTGATAATTAATTACCTCATTGTTCGTAGGCACAATAGACCGAGCTCACAGGGTGTGAAGACAAGGGTTTCCAGAAACCCCCTGTCGTCACACCCTGTGAACACAGGCTATTGTTCTTATAACAATAAAGTAATTCATAGAAAGGCAGTTTCAGAGATAGAAAGCGTATGGTTTAACAATAGACCTGGGGTGTCAGAATGTGGTAATTTCTTTAAATTAACCCCAAGATCAAAAATTGAATTTATTGCAGGTGAAAATGAAATTAAATGCAAATATTTGGCCTGTGTAACATCTTTGTCATTGACTGATTTGAAAGCATTTAATAAACATAAATATAAGGAAATCGTGATTAAGGAAATAAAAACTAGGCTTCCAACTTATAACGATAAAATCATTAGCGATTCCTGCCACTGCATATCTAATGCATTAAACAATGAATGTCAGAAATTGGTTGGCGAGCGTGAAAGAGACAGAGCGACGCGCAACCAACAACCTAGCGTGACTGTAAAAAGTAACGAAAAACAAACTAAGAACAACCACTAATCGGACAGATCTGATCATATTGACGACAATATTCAGCTTGACCTATCGACATCTCTTGAACAGCTCTGCTTATCACAACATGAGCCGCTTGATATTAACGAATTAGTGCAAGACGATGAAAGGGAGGAGGATCAAAGTCTAACCTTAGTTAAGGAACTTGCTGCCAGTAACCAATGTTACGATGTTTCCGATCCACATTGTAGCATTAGTCTGCTTAATGATAATATACAACAAACACAAAAAGCAACTAAAAATAAAGAAAGCAAAAATGTCAGTGGAATCCAAGACGAACTTGTAGCAACCAATATGGAATTGATCAATGACTACGCAAAACAGAGGAACCATATCAATGAACTCCAATCAGAGAACGATCGACTGTTGAATAGATCCTCAAACGTCAAATCAACGAATTCAAAACAACAGAAAATTGTAGTCGAAGATGTTAATGAAGAAGATAAGCTTAATTGCAGCCAATATTCTGGTTCTCTTCACCTTACAAATGATGTTCAGAAAAGGTCGCTCGAAACGGACATTTCTTTTGAATCTTATGATATTCAAATTCCGACTACACGTAAACCGAAAGGAACGCTTTTAACTGGTAGCTCCATCATAAGAAACGTCAATACCGAGCATTTCCAGTTGGAAATCGAACCAATTTGCGCTCGCGGAGGTAAAATCAACGATATCACCAAGCGTTTACTATAGTTACTAAAAGACACCAAGTTCGAGAATGTAATTTTACAAGTAGGAAGTAACGATTGTTGTAGTGCCGAGTTTAATAGTGATATCTTTTGTGTAAATTACACACCTCTTGCTACCATTGTCAATGCTATTTGTAATACTGTAGTTATTTCTGGTTTAATGTCCTCGGTTAACATCATTAAGGGGAATAACTCTCTAGAGAAAATAGCAAATGACAACAAAATTTTGTATGTGGACAATGATTGTCAGTTCAGATTGCTAAATGGGGCTCTGAATATTCATTTATATGCAAGGGATGGTGATCACGTGAATGCTAAGGGGGTTTCAAAGCTTGTGGGGAACCTGAGTATTATGTCTAGAAAAAATCACAAGACAACGTTACATACAAATCACAAATCCGAAAAACAACAACATATTCGTCCAAACAAAGGAAGGCAAAATTAAGGCCTTTACAAAAAGGAAATCTGGCCAAAACAGCAATCAAGTCCATCACCATTCTCACTCCCACAGACAAAATACTGGTAAAGATAAAATCAAAAAGGATTCAGATAGTAGATTTTATGATCATTACAATTGTTACAATGTTTTGTATAATGATGATAGCTATCATGTATCACGTTGGTATTGTGGAGAACACAATCATACTACTTCTGTTTGTCGCCATGGTGCTGAAATTGTTTGTTATAAATGTAATGGTTACGGTCATAAGGCCAAGCACTTTACTGTATATTAGGATAGGGGCCAGGAAGTTAGTGCCGAAACGATTATCAATAAAAATGTTGTAAAACGTAAACACAAACGCGGGCGCAGTAAGGCATCTACAAACTATGTAAATGATATCAAAATTGATTTCTTGAATGTATTTCTAATAAGATTCGTGAATTAAATAACCATCTAACAAAACATAATTTTTGGTATGGTCAAACTTGTTTAAATACAGCTAATAAACCACCGAAATAAAGAACTACTGTGGGTAGGAAAATGCCGCAAACATTCGAAGGGTAAAGGTGGTATTGGCATGTGCTTAAATGCTGACACCCACTGTTAGATGATAACTTACTTAACAGCAAAAATGAAAAATTATGGGTCTTGACTAGATTAGGCTATATAAAAACAGCCGTGGGTGTTGTATATTTCCCGAATAATGGGGAAAATAAAATTGTAACTGATAATTTTATGTGTGAACTCTTGCAAGATTATACTAAACTGTCATCAAAGAGATAGAGTGTCGTTCTGTTGGGGTATTTTAATGGCAGATTTATATGATAAAACTGTTAGGTAAGCATGGTTCCTTCAATCGTATTTCTTTTGGTGATGCTAAATGGAAATCCATTATTCGTCCATCGATTGCTCATGGCTGTGCAGTTTGGATACCATCTTCTAATGTAAGTTTAGCATCTTTAGAATCGTGGCAATATAAAGTCACCAAGTTGATTCTAAACACCAATATTAACATCTCAACGTCAGCTTTATTCTTAGAATTGATAATGGCAACCGATTAATGATTATTTAGACAGACAGAGAGTTTCCTACTTTGATAGGATTAAGAAGCTACCGATCACAAGACTGTAAATTAGATCTCATGGAGGTAAAATATAGTAATACTTCAACTGGTTGGAAATACTTAGACCATTTGAAATTCGTTTTTTGATAATATCGCTGAACAAACAAATCGTTTACCTGTCTTCCGTTACGCACGGACGATCACATATTAGAATGGTCAAGTACACTTGACACTTCCGTTATTGATAATTGAAAAATCAATAATCCCACCTTTGATGTTGTTAATGATGTCAATCAAGACTTTTCTTTAAAATATTCAAACAATAAAATGGGTATTAATGATGTGATTAACAAGTTGTCAATTAATAACACAAGCGCTAATTTATTGCATTAAAAATGAATAAAACGTAATCTAAATTTTAATGAATGGATGCACAAGCTAAAGAAATTAAAAACAAAGTCATGTGTGAGATTAATTCATTCTCTATTGTTTATTTTTTCTTTGATGATAGACTCTTTAATTAAACAACAAACTGCGTGGTCTCAAGGTTCATCTAAATACCAAAAACAAAAGAAATGTACTCGTTCTGAAATTTCGATTAATCTGAGTTTTTATGTGTATATAATACCAAAAAGAAACAATTATTCTTCAAATTCAAATAAAAAAAAAAGGAAAATGGCTACAATCTTAAAATTGCCCATTAAAAATATATATCCGAATTATCAGCATTATATCGATATCGATCCAAGTGTTAATACCCGACCTCATATTTCCTGTTTATAAAATAGATCGTGAACAAAGTTGAAAAAAAATGTTTCTAAGGAACATTTGAAGATGCCAAAGAGGTATTCAGAAGCCGTAGTCTGAGAACTGTCTAAAGGATTAAATATTTTTTTACGATAAAGGCCCACTTTACTGTGCATCAGTTATCATAGCGTAATGAAATTGCCCGGGTCAGAACCAGATTTTTTTCTCTCTAAAATTACGCGACCTCGGTGGCTCGAACTACCGATAGCTAGAACAGTTTTTGACAGTCCCTTCGATTTAGAGCCAGCGAAGTTCTACTGTACGATTTTCAAAAGGGAAGGTAATTCTACATTGTTTCTCTTATAACGAACAATGCCTATAACGAACTAAGATAGAGAGTCCCATGGACCTCGCTATAAACGAACTCTACTGTATTTCATCTGGTTGGAAATACTTAAACCATTTGAAATTCGTTTTTTGATAATATTGGTCTTGTTCATTTAATTAATAAGGAAATCAACATAAATACTTCCAAAAGATTCTTTGTGTCTTTATAGTTTTGTAAGAAAAAGAGAATTCGACTGCGCTAATAAAAAGTGCGATCTTGAATTTTTCAAAAATGTTTGTATATTTCAAGGTAAACAACCGTACGTGTCTAATGTTGTAGAATTTCAGGCATCAAGGTTAAAATTACTAGCAAGAACTATTACTCTTGCTTTGAACACTTAACTTAATAGAATAAAGTTACGTGACAGCCCGGTATGCGAAGCGTGTCCTTATAATGCCACCGAATCCCTTCAACACCTCTTACTTGAATGTCCGGCATACAAAAAATATAAGAGATCAAAGCTTTCAAGAAATTGTTGTTCATATGAATGTATTCATACCCTGTCTAGATTTCACAGAGTTGTCGCCCTTACAAAAACTACAATTTTTAATTGGGGACACCTGCTATTATTTTAGCCAAGAGTGTGGTGATTTCTTTGATGGGATGGGTAAAACTATGTTGAAAAGGAAGTATGTTTTCCGATCATTTGTTTCAAATATTGATTGAAATATATTTGAATGTACATGTGTATTACCTAAACTATTATCTATTTTTATTTTATATTGTAATATGTACATAATTATATTTTAGACGCACTGCAGGTGCCTGTATGTGCCCCCGATCTAAATAAACATTTTCGTCTCACCGAAAGACATTTTCAATGTCCAATGTCGAACCAATAAGTCGTCATATTGGATCGACATTAGACATTGAAAAAGTCTCTCGGCGAGACGGAAATGTTGTCATTCAATAGTGTTCAATTCTTTATCACTTTGTTTTGTGTACTTGGTGTTGTTTTACACACCACTTCAGACGTTTATAATTTATTTTACTTGTATAGTATAGTTATACCGTAACGATCCAACACCCAGTAAGATTGATCGTTGACTGGAATTTCAGACGTTGTATATATAGCAAATAGTTCATGGCACTGAGGGTCATATGGCAGTATATGGACCGGTCCGTCTAATATTTTTTGGGTGACGGACCGGTCCATATACTGCCATATGACCCTCAGTGCCATGTCCATATAATATTTTTTTAGTTACGGACCGGTCCATATACTGCCATATGACCCGAAGTTACATGAACTATTTTCTATATTTTACTTTTTATCTAAAATAATAATGCAGGTACCTGGCCGGTCCATATACTAAAATAGTGACCGGTCCATATACGAAAATAGTGACCGGCTGCGCTAACAAAGACAAATAGGCAAAATAAAAACGTAAAGTGTAATATATATATATATGTTCTTATCTTAGCTTGTTGGAAACCAATTTGACGTTTTCAATTGTGACTAATCAATTATTGTCAATATTATATATTTATTTATGCTTTTTAATTAGAACTGTTAATTGCTATGCATAGTGCTAGCAGGGCCTGATAAAATCAGGTCTAGTACATTGTATTACAATCCTTTCGTCTTACTATAAGCTGGAAAGCCATAACATTCCATGGTTACATAAGGCCTTAAAAAGAGTCTTGCTTTAATGAGTATATAGCCTATATTAACAAATACTTGCTTAGGTCTCTGTAATCACTCTGTTCTTATATATGTATAATCCTTTTTTTTTCTCTTAGAAAAATAACTACCATATCTTTACTAAACTAATTTGACTCTAATGACACACATTCTGATCTGATGAGAAACTAAGCATACATGTACATGCCTTTGAACGGGATATTGTAGACAAAATAACCGTAGACTCAAATGATCCTCATTGTTCCATGATTTTATTGATCTCGACAATTCGACAAATATATAACCTTCCTATACTGTATGATTATGTTTGTTTTGAATCGTACACATACTATCACAGTTAAATGCGGATAATTCCTCCTACAAAGACATGTGCAGGGTAGAATCTACTTTGGCGGACCACAGAAGTCAGATATTGTAATAATCAACGCGTATGACCCATAACCTTTCATTTTGTTACCATGCGGATATGACAACAAAAGGGTTAGAGTTAGGGTTAGGTTAGGGTTATGTTCTGCTAAAGTAGAAGTACTCCTGTAAAAGTAATACTGGTAATAATATCATTATGAATGATTAACAAAGTATATGTATATAATTAATATTAAAACTAAGACCCTTCCCCTTCAGGCCATAAGTGTCCTTCGCCGATGTTGGCTATCACGTTTAGGCCGTTTGCTTTTCTTGCTCGCTTAAAGACAGTTTAAATTATTTAGTTTTCAAATTGTCTGACTTTGAGCGTCCCTGATGAAGGTTATTTCAGAAATGTCGTGACATTAAATTACATATCTACGTTTTCATTTTTTATTAATACTGTTGTGCTTCTTAAAATTTAATGGATAACCTATGTGCTATGTATATTTCGTTTTGACGTAATCAAATGTGCTCATCATATATCTACTGAAATTATTATGAACAGTGTTGCAAGAAATGTTTCCATAGTTACATACTGTAAACGTTGGTATATGTCCCTAAAGAAACAAACTATATGTGATGAATTATTTATGCATAGAAAATATTGATATTTTATCCATACAGTAACGAAAAATACTATTACAAAATGTTTTTTTTATCATTACAGAAAAAGACGTCATTCATCAAAGTCTGCAGCCAATGATTGCTGTATCATTTGTATACTCCTTTGTATTTTTATGGTTTTAAGCGCAGAAATATTCAGTGGCTGTCCAGGATGATTTTAGTAAACAACCAAAATGATTGAAAACACCTTATGGAATTGACTGTATAATTTTGCCGAAAGAATTCCAAATTGATAACATGAAAAACTGACTTTGTAATCAACATCCTATGAAGGCTTATCTTCTATAATTAAGGATATTATCTATCGCTATTCTACTGCTAGCTATTTTCATCTTCACAGCTTTCATTTTGAGTAAAACAGACAATCGTATTAAAACGAAGGACATCAGACTCAGTACATTCTGTAGAGTAATTAATAGTTTACTCCATTTATAGCAATCATCTGTTATTGCAGTGTTTGTATTTATAATTATTTAACCAGCATTAATCATAGTTGTAAATTATTCCAACGTATACAAGTCATAAAACATTTCCATATTAGAAACATCTTTCCAAGATAATTAATCGCAGAAAAATCTTCTCAGACTTTTTGCCTTTTAACTATGATAGTGTAACATTAAGTCGAAGATAGAGAAAGGCTGAGTTTGTAATACAAGATGATTCTCACTTATCGAGAATTGTAAAACGAAACGAGTTTAGAATATTATAGAGGTGAATCAACAAGTTCTTGCAGAATAATATCATAGCCCCCCTCCCTCATTTTTTTTTTTTGCTTCATTTAATGTAAATATTATTTTATGTTTTTGTATTGATTGTATAAATAGTATATGCAATAAACGTTTAACCATACAAAATATACGTTAGTACATTTTAAATCTAAGAAAGTATTAGCTTGAAAAATAGAGAAGTGACCTATCTTTTATAATAATGGTACTTTTTGGAAGAATTAATTGCTATAAATCTTACATCATATATACTAGTCAACAAAAGAAACGCTACAAAGATTTTTTTTTTAATATATTTTTATGTTAAAACCAAAACAATTGTTTATTATCATTTATGTTAATGTTTGCGTGAAACGCATTTATCCTCACAAAACAAACAATAACATCCTGTTCAGTTACGGAAAAATTCCGGAAAGTGAATTTTCCGTTTCATGACCGAATTTGCGATGATCGAATTAGGCATTTAAATCACTTGCGGTCATTTACTGTGCTGTCAACAAAAGTAAACAATTTGCCATTCTGAAAATTTTAATTTTCACATGAACGTCGATGCCACGGCTCCGTCAAAATGACCGTGAGCGAGCGATGGGTATGGTTCAGGCTGGAATGACTCACCAGGCCGTTGCACCCCACTTTAATGTGTCTAGAATAACCATTTCAAGGCTAATGAGTCGTCGTCGACAAACAGGTAGGACGAATGACACGAAGCCCGTAACGGCACAGTACGATAACGGCTGAGGACACTGCCCGTAGAACACCTGGTCTAGCAAACGTCTGAATTTCGGGTCAGACTGTTTGCAGAAGACTACGTGCATCTGGACTCTGAGCTAGACATCCGGTGGTAGGACCGATCCTTAAACAACGCCATAGGACGACGAGACTAGCCTGGGCTCGTGCACACCGTCGTTGGAGTCTTCACACTTGGCAACACATCCTTTTTAGTGATGAATCTCGATTTTCACTTCGCTTTAGCGATGGGCGTTATCGTGCATTCCGCAGGCGTGGGGAACGTTTTACGGATCAGTGTGTGTACGAGTCCGACCGTTTTTGAGGTGGAAGTGTTATGGTTTGGGCTGGAATTTGTCATGATGGTCACACTCAGCTCAAAATTTTCGATATTCTTGATCCTATCGCTCTGCCATTTCTGTAAAAGGGAAACTTTGATCACGTCTTTCAACATGGCATTGCAAGATGTCACGTGGCTCGTGTTTCAGACTTTCTGAACCAGAATCACATCGGTGTTTTTCCCTGGCCAGCATTATCACCGGATCTGTCACCAATTGAACATTTGATGAACTCGCTAGACGTGTTCGCCACCGTCAAAATCCACCAGAAACACTACAGGAGCTGCGTGACGCACTTGTGAACGAGTGGAACAACATCCCGTAAGCCTTTATCCAACGATTGATTGGATCTATACGTCGGAGATGCGAAGCTGTCGTTGCTGCAAGAGGTGATCACACACGTTACTGAACTCCGCAAACCTCCATACTGTATGACAATTTCTGTCTGTCCATGATTTGTTCTGATAATGATGTTGAGAAATTTTGTTGATATTGCCTTATTTGTTATGCCCATATGAATCTAAATTATACGATTTTTGTCGATTTTTTTTTCTCTATATAAAAAATATTAAGCATCAAACCCTTGTATCGTTTCTTTTGTTGACTAGTATATATAAATGTTTGGATGCTGACATTTCATTTTATATAAATGAGGCATACACAGTTCATATACATGTATATCATAGCATTTTATTCTGTGGTTTGTTCTTCTTCTTGTTATCTGAGATTACAATATATATAGTGTATGTTAAACCGTTGTTAACGATTGCAAGTCTGATTTCAAATACCTTAAAAACTGTTGAACAAAAGACAAATTACAATATTTTGATCTGCATTTGTTTTTTTGTCTTGTGCATTGTCACTTGTTTAAAAAATGAAGAAAAAATATTTAAGCTTAAGCAACAAAACATATTCACAATGGAACACTTATGAAACTAACGTCCGAAATCTCATTCATATTAATACAGATGAGAGCTATTTTCAGCTTTGGAATAGAACACTATTTATTAGAAACTTATTCTAAAATGATTAATAGATGAATGAAACCTATGAAATATATAATAATACACAGAGTTATGTATCTCAATTTTAAGACAAAAATATTAGGATAGTATAGAAAATCATAAAGCCAACTCAAAACTAAATTTGATTGATTGCTGTTTAGCGCCAAGTGAACAACTTGTTCAGCTGCACAATGACAGCTAGGAACGAGTTACTTGTTAATGAAATGTTGATGATGCCTTGGTATACTATGTACAGGAACTGAGATCTAGATTTGCATAGTGTTTGTGCACTGGAACAACAGTCTACCAATCTTTATTCTTACAACTTTATCATTAAGTTAATGTTGTGTACCCTAGTAGAGAAGCAGCAAATACCAATCAAATCTCTGCAACGAGAGGAGTGTACTAATACAACATAGACGAAACATTACATATACCATAACATTACATACACCATAACATTACATGTACCATAACATTACATATACCATAACATTACATGTACCATAACATTACATACACCATTACATTACATACACCATAACATTACATATACCATAATATTACATATACCATAACATTAAATATACCATAACATTACATATACCATAACATTACATATACCATAACATTACATATACCATAACATTACATATACCATTACATTACATACACCATTACATTATATACACCATAACATTACATATACCATAACATGACATACACCATAACATTACATATACCATAACATTACATATACCATAACATTACATACACCATTACATTACATACACCATAACATTACATATACCATAATATTACATATACCTAACATTAAATATACCATAACATTACATATACCATAACATTACATATACCATAACATTACATCTACCATTACATTACATACAACATAACATTACATATACCATAACATTACATATACCATAAGATTACATATACCGTAACATTACATACACCATTACATTACATACACCATAACATTACATATACCATAACATTACATACACCATTACATTACATACACCATTACATTACATATACCATAACATTACATACACCATTACATTACATACACCATTACATTGCATACACCATAGCATTACATATACCATAACATTACATATACCATAACATTACATACAATATAACATTACATATACCATAACATTACATATACCATAACATTACATATACCATAACATTACATATACCATTACATTACATACACCATTACATTACATACACCATAACATTACATATACCATAACATTACATATACCATTACATTACATACACCATAACATTACATATACCATAACATTACATATACCATAACATTAAAAATACCATAACATTACATATACCATAACATTACATATACCATAACATTACATATACCATTACATTACATACACCATAACATTACATACACCATTACATTACATACACCATAACATTACATATACCATTACATTACATACACCATAACATTACATATACCATAACATTACATATACCATAACATTACATATACCATAACATTACATATACCATTACATTACATACACCATAACATTACATACACCATTACATTACATACACCATAACATTACATATACCATAACATTACATATACCATTACATTACATACACCATAACATTACATATACCATAACATTACATATACCATAACATTACATATACCATTACATTACATACACCATTACATTGCATACACCATAACATTACATATACCATAACATTACATATACCATAACATTACATACACCATAACATTACATATACCATAACATTACATATACCATAACATTACATACACCATAACATTACATATACCATAACATTACATACACCATAACATTACATACACCATACCATTACATACACCATAATATTACATATACCATAACATTACATATACCATAAGATTACATATACCGTAACATTACATACACCATTACATTACATACACCATAACATTACATATACCATAACATTACATACACCATTACATTACATACACCATTACATTACATATACCATAACATTACATACACCATTACATTACATACACCATTACATTGCATACACCATAGCATTACATATACCATAACATTACATATACCAAAACATTACATACAATATAACATTACATATACCATAACATTACATATACCATAACATTACATACAATATAACATTACATATACCATAACATTACATATACCATAACATTACATGTACCATCACATTATATATACCATAACATTACATACACCATAACATTACATATAACATAATATTACATATACGATAACATTAAAAATACCATAACATTACATATACCATAGCATTACATATACCATAACATTACATATACCATAACATTACATATACCATTACATTACAAACACCATTACATTACATACACCATAACATTACATATACCATAACATTACATATACCATTACATTACATACACCATAACATTACATATACCATAACATTACATATACCATAACATTACATATACCATAACATTACATATACCATAACATTACATATACCATTACATTACATACACCATAACATTACATACACCATTACATTACATACACCATAACATTACATACACCATTACATTACATACACCATAACATTACATATACCATAACATTACATATACCATAACATTACATATACCATAACATTACATATACCATTACATTACATACACCATAACATTACATACACCATTACATTACATACACCATAACATTACATATACCATAACATTACATATACCATTACATTGCATACACTATAACATTACATATACCATCACATTACATATACCATAACATTACATACACCATTACATTACATACACCATTACATTGCATACACCATAACATTACATATACCATAACATTACATATACCATAACATTACATACAACATAACATTACATATACCATAACATTACATATACCATAACATTACATACACCATAACATTACATATACCATAACATTACATACACCATAACATTACATACACCATACCATTACATACACCATAATATTACATATACCATAACATTACATATACCATAACATTACATATACCATAACATTACATACACCATAACATTACATATACCATAACATTACATATACCATTACGTTGCATACGCCATAACATTACATATGCCGTAACATTACATACACCATAACATTACATACACCATAGCATTACGTACATCATAACATTATATATACCTTAATATTACATATACCATAACATTACATATATCATAACATTACATACACCATAACATTACATACATCATAACATTACATATACCATAGCATTACATATACCATAACATTACACACACCATAACATTACATATACCATAACATTGCATATACCAAAACATTACATATACCATAACATCACATATACCAACAATAACATTACATACACCATAACATTACATATACCATGACATTATATACACCATAACATTACATATACCATAACATTACATATACCATTACATTACATACACCATAACATTACATATACCATAACATTACATATACCATAGCATTACATATACCATAACATTACATACACCATAACATTACATATACCATAACATTACATATACCATTACATTACATACGCCATAACATTACATATACCGTAACATTACATACACCATAACATTACATACACCATAGCATTACGTACACCATGACATTATATATACCATAATATTACATATACCATAACATTACATATATCATAACATTACATACACCATAACATTTCACATACCATAACATTACATACACCATAACATTACATACATCATAACATTACATATACCATAGCATTACATATGCCATAACATTACATACACCATAACATTACATATACCATAACATTGCATATAACATAACATTACATATACCATAACATCACATATACCAACAATAACATTACATACACCATAACATTACATATACCATGACATTATATACACCATAACATTACATATACCATGACATTATATACACCATAACATTACATATACCATAACATTACATATACCATTACATTACATACGCCATAACATTACATATACCATAACATTACATATACCATAACATTACATATACCAACAATAACATTACATACACCATAACATTACATATATCATGACATTATATACACCATAACATTACATATACCATAACATTACATATACCATAACATTACATATACCATAACATTACATCTACCATTACATTACATACAACATAACATTACATACACCATAACATTACATATACCATAACATTACATATACCATAACATTACATATACCATTACATTACATACACCATAACATTACATACATCATAACATTACATATACCATAGCATTACATATGCCATAACATTACATACACCATAACATTACATATACCATAACATTGCATATACCATAACATTACATATACCATAACATCACATATACCAACAATAACATTACATATATCATAACATTACATATACCATGACATTATATACACCATAACATTACATATACCATAACATTACATATACCATAACATTACATATACCATAACATTACATGTACCATCACATTATATATACCATAACATTACATACACCATAACATTACATATACCATAATATTACATATACGATAACATTAAAAATACCATAACATTACATATACCATAACATTACATATACCATAACATTACATATACCATAACATTACATATACCATTACATTACATACACCATTACATTACATACACCATAACATTACATATACCATAACATTACATATACCATTACATTACATACACCATAACATTACATATACCATAACATTACATATACCATAACATTAAAAATACCATAACATTACATATACCATAACATTACATATACCATAACATTACATATACCATTACATTACATACACCATAACATTACATACACCATTACATTACATACACCATAACATTACATATACCATTACATTACATACACCATAACATTACATATACCATAACATTACATATACCATAACATTACATATACCATAACATTACATATACCATTACATTACATACACCATAACATTACATACACCATTACATTACATACACCATAACATTACATATACCATAACATTACATATACCATTACATTACATACACCATAACATTACATATACCATAACATTACATATTCCATAACATTACATATACCATTACATTACATACACCATTACATTGCATACACCATAACATTACATATACCATAACATTACATATACCATAACATTACATACACCATAACATTACATATACCATAACATTACATATACCATAACATTACATACACCATAACATTACATATACCATAACATTACATACACCATAACATTACATACACCATACCATTACATACACCATAATATTACATATACCATAACATTACATATACCATAAGATTACATATACCGTAACATTACATACACCATTACATTACATACACCATAACATTACATATACCATAACATTACATACACCATTACATTACATACACCATTACATTACATATACCATAACATTACATACACCATTACATTACATACACCATTACATTGCATACACCATAGCATTACATATACCATAACATTACATATACCAAAACATTACATACAATATAACATTACATATACCATAACATTACATATACCATAACATTACATACAATATAACATTACATATACCATAACATTACATATACCATAACATTACATGTACCATCACATTATATATACCATAACATTACATACACCATAACATTACATATACCATAATATTACATATACGATAACATTAAAAATACCATAACATTACATATACCATAACATTACATATACCATAACATTACATATACCATAACATTACATATACCATTACATTACATACACCATTACATTACATACACCATAACATTACATATACCATAACATTACATATACAATTACATTACATACACCATAACATTACATATACCATAACATTACATATACCATAACATTACATATACCATAACATTACATATACCATAACATTACATATACCATTACATTACATACACCATAACATTACATACACCATTACATTACATACACCATAACATTACATACACCATTACATTACATACACCATAACATTACATATACCATAACATTACATATACCATAACATTACATATACCATAACATTACATATACCATTACATTACATACACCATAACATTACATACACCATTACATTACATACACCATAACATTACATATACCATAACATTACATATACCATTACATTGCATACACTATAACATTACATATACCATCACATTACATATACCATAACATTACATATACCATTACATTACATACACCATTACATTGCATACACCATAACATTACATATACCATAACATTACATATACCATAACATTACATACAACATAACATTACATATACCATAACATTACATATACCATAACATTACATACACCATAACATTACATATACCATAACATTACATACACCATAACATTACATACACCATACCATTACATACACCATAATATTACATATACCATACCATTACATATACCATAACATTACATATACCATAACATTACATACACCATAACATTACATATACCATAACATTACATATACCATAATATTACATATACCATACCATTACATATACCATAACATTACATATACCATAACATTACATACACCATAACATTACATATATCATAACATTACATATACCATTACGTTGCATACGCCATAACATTACATATGCCGTAACATTACATACACCATAACATTACATACACCATAGCATTACGTACACCATAACATTATATATACCTTAATATTACATATACCATAACATTACATATATCATAACATTACATACACCATAACATTTCACATACCATAACATTACATACACCATAACATTACATACATCATAACATTACATATACCATAGCATTACATATACCATAACATTACACACACCATAACATTACATATACCATAACATTGCATATACCAAAACATTACATATACCATAACATCACATATACCAACAATAACATTACATACACCATAACATTACATATACCATGACATTATATACACCATAACATTACATATACCATAACATTACATATACCATTACATTACATACACCATAACATTACATATACCATAACATTACATATACCATAGCATTACATATACCATAACATTACATACATCATAACATTACATATACCATAACATTACATATACCATTACATTACATACGCCATAACATTACATATACCGTAACATTACATACACCATAACATTACATACACCATAGCATTACGTACACCATGACATTATATATACCATAATATTACATATACCATAACATTACATATATCATAACATTACATACACCATAACATTTCACATACCATAACATTACATACACCATAACATTACATACATCATAACATTACATATACCATAGCATTACATATGCCATAACATTACATACACCATAACATTACATATACCATAGCATTGCATATAACATAACATTACATATACCATAACATCACATATACCAACAATAACATTACATACACCATAACATTACATATACCATGACATTATATACACCATAACATTACATATACCATGACATTATATACACCATAACATTACATATACCATAACATTACATATACCATTACATTACATACGCCATAACATTACATATACCATAACATTACATATACCATAGCATTACATATACCAACAATAACATTACATACACCATAACATTACATATACCATGACATTATATACACCATAACATTACATATACCATAACATTACATATACCATAACATTACATATACCATAACATTACATCTACCATTACATTACATACAACATAACATTACGTACACCATAACATTACATATACCATAACATTACATATACCATAACATTACATATACCATTACATTACATACACCATAACATTACATACATCATAACATTACATATACCATAGCATTACATATGCCATAACATTACATACACCATAACATTACATATACCATAACATTGCATATACCATAACATTACATATACCATAACATCACATATACCAACAATAACATTACATACATCATAACATTACATATACCATGACATTATATACACCATAACATTACATATACCATAACATTACATATACCATAACATTACATATACCAACAATAACATTACATACACCATAACATTACATATACCATAACATTACATATACCATAACATCACATATACCAATAATAACATTACATACACCATAACATTACATATACCATGACATTATATACACCATAACATTACATATACCATAACATTACATATACCATAACATTACATATACCATAACATTACATCTACCATTACATTACATACAACATAACATTACATATACCATAACATTACATATACCATAAGATTACATATACCGTAACATTACATACACCATTACATTACATACACCATAACATTACATATACCATAACATTACATACACCATTACATTACATACACCATTACATTACATATACCATAACATTACATACACCATTACATTACATATACCATAACATTACATATACCATTACATTACATACACCATAACATTACATACACCATTACATTACATACACCATAACATTACATATACCATAACATTACATACACCATTAAATTACATATACCATAACATTACATATACCATTACATTACATACACCATAACATCACATACACCATTACATTACATACACCATAACATTACATATACCATAACATTACATACACCATTACATTACATACACCATTACATTACATATACCATAACATTACATACACCATTACATTACATATACCATAACATTACATATACCATTACATTACATACACCATAACATTACATACACCATTACATTACATATACCATAACATTACATATACCATTACATTACATACACCATAACATTACATACACCATTACATTACATACACCATAACATTACATATACAATAACATTACATATACCATTACATTACATACACCATAACATTACATATACCATAACATTACATATACCATAACATTACATATACCATAACATTACATATACCATTACATTAAATACACCATTACATTGCATACACCATAACATTACATATACCATAACATTACATATACCATAACATTACATACAACATAACATTACATATACCATAACATTACATATACCATAACATTACATACACCATAACATTACATATACCATAACATTACATACACCATAACATTACATACACCATACCATTACATACACCATAATATTACATATACCATAACATTACATATACCATAACATTACATATACCATAACATTACATATACCATAACATTACATATACCATAATATTACATACACCATAACATTACATATACCATAACATTACATATACCATTACATTGCATACGCCATAACATTACATATGCCGTAACATTACATACACCATAACATTACATACACCATAGCATTACGTACACCATAACATTATATATACCTTAATATTACATATACCATAACATTACATATATCATAACATTACATACACCATAACATTTCACATACCATAACATTACATACACCATAACATTACATACATCATAACATTACATATACCATAGCATTACATATACCATAACATTACATACACCATAACATTACATATACCATAACATTGCATATACCAAAACATTACATATACCATAACATCACATATACCAACAATAACATTACATACACCATAACATTACATATACCATGACATTATATACACCATAGCATTACATATACCATAACATTACATATACCATTACATTACATACACCATAACATTACATATACCATAACATTACATATACCATAGCATTACATATACCATAACATTACATACACCATAACATTACATATACCATAACATTACATATACCATTACATTACATACGCCATAACATTACATATACCGTAACATTACATACACCATAACATTACATACACCATAGCATTACGTACACCATGACATTATATATACCATAATATTACATATACCATAACATTACATATATCATAACATTACATACACCATAACATTTCACATACCATAACATTACATACGCCATAACATTACATACATCATAACATTACATATACCATAGCATTACATATACCATAACATTACATATACCATAACATCACATATACCAACAATAACATTACATACACCATAACATTACATATACCATGACATTATATACACCATAACATTACATATACCATGACATTATATACACCATAACATTACATATACCATAACATTACATATACCATTACATTACATACGCCATAACATTACATATACCATAACATTACATATACCAACAATAACATTGCATACACCATAACATTACATATACCATGACATTATATACACCATAACATTACATATACCATAACATTACATATACCATTACATTACATACACCATAACATTACATACATCATAACATTACAACACATAACATTACATATACCATAACATTGCATAAACATAACATTACATGTACCATCACATTATAATATACCAACAATAACATTACATACACCATAACATTACATATACCATGACATTAAATACACCATAACATTACATACCATAACATTACATATACCATTACATTACATACACACATAACATACATACACAAACATTACATATACCATACATACATATACCATACATTACATACACCTATTACATACAAAAAAATACACCATAATACATTACATATACCATAACATTACATATACCATAACATTACATACTACCATAACATTACATATACCCATAACATTACATATACCATAACATTACATACCCATAACCATACATATACCATAACATTACATACACCATAACATTACATATACCATAACATTACATACACCATAACATTACATACACCATACCATTACATACACCATAATATTACATATACCATAACATTACATATACCATAACATTACATATACCATAACATTACATATACCATAACATTACATATACCATAACATTACATACACCATAACATTACATATACCATGACATTATATATGCCATAACATTACATATACCATAACATTACATATACCAACAACAACATTACATACACCATAACATTACATATACCATGACATTATATACACCATAACATTACATATACCATAACATTACATATACCATTACATTACATACGCCATAACATTACATATACCATAACATTACATATACCATAACATTACATATACCAACAATAACATTACATACACCATAACATTACATATACCATAACATTACATATACCATAACATCACATATACCAATAATAACATTACATACACCATAACATTACATATACCATGACATTATATACACCATAACATTACATATACCATAACATTACATATACCATTACATTACATACGCCATAACATTACATATACCATAACATTACATACACCATAACATTACATATACCATAACATTACAGACACCATGACATTACATATACCATGACATTACATATACCATAACATTACATACACCATTACATTACATACACCATTACATTGCATACACCATAGCATTACATATACCATAACATTACATATACCATAACATTACATACAATATAACATTACATATACCATAACATTACATATACCATAACATTACATACAATATAACATTACATATACCATAACATTACATATACCATAACATTACATGTACCATCACATTATATATACCATACCATTACATACACCATTACATTACATACACCATAACCTTACATATACCATAATATTACATATACGATAACATTAAAAATACCATAACATTACATATACCATAACATTACATCTACCATAACATTACATATACCATCACATTACATACTCCATTACATTACATACACCATAACATTACATATACCATAACATTACATATACCATAACATTACATATACCATAACATTACATATACCATAACATTACATACACCATTACATTACATATACCATTACATTACATACACCATAACATTACATATACCATAACATTACATATACCATAACATTACATATACCATTACATTACATATACCATAACATTACATATACCATCACATTACATACTCCATTACATTACATACACCATAACATTACATATACCATAACATTACATATACCATCACATTACATACTCCATTACATTACATACACCATAACATTACATACACCATTACATTACATATACCATTACATTACATACACCATAACATTACATATACCATAACATTACATATACCATAACATTACATATACCATTACATTACATACACCATAACATTACATATACCATAACATTACATATACCATAACATTACATATACCATAACATTACATACACCATTACATTGCATACACCATAACATTACATATACCATAACATTACATATACCATAACATTACATATACCATAACATTACATATACCATACAATTACATACACCATTACATTACATACACCATAACATTACATATACCATAACATTACATATACCATAACATTACATACAACATAACATTACATATACCATAACATTACATACAACATAACATTACATATACCATAACATTACATATACCATAACATTACATACACCATAACATTACATATACCATAACATTACATACACCATTACATTACATACACCATAACATTACATACACCATAATATTACATATACCATAACATTACATATACCATAACATTACATATACCATAACATTACATACACCATAACATTACATATACCATAACATTACATATACCATTACATTGCATACGCCATAACATTACATATACCGTAACATTACATACACCATAACATTACATACACCATAGCATTACGTACACCATAATATTATATATACCTTAATATTACATATACCATAACATTACATATATCATAACATTACATACACCATAACATTTCACATACCATAACATTACATACACCATAACATTACATACATCATAACATTACATATACCATAGCATTACATATACCATAACATTACATACACCATAACATTACATATACCATAACATTGCATATACCAAAACATTACATATACCATAACATCACAAATACCAACAATAACATTACATACACCATAACATTACATATACCATGACATTATATACACCATAACATTACATATACCATTACATTACATACACCATAACATTACATATACCATAACATTACAAACACCATAATATTACATATACCATAACATTACATATACCATAGCATTACATATACCATAACATTACATACACCATAACATTACATATACCATAAAATTACATATACCATTACATTACATATACCATAACATTGCATATACCATAACATTACATACACCATAACATTACATACACAATAGCATTACGTACACCATGACATTATATATAACATAATATTACATATACCATAACATTACATATATCATAACATTACATACACCATAACATTTCACACACCATAACATTACATATACCATAGCTATACATATGCCATAACATTACATACACCATAACATTACATATACCATAACATTGCATATACCATAACATTACATATACCATAACATCACATATACCAACAATAAAATTACATACACCATAACATTACATATACCATGACATTATATACACCATAACATTATATACACCATAACATTACATATACCATAACATTACATATACCATTACATTACATACGCCATAACATTGCATATACCATAACATTACATATACCATAACATTACATATACCAACAATAACATTACATACACCATAACATTACATATACCATAACATTGCATATACCATAACATCACATATACCAACAATAACATTACATACACCATAACATTACATATACCATGACATTATATACACCATAACATTACATATACCATAACATTACATATACCATTACATTACATACGCCATAACATTACATATACCATAACATTACATACACCATAACATTACATATACCATAACATTACAGACACCATAACATTACATATACCATAACATTACAGACACCATAACATTACATATACCATGACATTACATATACCATAACATTACATACACCATTACATTACATACACCATTACATTGCATACACCATAGCATTACATATACCATAACATTACATATACCATAACATTACATACAATATAGCATTACATATACCATAACATTACATATACCATAACATTACATATACCATAACATTACATACAATATAACATTACATATACCATAACATTACATACAATATAACATTACATATACCATAACATTACATATAACATATACCATCACATTATATATACCATAATATTACATATACGATAACATTAAAAATACCATAACATTACATATTCCATAACATTACATATACCATAACATTACATATACCATAACATTACATATACCATTACATTACATACACCATTACATTACATACACCATAACATTACATATACCATAACATAACATATACCATTACATTACATACACCATAACATTACATATACCAAAACATTACATATACCATAACATTAAAAATACCATAACATTACATATACCATAACATTACATATACCATAACATTACATATACCATTACATTACATACACCATAACATTACATACACCATTACATTACATACACCATAACATTACATACACCATTACATTACATACACCATAACATTACATATACCATAACATTACATATACCATAACATTACATATACCATAACAATACATATACCATAACATTACATATACCATTACATTACATACACCATAACATTACATACACCATTACATTACATACACCATAACATTACATATACCATAACATTACATATACCATTACATTACATACACCATAACATTACATATACCATAACATTACATATACCATTACATTACATATACCATTACATTACATACACCATAACATTACATATACCATAACATTACATATACCATAACATTACATATACCATAACATTACATATACCATAACATTACTTATACCATAACATTACATATACCATAACATTACATATACCATAAAATTACATACACCATTACATTACATACATCATAACATTACATATACCATAACATTACATATACCATAACATTACATACAACATAACATTACATATACCATAACATTACATACAACATAACATTACATATACCATAACATTACATATACCATAACATTACATACACCATAACATTACATATACCATAACATTACATACACCATAACATTACATACACCATAACATTACATATACCATAACATTACATATACCATAACATTACATAAACCATAACATTACATATACCATAACATTACATACACCATAACATTACATATACCATAACATTACATATACCATTACATTGCATACGCCATAACATTACATATACCGTAACATTACATACACCATAACATTACATACACCATAGCATTACGTACACCATAACATTATATATACCTTAATATTACATATACCATAACATTACATATATCATAACATTACATACACCATAACATTTCACATACCATAACATTACATACACCATAACATTACATACATCATAACATTACATATACCATAGCATTACATATACCATAACATTACATACACCATAGCATTACGTACACCATGACATTATATATACCATAATATTACATATACCATAACATTACATATATCATAACATTACATACACCATAACATTTCACATACCATAACATTACATACACCATAACATTACATACATCATAACATTACATATACCATAGCATTACATATGCCATAACATTACATACACCATAACATTACATATACCATAACATTGCATATACCATAACATTACATATACCATAACATCACATATACCAACAATAACATTACATACACCATAACATTACATATGCCATGACATTATATACACCATAACATTACATATACCATAACATTACATATACCATTACATTACATACGCCATAACATTACATATACCATAACATTACATATACCATAACATTACATATACCAACAATAACATTACATACACAATAACATTACATATACCATAACATTACATATACCATAACATCACATATACCAACAATAACATTACATACACCATAACATTACATAAACCATGACATTATATACACCATAACATTACATATACCATAACATTACATATACCATTACATTACATACGCCATAACATTACATATACCATAACATTACATACACCATAACATTACATATACCATAACAATACATACACCATAACATTACATATACCATGACATTGCATATATCATAACATTACATATACCATAGCATTACATATACCATAACATTACATACACCATAACATTACATATACCATAACATTACATATAGCATTACATTACATACGCCATAACATTACATATACCGTAACATTACATACACCATAACATTACATACACCATAGCATTACGTACACCATGACATTATATATACCATAATATTACATATACCATAACATTACATATATCATAACATTACATACACCATAACATTTCACATACCATAACATTACATACACCATAACATTACATACATCATAACATTACATATACCATAGCATTACATATGCCATAACATTACATACACCATAACATTACATATACCATAACATTGCATATACCATAACATTACATATACCATAACATCACATATACCAACAATAACATTACATACACCATAACATTACATATACCATGACATTATATACACCATAACATTACATATACCATAACATTACATATACCATTACATTACATACGCCATAACATTACATATACCATAACATTACATATACCATAACATTACATATACCAACAATAACATTACATACACCATAACATTACATATACCATAACATTACATATACCATAACATCACATATACCAACAATAACATTACATACACCATAACATTACATATACCATGACATTATATACACCATAACATTACATATACCATAACATTACATATACCATTACATTACATACGCCATAACATTACATATACCATAACATTACATACACCATAACATTACATATACCATAACATTACATACACCATAACATTACATATACCATGACATTGCATATATCATAACATTACATATACCATAGCATTACATATACCATAACATTACATACACCATTTATTATGGTCAGAATATACAATAAAACAGTCCGGGGAACTTCGGGATGAAAGAAGAAATACCCACTATTAAACAAACAATTAACAAGAATTTCCATTTTCCTAGCATTTTCAAGTATAGCTAAATAATAATATACACATAACATGTACATAATACATAATATCATAACTAAATATAAATTAAGCGGAAGTTTAAATTGCTACCGAAAAAAAAAGATCCTTCGTTTTGTATAATGGAAAGGGTCAGACAAATTTGAATTGTAACAGGTTATCAAGGACCATTGGTGGTAACCGGTTCATCATTAGAGGCTGCTGAAAGTTGTCGTTCACGTGCAAGGAACGTGATATTCTCCATACACGAGATTCTCATTACTGTCCCAACCTAAGTAGAGTTGTGTACTGTATTTGTCCCTTATAACTAGCAGACGTGACTTTCAGAGGGTTTGTCCTCGCAAAGGAAAACCTGTCTTACATGTATTTCTATTCCTCTGTCGTTCACTTGTGGGCTATATAGACGAATCAATTCTATATCATATGGCATAAATCAAGCACACATCGCGGTGAACTTGATTGCCACAAAATTATCTACCGGTATGCCTTAGTTGTGAAGGAGAACTGGTTCTTATAAATGATCCACAACCTAAACCACAGAGTCCTCTCGAACGTTGTCAGTATTCCTTGTATGTCTACTGGTCATCCACACTAATCTTATACTGGTGTGGAAATCTTATATATGGGGGGAAACCACGATGCTGTCTGGACAATGAGAATCCATCCAACCTATATATATTGGAAAAACGTGCATATTCTTTTTAATAAAAACGAATAAACTTACGGATCAACCATCTTCCATATTATAGAGAAATGAAGTTTGAACAGTGTTGACTAATGAAAAATACCAATCGACAAGCTGAATCCTCGTTAATACTATTATTTTTAAAGAAGGGAGTTTTCCTAGCAATTTTGTAGACTACAATTAGGTTTTCAAACGACAAAAACATTCGAGCACTTCAGTTACATTTGATTTTATTAAATACAATCTAAAATATATACCAATTCTGTTTAATTCCGATAATCAATTTTTTTTTTTTATTATATAGTAGTTTCAACAAATAACATATTGTTTTGTTGGATATGGCAATCAAGTGGACCGTCGATAGCATCATCGCATATAGTAGTACTCTGATTTACATCTACCTATATCAACAATACCTACCACTACAAAGGTTTGTAAATTCAATTCCCATCCGTCGCGAGCGAGGTGCATTCGCTACATTCTTATGTGATGAAGTCTGTCAGTTAGTTGTGGGCGTTTTGTCAAGGTACTTCCACGGTATGACTGACCTATTGTTGAAATAACGTTAGTGACACATAATTCAAATCCTTATCCAATCACATTTACTATCAATTATACCTGTACTTTAATATATGATAGACAATTAAGAGCTACGATAATGTCAGACATAGCTTTTAAGGGTTAGGGTTAGGGTTATGGCATTTAACGCCAATATTTCAGTTATATCGTGGCGGTCAGTTTTATTGGTGGAGGAAGCCTGAATACCCGGAGAAAACCACCGACTTGCCGCAAGTCACTAACAAACTTTATTACATGACTGTAATTTAGGTTGCATATGATTGGCTTAAGACTGATTTAAGAGGTTTTGAGTACTTGCGATATCAACCTCTCGGCTAAAAATAGATCGTGGCACTTGTCCGGAAAGTGATATCACCCTCGCAAGGTATACAAATAGATGGGGAAAAAACGGGCTCTTGCTATCCTATCAAATTCGCTCTTTCTTTGTTCAATAACCAATGATATTGCGTTTAGCGTTTGTTTTTCGGCTGAATCATAAACAAACGCTCCAAAATTGCGATATTTTATTGGTATGACAATGAATTTGTAAGTAAATAACAATATAACATTTTCATGAAATAAAACAATCATTTACTTTGGAATAGGTTGCTATCTGGTTTATCAACCTTTAAAAATGTATATTCACCTCGTGTAACCATGCAATTTCAATATGCGGCGAACAGTTCTAGTAGAATCAGGCCGTGGTAGTCTTTCATTTACAATGTTTGTCAAATCTCTCAAAGTTTCTCTCCTGTTGACTTTCACTGAGCGTAAGATTACACGGTCTCCTCGTTCCGTCACCAATATTTTATTCTTACTTATTTCAATAAAGTATGGAAAAACAAACAATATATTTGATAATTCATAATTCATCTAATACAGTACATATAACGATATAACGTGCATTTTTTAACATAGTACACGGATGTCAGGTTTGATTTACATATTCGGTGTTTTGTTTATAATGGTCCTTTTGTTATCCTTTCTAAGAATGTCATTGATATAGTCTATCGTTAATGAGTCAGTGCTAAATGTGTAGTGTTACTTGGAATTTTAGTGGTATGATTTTACTTTAATGGGCCATGACCGATAATATAGTATTACCAAGCATTCTATTTATATAATCTATCACGTTTTACTTTTCTCAACAAAACAAGTTTGAAGATACCGTAAATATAAATTACTGTCTTCCAATCAAAGCATACCACCGTATTTGTACTCTTAGACATATCAGAATCGAAATAAATCATGGAAGCCAGAATGTGTTTTGAGTTTTAATATGGATTGGCGGATATTAGTAAATTTTATCCCTCACTTCTGGCTCGAGATAAAATACTATTCTCTGATGTTCTCGTGGCAAGTAGAATTTTAATTGGCTAAAAAGGTACTTTTAAAACTTCAGGGAAGCCGTGCGGTGACAGAAAATCAATAATCGCTCTCACCTATGTGCTGTCCATTGACATTGTGCACAGCAGACGACACACATTTCACAAGATGATAGAAAATCAATAATCGCTCTCTGTGATCTTTGTCCAAAGATACACGTATTTATGTTTTTCCTATAATAAGGACATACTTATTAATGTTGGAACATTCAGATAAAAATGTTATCAGTCTCTAGATGTTATATATCCCGTTTTAAAGGGATATATAACATCTCGAGACTAATAACGTATAATATCCGCCAATTCATGTTAAAACTCCCAACACATTCTGGCTTCCATGATTTATTTCTTAATTATTCAACATGGATTATATCCTCTCCTGCCGCTGTAGCGCTGCTTTACCATGTTGTGCAGTTGACTTGGTTCCTTTGACATTCTAATTACTGAGAATAATTTCCTCTCATGATTTAAAAAATAAAAAGATCAACATTCGATTATAAAAAGATTTAAGAAAAGCAATTTACAGAGCTCAGCATCGACGAGTTTCTGCGGTTGCTAGGGATAATATTTGGTTACTAGGGATTTTGTAAGGTTTAAGGAATTCTTATAATATATACTGGTTAGTAAATGATAAGATGTCTCTAGATCTGCTAAGGTGCTGTTGTAGAATTGTTTTTCTCGATTAAATAAAAGGTCCATGAGATCTACAGGAAAATACTGTGCATAGGGAAACCTGTTGCTATGGACGGGGCATAACTATGAATAAAAATATCAAAATGTATTTTTGAAATATGAAATGACACTTGTAGTGTATATAGCTTGACAAAAATGTTCCGCTTAATCAAATATCAAGTCAAAAGATCGTAGATATCAAAATTCAACCATTAATTGCAATAATATTTAAGTTTATCGTTAAAGGATAAACAGATTTAATAAAAGTGAACTTAGTCTTAACTTAAGTTTTAGAATTTTGGAAATCCGAAAACCGGATTGTCTCCGATCGCGAACGTCATTTATACAATCTGCGACGTCACACATTCCCAGCATTCAATTTTCGACAACAGGCACATTGTCAACAACAAATCCCACCCACCGCCCCTCCAACTCCTTATCCCCTTTGCTGCAATAATGGACCAGATTCTGCTGCTGTTTTGTTAATATTTCAGATTTGTCGCCGAGACATGGACTAGAGCCCAACTCAATGGACATTTAGGGAAAACCAATGGAGAACTTTATTCACATGGGCGTTCCACGCCGGAGAGATAACTGACACTGTGGAGAGTATTAAGTGTTTTTCAAAACCAATGGAGAACTTTATTCACAAGGGCGTTCCACGCCGGAGAGATAACTGACACTGTGGAGAGTATTAAGTATTTTTCAAATTTTAGATGTTCTATTCTTATCGTTATATATAATTGTATATTGAAATACGTTAATTTTCTTTTTGACTCAATCGAACATTAGAAGCTGGACATATTTAAGGAACTTTGTCAAAAGCTTGTATAAAGACTTTTATAAGGAAATATAGTTTCAATTTTAAATTGCACTTTACCAATATTTTCATTTAATATCTTATAGTTTATAATTATTGTATATACATTTGTACTGTATTGTATGACTTAATAAAATTGTCACAGTTTTGGACACATCGTTGGCGGGATATGGCAAGATGAAGACGGGACACGTCGGTCCCCACATTTTACGTGAGCTCATATTTTGATTATTTTCTCCTGTGGTACCACAGGGATTTGTATTTTCATGTTCGTAAACGGGGGTCTTCTTTGCATACCAGAGGGGTCGGTTCCTCAATCGGTACCGATTCAGAACTTGGTTTGGACTCTTTGAAATAACCAGAGAGTTCGGGATAGTAAATATTTGCGATCGTATGGGGAACGTGTCCTGTAGATCTCTCTAAGTTCCATAGAGGATTGTAGCTTTCGCTGTCACCTGCCAAGCATGGGCTAGCCCAAAATATCGAAATCGGCGGTCTGTCTTCTTCATCTTGCCATCTCGCGCTCACGCAATTTAATACTGTGGCCGTATTTTTCCAATCAACATTAGTATTGTTTAATTTCCAGACAATGAATCTTTGATTAAAGGCTAATTTAATGTTTACAAAACCGTTGCTAGGGAGACAAAACTACACAAAAATACTATATGCTACCATAGAGAATTGGAATATTATTTTTAGAGTGTACATACGCAGAATATAACATTTTGTCGAAAAAACTATGCAAGATATGTAAAATAAAACCACCATATTTGAATTTCCAATGATTAATTGGACCCTCCTCCATTTACGTTGCTAAGCAACAAAGGACAAAGTGAAATCATAAAAAAAAATATTGTTCTTACCTTTCAATGATTGTGTTTAATATTATATCTATATAAACAGTTTCTGAGATTGGGCCAAAATCTACCCTTATCATACTCACTCCTTTTGAACTTGGACACGCATCACTTCAGATACATTTTTCGTAGTTTTGGGATCATGACAAAAAATCTTATGATTATACCTGGTATATGGGGGAAGTCAGCTCCCTAATACCTATATCTCTCATAAGGTTGAGATTCAGCCAATATTGACTGAGTAATTGACGGAATTCCATCGATTACAAGCTTCATTTTTGGCAACAAAATATTCACCGGTGTATCGTACTTTCGGTTTATAGTTCGTCATTATTTTGCCATTCAGAGTATTCCAGAATGGTTTTTATAAATATGTTTGTCTGTTAATTAATTTAAATATGATGTGCATTTGCTAAGAACTATGTTTGGATGCGTATTTTTGTCAGTTCACGTCATAAAGTTCAAGAACCCGGGAAATTTTGAATATATGATTTTTTTTAAATTAAGTATTATCCTGAGAAAAACTTAGAATAAAAACAAATAGTATACGAGATTATTGGCAGTTATTGGCCACAGCTTTAATTCAATTGTACATATATATAAAATCTAATTCTAACACTGTTTGGTTTAATTTTCAGACGTATATATACAGTAGGTGGCCATAATTATTTCACCAAGATGGCGGCAATTAAAAATCAATTATTGAAACATCCAATTTCTCTTCCAGATTTAATATAATTAACTGTCATTAAAATGTCAAAAATTTTGACAGTGTATAATTGGAGGTCAAAGCTCAAAAAGTCATTCGACGGAAGTGACGTTATTTTGACAACATTGGTTAAATTTCGTCTGCTATAAAAATGGCTCGTCACAACAAGGAGATGACAACAGAGACGAAACAAATAATACTACGATTGAAACGAGAAGGCTATGCACACAGGAAAATTGCTGAAATAATCGGGAGGGATCATTCTACGATTACAAAATTTCTAAAGCGTTATGATGAGAGGAATTCCGTGGAAAATAAGCCTAAAACCGGAAGGAAAAAGTTGGTGACGGAACGAGGAGACCGTGTAATCTTACGCTCAGTGAAAGTCAACAGGAGAGAAACTTTGAGAGATTTGACAAACATTGTAAATGAAAGACTACCACGGCCTGATTCTACTAGAACTGTTCGCCGCATATTGAAATTGCATGGTTACACGAGGCGCCGAGTTCGGAAGACTTTAACAGTATCATTAAAAAACCGAAAAAATCGTGTAAATTGGTGCAGAGGTAAGCTTGCCATGTCAGTTTAATTATATTGGAAACGTGTAATATTCTCAGATGAAACACAAGTAGTTGTTGGTCATGACAGGCGAGTGCATGTTTGGAGAAAGGCTGACGAAATTTGGCGACCTGAATGTGTTGGTTTGAGGGGTGGTCCCCGTGTAGCAGTGATGTTTTGGGGATGCATTACCTTTGATGGAGTTGGTACATTAACTGACATTGAGGGAAATATGAACACTACAAAATATTTAGAGACTCTTGGTGATAATGTATGGCCAGTAACCGCTTAAATATTTCCGAACGGTGGGTACATCTTTCAAGATGATAATGCACCATGTCATGCCTCTCGCAGAGCTGTCCAGTGGAAGAGAGAAAATGAATTAAATTGTCTGAATTGGCCATATCAATCGCCTGAAATTAACAGAATTGAAAATGTGTGGAGAACAATTAAACCAAACAGTGTTAGAAATAGATTTTAGAGCTGTCAAATTTTTGTTCTTCCCTCGACAGGATTTGAACCCACACCATTGATACACTGCAGCACCATTCGCTTAGCCTTACGTCCAGCGCCCTAGACCACTCGACCACATCCACTCCCTCAGATCGACGTCCGGACTCAAATCGACGTCCACTCCTCAAATTGGCGTCCACTGACGTCATTATCTCAAATCACGGTCCAATTTTAGGATATTCTCAATTCGGCGTCCTTTCCAAACTCGCATATCTATAGGCCCGTTTACACGATCAAAGTTTGCCATCAAATATAATTGTAATGACAGCTTTGTTGTGCGTGTTTTTCTTTTATCTGTTTCTGAAAGTTGTTTTTTGTTTTGTGTATTTTTAAAGCATTTTCCCATCCATCAATATTATTTAGTTTTAAGGTTTAGGGTTAGGGTTAAGGTTAGGAATATGGTTAGGGTTAGGATTAGGGTTAGGGTTTGAGTTAAAGTTAGGGTTAGGGTTCAGGTTAGGTTTAGGGTTAGGGTTAGGTTTAGGGTTAGGGTTAGGTTTACGGTTAGGGTTAGGGTTAGGGTTAAGGTAAGGGTTAGGTTTCGGGTTAGGGCTAAGGTTATGGTTAGGGTTAGGGCTAAGGTTAGGGTTAAGGTTAAGTTAGGATTAAGATTAGGATCCTTCATGAGAAACCTCATGTACATGAAATATGACGTGACACATATTTTGACTTCATTGTAGAAAGAATGTCAGAGGTACGAAAAGGGACTTCTCACTCCCTGGATAAAGTAGTCCGTTAATTTAGGTGAAACACATTTTTCTATTTTATCCAGGCTCCTGGGTAAGACAAGCTACCCGCGCCTTTTCCCGCAAAATTGTTTTCCATTTTTGAAGTAAATTGTCGATTTATCGATATACATCCGTGTCTTGACAATATTTTAAATATATTTCATAATATAGTATTATTACGTGATGTTTTTCATTTTGGTTTGGCTATAGCCTGTTGTATTGGCCCGAGGCGCAGCCGAAGCCCAATACAGCAAACCGAGGACCTATAAGTAGGCCAATATGAAAAACATCACGTAATGATACCTTTATTAATTAACCAGTCCAATATCTTTCGGGAATTTTCCGTGCGATTGTCGAAACGTCTAGCGGATTCCGATCTAGCTGTTATTGGACTGACTGATATGTCTTAAGTGCATCGGTGTGAAGTTCCAAGATTTTTTGTGTCACTTCACTTGGCGCTGGCAAAGCTGGACCCCCTCCTGTCTGATTGAGGCTTTTTCTATTTACTGCAGCCTCCAACTTTGCCGTAGAACAGGCTTTCCTCCACTTTTTCTTGATTTGCTCTACCGAACTTTTTTCTCCACCCACCCTTGCATTCACAGAGTCTATGATCTATTTCCACACCTTTGCCTTCTCTGCATTTGTTATAACGTTCGTTTGTTTTCACCTAATTATGGTTATGTTTTTCTCCACAAGCTCGCACAGACTTGGAGAAATTTTCACCTCTCTGTCTTTTTTTCTTTTGAGCAGACGATTTCTGACATTTTTTTTTACAAAGAATACTATGGAATTATGGGATACTATTCACTCGTTAAGCTACTTACCCACGGGCTAGTTATCCACAGCACTATCCAAAGGTTGAGCAACGTAAAATTATCCAGCGGATACGGTACCACCGGTTAGCAATTGTATCCATCGGTTAACTTAACCAATGGATAAAATTAACCAGTGTTTTGAGCAACCCAGTCAGTTGGTAGAACTAGTATATCCCACTAGCAATTAAATCGATATATTTATATTTCATCCCATATTATGCTACAAAGAGAATTACTGTTGAAGACTTTTTGACATTCAATCTGTTATATTTTTGTCCTAAGAGTAATTATCTGCACTCAAGATGGTAATCTTAGGTAATACCGGTAATCTACTAAATATGAGCTTGATTCTTGTAAAAGTTCACATGAGGGTTCAAACAATTGAGTTGACCAGTCCCCTCGCGGCGGATAGAGGATCGATTGGTGGTTGTCAAATTATAATGCGGAAAGCATGACCTTGGACAACAGTAGGTAAAAACGTATACGGAGAGTGTCATGCTCCCTGCACACACATTAAGTACCTCTTTTGTAGATTAAAAAAAAATATTCGTCCCTACCTAGCCTTCCGTTTCTCCTTGACCTTTGCATTTTGTTGAACTTGTTCTCGTTCTGACTATGTATGAAATATTTGTTACTTGGACCTTAAGCAACAAACAATCACAATACTAACATCGAGTATTCACTGAACCTGTTATTGTGCTGTCCACATTAATGTTGTCTTTCGCTTTATGTGATAGTGTGTGGTCGTTATGAATGGAAGCGAAAATGAGCCGGTATTTTTGTTTTGTTTATATTTGTATTGCCGTTGGGGGATCCATTTATCAAGACCGGGAGCATTGGGATCCCTTGGCCGGTTTTCCCTCGCCACATTTATGTGTCTGTTACAAGCCATTACCTAAATATCCATCGGCATATGTCCATTTCTTTTTTGTATTCAGTGATTTCAGGTGAGAGTTAGTTGTTCATTTTGCTGATATTGTTGGAATTGTTGACTGTCACTGTTTAAACATTTTTCATAATTACTGATACATCATAGTGTGTCAGAATGTCTGAAATTACAACTATATCTTTCTTTAAACAACAAGAAGAGAAGTGGTGCATACCGATTTTATTGCACACAAATTTATTTAATTATAGATTGACTTATTAATTGTCAATTCATATTTGTGTCAATCTCGAGCTCATTGCCTAACATTCTTGTTGTAATTGCAGTTCGAAGATTTACTATCAGTTGTTAGAAATGTCTGAAATTGATTAAAAAGTATATTCTTGAAATATGCATTAACTATTTTATATTCGTATTATTATCTATAATTGTTTCTGTTGAAGAACAAGCTTAGATAAACGGTTACGTTGTAAGCATGCACTGGTCCTATCTAAAACTTCAATTAGACGCTGCCAGAATTGTAACGGGTTTACCCATTTTTACAAAATCGGAGTATTTATATGCTGAGACAGGTTGGGAAACATTATCAGAGCGGAGATATCGCAGAAAACTCCAATTATTTTTTAATATAAAATGTGGAATGGCACCTGAATACTTGCGTCATCTTGTTCCCCCAACTATTCAGAATACTACTATATACCCTTTGCGAAATGGTGATAATTTAATAGTTCCTTTCTGTAGACTCTCTATAACCAATTCGTCCTTTATTCCTTCCACAGTTAAAGAATGGAATAAACTTGACATTGCAATCAGAAAATTAGATTCATTATCCAAATTCAAAAACGCTATCCGTCTTAACAGCCAATCAAATAAGATCTCAGTTCTCAAACTTTATTACTATGGCCCTAGAAAGTTAAACGTGATCCTAACACAACTTAAATGTACAGCTTCTTTCCTCAACCATGATCTACACAAGGTTCATATTTTATCTAGCCCAGCGTGTAGCTGCGGTGCCCCTCAAGAAGATGCGAACCACTTCTTTTTTGTTTGTACCAAATATTCTGAAATAAGAAATGATCTGTTCCTCAGCATAAGCGATTTGTCTCAATTGATCAATACTTCACTTCTCACATCAGAAAGCGAAACCTTAAGCTATGCAGATAATTGCTTTATTTTTGATTCAGTTTTTCGATTCATAAAAAGGTCTAAGTTATTTCTAATCGTTTAATGTACTAATCAAACACCATCCGGCATCCAAACACACACACACACACATACTTTTTCCTCATTTCTTTTTACTCGTTTACTATTTTCAGCTATATTATTTGATAAAATTGTATTTTTCTTGTTTTCTTGTGCATTCTCAATATAATGTAATATGATTGTAAATATAGGAGAAGACTCCATAAGTTGGTAAAACTTGTGTCTGATCCTCTTTGTATCATTGATCAAATAAAATAATTATAAATTATAAACTAAACTAAACTGGTCCTATCTAAATATTAATTGTACAAAATGACAAATAAAATACTTATTGTGTGTTCAACAATAATTACTCGTCCATTCACCAAATAATTGTTCTCTTTGAAGAGACAATATATATATATTTCATAATACATAGTTGTTGCAAACAATATATTGTTTCTAGTGTTGAAGCAAACTAAATGTTTAGCGTTGCTTCCCTTATAACCTGTTACAGAAGGTTGTGTGAGCAAAAATGGATCTGTTGTGTAATTTCGAAATATTGGCAAAATAAACACACATGCTTCAATTTTGCACTTTATCATGTTCAGTTATAACGTAATTGCAGTAGATTTTCTCCTGGCAATAAAGAAGATGCACATGCTTGCAGAAATATGCCCTATTGATATATCATAGTTGCTTAAAAATCCAACCCATTGATGATATGTTGAAGCGGAAAAATTTACGACCCAACCATAGAATTGGGAGCTGAAAAAAGTCGACCCATCCATTTATCTGTAAAAAAAGGTAAATATACTTTAATTCTGAAAATGAGCGTATAATTGTTGATATTATAAACAAAACAAAGAAGAATGCTGCTCTAGTTAATATGGATAAAGAGCTTCATTTTATTTTGTAAGACAATTATATTGGTTTACTTGATGCACGAAAGTAATTTCAAAGATTTTTGATACATTGGTGATAGATTTATTGCTTGTCAGAAAACAGGTGCAAGTAAAATCTCCAAGAACAAGCAAACATTTGTGTGCTCAAAGGTCATAACATACAGACAGCTAAGATCGAACTATCTAAAATGTCTGTAGTGATTTGATGTGGTCGACAATATAGCTTTTCGAGTTTCATTTCGTTTAATAAAATGTGTTCCTTTAATGAATTACCATTCATATCAAAACTAATTTGTCATTGACAGAATTGTACGCTCGGTTGGGATACCGTAAATCGGGAAATTTTGGTGTAGGTTAATTTTGGCATTTTTTCTCCAAAAGACGGTTGTTTTATTTTGGTGTGTAAAATTTTTGCCATTTTCGTTTCTAGTGTGTTTAATTTTGGCCACTTTTGGTTTCCATGTGTTTAATTTTTTTGTAAGTTAATTCAGAACGTAAATGGAAGCGTTCTCATTTCAACCAGCTGTTACTTACCGGATATTTTGATGTCGTACTAAAAACCAAATCGATTATGGATAAATTGTGAGATTTATTAAAACTAGGAATTTAAATATTCAAACAGCATAAAGTAATATGCATTTAATATAAAAACAACAAAATAATAATTTTGCACTGGGATTAATCATCGCTTTTACAGGTAAACAGTCTTATAACGGTCAGTACATGCATTTGTTTACACAACAATTATACATAATAAATAAAACCGATAAGACACTAATTACGTGTTTATTGATTTTTCTTTTTTCTATAGGTAATTGTCATTTTAATGATATTTGACATTTTGTTGATTGAAATTTTTTTATTGGTATTGCATGGTTTTTATCAATGTACTTTATTTACCTGTAATTTCTCTCTTGTCATCCAAGCCAACGATTTCACATCGTGAACACTTTTAAGTTTGACTTGTGTGTATAACGTAATTGACAAAGTTTTACTTAGGAAAGAATTAAGACAAAAAGGTACAGATTAGGGAATATAAATATAAAAAGATATTAAGGCAGTGTTCAATTTTGGCGGTTAATTTTTGGAGTGTGACATATGTTAGTGTGTTTAATTTTGGCACTTCGTATTTAAGGGCCAAAATAGGCCAAAATAAAACCATGACCAAAATTTCCAGATTTACGGTACTAGTAATAACGTTATGAGAAGAGTTTGAAGATACCAAAGGGATAATACGAATCTGTAACTCGAAGAAGGACATACAACACAATGACCAAAGAAAAAGTACAAAAGGACAAACAACGATATACAAAACATTACACAGAAAACTAAAGATCGAGAAACACGAACCCCGATAAAAATTGGGTGTGAACTCAAGTGCTCCAGAACGGTCAGCAATTCCTCTTGTTACAAACTTTGTAGCTTGTCTTACACTGTAGCTTGTTTTAAACTGTAACTTGTTTTACACTGTAGTTTGTTTTACACTGCAGCTTGTCTTACATTGTAGCTTGTTTTACACTGTAGCTTGTTTCACACTGTAGCTTGTTTTACACTATAGCTTGTTTTACACTGTAGCTTATTTTACACTGTAACTTCTTTACACTGTAGCATGTAATTACACTGTAGCTTGTCTTACATTGTAGCTTGTTTCACACTGTAGCTTGTTTTACACTGTAGCTTGTTTTACACTGTAGCTTGTTTCACACTGTAGCTTGTTTTACACTGTAGCTTGTTTTACACTGTAGCTTATTTTACACTGTAACTTCTTTACACTGTAGCATGTAATTACACTGTAGCTTGTCTTACATTGTAGCTTGTTTTACACTGTAGCTTGTTTTACACTGTAGTTTGTTTTACACTGCAGCTTGTTTTACACTGTAGTTTGTTTTACACTGCAGCTTGTTTTACATTGTAGCTTGTTTTACACTGTAGCTTGTTTTACACTGTAGCTTATTTTACACTGTAACTTCTTTACACTGTAGCATGTAATTACACTGTAGCTTGTCTTACATTGTAGCTTGTTTTACACTGTAGCTTGTTTTACACAGTAGCTTGTTTTACACTGTAGCTTGTTTTACACTGTAGCTTATTTTACACTGTAACTTCTTTACACTGTAGCATGTAATTACACTGTAGCTTGTCTTACATTGTAGCTTGTTTTACACTGTAGCTTGTTTTACACTGTAGTTTGTTTTACACTGCAGCTTGTTTTACATTGTAGCTTGTTTTACACTGTAGCTTGTTTCACACTGTAGCTTGTTTTACACTATAGCTTGTTTTACACTGTAGTTTGTTTTGCATTGTAGCTTGTTTTACACTGCAGCTTGTTTTACACTGTAGTTTGTTTTACACTGCAGCTTGTTTTACATTGTAGCTTGTTTTACACTGTAGCTTGTTTCACACTGTAGCTTGTTTTACACTATAGCTTGTTTTACACTGTAGTTTGTTTTACACTGTAGCTTGCTTTACACTGTAGCTTGTTTTACACTGTAGTTTGCTTTGCACTGTAGATTGTTTTACACTGTAGCTTGTTTTACACTGTAGCTTGTTTTACACTGTAGCTTATTTTACACTGTAACTTCTTTACACTGTAGCATGTAATTACACTGTAGCTTGTCTTACATTGTAGCTTGTTTTACACTGTAGCTTGTTTTACACTGTAGTTTGTTTTACACTGCAGCTTGTTTTACATTGTAGCTTGTTTTACACTGTAGCTTGTTTTACACTGTAGCTTATTTTACACTGTAACTTCTTTACACTGTAGCATGTAATTACACTGTAGCTTGTCTTACATTGTAGCTTGTTTTACACTGTAGCTTGTTTTACACTGTAGTTTGTTTTACACTGCAGCTTGTTTTACATTGTAGCTTGTTTTACATTGTAGCTTGTTTTACACTGTAGCTTGTTTTACACTGTAGTTTGTCTTACATTGTAGCTTGTTTTACACTGTAGCTTGTTTTACACTGTAGTTTGTTTTACACTGCAGCTTGTTTTACATTGTAGCTTGTTTTACATTGTAGCTTGTTTTACACTGTAGCTTGTTTTACACTGTAGCTTGTCTTACATTGTAGCTTGTTTTACACTGTAGCTTGTTTTACACTGTAGTTTGTTTTACACTGCAGCTTGTTTTACATTGTAGCTTGTTTTACACTGTAGCTTGTTTCACACTGTAGCTTGTTTTACACTATAGCTTGTTTTACACTGTAGTTTGTTTTACACTGTAGCTTGCTTTACACTGTAGCTTGTTTTACACTGTAGTTTGCTTTGCACTGTAGATTGTTTTACACTGTAGCTTGGTTTACACTGTAGCTTGTAATTACACTGTAGTTTGTAATTACACTGTAGCTTGTTTTACTCTGTAGCTTGTTTTACACTGTAGTTTGTTTTACACTGTAGTTTGTTTTACACTGTAGATTGTTTTACACTGTAGCTTGTTTTACACTGTAGCTTATTTTACACTGTAACTTCTTTACACTGTAGCATGTAATTACACTGTAGCTTGTCTTACATTGTAGCTTGTAATTACACTGTAGCTTGTAATTACACTGTAGTTTGTAATTACACTGTAGCTTGTTTTACTCTGTAGCTTGTTTTACACTGTAGTTTGTTTTACACTGTAGTTTGTTTTACACTGTAGATTGTTTTACACTGTAGCTTGTTTTACACTGTAGCTTATTTTACACTGTAACTTCTTTACACTGTAGCATGTAATTACACTGTAGCTTGTCTTACATTGTAGCTTGTTTTACTCTGTAGCTTGTTTTACACTGTAGTTTGTTTTACACTGTAGTTTGTTTTACACTGTAGATTGTTTTACACTGTAGCTTGTTTTACACTGTAGCTTATTTTACACTGTAACTTCTTTACATTGTAGCATGTAATTACACTGTAGCTTGTCTTACACTGTAGTTTGTTTTACACTGTAGTTTGTATTACACTGCAGCTTGTTTTACACTGTAGCTTGTTTTACATTGTAGCTTGTTTTACACTGTAGCTTGTTTTACACTGTAGCTTGTATTACACTGTAGCTTGTATTACACTGTAGTTTGTATTACACTGTAGCTTGTATTACATTGTAACTTGTATTACACTGTAGCTTGCATTACACTGTAGCTTGTCTTATACAATAGCTTGTTTTACACTGTAGCTTGTTTTACACTGTAGCTTGTTTTGCATTGTAGCTTGTTTTACACTGTTGGTTGTTTTACACTGTAGCTTGTTTTACACTGTAGCTTGTTTTACACTATAGCTTGTTTTACACTGTAGTTTGTTTTACACTGTAGCTTGGTTTACACTGTAGCTTGTTTTACACTGTAGTTTGTTTTACACTGTAGTTTGTTTTACATTGCAGCTTGTCTTACACTGTAGTTTGTTTTGCATCGTAGCTTCTTTTACACTGTAGCTTGTATTACACTGTAGTTTGTTTTACACTGTAGCTTGTTTTACACTGTAGTTTGTTTTACACTGTAGTTTGTTTTACACTGTAGTTTGTTTTACACTGTAGCTTGGTTTACACTGTAGTTTGTTTTACACTGTAGCTTGTTTTACACTATAGCTTGTTTTACACTGTAGTTTGTTTTACACTGTAGCTTGGTTTACACTGTAGCTTGTTTTACACTGTAGCTTGTTTTACACTATAGCTTGTTTTACACTGTAGTTTGTTTTACACTGTAGCTTGGTTTACACTGTAGCTTGTTTTACACTGTAGTTTGTTTTACACTGTAGCTTGGTTTACACTGTAGCTTGTTTTACACTGTAGCTTGTTTTACACTATAGCTTGTTTTACACTGTAGTTTGTTTTACACTGTAGCTTGGTTTACACTGTAGCTTGTTTTACACTGTAGCTTGTTTTACACTGTAGTTTGTTTTACACTGTAGATTGTTTTACACTGTAGCTTGTTTTACACTGTAGCTTATTTTACACTGTAACTTCTTTACACTGTAGCATGTAATTACACTGTAGCTTGTCTTACATTGTAGCTTGTTTTACACTGTAGCTTGTTTTACACTGTAGCTTATTTTACACTGTAACTTCTTTACACTGTAGCATGTAATTACACTGTAGCTTGTCTTACATTGTAGCTTGTTTTACGCTGTAGCTTGTTTTACACTGTAGCTTGTTTTACATTGTAGCTTGTTTTACACTGTAGCTTGTTTTACACTGTAGCTTGTATTACACTGTAGCTTGTATTACACTGTAGTTTGTATTACACTGTAGCTTGTATTACATTGTAGCTTGTATTACACTGTAGCTTGCATTACACTGTAGCTTGTCTTATACAATAGCTTGTTTTACACTGTAGCTTGTTTTACACTGTAGCTTGTTTTGCATTGTAGCTTGTTTTACACTGTTGGTTGTTTTACACTGTAGCTTGTTTTACACTGTAGCTTGTTTTACACTATAGCTTGTTTTACACTGTAGTTTGTTTTACACTGTAGCTTGGTTTACACTGTAGCTTGTTTTACACTGTAGTTTGTTTTACACTGTAGTTTGTTTTACATTGCAGCTTGTCTTACACTGTAGTTTGTTTTGCATCGTAGCTTCTTTTACACTGTAGCTTGTATTACACTGCAGCTTGTTTTACACAGTAGCTTGTCTTACACTGTAGCTTGTCTCACACTGTAGCTTGTTTTACACTGTATCTTGTTTTACACTGTAGCTTGTATTACACTGTAGCTTGTTTTACACAGTAGCTTGTTTTACATTGTAGTTTGTTTTACACTGTAGCTTATTTTACACTGTAGCTTGTATTACACTGTAGCTTGTTTTCATGTGTTGTGCACCTCATCCGTATTAAAATGCCCTACCGCTAACTTGCAGTAACAAATGTTCATAGAGAGTTAAGTAAGTAAGTAAATAAGTAAGTTGTATTTAAAGTCGGCACATACATACATATAACAAATAACATGAGCTACATGAAGCTCTTAAAACCGACTATGACATACATGTATATACAAGAAGTTACATTTTAATACGATACCCCTTAACCATCCTTACACGCCCCCCTTCCCCTTAGCTACCCTTAACACTTTCCCTTTTCCAATCCTCCCCTTCTTCCCGCTCTTTAACCTTAAAGTGTTATCCACCCTTCAGCCCTTTCCTCTCCCTTTTTCCAGCCAGTAACTCTCCCTTTTCCATACTTGACTCTCCCTTTCTCACCCTTTACGCCCCCTTCTCCACCCTTAACCTAGACCACCTTGTCCACCCTTATCTCTTCCTCATTTCCCACCCTTAACCCCGCCCCCTTTCCACCCTTAGCCCCTCCCTTTTCCACCCTTAAATATCATCCCTTTTCCACTATCAACTCTCTCTTCTTTTCCACTCTTAAACCTTCCCCTTTTCCACCTTATGATATTTGCATGGAAGAGGTAAACATGGCAAATCATAGGTATACATGTGGAAGCAATGTCTTTGCTTTGCTGTATAAGGCATGTGCACAGTTAGTTACTGATAATAAGTAAATAACATAAATGCAATGTTAATCTTTTTGCAATATTAAGAGATTATTACATGACATTTTCCATATCGGCCCTGGTATCAGGCCGACCGTGATTCCCGTATCAAGCCCAACAGAGAAGCTGGAGAGCTGATGTGGGTTGATTTTACATTGACTTTTTTCAAGCATTGACTTGTATATTGCAGACAAGATCTTTGAACTGACAAATTGCGAAAGTAAATTCTTCAGATTTGCAAATATTTTCGTTTCGAGTCTGGTTTCAAAAATATATCAAGCAATGTCGATCTGTACAATGACGTTAGAAAGTGTTTGTGATAAAACGTAGATATCAAATTTAGTACGCCCGACACGTTTCTGGAATAACCTTCATCAGGTACGCTCAAAATCGAAACTCTACCTAAGATGTTGACATTTGAATGGAAATTTCTATTCAACACGACGCATACATTTGAGCTAATTATTCCGCTTAAAAAACTGTATTCCAATATTTTGAAATGTGTTAATTTGGTATGCATATCTTTATGCACATCTTTCCTTGTACTTTGACATATAATCTTTGAGACCACTGCGCAGATACCGGAAGTTGAATTTGGGGGCAAATACGGATATTTGAGGGCAAATATATAATATTGGTGTATTGACGGTAAATATAGAACTTAAGTGGCGAGGCTTAGAAACGGGGGAAAGACGAGCTTTTAGTGAATCTTTCCATCCGTTTCGTGCCGAGTCCCATAAATTCTATATTTACAGTCAATACACCAATATTGTATTTATCCTGCAATACAATTTCCCCCAAAAAATGTTATTTAATTTAATAATAAAGAAAAAAGATAACGCAAACCCTATTGCTACCTCAATAGTAGTTCCGGTAAGGGGCGTGGCTCAATAGCTTTATTAGGCTAATGTGAAAATTGTTATTATGACAGGAGTGTGGCTTAATTATCTTTATTAGGCTAATGTTAAAAGTGTTATTATGACAGTGGTGTGGCTTAATAGCTTTATTAGGCTAATGTGAAAAGTGTTATTATGACAATGTCATAATAAAGCAACAGTTTATTTCAACCCATTTATTATGATAAAAAATAACCCAATTGCAGAATAAATAAATACGGGTATTAGAGGGCAAATACGGATATTTTGCCCTAGTGGTAAATAACCGACACTGACTTCTAGCTATTATTGAACATGCAAAAACGAACTTATTGCAACAAATTTGTGATAAAAAAAGGTATATATATACATGTATTTATTACATACTTAGTTCAAATAAAAGTATTTTTGTATGAACAATATGACCGGAAGTAAACTGTCCATATTTTCACACCCCGGGAAAATAACGGTTATTGGATTACTACAAGATCATTCCATATCGAGGCCCATATTGGCCCGGGCCAATATGGACCTCGACTTCGTCTCAGGCCAATATGGGTGTCTCTTTTCTAGATGTCGGAAGTATGTAATAAATAGTTTAATACATGGGCATTTCCATATTGGCCTGGTTATCATCCCTCGACCCATATTGGCGCTCGACTCCGTCTCGGGCCAATATGGGGGTCTCGGGATGATAACCAGGCCAATATGGAAATGCCCATGTATTAATCTGTATATATATTACGGATTTACCAGGCTCAAGCTAGCGACCAATTTCCAGCAGCCAATAAGCTAGCGACCAATAAGGCGATATGTCTCAAAACCAAAAAAATAAATAAAAGCAAAATGTACTTTTAAAGATTTATAGCGACCAATAATACATATATTTCTGTAATTGCACATTCAACACATTGAATCGACATCTGGGCATACAGGAAATATTTCTGGACCCGTCCTCCACAATACAAAGTTGACATTTGACATACTACTGTGAAAATAAGGCGCAGAATCTCACACAGACACGCATGTGAGTAAAAGACAATACATTTTATGTTCTATTTCCCATGTTCACCCGTACATAAAATATGTCTTCTCTTTACTGAGCTTAATAACGAAGACAAACATATATTTAGGGATGGCGAGCTTAGAAAACAGTCGGCCAACTCTAAACAAACACAGCGTAAACAAATAATATACTTTCATGTAAACCGGTATATAATTTAGATTTGCCAGCGCTTTGTCAAACAAAATAAAGTCCTAAGATTCCCCGTTCACATGAAGACGTCTCATCAATCTACAAAAAAATGTAAATATAGATCATCAGAAAAATATAGCAATACGTATTATCAAAATAAACAAAATATAAACCCTGCATGTGCGTGTAACATTTATTTAATAAATAGTATTATTTTGTTTTATCTATTTATTTTTAAATTGTGTATTTAAAGGTGTCAAACAACTAATTTAATTCACCAATGCACTTAAGTCAGGTAAAGGCCCAGGCAATACTTTTGATTTAAACCCCAAGTGGCAGTAGGATCCACCACCCCCATAAATCCAAATATCAAAGTTGATATTTGACACCCTGCTGTGGGCTTGAGCTGCATTATCCCATTATCCCACCTAGGCACTTAAGTCAGTTAAAGGCCCGAGCAATACCTTTGACTTAAACCCTAATTGGAAAAGAACTTTGCCGTCCTTCGGTAATTTTTCATGGGATATGCATAGGGTCTCCCCAAATCCAAATATCAAGACTGTAATTTAACACCCTGCTGTGGGTTGGAGGTGCATTATCCCACCTAGGCACTTAAGTCAGATAAAGACCCGGAAAATACCTTTAACTTAAACCCAAAGTGGGCAAGAACTTTGCGGTCCTTGATATATACTTTATTGGATATTTATAGAGAACCCCCTCCACAATTTTTTTTCAAATATCAAAATTGATATTTGACACCCTGCTGTGGACTTGAGGTGCATTATCCCACCTAGACACTTAAGTCAGTAAAAGACCCGGATAATACCTTTAACTTAGCCAAAAATGGGCAAGAACTTTGCCGTCCTTGATATATTTTTCATGGGATATTTCTAGAGACCCCCCTCCACAATTTGTTTTCAAATATCAAAGTTGATATTTGACACCCTACTGTGGGCTTGAGGTGCATTATCCCACCTAGGCACTTAAGTCAGTTAAAGAACCGGGCAATACTTTTAACTTTCCTAAAAGTGGGCAAGAACTTTGCCGTCCTTGATATATTTTTTATGGGATATTTATAGAGACCCCCCTCCACAATTTTTTTTGCAAATATCAAAATTGATATTTGACACCCTGCTGTGGGCTTGAGGTGCATTATCCCGCATAGACACATAAGTCAGTTAAAGACCCAGGCAATACCTTTAACTTAGCCAAAAGTGGTCAAAAATTTGCCGTCCTTCATATATTTTTTATGGGATATTTATAGAGACCCCCCTCCACAATTTGTTTTCAAATATCAAAGTTGGTATTTGACACCCTGCTGTGGACTTGAGGTACATTATCCCACCTAGGCACTTAAGTCAGTTAAAGTCCCGGGCAATACCTTTAACTTAGCCAAAAGTGGGCAAGAACTTTGCCGTCCTTCATATATTTTGTATGTGATATTTATAGAGACCCCCCTCCACAATTTGTTTTCAAATATCAAAGTTGATATTTGACACCCTGCTGTGGGTTTGAGGTGCATTATCCCACTTTGGCACTTAAGTCAGTTAAAGTCCAAGGCAATACCTTTAACTTAGCTAAAAGTGGACAAGAACTTTGCCGTCCTTGATATATATTTTTATGGGATATTTATAGAGACCCCCTCCACAATTTGTTTTCAAATATCAAAATTGATATTTGACACCCTGCTGTGGGCCTGAGATACATTATCCCACCTAGACACTTAAGTCAGTTAAAGACCGGGACAATACCTTTAACTTAGCCAAAAGTGGGTAAGAACTTTGCCGATCTTGATATATTTATATGGGATATTTATAGAGAACCCCCTCCACAAATTTTTTTCAAATATCAAAATTGATATTTGACACCCTGCTGTGGACTTGAGGTGCATTATCCCACATAGACACTTAAGTCAGTAAAAGACCCGGATAATACCTTTAACTTAGCCAAAAATGGGCAAGAACTTTGCCGTCCTTGATATATTTTTTCATGGGATATTTCTAGAGACCCCCCTCCACAATTTGTTTTCAAATATCAAAGTTGATATTTGACACCCTACTGTGGGCTTGAGGTGCATTATCCCACCTAGGCACTTAAGTCAGTTAAAGAACCGGGCAATACTTTTAACTTTGCTAAAAGTGGGCAAGAACTTTGCCGTCCTTGATATATTTTTTATGGGATATTTATAGAGACCCCCCTCCACAATTTTTTTTGCAAATATCAAAATTGATATTTGACACCCTGCTGTGGGCTTGAGGTGCATTATCCCGCATAGACACATAAGTCAGTTAAAGACCCAGGCAATACCTTTAACTTAGCCAAAAGTGGGCAAAAATTTGCCGTCCTTCATATATTTTTTATGGGATATTTATAGAGACCCCCCTCCACAATTTGTTTTCAAATATCAAAGTTGGTATTTGCCACACTGCATAAGTCAGTTAAAGTCCCGGGCAATACCTTTAACTTAACCAAAAGTGTGCAAGAACTTTGCCGTCCTTGATATATTGTTTATGGGATACTAATAGAGACCCCCTCCACAATTTTTTTTTCAAATATCAAAATTGATATTTGACACCCTGCTGTGGGCTTGAGATGCATTATCCCACCTAGGCACTTATGTCAGTTAAAGACCCGGGCAAGACCTTTAACTTAGTTAAAAGTGGGCAAGAACTTTGCCGTCCTTCATATATTTTGTATGTGATATTTATAGAGATCCCCCTCCACAATTTGTTTTCAAATATCAAAATTGACATTTGACACCCTGCTGTGGGCTTGAGGTGCATTATTCCACCTAGACACTTAAGTCAGATAAAGACCCAGGCAATACCTTTAACTTAGCCCAAAGTGGGCAAGAACTTTGCCGTCCTTGACATATTTTTATGGAATATTTCTAGAGACCCCCCTCCACAATTTGTTTTCAAATATCAAAGTTGATATTTGACACCCTGCTGTGGGTTTGAGGTGCATTATCCCACTTTGGCACTTAAGTCAGTTAAAGTCCAAGGCAATACCTTTAACTTAGCTAAAAGTGGACAAGAACTTTGCCGTCCTTGATATATATTTTTATGGGATATTTATAGAGACCCCCTCCACAATTTGTTTTCAAATATCAAAATTGATATTTGACACCCTGCTGTGGGCCTGAGATGCATTATCCCACCTAGACACTTAAGTCAGTTACAGACCGGGACAATACCTTTAACTTAGCCAAAAGTGGGTAAGAACTTTGCCGATCTTGATATATTTATATGGGATATTTATAGAGACCCCCCTCCACAATTTGTTTTCAAATATCAAAGTTGATATTTGACACCCTGCTGTGGGCTTGAGGTGCATTATCCCACCTAGACACTTAAGTCAGTTAAAGACCCGGGAAATACCTTTAACTTAGCCAAAAGTGGGCAAGAATTTTACCGTCCTTGATATATTTTTTATGGGATATTTATAGAGACCCCTCCCTCCACAATTTGTTTTCAAATATCAAAATTGATATTTGACACCCTGCTGTGGACTTGAGATGCATTATCCCACCTAGGTACTTAAGTCAGTTAAAGACCTGGGCAATGTCTGTAAGCTAGCCAAATATGGTTAAGAACTTTGCCGTCCTTGATATATTTTTGATAGGATATTTATAGAGACCCCCCTCCACAATTTGTTTTCAAATATCAAAATTGATATTTGACACCCTGCTGTGGGCCAGAGATGCATTATCCCACCTAGACACTTAAGTCAGTTAAAGACCCAGACAATACCTTTAACTTAGCCAAAAGTGGCTAAGAACTTTGCCGATCTTGATATATTTATATGGGATATTTATAGAGACCCCCCTCCACAATTTGTTTTCAAATATCAAAATTGATATTTGACACCCTGCTGTGGGCTTGAGGTGCATTATCCCACCTAGGCACTTATGTCAGATAAAGACCCGGGCAATACCTTTAACTTAGCCAAAAATGGGCAAGAACTTTGCCGTCCTTGATATATTTTTTATGGAATATTTATAGAGACCCCCCTCCACAATTTGTTTTCAAATATCAAAGTTGATATTTGACACCCTGCTGTGGTGTTGAGGTGCATTATCCCACCTAGACACTTAAGTCAGTAAAAGACACGGGCAATACCTTTAGCTTAAGTCCAAAGTGGGCAAGAACTTTATCGTCCTTGATATATTTTTTATGGGATATTTATAGGGCGCCCCCAAATCCAAATATCAAAGTAGTATATCAGGATAGCTGCAGGCATAATTCGGGGGGAGCAAAGGGGAGCCGGCCATTACGCATGCGTTACTGGAAGTGACGTCACCGGAAGCGGCCCTGACTGGAATGACATCGCATGAAGTCACTTGACCGGAAGTGACGTCATTACCGGAAGTGTATTCTGCGCATGCTCGGAAGTGCATCCTCGCTTTTTTTCTTACTATAGTAGTAATACAAAATGTATCATTGCTCATGACCGAAAGTAGCATGGCTAACGAATGTGACGTGACCGAAAGTGAAGTCACGGAAAGTAACGTCACAGGAAGTGACGTCATAAGATCGAAAGTGGGTGATTCCCCTTGGGGTGTGATCTTAATTGCTTGAGGCGTTGTATAGTACTCCAAGGATGTTTTCTATCACATTCGCGTTCTCACTGTGGTATTTCTACTAAATAACCTAAAAGCCGCTGACCAAGGAGTATACGCCGCCGCCGTCGTTGACTGAGGGATATACACCGCCGCCGCTGACAGAGGGATATATGCCGCCGTCGCCGCAGCTGCAGCAATACTTACAGAGTAATGAAGAAGAAACCTATTATATTTTGAAAACCAATAATCCGTTTTTGGGGGGGTTCCAGACGGATACGATCCCGATCATTTCATGCCATGGATACATCCGTTTACCAGTATGATTGCAGGATCTACAGGCAGCGGAAAATCGATGTTTGTCCGACGGTTCGTTCACAACATCAAACACATGATGACTCTCAAGCCAGATCGGATCTTATGGTGTTATGGTGAATATCAGACGTTGTATGGAACCGTGGAAGGGATAGAATTTCAGCAAGGTTTACCGGATCTGGATAATTTAGATCCAAGAGAAAAGCATTTCATCATTTTGGACGATCTCATGGACGAAACGGATCAAAGGGTGGCTTCACTGTTTGCGAAAAAGAGTCATCACAAAAACATCAGCGTCATGTACATCGTTCAGAATCTGTTTCATCGAGGAAAACACCATATAACCATAAGTCGCAATGCCCATTACATGGTTCTATTCAAAAACCTGAGAGACGTATCGCACATCATGGCGTTAGAACACCAAATGTATCCCAGGAGAACGCAATTTTTCCTGGAAGCCTTTGCCCGAGGAACGGCCAGACCTCACGGTTACATGGTGATCGATATGAAACAAAACACGCCGGATATCCTGAGATTAAGAACCTTCATCTTTCCCGGTGAGGAACAGAAAGCGTATGTCGAGTCATAAAAAGGATGTTACATCCCGTTTCTTGTCACTCTTGCATCAGACGCTGAGGGAATAACATGGTCTCTCAGAGCTTGCAAAAGCACGGCAGTGATATAGTATACTTACAAAAGGCGAAACCGTGTATTCGTAAACACCTCATAACCAAAGCCGTTCGCAGTCTCGTTGACTGTCTGTGTGAGTGTGCCGATAATATTTTAAGAGGCAACGTCCCGTTAACTAAACTGCAGAAGGAAAAACTCAAGAGAAATAAGGCCGGATTGAGAGCACTGACGAAAAAGTCTGTCTCTCTCAAAAAGAAGAAAACGATCTTACAGAAAGGTGGATTTTTGGGATCCCTACTAGCACCGATTGCATCTGTAGTAGCACCGTCGCTCTCTGCATTGTTTCAATGAAGGAACTAACCTTAATAAATAGATACCACCAGACCCAAGAGCGCCCAAACCTCCAGTGGAACAACGCGTGAAAGTCATGGACACCTTGGATAAGAAGATGCAAACCATACTAGAAAGAGAAGACCTGTCGGCAGACGAACGTCTCAAGCTATACGACCAATCGTTCAATCGATATTTGAACGTCTACGACGATTACAGACCCAGACCCGTGGCAGTCACACCTGAACCCGTGAAACAGGACCTGATCGACAACGAAATATTGGAAAGCGTACCAAAAACAATGAAGGCCAAGGTACAACTCTTGTTGAAAAAACAAAGGAGAAACCGTTCAAGGAAGCAACGTGGTAGATTTAGTCAACGACGTGCTGAGCAAAAGGAAATATTTCAACCCACAAGGATGGGAAACATTCGGAGAAGCCTTTGAAGAAGCAAATGTTCCACAAGATTTGATTGGTCACGAGGACCGCTGGAGATACATCACTCAGACCAAAAGAACACCGAGATCTCGCAAACGACAACAGAGTCCATCCGCTATTAGACCGTACTCCCCAAAAATACCAAGAAACAGAAGGAAAGAAGTCCAGAACTGGGTCGACTTTTAAAACGGAGGTTGAGACCACGAAGGGGCAGTTATAAACATGGAGTCGACCTATTACAACCTTTTAGCTCCCGCCAGTTATGGAGGAATGAGTAAATTTAAGCCGAAAGGCTATACGAAGAAACAAGTCAGAGAATGGTTACAGTCTCAGGACACGTACTCTTGGCATAAACCAACTAGACGACGATTTCCCAGGAGACGCGTTGTAATCTATGGAATTGACCACCAGTGGCAGGCGGATTTAGTGGATCTGGCAAAATTGTCTTCTTACAACAAAGGATTCAAGTACTTGTTGACATGTATAAACGTGTTATCCCGATATCAATGGGTTGTTCCATTGACAGACAAGACGGGGAAGACTTTAAAAGATGCTTTTCAGGTCATTTTCAAATCGGGGCGGCGTCCGATACGTTTACAGACAGACAAAGGAACTGCATTTATCAACCGAGTATTTCAAACGTTTCTCAAAGAACACGACATGCACTTCTTTACCACTTACAACGAGGAGACCAAAGCCAGTATCGTTGAAAGTTTTAACAGAACATTGAAAACCAAGATGTGGACGTATTTCACACACAGAGAAACCCTAACCTACGTAGACGTTCTATCCGAGATGGTCGCATCTTATGACCACACCGTTCACAGAACCATAGGCATACCACCTGCAGAAGTCACGTGGGCTAACCAAACAACGGTGTACAAGAGGCTATATGGAAGAAAGGAACCCAACAAATCGTGCAAATTTTCTCCCGGAGATAGAGTGCGACTCAGCAAAGCCAAACGTACGTTCAAGAAAGGATATTTACCCAACTGGACTGAAGAATTGCTTACGGTAGTGAAATGTATCGAAACCAGACCCCCGGTATACTTAGTCAAAGACGACCATGGTGAAATTCTGAAAGAAGCATTCTATGCCGAAGAATTACAGAAAGTCATTAAGACAGACGACGTATACAAGATTGAACCCATTTTGATAAAGAGAAAAAAGGGCCGAAGAGTTCAGTATTTAGTCAAGTGGCTCGGATATCAAGAGTTCCTCAACAGCTGGATCTTTAAATAGGACCTACAAAAGCGAGGCGTCGCGGTTTGAAGTGTCAGTCTTACGAATGGCACCGAGTGACACGGACAATGTATCGTCTTGGGTGACTTGTGGAAAGAAGACTCCACGTTCGGAGGTCGTATTTTTGTGTCAGGTACTCTTCCTGTACACGGTTATTGTAGTCAGCATTTACAACTTGACGGTCGAATCGGAGAACAGTACCTTGTGGACGGCCTTGTTGAGCAGTTGTCTGGGATACCTGTTACCTAACCCCACGATCAAGACGAAGCATGTTTTACCTGATTTTGCCTAGTAACAGTTGCATGAATTACTGTGCGAACAATACGTTAACTCATTACACGACGAAATTTCCGAAAATAACGGATCTGGACGGAACATGGGAAATCGGATTGGCAGAGATACAGTATCCTCACAGTTTGTCTAGCGTCAAGAATAACGAAGCCTGGTTGAAGGTTCACTTTTACAAGGAGTCAGAACTACAATTGATATTTGACACCCTTCTTCTTCTACTCGAACGGTATTGTAAGTCCAATGAAGGCAATGTTTGTTCATGAAATTGACATAAGCGGATCCGTGCGGTGGACGTCCGGTTGGATCGTAGTATTCCCCTCGTGAGTTGGCGTCGATGTATATAACGACCCAGTGTTGTCACATTCGATGGTCTGGATCCGTATTTCCCACAAGGGCCGAAGGTACGTTTAATAATCTGGGTAATCTGTTTCTGGCATAGACCCCCTTAAACACAGGTCTGGAGTGGGGATGTTTTTTCAATAGAGTGTCAATCTTTAGCTTATTCATTATGCACTGTAGTCAAACAAGATTTGTCTGTTTCTACCGATTTCGATCACGTTGTCAAATTCTGCATACAGGACGACGTTGATGGTCCCTGCCAGACCTTCGGTGAAATGAATCTCCATACGTAAATTGCCCTGTTTTATCAGTTGAAACGCTCCCACTTCCGACATATCCGGAGTCAGATCGAATCCAAATAAGGTGTTTGCTTTAGCGTATTCCTCTCTGGAGATGGTCTTTCCTTCATCTTGATACATCTTTCCCGTACTGGTATAGAGTCCCATATAACTGCGAATATAACCTGCGTTTTCAAAGTCGGATTGTAACGTTTGCCAGGAATCTGTCGTCCGCCCACGTTCAGTGCCAAAAAATTGATCTTGTAGTGTCTAAAATCGAAAGGGATTTTCGTAATAGCCCCATTTAAGGCATCACTGTCCACGCAACCAATCACCAGTCTTTTCGGCAACTGTCCCAAAAACATGTTGTCCTGGACGTAATTCATGTTGCCACGGGGAACCGTATCTACTTTGACTTCTACACGTCGGATGGGGTATTTACAGCTGGTCTTTTCAAAAGCTTTGACGTGACCCATTCTTACGGCAGGACTTAACTGTACATTTCTCACAAATAAAGCGAGATCCTTGATTTTGATCTTATAGTTGTCGGCATCGGCCATTAGGGCGAACACGTCTCGACTTCGTCGTAATTTGATTTTCAGATCGACGTGATTCAGGAAATATTTCTCTTGACAAAATAAATCCAAGTGTAGTTTTTCCGTCATCTGTACATACTTGCTTTGGGTCGTCAATGCTTTCCGGGACGTGAATCCTTTGTTATCGGTTGTTCTCTTTTCTTGATGTCCCGGTGTATCCTTGTACCACATGACTCCCGTTAATTGAGATTCTGAGTAATATTTCTATGTAAGCTCTGTAAGGGTACAAGCTGGTCGGTGGTGAAACCAGATTTTCGTTCAGGCTAACACTGACATCACTAAAGAGGGACAGGTCCAACGTTCGCTCCGCCATCCAATGAAGTATCGTCGTCATCCATGATATGTGCTTCCACAAACAGGTAAGTATTAGCCAAGTCGATGTAGTCGTCCCCCGCCCCACTGACGGCAAATTCGTAAGGTCCTTGATTCGTTAGAGCCGATGTCAATCCTTTCTGCTCCCAATACCCATAAGCCACACTTTTCTGTGTAGGTGGAACTTCAAATAGTGCCATTCTTATCCGAAATGTCATTCGATGTGTTCCGTTGCTTGGTCTGCCGACGTCTGGTCTTTTTCGCTTGCCAGGTCCTTTCATAGCTCGTTGTCCTGGGGTCCTACCGTGTCCATTGCTTTCTGGAGTAAGTTTTCTCCTGTTGATTTCAATCGTGATTTTGCTGCCTGTTTGATATTTCTTCCTTGTACGACATCTCCGGCAATATTTAATCCCGTTTTTAAAGCCTCGCGTTCTAGGGTCTTTGCTCCCTTTTTCAACAAAGGCATGGCTGCTTTAAAGAGTCCTCCAAAGATACTGCCAAGTCCATGTCCTCTTTGATATCGTCTTCCCGCAAATACCGGATATCCTTTTCCTGCTTGATGTATGTAATACTCGTGATAAGCTTTCGTATCGTAACGATGGGTTGGTTTCATTCTAGAGAGAATTCTTTTCGTTTTCTACAGTGAAGTGTCACCACCACTCGTCCTCTTTCGAATGGCACAATAGAACCCGTGTCGTCCATTATATCTATTTCCACGGTCTGAAATCGTCGTGGTAACAGGGGACAGTACTGTATCGGATCAAACACTCGGGTGATCATTTTTCCGTCTCTTCCTTCCACCGGTACGATTCTCAATAACGGTACTTGGGCATCTCCCACCATTCTCGGTTTCACCAAGGGACAATACACGTACAGAGAATTTAATCCTTTCTTGAGGTCCGCTACCCAATCTGAAACTCCCCGGGAATATAGCTTGTCTGAATCCTAACATGCATTGTAATAAAGGACTGATGATGACTTGATAATCTTTTTTCACTTTCATATCGATTTTATGATTAATTTCATTGAAACCCATGTCGAATTTATTCTTGAGTTCCTTCATGTGCTTTTTCCCCTCGATGGGCAATCCTTTTGGCCGATGAATAGTTCCCATCCGGTAACAAGACCAAATGCTTTTGTAAAAGTGAACCTTCAACCAGGCTTCGTTATTCTTGACGCTATACCAACTGTGAGGATACTGTATCTCTGCCAATCCGATTTCCCATGTTCCGTCCAAATCCGTTATTTTCGGAAATTTCGTCGTGTAATGAGTTAACGTATTGTTCGCACAGTAATTCATGCAACTGTTACTAGGCAAAATCAGGTAAAACATGCTTCGTCTTGATCGTGGGGTTAGGTAACAGGTATCCCAGACAACTGCTCAGCAAGGCCGTCCACAAGGTACTGTTCTCCGATTCGACCGTCAAGTTGTAAATGCTGACTACGATAACCGTGTACAGGAAGAGTACCTGACACAAATATACGACCTCCGAACGTGGAGTCTTCTTTCCACAAGTCACCCAAGACGATACATTGTCCGTGTCACTCGGTGCCATTCGTAAGACTGACACTTCAAACCGCGACGCCTCGCTTTTGTAGGTCCTATTTAAAGATCCAGCTGTTGAGAAACTCTTGATATCCGAGCCACTTGACTCAATATTGAACTCTTCGGCCCTTTTTTCTCTTTATCAAAATGGGTTCAATCTTGTATACGTCGTCTGTCTTAATGACTTTCTGTAATTCTTCGGCATAGAATGCTTCTTTCAGAATTTCACCATGGTCGTCTTTGACTAAGTATACCGGGGGTCTGGTTTCGATACATTTCACTACCGTAAGCAATTCTTCAGTCCAGTTGGGTAAATATCCTTTCTTGAACGTACGTTTGGCTTTGCTGAGTCGCACTCTATCTCCGGGAGAAAATTTGCACGATTTGTTGGGTTCCTTTCTTCCATATAGCCTCTTGTACACCGTTGTTTGGTTAGCCCACGTGACTTCTGCAGGTGGTATGCCTATGGTTCTGTGAACGGTGTGGTCATAAGATGCGACCATCTCGGATAGACAACGATACTGGCTTTGGTCTCCTCGTTGTAAGTGGTAAAGAAGTGCATGTCGTGTTCTTTGAGAAACGTTTGAAATACTCGGTTGATAAATTCAGTTCCTTTGTCTGTCTGTAAACGTATCGGACGCCGCCCCGATTTGAAAATGACCTGAAAAGCATCTTTTAAAGTCTTCCCCGTCTTGTCTGTCAATGGAACGACCCATTGATATCGGGATAACACGTTTATACATGTCAACAAGTACTTGAATCCTTTGTTGTAAGAAGACAATTTTGCCAGATCCACTAAATCCGCCTGCCACTGGTGGTCAATTCCATAGATTACAACGCGTCTCCTGGGAAATCGTCGTCTAGTTGGTTTATGCCAAGAGTACGTGTCCTGAGACTGTAACCATTCTCTGACTTGTTTCTTCGTATAGCCTTTCGGCTTAAATTTACTCATTCCTCCATAACTGGCGGGAGCTAAAAGGTTGTAATAGGTCGACTCCATGTTTATAACTGCCCCTTCGTGGTCTCAACCTCCGTTTTAAAAGTCGACCCAGTTCTGGACTTCTTTCCTTCTGTTTCTTGGTATTTTTGGGGAGTACGGTCTAATAGCGGATGGACTCTGTTGTCGTTTGCGAGATCTCGGTGTTCTTTTGGTCTGAGTGATGTATCTCCAGCGGTCCTCGTGACCAATCAAATCTTGTGGAACATTTGCTTCTTCAAAGGCTTCTCCGAATGTTTCCCATCCTTGTGGGTTGAAATATTTCCTTTTGCTCAGCACGTCGTTGACTAAATCTACCACGTTGCTTCCTTGAACGGTTTCTCCTTTGTTTTTTCAACAAGAGTTGTACCTTGGCCTTCATTGTTTTTGGTACGCTTTCCAATATTTCGTTGTCGATCAGGTCCTGTTTCACGGGTTCAGGTGTGACTGCCACGGGTCTGGGTCTGTAATCGTCGTAGACGTTCAAATATCGATTGAACGATTGGTCGTATAGCTTGAGACGTTCGTCTGCCGACAGGTCTTCTCTTTCTAGTATGGTTTGCATCTTCTTATCCAAGGTGTCCATGACTTTCACGCGTTGTTCCACTGGAGGTTTGGGCGCTCTTGGGTCTGGTGGTATCTATTTATTAAGGTTAGTTCCTTCATTGAAACAATGCAGAGAGCGACGGTGCTACTACAGATGCAATCGGTGCTAGTAGGGATCCCAAAAATCCACCTTTCTGTAAGATCGTTTTCTTCTTTTTGAGAGAGACGGACTTTTTCGTCAGTGCTCTCAATCCGGCCTTATTTCTCTTGAGTTTTTCCTTCTGCAGTTTAGTTAACGGGACGTTGCCTCTTAAAATATTATCGGCACACTCACACAGACAGTCAACGAGACTGCGAACGGCTTTGGTTATGAGGTGTTTACGAATACACGGTTTCGTCTTTTGTAAGTATACTATATCACTGCCGTGCTTTTGCAAGCTCTGAGAGACCATGTTATTCCCTCAGCGTCTGATGCAAGAGTGACAAGAAACGGGATGTAACATCCTTTTTATGACTCGACATACGCTTTCTGTTCCTCACCGGGAAAGATGAAGGTTCTTAATCTCAGGATATCCGGCGTGTTTTGTTTCATATCGATCACCATGTAACCGTGAGGTCTGGCCGTTCCTCGGGCAAAGGCTTCCAGGAAAAATTGCGTTCTCCTGGGATACATTTGGTGTGCTAGCGCCATGATCTGCGATACGTCTGTCAGGTTTTTGAATAGAACCATGTAATGGGCATTGCGACTTATGGTTATATGGTGTTTTCCTCGATGAAACAGATTCTGAACGATGTACATGACGCTGATGTTTTTGTGATGACTCTTTTTCGCAAACAGTGAAGCCACCCTTTGATCCGTTTCGTCCATGAGATCGTCCAAAATGATGAAATGCTTTTCTCTTGGATCTAAATTATCCAGATCCGGTAAACCTTGCTGAAATTCTATCCCTTCCACGGTTCCATACAACGTCTGATATTCACCATAACACCATAAGATCCGATCTGGCTTGAGAGTCATCATGTGTTTGATGTTGTGAACGAACCGTCGGACAAACATCGATTTTCCGCTGCCTGTAGATCCTGCAATCATACTGGTAAACGGATGTATCCATGGCATGAAATGATCGGGATCGTATCCGTCTGGAACCCCCCCAAAAACGGATTATTGGTTTTCAAAATATAATAGGTTTCTTCTTCATTACTCTGTAAGTATTGCTGCAGCTGCGGCGACGGCGGCATATATCCCTCTGTCAGCGGCGGCGGTGTATATCCCTCAGTCAACGACGGCGGCGGCGTATACTCCTTGGTCAGCGGCTTTTAGGTTATTTAGTAGAAATACCACAGTGAGAACGCGAATGTGATAGAAAACATCCTTGGAGTACTATACAACGCCTCAAGCAATTAAGATCACACCCCAAGGGGAATCACCCACTTTCGATCTTATGACGTCACTTCCTGTGACGTTACTTTCCGTGACTTCACTTTCGGTCACGTCACATTCGTTAGCCATGCTACTTTCGGTCATGAGCAATGATACATTTTGTATTACTACTATAGTAAGAAAAAAAGCGAGGATGCACTTCCGAGCATGCGCAGAATACACTTCCGGTAATGACGTCACTTCCGGTCAAGTGACTTCATGCGATGTCATTCCAGTCAGGGCCGCTTCCGGTGACGTCACTTCCAGTAACGCATGCGTAATGGCCGGCTCCCCTTTGCTCCCCCCGAATTATGCCTGCAGCTATCCTGATATACTACTTTGATATTTGGATTTGGGGGCGCCCTATAAATATCCCATAAAAAATATATCAAGGACGATAAAGTTCTTGCCCACTTTGGACTTAAGCTAAAGGTATTGCCCGTGTCTTTTACTGACTTAAGTGTCTAGGTGGGATAATGCACCTGAAACACACAGCAGGGTGTCAAATATCAATTTTGATATTTGAAAGCAAATTGTGGAGGGGGTCTCTATAAATATTCCATAAAAAATATATCAAGGACGGCAAAGTTCTTGCCCACTTTGGACTTAAGTTAAAGGTATTGCCCGGGTCTTTTACTGACTTAAGTGTCTAGGTGGGATAATGCACCTCAACACCACAGCAGGGTGTCAAATATCAACTTTGATATTTGAAAACAAATTGTGGAGGGGGGTCTCTATAAATATCCCATAAAAAATATATCAAGGACGGCAAAGTTCTTGCCCACTTTTGGCTAAGTTAAAGGTATTACCCGGGTCTTTAACTGACTTAAGTGCCTAGGTGGGATAATGCACCTCAAGCCCACAGCAGGGTGTCAAATATCAATTTTGATATTTGAAAACAAATTGTGGAGGGGATCTCTATAAATATCCTATCAAAAATATATCAAGGACGGCAAAGTTCTTAGCCATTTTTGGCTAGCGTACAGACATTGCCCGGGTCTTTAACTGACTTAAGTACCTAGGTGGGATAATGCATCTCAATTCCACAGCAGGGTGTCAAATATCAATTTTGATATTTGAAAACAAATTGTGGAGGGAGGGGTCTCTATAAATATCACATAAAAAATATATCAAGGACGGTAAAATTCTTGCCCACTTTTGGCTAAGTTAAAGGTATTTCCCGGGTCTTTAACTGACTTAAGTGTCTAGGTGGGATAATGCACCTCAAGCCCACAGCAGGGTGTCAAATATCAACTTTGATATTTGAAAACAAATTGTGGGGGGGGGTCTCTATAAATATCCCATAAAAAATATATCAAGAACGGCAAAGTTCTTACCCACTTTTGGCTAAGTTAAAGGTATTGTCCCGGTCTTTAACTGACTTAAGTGTCTAGGTGGGATAATGCACCTCAGGCCCACAGCAGGGTGTCAAATGTCAATTTTAATATTTGAAAACAAATTGTGGAGGGGGTCTCTATAAATATCCCATAAACAATATATCAAGGACGGCAAAGTTCTTGCCCACTTTTAGCTAAGTTAAAGGTATTGCCTGGGTCTTTAACTGACTTAAGTGCCTAGGTGGGATAATGCACCTCGATCCCACAGCAGGGTGTCAAATATCAATTTTGATATTTGAAAAAAATTGTGGAGGGGGATCTCTATGAATACTCCATAAAAATATATCAAGGACGGCAAAGCTCTTACCCACTTTGAGCTTAGATTAAAGGTATTACCTGGGTCTTTAACTGACTTAAGTGTCTAGGTGGGATAATGCATCTCAAGCCCACAGCAGGGTGTCAAATATCAACTTTGATATTTGAAAACAAATTGTGGAGGGGGTTTCTATAAATATCCCATGAAAAATATATGAAGGACGGCAAAGTTCTTGACCATTTCTGGCTAAGTTAAAGGTATTGCCCGGGTCTTTAACTGACTTAAGTGCCTAGGTGGGATAATGCACCTCAAGCCCACAGCAGGGTGTCAAATATCAACTTTGATATTTGGATTTGGGAAGGGGACTCTATACATATTCCATGAAAACTACTGAAGGACGGCAAAGTTCTTTGCCACTCGGGGTTTAGGTCGAAGGTATTGCCCGGACCTTTAACTGACTTAAGTGCCTAGGTGGTATAATGCACCTCAAGCCCACAGCAGGATGTCAAATATCAACTTTGATATTTGGATTGGGGGGGGGGGGGGGGAGGGGGACCCTATTGCCACTTGGGGTTTAAATCAAAAGTATTGCCTGGGCCTTTACCTGACTTAAGTGCATTGGTGAATTAAATTAGTTGTTTGACACCTTTAAATACACAATTTAAAAATAAATAGATAAAACAAAATAATACTATTTATTAAATAAATGTTACACGCACATGCAGGGTTTATATTTTGTTTATTTTTATAATACGTATTGATATATTTTTCTGATGATCTATATTTACATTTTTTTGTAGATTGATGAGACGTCTTCATGTGAAGGGGGAATCTTAGGACTTTATTTTGTTTGACAAAGCGCTGACAAATCCAAATTATATAACGGTTTACATGAAAGTATATTATTTGTTTACGCTGTGTTTGTTTAAAGTTGGCCGACTGTTTTCTAAGCTCGCCATCCCTAAATATATGTTTGTCTTCGTTATTAAGCTCAGTAAAGAGAAGACATATTTTATGTAAGGGTGAACAAGGGAAATAGAACATAAAATGTATTGTCTTTTACTCAAATGAGTGTCTGTGTGAGATTCTGCGCCTTATTTCCACAGTAATGTGTCAAATGTCAACTTTGTATTGTGGAGGGGGGAGGAGGGGGCAGAAATATTTCCTGTATGCCCGGATGTCGATTCAATGTGTTGAATGTGCAATTACAGAAATACATTTATTATTGGTCGCTAGAAATCTTTAAAAGTACATTTTGCTTTTATTTAATTTTTTGGTTTTGAGACATATCGCCTTATTGGTCGCTAGCTTAGTGGTCGCTAGAAATTGGTCGCTAGCTTGAGCCTGGTGTCCCTTAAAGTATGCATTATAATACTGTTTTTAAATTCTAAATTTACGCGGTAGACGATCAGCAAATGTCCCCTCGATACGCTCTTTTGGTACCTCTTTTTTCTAAGCTTGCATTTAGGTCTTGACCAATAACAGTTTGAGTAAGAGTAACTGAATCTTTGAGGGATATCAGCATATTTTTTTCATAGATTACCAGGGGTGGATTTAGAGGGGGCGTGCGGGGCGTGCGGGGCCTGCGCCCCCCCCCCCTCCCCCTCCCCTAAAATTTGCAAAACATATGTTATGCAACGTTAATTGAGCAGTTCAACAAACAACCTTTTCATGAATGGTTAACTCGTTACCTGTAGTAAAATATTCTTACACATTGTAAATACACGTTGGGTGTGTTCGTTGATTCATATATGGATTCGCCGAAAATTTCCGCTTTTGTTTGTCTATAAACAAGAACGGTCGAATAATATGTTTTCAATGAATGAATCAAACGACGAAAAGAAAAGCTTCATCCGTACGGGCAGTATTAACTAGAACCACCCGAAAGTACAGACCAATTAGTGAAACGAGGAATGCGTTAAAACTAAACCAATAGTTCTTTGAAGGGTTAAAATATCGTGATCGATCAATTCGCATCACGGTTGTTCAAAAAAAGTTTTACTTTAGGTTCTTATAATCTGACAAAAATATACTGTTAACAATTATCCGACAAAATTAAGACTCAAAATCAAATTTTTTTGGTCTGATAAAAATGGTGTGGTTGGTTCAAAATTGTCGTTCAAATAAATGTCTGTAATTCCTAAAATCCCCAGAGCTTCAGGGGGCTTTGCCCCCCTGAGTCCCCTACAAGGGTTCTAACCTGGACCAGCTGGGGACCTTAAGCGGTCCCCCAGACCCCTCGCCTACTCACGCCCCCCTAACCACAAATCCTGGATCGCCCCTGATTACTACACATATCCTGATATAATGACGTCACTATCTAACGTCCAATCGACCCCTTAAAAGAATTCTTATGTGGAATCAACCTTAAAACACCTGAGCCAAGTGATGTATAGTGCACATTTCAGTTTGTCGAAAGCATGCCGTCTTTAGTACGAGGCAATCGAGGTGGTAAAGTCCTAATACATGAAGGATATCGTTATCAAAAGAATAGAGCAAGGAATGATGCAATATACTGGAGATGCTGGAGGGTTGACTGTCGAGCCCCTTTGCAAACCAATCTCTTTGATATTGATGATGAAAATCCCAACATTAGAGTTATAAATGTAAGCATTCCTTCTTAATAAAGTGAAACATACTATACATATGCTATATAGACTTTTTTTCAGAATCTTATTTTGGGACTCAATTTGATCTTTTTGTCCATTTTCTGGTGAAAAGAGATGTTTTCGGTATTCAACATACTTTCATGTTTACTTTATTGTTGCTTTCCAATAACAAAACAAGGAACTATCGCATTTTAATAGTTCATGGTATACTTTCGATGTTGAGTCGCCAGGGAAGTCAGTTGATGTATGATGCCCGTACATTGGCCGTTCGTCCAAGAGCCTGTCACAGAAACTGTTGTGAAGACAAACTCTACCACCGCTCAAGGTTCTTTTTAAATTTGCCCTTACAAATACTAAGCAAGCTAAGTTTTTGTAATGACGTTTTTCAATTTTGACCATCAAATCTAAAATTATCTATTTCCGATTTAGTCAGATTGTCCTTTTCTTTGAGGTAAAAACTAATGTGCTGGCAGGATACATCACAGTTTTACAAAATTCACATTAAAATTTATCAATTGTTAAAACCCTTAAGGCTGTTCTACTCTAAGTCAATGTTTATTATACTCTTCAGTCGTATTTATTTGATAATTTAACATTTCAGCCAGAGTGCCTCTGGTGAGTCTTTAGTAATCCAAAACGCACGTCAGGCGCAGTTAATTTTCGTCTGGAACTTTGTTATTTTTTGTCTTGAAATTTGTTTTTTAAAAGTTGCATTAAAATCGCAACTTATGTAACAGTACAATATTTGAAGAGCCGGTGGTGTCATTGTGTGGTTCCCTGTTTACAGACTCCACTACGCTGTACTGTACTGTACTGTTATTTCATAGTTCTTATTTCTATTGCTCATTATATCTCTATTGTACATTTATTTATACGCTGCCATTGAAAAGAGGGCTTATATAGAGATGTATACAAGTTCGATAAGTTTCTATTCATCAGTAGCTCTCTATGTATGTCAAACACCCACATTTTGACAATAAGGTGTAAATAATGAAGCACTAGTCCCTGCATCCATCCTGTACACATGAGAATTACCCATGTACTTTAATTCATAAACCAGTGAATAATTTAAATAGAAATGGATTTTAATGATTTTTAAACACTCTAAAGCATACATTGAAAGTACGCCTTGCCATTTTATTCTAAGCTTATTATGTGAGACTTTCTCAAACCCACAAACTGACTTTGTCGATCATATCAGGTCCTCGGGATATAAACTCCCCCTTAAACAGTGTAATCATTTCAATGAAGCTTCCACACATTTTCCTACCATACATTGAAGATGTGCACTCCCATTTTATATGCAGTTTTTTAATACCTATCTGCCATGCTTTAGAGAAGTGAAATGGTTTCAATGAAATATTCAGAAATTTAACGCATACCTTGCATTGAAGACAGCTTTAATTTGGGCCACTCAACATTAATTACTTGCTCACACCAAAAAATTCAGAACGAAAATATCGACAAAAATGCTTCCTAACAATTTTCTTCCCTCTTCACGTTTCATTATTTTTAAACAAATTAAAATAAAAAAGGGTCGCCCGCTTATTAATTTTTCTTGAATTATCATTTAAAAACATAAAAACGGGAGGGAAGAATGTTTTAAAAACAATAAAAGTGTCGCTGTCGCTCGCTTGTTCATTATTTCAGCGGCTCCAAAAATTCATTTTTCAGAAAAACAGATAAAAAAATTCGCTCGCCCGCTCCATTTTTTTTAAGGAAACAAACATCAGAAGAACAAATTATCAATTTTAAGTAGCCTTATACAATGAAGTGTTTATTCTTCTTTCGTATACCATTAACTGTCACAAGAATCAATTTTCTAGAGAATTTATGAAGCAGTGACAATCTGCTGTCATTTTCTGTTGTGGGATTCATACATGGTAAAACATTGCATACATATACAAAATACTAAAATAAGCTAGCTTGTCATATATTTTGGTCATGAAAAAGCACCTATTCCAGCGGCTCATCACTGCCTACTTATAGATAGGAAGTTAAACTCCTTCCAATCCCCGAGTGGTTTTTTTCTTTGCGGACTGACAGGTCCATGGGGTTTGTTGGATCATTGTCTCATGGAAATTTATTCCACATCTCATCTTGTTTGCCAATACATTTATAGGACAGAGCATCTTATGTGCTATGGAAATATTTCTTGTAAGATTTTTTAAAATAAAGTATGATTATTATTCTGGTTCAGGTTTGGGATCATATGCACCAGGCTGACCATGAGATAATCTCAGAAACAACCATACGGAATAGGATGGTTGCTGCTGTTGCTGCAAACCCAACCATGACATGCAGACAGGTTTATGATGAAGTTGTAGTAAATGCTGATGACGGAAACGTCCCAAATTATTCGTCAGTAAAGGCCATTCTTGAAAGACAGCGATCAATGGAAATACCTCCTATCCCGCAAACAATTAACGATGTAAACATCCAGGGACAGTGGAGAAGGACAAGAAACGGGGAGAGATTTTGTAGTTTGGTTGACAACAATTGGGGAATAGCAATTTTCACCACTAGAAATGCGTTGAGGTGCCTAGGCCAATGCACAGACATTTTTCTAGACGGAACATTTAAGACCTGTTCATACCCATACCGATAATTTTTCACTATTCATGGCCTGTACCAAGACAGGGTAGTTCCCTTTGTGTTTGTCTTGATGACAGGTAAGGAGATAGGACAATACCGCCAGATATTTTCCCACATTAAGAGAAGATACAATAGAATAACAAACAACCAGCTTTCTCCCGACAGAATTATTTCGGACTTCGAAATTGCTATGATGAACGCTGCAGAAACTGAATTCCCACAATCTAACAGCTGTGGTTGCTTGTTTCATCTGTGTCAAAGTATTTGGCGCAGGGTACAACGTCTTGGCCTTAGAAGAGCCTACGAGCGAAATATAAATCTCAGGAAATGTTTGAGAAAATTGATTGCGTTGGCCTATTTGCCGGTACTCTTAGTAAGGGCAAACTTTGCCCAACTCTGTAGAGATAACTTGACCAGGCTTCTTTGTCAACGATATCCTGCCTTGCAAGATCTGCTCACCTATTTCAGAGGCACTTATTTGGATGGGCAGCTCAATGTGCGTATGTGGAATGTCTACGAAAGGACTATGGACAATAGAACAAACAATCACATAGAATGTAAGTATTCCAAAAATGAACAAAATACTAATTATATAATACATGAATTCTAATATGACTTCCGTTAAACGCTAGTCAATATATTCCCAATATATCCACCCCTAACGCTTGCGCATATCTTACATGCAATGTACATCACAAGAGATTTTACGTCATATTATCAACGTCCGGATTTTGAAGTTCAACATGAAATATTTACAGATTAATAAATGGGCATTTCCATATTGGCCTGGTTATCATCCCGAGACTCCCATATTGGCCAGAGACGCAGTCGAGGGCCAATATGGGTCGAGGGATGATAACCAGGCCAATATGGAAATGTCAATGTATTAAATCATTTATTACATACTTCCGACATCTAGAAAAGAGACACCCATATTGGCCTGAGACGAAGTCGAGCCCGGGCCGGGCCAATATGGGCCTCGATATGGAAATGATCTTGTAGTAATCCAATAACCGGTTATTTTCCCGGGGTGTGAAAATATGGACAGTTTACTTCCGGTCATATTGGTCATACAAAAAAGCCTTTATTTGAACTAAGTATGTAATAAAACTCAATAAATAAAGCTTACCAAGGGCAATTTTCGATGAAATTTTATAGGAATTTATTATTAAAGTACATGTTTTTGTTATTTCTATCCAACTTGCCGTTCCAACTATCAGAGGCTAGGTGCATCCGAAAATGTGTTTACTATATACATGTAATACAACAAGGGGAAGAACTCACTTGCTTGCATTTTTTTAAGTGGTCGTGTTAAATTGATTGTAACTTCGGAACGCCTTAATATTTACCAACAAAAATTACACCAGTCGAAAGCCAAGTCATTTTCCTTTCCAAAGAGACCCTAATTGTTAGTGTATGCCTCCGAACTGCTGAGGTACCCTACACGAATCAAAACAAAACGGCGTGAAAATCGAAGTCGGACAAATGATGGGTTAATCACTTCACATCTGTACAGACTTTCCCTGGCGTAAACGACTCATTTTGACTAGCTAAATACTTTCATCCATTCAAATTACGTTCAAATTTCTTACCTTTCGCCAATTTATATGCCCTTTAAGTCTGTTTTTGAAAGAAATCCCCTTTCCATCCTTCCCAAACACCACAGACTTGAAAATATGAGCGAGTTCTAACGGGCGTTTTGATTGGCTGAACAGATTTGACGACCTTCCCCTTTTCATCAAAAGTCATGTAGAGTCTAGAGATGTTCCGAAAAAGTTAACCCTGCATTTGTACGACCTCCGATTTTCACGCCGTTTTGTTTTGGTTCGTGTAGATTACATCAGCAGTTCGGAGGCCTACACTAACAATTGGGGTCTCTTTGGAAAGGAAAATGACTTGGCTTTCGACTGGTGGAAAAAAAATTGTAAATATTAAGGCGTTCCGAAGTTACGATCAATTTAACACGACCACTTAAAACAAATGCAAGTGTAGTGAAATGAAATGAACACTTTACTGAAAGCGCTATTTTTCCATTACGTCAATGTTGTATTTATAAAGTTGGAAAGCCCATTGTAGAATTCTCGGGTGTTTACATAGAAGTGATCGATTAATTAGAGGATCCCGAGTAAATTTTAGAGTATATAAGGCGGTCAAAATGCCGCGGATGGTTGCATTCGTTTTGTGTCATTTGGGAAGTGAATACCACAAGATTAGAAAGATTAAATAGGTATATTGAGCTGAACTGAGCTAAGACAAGACATCAGGGTTTAAAGAATAGCAGAAGTGACTGATTTAAGTCTTGCCTGTTATTCTGATAAAACGTTTGATCGTTGAATAGCTCAAAGCGAGCCAACATTCTATTTATAGTTATAGTTGTAGTTTACTGAGCAAAATTGAGATATAAAGTTTTCTACTATTTTAAAATAATACAATTAATTTGGATAGTTTCTTTTCATTTTACACAATAAATCTCGAACCATAAGAAGTAACTTAGGTACGAACCCTTTCTTACAGATTATTTTCCTATTTATTTTAATTTACTTTAACATATCATTTTCAATAGATATCCGGCCCGCTACAAAAGCAAGTGAGTTCTTCCCCTTGTTGTATTATATAGTAAACACAATTTTCGGACGCACCTAGCCCCTGTGTTCCAACTTGGAAAATTGTTCTGATTGAAAAATTTTCTTATTTAAAATGACGGCATGAGAATCATGACGTATAGGGTCCAGTTAAATCGAAAAACACAGAATATTATCATATTAGAATTGGAATTACTCATTCGGGGCATGATGATGTACTCATTTACACATGAACTACGCCTTCATATTCTTATGTTCTACCTCGCTATCGCTCGGTAAAAACGACAGACTATAAAGGCCCATTTTATGTGTACATGAGTACAACATAATACCTCTCATGAATTATTTCTTAAACAAATATCTAGATTTGTTGTTTTGTTTTTACTCTTTACATGTAGCTTACGTGTGTGAGCTATTGCCATTTCTTGGCGACTGTTGTCTGTTCATCCGTCAGTCCGTTCACATTCTTCAAATATCTCCTACATCTTTGAAACCACAAAATCAAATCTTTCGAAATTTAGGGGGAATGATTTATGTAATTGGGTTTGGTGAAATGAAAATCATGGCTTCCGTTAATAAAAATTGAACATATGATACGATGCAGTTTTTGGTTTATATCTCAAAAACTTCAAAATATAGAGGTGCAAGTTTCATTCATAATGTAAGATCTACAAAAACGTTGCAGCGTCTTTTTTGTCTGCCTACACTTTAATGGTACGGATTGTCATTCAAACTTGGCACAAAAATCGGGGATTACTTGAAGTTGTCCAACGTTGTATTGAGAACTTCAGGTTGTCAGCCATTTTGAAAATGGCGGCCTTCAAAATTTTAAAATATGGATGGATCAAAAGTTTCAATTGCAACATTTTAGCATGGGTAGAATTAGTTGGACTACTTTGTAAAGAGTTTGATCATCACTGTTACAATGGGCATCTTTTCGGTCATCTTGCAATTTGCATATATACATTTATTTTTAAATCAGCAAATAAGATTTGATATACATGTATGTAAAACTGTATCGATTTTATTTGAATAAATGAACAAAACATTTGAAATAAATAGCATTTTTTTTTAAAAAGACCCTTTTTTCAGGAAATTTGCGGAACCTTTTTGTATATAATTGTATAAGGAAATTCCAATTTTCTCAAAAACCTTGAAAAAATGAATAGTGACCCCAAGTTTTCTTGTTAGAATATGAAAGGATGTCAGATAAGTGTTATGTTCACACTCCAATAAAAATTTCTACCTGCCAGTTTTAATGATGGGAAGATATTGAATTTTCTCTCTATCACCGCGTCCAACGGAGCATTCGGGGTGATTGCTATGTGAAGCGTGGGGTGTCCGTTTTGAAGCGGTTGATTTGCGAACATGGTAAGTTCATTTGCATTTATAGTAATAAAGGGACCGAGTCTGATCAAAATTATTAGTGCACGGAATCAAGACATTATCATGGTTTATGAAGCTTTGATTAAAGTAGATATATACGGTGTAGGTTTAGCAAACACTCGCGCCCAACTCTAATATCGGGTGCAAAAATTAACACCATCACTCCTTTTGGGCCGATTACTAGCAACAAAAGCTTATCTTCAGAACATTGCTGATCATAAACTTTAAAAATTATAAGACAAACCAAATTCTACAAGCTACGCCAGAGAAGATACCATGAACAAAGCGTCAGTCTCGAAAATGAGATGTAGAGTATGAGGTGTTAACTTCGTGTTCCTTGTTTTTTTCCATAGATTATGCCCAATAAATTACTAGAAATTTGTGCTCGAAATAAATAAAACAAAGCTGAACTGTTATTGGTCATTGCAAAGAACACCCCTTTAATTTCACATATATAAACAAAAATAGGGGAAATCATAATCAATGAATCAGGGACACGAAACATGTCAAAGGTTTACACAAATATCAATGCTATATAATGAACCATCAAAGTGAAAAATGAATTCCAAATCTACAGTAGGCGCTTATGTAGTTACTAAGTGAAAGTAAAATCAAGGGTAACCATGCACGGTTAGAGCGAAATCCAAAACTCATGAGTCAAGGGACAAAGACAAAGCAATGAAAACGGAGACAAATACAACGAGGAGCACATATGAAATAAAAGAAAATACACATAAAACTAAAAGTAAATGAGCAACTCGGACTCCACCAAAAACGGGAGCAAGGACCAAGTGCACCAGTAGAGATGGACACACCATACTTGTCAACAGATTCAGTATGACGACCGTAGAACTTTTGAGGTGATGCCTTCAGGAGCGGATGGAGAGTTACCACAGACCAACGGGAAATTGATAATACGGAATAAAACGTCATCATGTTTGTCATAGAGCTTAGTAATAAGTCATTTCGAAATGTAGGTCGAGATACGAGGTAGACCTAACAGGGTCTGTGGTGTCCTTTAATTCAAGTTCTTTTGGGTTAGATGCGAATCGAGGATTGTTCAGTGACAATATAACATCTATATAGAGGAAAGTGAGATTAAACGACCTGGCCAAATGCCGTTCTTTCATCTTGACAAGATCTATTAAGTCTACCTTGTAAAAGTGAGGAAGCAAGTCGGTGAGTAGGGCGCACAGTTCCTATTTTAATGCAGATCAAGTGTTGAAGCACATGCCCACCACATTGGACAAATATGTTGTCGATTAAAAAATTAAGCATCTTGTAAATATCGTCGTCTTGTATTTTGAAAGTGATTTGGTATCTTTTGGTCACAAAATAAGTTGAGTACTTAGCCTTGAATAGGGTATATTGGGATACGGGATATTTGCCATTTTATTTTTAGGGATATGGGATATGTGTCCTCTGAATTACTGGGACATGGGATATTGCATTGTCATTTTGGGTATTTTTAGAGATATTTTTGGCTTTTGACCGATTTTAAGGATATGGGATATTTGCCTATGTTGTTAAACGGTAGGGATACGGGATATTGATACCCCCCTCCTCCAAAAGCAAGGCTCACAGAAAGATAACAAAAGTTAACTACAAGTTCTACCTTCAAAATATTTACAGATGAAAAACAAAACAAGCAAACAAATGAAATCAAAACAAAAATTGTGACACGTTTTTGGTGTTGTGTGATCTTGTTTTGTTTACAATAAAACAACATATATATGCAAAACCTGTTAAGTGGAGTGTCCGCCTTTCTCTAGACAACATAACTCTTCTGTTCTTATTAAATTTCCAAGTTGAGGTGATTATAAATATGTTCATAAAACGAGAGCCTACACCCCATAAGGAACACGAAGTTAACACCTCATACTCTACATCTAATTTTCGAGACTGACGCTTTGTTTATGGTGTCTTTGGTGGCAAAACCTGTAGCGTTTGATTTGTCTTATAATTTTGAAAGTTTAGGATCAGTAATTTTCTGAACATAAGCTTTTGGTTGCAAGTTATCGGCCTAAAAGGAGTGATGTTTTTAATTTTGCACCCGATATTAGAGTTGGGCGCGAGTGTTTGCTAAACCTACACCGTATATATCTACTTTAATCACAGCTTCATAAACCATGATAATGTCTTGATTCCGTGCACTAATAATTTTGATCAGACTCGGTCCCTTTATTACTACAAATGCAAATGAACTTACCATGTTCGCAAATCAACGCTTCAAAACGGACACCCCACGCTTCACATAGCAATCACCCCGAATGCTCCGTTGGACGCGGTTTCTATGTAAAATCGGTATACAATTTACCAATACTAATACCCAATTATCTCAAAATGAAGAACGATGACCTATGCTTTCTGAATTGAATTTTACGAGTACACTCATCTGACATCCCTCGGAAAAATGAAGAAAATCTATCTGCCAAAAATATACGAAATATCTACCTTAAATATACAGAGCGACCATTTTATATTGATTTAGATTTTTCGATGGAGCAAAGATTTTGTCTTACTGTATTATATGAATATACAATAAAAACAACTTGCAGTTTGTTTCAAGCACAGCTTTTAATCGACGTTGGAACACAGATGTCGGAAGACGCCACCCTAACATCTGGTTCTTTTTGAACAAGTTACGTAAAGAAGAAGTCAAATGCACATTGTCTGTTAATCAGATACACAATGGCCAGAATCCACCTCTTAGGAAACGCAAATACAGAGATCTGGAGAGGAGAATTAGGAGACTAAAGAGAAACTACAGAAGAGGGCAACGTATTCTGACCCAGTATTGGGACGCCATGACTCATGTTGTGGCAACCTTTCATTAACTGATGCCATGTATACTATACATTAAGACAGTTCTGTTTTGTGCGTTGTTTCTAATGACAATTAACATGATCAATTTTAGTTTTACTTCTTCAAGAATGCATAAAAATTGATTTTTTTTTGCCTTAAATGCTAAAACACAAGTACATTAAAACATTTCATTGTTGTATTCCCGTTGTATTATATCATATTTGAATGCCCACCTCGCCATGTCCTGTGTATTGTATTCCCGTTGTATTATATCATATTTGAATGCCCAACTCGCCATGTCCTATGTACTCAATTTACCTCATTCTTATTTTGCGGGTTTGAAAGAAAACGTTTTTAAGTTAAGTTATTGAGATCAATCAACAGGTCAATAGCAATTGGAAACTTGTCACAATGTTATTAAATAATATTGTATGACTTTTGCTGATTTTGCTCCTAGCACTCTCTGTTGATTGAACATCAAACTGTCCGTCTTTGATGGTTACATAATGCCCCTTTACAAAATAACGAATTGAGTAAACGAACTGGTAACGATATAGAAAATTCTGTCAGTCGACGAAGTGATGTTATGGACGTGCATATATGAAACAAATGTATAACGCAAGAAGAACGATCATGCAACGTAATATGAACCCACTTTCTATCCGAAAAACAAACTTATCATTGCTCAGTCACTGATCGTAGTAACTTCTGTACTAGACTCCAGCTTGCTTATTATTGCATCACAATTAAGGCTGTCTATAACCCTTTTAATGCTTAAAATAACCGTTTATAAAATGTCGGACTATCGGGGTGTCGCACTATTGGGGTGTCGGACTATCGGGATGTCGGACTATTGGGGTGTCGGACTATCGGGGCTGCCCCAATATAGAGAACACTTCTGATCCATCAGTAGAAGCAGTACACATTGCGGTTAAGCTGAAATTAGTTACCGGCACTTATAATCTACAAGTGAGAGCTGCAAAACTTAGATCAGCGAATACAATGATATGTGAAATATGCAATGAAGAAGACAAAGATATTGAGCATTTTTTACTAGGATGTATAAATCTTACAATGTGTCAGAGCACCATTTTTAAATCAATTAGCGGATATACTGCAGGGAACATATTCTAAACAACTATTGGATCTGCCATCCGTCGTTTGTCTGCAACTTATTTTAGACTGTACAAAATTATATAATCATGAAAATCATAGCTGGTTCATATGTAACAAAAATGTGGAAAGAGCCATTGGGCATATCTCAAGAAAAACACACTACACAGTGTTCGCACCAGATCACTTAAGAAAAGAAAATGAAAAAGACAGTATAACGAGACATTATTGTTGATAGCAATTGAAATAATAGTGGTGATGTTTGACTTTACAATATTAAGATAGTGAATATGTAGGGTTGGTGTGAGATATTCCACGCTTGACCAGAATGTACAATAATTATGTAACTAGTTTTAAATACGTTACGGTGATGGTCTCTGCTATTTTACATTTTACATTTTACTTTTTACAATGTACATATAATTAACAGTTGAATTGAACTGCAACCATTTTAATGAACAAGATTTTATATTTTTAATATACTGTCATCCGTCAAGACCTGCTTTTATTATCGGTCTGAATTCCGAATAGATAATTAAGTTATAATTAGGATAGTGGAGGGAAACACTCCGATCGGAGGTTGTCCATATGGACGGAAAAAGATTTGGCGAAGAAGAAGCAACAACAGATAGGGGTGAGAAAAAGAGTCAAACACCGTGAAAGGCAATCTCTACCCAGAGTTGTCGGTCCTTACACTCTATCCAATCTCTGTCAACGCCTAAAAAGTAGTCTACCTTTGTATTAAACTGGTTTCCTTTTTATAAAATATTACCAGTGTAATGTTCAGCAACTATAGAAGCTATTACAACAAGGAACTTAAACAGCGCTGTATGACTGATCACCGCATAACAAATAATCCCTTATCTTCGTTTGAAAATAAACAAAGAAGCTTCTCAAATATTAGTTATATGGTATTCTTTACATATTTTACAATATATGGGGTCATTATAACCGGTTTATATCAAGTTACCCTTTAATAAACGGATTTTGCCAAGATTCTTGGCATATTCCCGATTTGCGATAATTAGAGTTATCGTTCTTGAATCGAGTTATCTGTTCCTGACAGAGGGTATGTACACTTTCGGTTACATAACTTAGGAACGTCACATAACGTTTAAAAAAATGAAAAAAACTATGTATTCTTATTCAAATAAAATCCGATTTATTGGAATTATTTTATTTAGCTTTTTATATCGCCCGATATTGGTGGATTCTATGAGATCTGTATTTTTATTTCATATCCTGAATGACCGTAATAATTAATAAATTCAGTGTTTTATATTCAAAGATGTAGCATTTTCTCGAAAATCGGCTTTACTGTTAAAATTACGGACGTTAATAGCGATGCATACAAAATTCATTCCGATTTTCGCAGTGGAATCATTTGTTTTGTTTCCTTTTACAGGGGATTATCTTAATCTTGAAATGTTCAAGATATTTTATCTGCTCGGAGTCTATTAAAAAAAAAATCTATTTTTGCATGATATTTAGTTTTGTTTTCTTTTTTTCAAGAGATCAATGCAGATTCCCATAAAAATTCTCACAGGCTCCATTCAAGAAATTGAATATTTTACCTTTAGCTATATACATGGTTCATGACTATTCATTCTTTGGTTCCACTGCTGATTTTGTAATAGAAAATGAACGTTTAGCATGTAGGGTTTTTACCGGATTTGGCCATCTCCAAACGTCAGAGACGTCGGGTAGAAATATGACCGTAGAGTTAGACAGCGGCATCCGCTTCGTTCAAAAGCTGGATGGGGAAAATGAAGATTTGACTCTGATCTTAAGAAAAAAAATGGAAATTTTTGCAGATACAAGTGCTTTCAATGCTGGTGTAAAGGAGAAAAACACGAAAACAAACAAACAAATTGCTAAAAATCAAAAACTTGCAACACAATACTTCCTTTTTAACATGCATATAAATGTTCCCTTTGGTGACATATAAAGACTTTCCCTTTTATGGAAAATATGCTTAAATATGATTTTATGAAATATAGGCATCGTCTGCTTTATTATAGAGTTGCACCAATTTACATCAGGTACACCTTATATACCACAAAAAGAAAACAAAGCTTACAAATTTGATCAATGTACCATAGCCGTGATCGCATAGCTGCTGCTTCGCGACCCGTGCAGATTTACACTGAGAGGGCGAATCTTATCGGAGCAGTTTTGGCTTGTTTTTTGTTTGATTGTTTTTTTTTTGTTTTTTTTTTAGCAACATAATGTGTTTCGCTATTAATTTCGGTTAAAGTGATAAAAATGAAGGTTATATTCATATTAAGTTTTTTTTTTTTTTTTTTTTTTTTTTTAACAAGTGTGGACACAGAAATGTGCTGTCCAAAAGGCAAGTGCGGATGTAAATATTTCATATTATTAACTGAAAAAAAAAAATAAAAATAATGGACACAGGGGTCCTGGATTTTTTAAATAAAAAAAAACTAATCCTGGATTATTATTTTTGCTTTAAGTCCGGTCCTGTGTTTTTATTTCAAATTTTCATCATAGTCCCTCCCCTCCCCCTCCCGAGGGATATAAAATTGTATCATTAATAATAAATTAATAAATAATAAATTCAGATTTTCCATTTAAAATAAATCTCATTTACAAAATCACTGATATTTGTTCAATTTTTAACGCTGATTTAAGCTTTAGTCGCAACCAATTTTTATTTTTCTCTTTAAACTGTCGAAACATAACATTTATTTAACCGTAAAATTCACAAATAAAATTCAACCCCTCCCCCCTTTTTCCCTTTTTTCTTGTTTAAATCAATGATCAACAATATTCTAGATTCAAACAAATGAATAAATATAACATAGATTTCTTTTACATGCATCTTTTTACTATGCGGAGTCAGTATTTTAAATAGGTCATCCAATCAGGATGCTCATTATTCTTGTCTAAAATAAAAAATACATCGCTAAAATTACCTGTGGGTGTTTCCCCACTTCAACTCGTAAATTCACATAGAAATCGGAAATATTTCGTCATAAAACTTCACACATGGTTTTGTCTATCATATTTCTTGAAGACAAGCATACAATTTTATTTCATTTATCAATATTTTATGAGTATCAACAGTTTTTTCAACAACGTATCTGTTTCTCGATACAGCCGCCCGATTACAGTGACCCGTGACCCAGATTAGCGCGTTCCACCAGTTTTTTTTTTATAATAATGTTGTTTAATAAGAATTGTGAGTGTAGAGAAGATTTGTATTGATTTTTCGAAAGCCGCACAACGAATATTTCCTTACATATGAAATCATAACACGAATATACATGCAAGCTGTTAATTTCATATTTTTCTTTATCAATATTAACTATTCTGTCGTTTTTTTGTTTTTGTTTTTGTTTTTTTCGAACATCATGTACATTGTAATCACTAAAAAATAAAGCAATTTAGCACATGTCGTTTTTATCGGAAGCAAACCATCAGAGCTTTTATTATATTTTGTTTTGTACTTGGTAGCTATTTCCTTAAATCTGCAGTTGAGAAATCAAATCGTCTAATATGCTTACTAATTCGCATTTTACCCTATCACTACTCTAAGTAATAAATTTACTTGACTAAATGCGGGAGCACAGTAGTCATTATCGCATTGTCGCTGCCTTGTGATGGAATGGATAGTTCTAGAAGGTGGTTCGAATCCCATCAGTCCTTTTGTTTGTTTATCTACATTGTTAAGCTTAGCTTCAGAACGTCATTTTTGGCTGTAAGACTGTAAATACATTTATTGCAAAATAACATATTTGTCGTCAGTACTTAGACGGTATCCGTTCCAATGGCTTAAATTTTCACTAAGCCACGTTCGCTGACTATTCTTGTCCAATTCGTCTGAGGGGGGCCCGGTAGGTATATTTAAATGTGGCAGTCGAAAAGAGAAATATCTCGGGAGTGTAACGATATAATTGGGTCAGCGAAAAATATTGAGGCGAAGTGGGGAAGGGGAAAAGTGTAGATGTTTACCTTGAAGTAAGGAAGAGGAGGGTGCATATATTTTTTGAATGAAACAAGTGCCTGTGATGTCACATTATATATTTGAATGAGAATCATAAGGAAATGTCTTAACTGACCGATTTACGGTCACATGTGGATACCTATTTCTAATAATAAAACCCTAAATGTTCGTTTACTCGCAAGGGTTTTAACGGGATGCCATTACACGTAATGGAGCAGCCGCCGAGATCTTTTGTGCTCGCTTACAGAGTTTCTGACGCCTGCATTTATCAATAATAAGACATAACCGTTCCTTTTGTCCACTATTATAACAAGTTTTATCACCTACCAGTATTTTAGAATGTAATTCCCACAAAATAAAAATCCATGTTTACTTTCTCTCTGAACATTTTGAATTTCGTCATTTCCGGCCTCACTATTTGGATGTCGATACCATATTTGGCGATTTGAGGCGTGAATGTTTACATCAGCCGTAGTAAACGTGTAGTAAGAAATACCATATTTAGAAAAGCTCCGCCTTCTGTAGTTTCCGGTTATGGCGAACGATCGATAAATTTGAACAAGGTTGTTGCTACCTTTGAAAACATACATTTCTCAGCCAAACCAATTTAACAAGGACTGGGATCATCAGTAATAGTTATAATGGAATGTTTGAAGCGTAAATAGTGAGTTTTTATGTTTCAACTGCAATTTATGTTTTGCTCCATTGTGACGAATGGGACCGCCGAGACACAAGTTTGTCACAGGAGCTACATTATTGCAGCTAGTGGATACCATGTCTGATAGCTGAATAACATATAATGTATCAAATCAAATCAAATAAATTTTATTTAAAGTCGAAATATCTATAACACATAACATAAGCTCTAGTGAGCTTTTGAATCGACTTTGCATTTCTTAAATTCGATGCGCAACAAATGAGTTTATATCAAAGTAGCAGCGAATATATATGAATTATTTATATATTACCCCTGCACGATTATGTTTTTGTTTTTATCTTATATAAAAATAATAAACCAGCTCCTCGTACTTTTTTATATACTGGTACCATATCTTTCATTAACAGGGAAACAGTCCATGTACATTTGTATTAATAGCGGAAGTTACGTTCCATGCCTGGAAACAATCATTATCACGGCGTGTGAGCAATGCTTTTAAAACTAGGGAGAACAGGTTAAATATAAGGATGTGACAGTGGATAATGTGACATGAGCAGACAGGAGAGTTATAACTCCTACACTGGAAAAAGTAGAATGAGGCCAAATTCAGCTGAGGTTAGAAATTATTCATCAAAAACATTCCTGACATAAAAACATTAAATGTCGATTGCAATTGCAGTAGGAAGTTTTTTAGCAGAGTAAATTATTGAGAAACATGGGGAAACTAATTTGAAAACCTCTAAAAAGTAATTTTATACTAAGAAAAGGTGATCTATTGCTAGTTTTAATAAATTTCAAATCCATTTTAACCATTTTTGATGAGATAAATTCCTAAAGGGCAAATAATTAGCACACTAATCATTAGAAAAAACAAAAACATAATTTTGAATCTTCTTTTAATATTTACTGTTAACTGTAAGAAATATAAGCTTTTGAAGAAATATAACTTTTAGTTTGGAAAGAATAAGTTGGTTATATTATTTTCGAGAGGCAGTCAGGAGTATGACAATTTTATTTAAGAAATAGATTATTTTGTAAGCATATAGCCTCCATAAAACTGCTTGTAATTGTCTTGGGGAATTATTTAATTCTCAATAAGCACTATACTCTAGAAAAGATGTATAAATGGTTGAAAATTGAGTTGTCATATTTTATAATTATGATAGTATTACTTAGAATATGATAAAATATGATTGGAATAACATCATAGCAATGCAAAAATGAAATATATTCAAGGGAAACCTTTTTTCATATATTGCACTGAGCAACTGAATCTGAAAAATATATCATATTGACATTATTTTACGACTAAAATTATGTCAATTTGTCCAATTTGAAATTTCACCCTCTATGTCACACAAAGTCTTCATTTTTTTGATAATCGCCCTTCTGCAAATTACAATGACAATGTTATTTTTAGTTTTGTAAAATATCTGACATTTTTAACTTTCACTTTGTTCATTTTGCATAGGATATCTGACATCTCTAGACATCGAACTGTTGATATATAAATGCAGCTGAAAACATTATTTCAACATTTAATAGATAGAGACACATTCGATCTATTTTATTTGCAACGAGTCCAAAGGACCATTCTCCCTTTATATGGGGTACAGGACGTTTCGGCCATAGTCGTTTCGGCCACACTTTATAAAGACGTTTCGGCCATGGTTTTATTTATGTTGTTTTATGTGTTATTTATAACAATATTATGCATTAATAATCATATCGAATGCAAAAAGAAATAAAAAATTGAGAAAAACGATATATTTTAGTAAATATTATCACTATTCTTCTTTTCCCAATCGCGGCGATGTGCAGGTCCACATGAAGAGAAGAAAACAAAATCTACGTTTTACATAGTTTTAAGTCTTATAAATCTAGATTTAATAACCATTTTCAGTACTTTATTTAAAAAAAAAAATATTTAACAATTATTATCATTGTTCTTCTTTTCCCAATCGCTGCCATTTGCAGATTGACACGAAAAAAAGAAGTCATAATCTACGATTTACTTAGTTTTGACTTTATATGCGTCCTTGGTTTTGAGTGTTACCTATATGAAAATCTGGAATTAATCATCATTTTCTGTACTTTATTACCAAAAAAAAATTTTTTAAACGATATATTTTAGCAAATGTTATCATTGTTCTTCTTTTCTTTTCCCAACCGCGGCGATTTGCAGATCTGAAAATCGCAGCGATTGAGAGAAGAAGAATTGGTTAATAAACTTATTTCTATTTCTATATAATATTTTTTTTTATATTAATCATGAAATTTCGGAATTTTAATTTTTAAGCCATTTTATTGCTCCAAGAATCCATACTGACTACGACTACAGACTACGACACTCAGTTTCTTCATACAAAAGTATGAAAATAACAAAGTAAATAAATGGTCAGTCATCTAAATGCCAATATGATATGCGTATGTGTAATTACCACGATTATTATAAAAATAATTCCCCTAAGAATCGATACTAAAAAGTACAGACTATGACACTCGATTTTTTCATCCATACTTACGAAAATAACAAAGTAAATAAATGGTCAGTCATCTCGACGCCAATCAATGAATATGTGATGTGTATTACCATGATTAATTAAAAAAAATCCCCTAATAATCCATACTAAAGTACAGACTACAACACTCAGTTTCTTCATCCATACTTATTAAATATAAACTATGGCCGAAACGACTATGGCCGAAGCGTACTATGGCCGAACCAGAGTGTGGCCGAAACGTCTCGAAAGCTTTATATGCACTTATATAATTATATTAGAATAACTTGATGTATGTTTCTCTGTCATTTTGACACATGCCAGAGCCTTGTAGAAAGGAAAATTTTTAAATCCCATTTTCAAATTGACCAAAATAGTTATGACATGTAATGATGTTTAATTTTATTGTAAATTTCTGTTAATTTTGTAACATGAAATAATAACTATATATATATATATATATATATATATATTGGCATATTATTAAATTGGCAAATAACTTCTATAGAAAATTATAGTCTATTGGATGGATTCCTTCATAAAAGTTTGAGTTTACCTCAGATACCTGTACCTGTATGTATGTTTGGTTGACTCTTTTGTTTCTGACCTGGTTACAAGTACATTGAATACCCAACAACATTAAACACAGGTCTATGGTTTGGTAATAGTAATCGCACAAAGAATATACACAGGCATATAGGAAACTTTAGAATCCTTTAACAAACTTTTTGGATTAGATATCATATAGATTTAAATATGTAGTATTTAAATTGTTTTATTATTATTTACATGCATAAAGGACAAAAAAAAAAGATCACCTTTAAGATACAATGTCATGCATGTATTTACGTAAAAATGGAAAAAGAAAACTTTTGTCAATGAATTCATATTGTTTGCATTCGTCTTCAATAATTTTCAGTCACTGTCAGAAAAAATCTTACACAAAAAACTTTGACTTTTGCATAAATGTAACAATAAACAATTATTGCCTTCAATGGATGTAAGCATCCAGAATTGTTAACCTGATGGGGGTTGTTTTCCCCGAGGGCTTTAGCTCGAGGGAAACAACCCCTTGAGGGTTAACAATTCTGACGTTTACAATCCATTGAAGGCAATAACTGTTTTATTATACCGAACAACAGACCAAGGATTGGGCATTTAAATAAATATATGTATTTAAGCAAAATGTGTGTTTAATAACTTTTGACAAATTTTTGACAAATGTTAAACTATTTCATGTTTATATTAAAGTTCACAACACAACCAGTGATATAGGGCACAAACCGGCCATCAGTAACATTTTCAACAGATTTAAAATGTGTGTTTAATAACTTCAAAAATTGCCTCGGGCCAATACAACCTTCCTTGAGCCATTATGACTAACCTTGGACATATAACCGGTCCATTATGAAAACACTCATTTCTTAATACTTTTATTAACCAGTCAATTTCAATTTTAGGTAATCTTCATTCTTTTTGAAGAAGGCAATAGTATTGACCGAAATGGTAGGCTATAATTGTTTTATCATTTTTCAATATTATTATTTGAATGTTAAAATTTTGAAATTTTATGAAAACTGAAATTTTTGTAACTTTTTGAAAGTTATGAAAATTCTAATTTTTTTTGAAATTTTTTAAATATTGAATTTTTTTGAAAATTTTGAACTAATTTTTTTTTATTGATTTTAGAATTTTGAAATTTTATGAAAATTTTGAAATTTTATGAAATTTTGAAAGAGTTGTTTCCCTTTTGAGGCACGCAATGGGTTGTTTACCGGGAAACAATAGAGTTGTTACCCGGTAAACAACTAGTTGTTTCCCGTTTGGGTTAATTTTCACAAAACATTAAAATTGTTTCAGGTCATGTGATTTAATTTAAGCCAATGAGAAGTTAGTGAGGTATAATAATAAACATAGATTTTGATTGGATTAAATTAGTCATTTGATAATAAAATAATTGAGATGTTTTGCCAAAATTTGCGCTACCGGGAAACAACCCTATTGTTCCCTGCCGAACAACCCAATTTCCCCCCACATGGGAGATAACCTATAAAACATTGGCAAAAATTTGTGCTGCCAGGAAACAACCCTATTGTTCCACGCCGAACAACCCAATTTTCCCCCACAAGGGATATAACCTATAGAACATTGGCAAAAATATAATAAAACAATTACAGCCCTCTGTGTAGGGAAACGTCCAGATTTGTCAACCCTCTGGGGGTTGTTTTCCTCTCAGGAACACAACTTCCCCCTCAGGTTGACAAATCTGGATGTTTCCCTACACAGAGGGCCGTATTTGTATATTGATTCCTGTTTCTAGAATAGAAAATAAATTTCAATTTTGTTTATGATTGTTTTGCTAACACAGAGCTCCAGATAATTTTCAAGTCCAAAGGGTAATTACCCCCTACTTTTGAAAATGATGCGTATTTGCATATTTCCTTTGCACTGTTGTACTCTCTACTTCAGAAATGATTGCTTACATGTACATTTTTAGAATTATGTTTGACACAAGTGTTATTCAATAAACACAGGATGCAAGTGAAATGTATATCTCTGTTTAATTTGACACGATTGTGTCATGTTTATTAATAAAATGTTGTAAATATTTTGATTTTTGCTCATCGACTTCGGCTGTGTGTTGATAATGTCATCAATGATTCCTTTAACTATACTGTCACTAGACACAGATGAAACTGTCAGAAACTTTTAAAAAAGTATATAATTTTCCGTAGCACACTTATTCATGTTCTTGCTCATTTTCAACGAACAACGTGTTCCCAAATTCACTTTCGTTTTAGTTTTTAACTAAACCGCATTTATTTGTAATATTGACCGCGATTGGATGATTTATCCTAAACATCCAATCAGATCTCTTTTGACATCGATGCTTAGAAAGGCAAACATTCGGTACCCCTCGGATGTATACACTTTCTCTTTCGAAAAGTATAAAGAGAAGTAATTACGGGGAATTTCTCAAAGTCAAAAATGTATTGTTTATGTACACGATGTATTATCGTCAACAGCGTACAAGTACGCTCCGAATTTGGAAAGTTTGCTTACACAGCAATATGTATGCGTAAATGTAGACTCTGTTCTGATAATACATGCGTTTTTACTCGTTTTCATAGCGTAAAAAACGCAAATACGCAGCTTATCTGGAGCTCTGTAACATAATCGTAAAACCTCTCTTGTCATCTTTTTTTTTGGGGGGGGATGGATGTTTTTTTTAGAGGGGTATCGATTTTGCCTCTGTTTCTACGATTTCCCGATTAGATTTTGGAACTGTTCTGAGGGTGTGGTATTTTTTCATTTTCATTTTATTTCACTTTTTAATTAAGCAGATTAATCCTTTGGACTAAAACTGTCCGTGTACAACATTTCTCCTTCAGCAATAATCTAAACGTTGCTTTTCATACAACTACCCTACATCTAGATGTCATATTATGAGGTGTGTTTGACTTTTCCCTTTATTTAAGAAAGTGTAGCAATGTTTGACTTTGTTGATTGGTTTCTTTCACTTTTTAATTTGTCTCTAGATACAGATGTATGTATATTCTTTACTTCAAAAGATTCAAGTCACAATCAATATCAAATTAATGCCACATGCTGGTATAACTTTATTTTATTTTACTTTTCTTTGTATTGACTTCATTAATTCAATTCTCATACATGGAAACACATGAGTGGTATACTTGTAAGCTGAGAGACTGAGAGACAGTTGTTGTCCAGCTTTTGTAAAATCTTAGTAAACCTTTTTACTGTCATAAAGAAAGTTATTGATTTGACAGATATTGATAGTGATTATTCTGCAGGAACTGCATTTCAACAGAATCAGTACTTTGAGGACATATTTTATATTAAATAATAGAGAGTGGAGACAGTTGGGTACTGGATTATTGATCAGAGATGGAAACAGATTAATTTGAGATAGATTTAAGTGTTTTATTTAACTCTTGTAGGAATTTATTTAATATAATATAGGTTAAATCATTTAGATTATATTTCTCTTCAATTTGAACTTTTTTCAGAGTGATAAAGGATTTTTACTTTTCAGCAAACACAAAAATAGTTTTTTTGATAATAATTACCGGGTGATTGTAAAACAAGAAACGAAACGAGACACAACAGAAACGAAACAAAACCAAAAAAATCATCAATAAATAAAAAAACAGAACAAACATTAATGAAGCAATTTTTTTTTACATGAGACAACAGTCAACAAAATGCTAGTGGCAGATTGAAAAACCTTTAACATTTTCGGGAATTTGGGAAAATTTTGTGCAGCCACTTCCTCTCCAATGTACCTAGTATTATTTTCAGATTTTCAGTATATCTGGATCCGCTACTGGAAAAGAAAAAAAATATCTCCATTTCCGTACCCGGTTTTGCCACCTGAGATTTGTAATATATGATTTTTTTTTAAATTCTGAATTCCACAAATTTATCAAACTGTTGAGATGGATGAAGACGAGGAAGGTGCTTACATTTTTATGTTACAAAAATGAGTTAGGACATAAACAAAGTATAAAAAACCCGCCCTTTTCAATCAACCCTTTTCAATCAAACGTATTACTGTTTTATCCTGTCAAAAATGGTTTAAAAAAACTCATTTAAAAGTTCCTTTACGAAACTGAATAAATGAATTAAAACATTTGTGATCAACTAGCACCTTTGCAACTTCATTTGAATTTATAAATGAAAGTAAACACCCACAAATCTTTTGCAGGGGTGTTTTAAAGGGGCATTATCTGCCAAAATCGTAAAGTTTTGTTGCCCATAAAAGCTATCAGATATGATTGATGCCTTAATAAAATGTGTTTTTATAACTTATAAATGTTATGAAATGTACGCGCATCGGGGGAAAAAGGTGCAGCTGCTCGTGTTTTGAGATCGATCAAGAAATGGACGCCATCTGATTAATTATCGGCATTGTTTACGGGGGTTTTCCGAATCGTCATTAAATCAGTACAACAATGCACTTATTCCTTATTTTCTGTGAATCTGCTTTTAGTCGGCGTTAATTACGGACAAAGAACCATGCAAGTTTGCAGTTAATAAGCGACAAAATACAAATTATTCGTTTTTACCTGTCACTAGTAAGATCAGTTGCATACGGAGAAAGCGAGGTCAAATTATTTGCTTGCAAGGAAATAATAAATCGATGGTAATTTTCGTTCTCAAAAGACGAAAAGTGGTACGATAAGCTGTTTAATGTGAAATATTTACCTTTATTCCATCATTATAAAGCTATTTACCAATTTCCAAAACATGTAATTTTTTTGGTCAAAATCGTAGCTAATGCCTCTTTTAAGTTACAGCGAAATTTATATTGGCAAGGGCTCATTGTGATTTAGGTTATTTTTAATTTTGCTTCCTTTTTAGCTCACCTTGCCAAAGGCAAAGTGAGTTTTTGCCATCACTTGGCGTCCGTTGTCTGTCGTCCATTAACTTTTCACATTTTAATCTTCTCCTGTGAAACCCCTCAGCCAAATGAACTGAAACTTGGTAGGAAGCATCTATGGAAGGTCCTATATAAAGATTGCTCATTTTGTCCCGATCCATTAACAAACATGGTCGCCACAGATAATTCTTGTTTCTGATTGGCCTATTTTAAAAAATCTTCTCCTCTGAAACTACTTGGCCAAATGAACCGAAACTTGGTTGGAAGCATCTATGGAAGGTCCTCTATAAAGATTGCTAATTTCATCCCGATCTGTTAACAAACATGGCCACCACAGGAGATTCTTGTTTCTGATTGATTGATTTCTAAAAAAACATTTTTTCTGTTAAAAGGGAGATAATTACTCTAGTTTAAATATACTATAGATATCTGTATTCAAAATGCAATTATTTCTATGAATTGAATTACAGATAAATATGCCTCTAAAACCCCTCAGCCAAATGAACTGAAACTATCTATCTATAAAGATTGCTCATTTTGTCCCGATCCGTCAACAAACATGGCCGCCACAGGCGACTTTTGTTTCTGATTGGCTGATTTTAAAAATTCTTCTGTTCTGAAACCGCTTGGCTAAATGAACCGAAACTTGGTAGGAAGCATCTATGGGCGTTCCTCTATAAAGAGTGCTCATTTCGTTCCGATCCATTTACAAAGATGGCCGCCACAGGCAATTCTTATTTCTGATTGGTCGATTTCTAAAAATCTTCTCCTCTGAAACCACTTAGCCAAATGATCCGAAACTTAGTAGGAAGCATCTATGGAAGGTCCTCTATAAAGATTGCTCATTCCGTCCTGATCCATTAACAAATATGGCCACCACAGGCAATTCTTGTTTCTGATTGGCTGATTTTTTTAATTCTTCTTCTCTGAAACCACTTGGCCAAATGATCTGAAACTTGGTAGGAAGCATCTATGGGCGGTCCTCTATAAAGAGTACTCATTTCGTTCCGATTCCATTAACAAACATTGCCACCACAGGCGATTCTTGTTTCTGATTGGTCTATTACTAAAAATCTTCTCCTCTGAAACCACATGGCCAAATGATCCGAAACTTGGTAGGAAGCATCTATGGAAGGTCCTCTATAAAGATTGCTCATTCCGTCCCGATCCATTAACAAACATGGCCACCACAGGCGATTTTTGTTTCTGATTTGTCTATTTGAGTATTTCTAAAAATCTTCTCCTCTGAAACCGCATATCCGAAACTTGGTAGGAAGCATCTATTGAAAGTCCTCTTATAAAGATTGCTAATTTTGTCCCAATCTGATAACAAACATGGCCACCACAGATAATTCTTGTTTCTGATTGATTGATTTCTAAAAAATCTCCTCTGAAACCGCTTTGCCAAATGAACCAAAACTTGGTAGGAAGCATCTATGGAAGGTTCTCAATAGAGATTGCTCATTTTGTCCCGATCCAGTAACTATCATGGCCGCCACAGGAATTCTTGTTTCAGATTGGTCGATTTCTAAAAATCTTCTACTCTGACCAAAAAGGGTCTTACAAACAGAATGTTAGGACTACAATTTTGAGGTCGAGGTTGATTTCAGCACAATCCTGAGTTATGCTGTGGACTCCGCATTATTTTGTTAGGTTTTTATACGCCCGTCTTTTAAGACGGGACGTATTATGGTATACCAATGTCCGACTGTCGGTCCGTCTGTCCGTCCGTTTCACATGTCACGCTCTAACTTAAGAACCCCTTGGCCAATTCACTGCAAACTTCGCACAGTTATTGGAATTGATAGTCCTATGGTCTGTATACTTTTTGGTGAAATTTCAATTTTTCATACCAGAGTTATGGGACTTTATTCATCAAATTGTAGGCGATTTTTCGTATGTCGCGCCGTAAATTGAGAACCCCTTGGCCAATTCACTTCAAACTTCGCACAGTTATTGGAATTGATAGTCTTTACTGATGTCTCAAAACATGTGTCGTCTGTATAAATGTTCCAATTCATGTTTATTGGTGAAATTTAGATTTTTCATTGAAGAGTTATGGGAAAGAAAGTCTTTACAAATATTTTATTAAAGATGACGGACGTATCATGCGCTCTTGGCACAGCTGTTTATTTGTTGTTGTTTTCCGATTTCCTAATAACTTAGACAAAAATCGAAATCCTTTAGGAAATGTTATTTTCTCACATTTTCATGAAACTTACACTGATGTTTGATAATGGAACAAGAAGTCTTTAACTGATTTTAAACTCGAACTATCAATTTAAAAAAAACCAACAGGTTTTAGAAAAGAATTTGGTTTCCACAGAGATGTGTATTCACATCTCTGGTTTCCATAGCATAACTTCAGTTTCGTTCGACAAATTGTATCAAGGCTCCAGCAAAAATTCAGATTTCCTTGGCATAAGATGAAGTTTACTATTAATTGATTGTTTTGTCTGTATAGATCAAACCAATACAGATCGTGAACTGTTTTGCACAGCCACTTGTCATACTGGTGTCAGTGGTGAACCGTCTTACTAAGTAACTGAAAAAATGGGAAAAAACACACACAGCACAACAAAAAACAAGGTCCACATACAGGTATATAGAGTTTATTTCTTCAACCTGGTAATCTGCCCAGTAGTTCGTGTGTTTCCATTATCTTTAATTTAACTTCACAAATAGATATCGAATGGTGTAGACTGTTGTTTCATGGGCTACTCGGAGATCGCTTCATGGTGTGGGTTTCCACCATATTGAAAACCATGGGGTGACTTTGTTGACCGTCGCTTCCTGGAGAGGGGATTTGGTATCAATCAAATATATTTCTTCTTTTCTATGAATCTCAGAAATTTACATAACACTCAAGAAGCAGGAAAGTGGTGAGCTTTTTGATATAAAATCCTGATTATTTTTTTCTTCCATAGCAAAATTTTAAAGGTTTTTCAATCCACCACTGGTATTTTGTGGCTTGTTGTCTCATGTAAAAAAAAAAACGTTTCGTTAATGTTTGTTTCGTTTTTTTAATTTATTGATTTGGTTTGGTTTCGTTTTTGTTGTGTCTCGTTTCGTTTCGTTTCTGCTTTATCTTGTTTCGGTTCTGTTGTGTCTCGTTTCGTTTCATTTTGTTTCTGCTTGTTTCGTGTCGTTTTGTTTCTGTTTCGTTTCTTGTTTTACAATCACCCATAATTACCACGATTTTTCAAAATAAGTCTCGACAAAATTGACATTACAGAGCCTGAGATATTGACCAATATGGGGATATCCTACAGATATATGAAGGCTGCTGTGAATATTAAGACAAATACTAGTCCTTGACGTAATATACTAGTATTTGAAATTTGTAGAATTTATTAAGTTTGACCTTATTAGGCTTATACCTTGATGACTGATCCTAATTTTCTCATTGAAATGACCAAAATGCAGTTTTGTTTACAAAAATTTAAAATGTGCAGCTTTTGTTCCAAGTCATATTTCAATAAACATTTAATTCAGTCATTTTCTATAAAACTATTTGTTCCATTTGAACCAAACTTTACAGGAATTATGCTAATTGGATTGCACTCTAACTCTAAGTATAGTTATTGGCCGATTGTAGACAAATGTCAGTTATGTTCTAATTGGCTTAAGCCTTTAGAACAGGCCACTTTGGTACTTTCTAAAAGTTTCATAAAAAATAGATTGGTACACTGAGCGAGTAATGTAAGAAAAATAAGAGACATGTTCTTCACTGTTGTTCTCCCACACCGTTCCTTGATGTTAGCTTGACAGACATGACAGAGTAAAAGCTGTGCTATATTATGCCAACACAAGCAATGAGAGATCCTTGTATGTGTCCCAACCAAAAAGTCGAAGAGTCTCACTAATGAAATGTAGTGCATTCTTTGTTGTTTTTTGTTAGAAAATGTCTCAATCACAGGTGATGGGTTTAGGAATCACAAGTTTACTATGATTATAGAAATATATACATGTAATTTATAAAAGCTGATATATCATAAATGATCCTTATTTGGTCCTGCCCAGTGTTTGTGTTTTGTTTCAATTGGAAATCGGAGATGGCTAGATACCACCAGTTGACATTATTTAACTTGGAACTCCTTGCAGGTCTGAATGTTGTACCTTTACTTATGCTCTGTGTCAAATATCAATAATTTTATTTTCGTTGCAAAACATATATACATATACCACATGTCTTGCTCATGAACATATTATAAAAACAAACTCATCCTTTGGATTTGTTTGTTTTAATAAGTTAATTCATAAGAACCATGGTATATACAGGGCTCACCACACTTGCAAAAAACAGGGAGATTTGACTTCTCCCTCAGAGAACAGGAGGGAGAAATGAAAGCATGACAGGGAGATTTCCAACAGCTTCATAGAGACCTGTTTCAGTAAAAATGTGTTCTTTCTTCGCATCATTTTAAAAACAAAATGCATTTTAAGTGTGCCTTTGCTAATACATTGTGTATCTTGTTAATTTCCTTCATATTTAACTTTAAATTCATGTTTTGTACTTGTATTATTGTTGTTGATCTTATATTTGTCGATTTTAGATTTTATTCGTTTCACATTGAAATCTCTAAGATATGTATTAAAATGTGAGTTCCCTCCCTTTGTTATCCCCTCGCCAACGAAGTTGCTAGGGGATATACATGTAGTAATGCTCCCGTCCGTCACAATCCTTGTGAACACTCTAGGATCAACATCCTTCAATGGATTTTGACCAAACTTGGTACATATTTAGTCCTTAAGAGAATCTGGAACCCTATTGATTTTCAAGGTCATAGGTCAAAGGTCAAGGTCACATGGTCCAATTTTTACCGCATAACATCCTTGTGAACACTCTAGAATCAACATCCTTCAATGGATTTTGACTAGACTTGGTACAGACTTAGTCCTTAGGAGAGTCTTGAACCCTATTGATTTTCAAGGTCAAAGGTCAAGGTCACTGGGTAAATTTTTTACCGTGTAACATCCTTGTGAACACTCTAAAATCAACATCCTTCAATGGATTTTGACCAAACTTGGTACATACTTAGTCCTTAGGAGAATCTGGAACCCTGTTGATTTTCCAGGTCATAGGTCAAAGGTCAATGTCACCGGATCAAATTTTTACTGCATAACATCCTTGTGAACACTCTAGAATCAACATCCTTCAATGGATTTTGACCAAACTTGGTACAGACTTAGTACTTATGAGAGTCTGGAACCCTATTGATTTTCAAGGTCAAAGGTCAAGGTCAACGGGTAAATTTTTTACTGCATGACATCCTTGTGAACACTCTAGAATTAAGATCCTTCAATGAATTTTGACCAAACTTGGTACATACGTAGTCCTTAGGAGAGTCTGGAACCCTATTGATTTTCAAGGTCATAGGTCAAAGGTCAATGTCACCGGGTCAAATGTTTACTGCGTAACATCCTTGTGAACACTCTAGAATCAACATCCTTCAATGGATTTTGACCAAACTTGGTACATACTTAGACCTTAAAAGAATCTGGAACCCTATTGATTTTCAAGGTCAAAGGTCAAGGTCACAGGGTCTAATTTTTAGGCGAGGGGATACGCCACGCTTTGCGTTGCCCTTGTTACTATTAAAATGCCACCATGTTTAAAACTTGTCAAGATTGCTTACCTTTGAAAAGGCTACAAATAACTCAAGTTGTGTTAAAATAATAATTTTTTTTTTTAGCACAATCCAACACATAAACGTTTTATAGTTCATACTCACTTTTCTTTCTGCAACTTGTAAAAACAGGTCTACCAAAAAGTAATTGAAGTGCAGTTCTAAAACTAAAGTAAACAACATTTTCTTTACACCTGTACAAGATGGTCATAGCAATGTAGATTACCTTTTGAAAATTTACTACTGTTGGTTGACAAACTAATTTTTTTATTGTTTAACTTTGAGTTCTGAAATTTTGCAGTCTGATGTTACAAAGGTTGTTTTTCAAAATAAAATCCATTCTTTGACAATATCTTTGCCTTTTTTATTTTCCAAAACCTGATTTTTTTTATGTGCGTTTATTCTGAGAATAGGTGTATTGCCCAAACAATTTTTCTGGACATGTGGAATCTTCCCGATAGTTAATTAAATTGATTTGGCCTGAATTGTCAGTGTCATGAATATTTGTTAAAACTAAAATGTTTACATTCCACTTTACTGAATTTTCATGGTTTTAAAAATCAGGATTATAAGTATTCCGACTGTTATGAACCACTGTTTTAACATAGGATTATATCGTTTCTATTTTGTAATCGTCAAAGTTAAGATTCTAGTAAACTTTTACAATTAGTTTGAAGAATTGTTCAATGGACACTTCAGAAAATGAGATTGCATACAGAAGATAAATTAAATGTACACTTATATACTTAAGTTCATGTTAAAAATATTTGACAAGTTCCCTTGACGACAAACTTTCTCTTGTGACACTAGGTAATTTTTTATATGAAATTAAACTGAAGTATATATGATTATTAAAGGTAAATTTCACAAATGTAAATGATGGTTAAAATATACCTTTGTAAATTGGTTTTATATGGTTTTGAAAATAAAATATCTTTTAATAAGTAACAGATTAAATTTGTTATTTTGAAAAAAATCATGTCATGTTTGTAATGTGGGGAGATTCCCCTGTTTAAAACCACTCACTTAGTGCAGATTTTTGTGAAACTACTACTTTCAGTTGAAACTACTGATACTTAAAACGTTTATGTATTTAAAAATATCTATATGGGACAAAATACAAAGAACAGATTGTTGATGCCTGATATCAATAACTGTTTGGCTCTTTGGCTAATATTGGCATCTCTGGTTGATATGGGGTTGATATGAAAATTGACATATTATAACCTATTTATCATATGCTTACTCAAAATATGTTTAATTTTGCTTATGTGATAAATTCGAAATGCAACAATTCATATCTCCAAGGGGTGGAAATTTTGCATAAAATAAAGTATTTAGTTTTTCACAATTATTTTGTCTTTTTTGGAAAAAACAAATATTTTCCGGAATTAACGTTTTCCGGTCTGATCAGTTTTCGTTATTAATGTATCATTGTTTACTTCCTTCTTCTGCTACTATCAAAATGGATAACGAAGAAAACATGAAAAATGCTCGTTATGCAACGAATAATGGCACTCCTTTATGAACCAAAGATTAAATCATCTTGTGTTGTTGTTTGCAAACAAAAATGTAATAGTGCAGTGACTATTTTCAAATATACGCTTTGTTTTCGAGTTTAATGCACCCACCTGACATGCAGCTAATTTTTGTTTTAAATGAAAGTAAAATGATTATATTTCATGTTTTAAGCTGTCGTCACGAAATCGTACGGTACATTTTTTGTTAATTTGACATTAATTTTCAAATTTCATTCTAATAACGGATACATTTACTACTGCAGAAAACCATTTGTTTATGGTGTCAAACCACTAATTCACCAATCAGAGCCTGGAACATATACGAAAGTAGCCCCTTTTCAAGAAAAAAGTTCCTTTCACTTTGTAGTATTGTGAAAACTACTGAATGGAATGGACTAATTATAATTGATAATTGAAGTTAAATAAATAGGGATTATTTTGAGCCCAAATTTGATGGATTTAGTTGTATTTTAATACCTCTATGGAGGATTTGATGCATGACCTATAAATAGTGAATTTCTTGGGGATGACCGAGCTATTTTTAGAGTAGGTGCTTTCCGTAGCATGGCATTTCACTGCAAGATTTTAAACATGCCCTGATATTTTGACAGAACGTAGAGGAATCATGTACGTTTCAGAAAATATATGGTCTTCAAAAGGTTAAACTTAAGATAAAATGACCAGGTAGGCTCGAAAAAACACAAATTTAGTAGAAAACCTTAAAGAAATTAATTGGTGGTTTGACACCTTAAGACAAAAACGTCAAAATTATCTTTTGTTGCTATCATGTTCAAATTAGCCTAAGCATGTCACAACAGACCCAGAGTGACATTTTTCATACAAAAATGTTACAAAATGCATTGTGGTGTCAGATTACATGGTCAAAATGCATGTTATGTAATATTTTGGAATATTGCTCCCAAACACTGGATATACATGGACACCAGGTATTGCAACTCATTTTCTGTTTCTTTATGACTTTATAATTATTGGGAATATGTTATTAAATGTGTTTTTGCAGTAGAAGGGCATATAATATTGAAAATATGCTTGATATTAAGAATTTAAAAAAATTCATCATGCGGCAGTTTGTTGACTTCAAATATAGGATATGGTGATATCATGATTGGATTTTTTTCAATCCTACACATTTTTCCTGGTAAATTTTGATAGTTTCAGTTAGAATACATGTACAATGTACTTACAAAATAATATAAGGCTATAGAAAGCAGTTTTAATTGAAAAGTATGTAGTAAAAACCTGGTAATTTAAGTGATCCCAGAAAAATTATTTTGACTGCTTAGCATTTTCTGTTAATTTTTCAAATTGTCAATTTGAATTTCATGTTTTAGAGTTTTATTTGGCTGTAACAGTACATTTGAACATCCAGCTGACTTAAACAGTGGAAAAAAATGATGTGGAAGCATATATTTATTGAGTTTTGAGGTAAATTATAGTTGTGCACCATCAGAAATTCCAAGACTTGAATATCAATAAATCATATTTTTGCAAATTTGATGGAATTAGAAGGAATTTCAACTAAAGATGTATATACAAAAACATATTTTATGTCTTAAACCACATAATTTATGGGATAAAAGCATGAATTAACAAAATTAAGAATGATATGAGCTCATTTTATGGGACGAAAAAAGGGGGGGCTAAATGCAAACATTTCATAGTATTTAGCTATTAAATATACAACTGAGGCATATATATGTGTTAAGATTGCTTATTATGTTAGAAACTAGCTTAATAACTGTAATATATAAGAGAATAGGTAAGTTTTGGTATATTACACAATCTGAATTCAACAGCTGTAAATGGAGATATTTTCATTAAAAATCTTCAAGGGGGTACCTTTGCATTTGAACACTTATACTTGCAAATATCAGACAGCCACATACCTTATGAGATTTTCTTGGGTTAATATTGGCTAAGGAATAGAAATTAGGCCAACAAATGGTGAAAGAAACAAGTTTTTATGGTCTTTAGGTGTCAAACCACTAATTCACCAATCAGAGCCTGGAACATATACGAAAGTAGCCCCTTTTCAAGAAAAAAGTTCCTTTCACTTTGTAGTATTGTGAAAACTACTGAATGGAATGGACTAATTATAATTGATAATTGAAGTTAAATAAATAGGGATTATTTTGAGCCCAAATTTGATGGATTTAGTTGTATTTTAATACCTCTATGGAGGATTTGATGCATGACCTATAAATAGTGAATTTCTTGGGGATGACCGAGCTATTTTTAGAGTAGGTGCTTTCCGTAGCATGGCATTTCACTGCAAGATTTTAAACATGCCCTGATATTTTGACAGAACGTAGAGGAATCATGTACGTTTCAGAAAATATATGGTCTTCAAAAGGTTAAACTTAAGATAAAATGACCAGGTAGGCTCGAAAAAACACAAATTTAGTAGAAAACCTTAAAGAAATTAATTGGTGGTTTGACACCTTATGTCTCCCCCCCCCCCCACTTTGGTGGGGAGACATATTGTTTTTGTCCTGTCCGTCTGTCCGTCACAGTTTGTCAGCGCAAACTACTTAACAGAATTTCATGAAACTTGGTAGGTAGTAATGACACCATATGTAGTTGTGCATATTACCAGGAAATTTTGATCTCCTGAATTTTGTGGGAGTTAATGTTATACCCCTTTGAACTTAGAAATTTCCCTAAATTTACTACTGAAGCAGCTTGTCAGCACAACTCCTCTGAAACTGCAGAACAGAATTTCATGAAACTTGGTAGGGAGTAAGGACACCATATGTAGTTTTGCATATTACCAGGAAATTTTAATCTCCTAAATTTTGTTGGAATTATGCCCCTTTGAACTTAAAAAATTCCCGAAATATACTTCTGAAGCAGCTTGTCAGCACATCACCTCTGAAACTACAGAACAGAATTTCATGAAACTTGGTAGGTAGTAAGGACACCATATGTAGTTGTGCATATTACCAGGAAATTTTGATCCCCTAAATTTTGTGGGAGTTATTTGCAAACATTAGTGTAATATCCCTTTCTGAAACTTGTATTGACCCCCCCCATTTCTAATCAAGAGATAGGCAGAGAGGTCAAAATATCATGTGTAGGGGGGTCGATATCCCATGGGTAGGGAGGTCAAAATGCCATGGATAGGGGGGTCGATATACCAATGGGTAAAGGGGTCAATATACCATGGGTAGCGGGGTCGATATACAGGGTTCCAGATTAACTTTTTGTGCATAATAGCCAACTGGGCTACTCAAATTTTGAGACTGCTAGCCCAGATTAAAAAGCAGTAGCCCAGGTGAAAATGACAAGGGCCGCTAGGGGGGTTGGGGGGTTATTCCCCCTCCCCCCAAGAAAATTTTGTATTTTTTAAGTCAAATCCTGCATTTTACACACATTTTTGAAAGAAATAAAACTGGTTGAAAAAGTGGATTTTCCCCAATATATAAACATTTGGTACATTTTTCTTGATTTAATAAAAAAATCAACTACCAGAATAGTAGTATGGTCTTATTATCTTAATTTGTGTGAGTTGCAAATAGAAAATAAATAAATAAAACACATAAATTTAAACGAGTAATGAACTTTTTTTTTATTGTTTTCAAAACAGAATATCAAATATTTTCATGATCAGAACTGTCAACACAATAAATACTCAGTCTCTAGAAAAGTCAAAAAGTTTGCCAAACACTATATCTTCTTCCAGATCACTTTCAATTTCACTATCACTAAGGTCTTTCTCATTCTCCATTTCATACTGACTATCACTATCCACATCCTCATCAATTACCATACTCACTTGGCTCTCTTCAATATCTCCCTCATTTTCATTCTGTCCCTTCTTTTCAATGTCTTCCTCCTTTTCTTTCTCTTTTACAACATTTAAACTTAGAGACATCACTAACTGCTAACTTTAATTTTCGATAGACTTAACACGGATGTTGATAAAAGATTAAAGATAAAAAAATAATTCCGGAATTGTCTCGATTTAATTCTGTGTTTTGGTACATTTTAATATATTAACAACATAGTAATTACTAAAATCTAAGCAATAACAATTAATTAATTACAAAATATAAAAAAAAAATTGCCTTTTCTCGAATCCTTCCGTAAGCTTTACGACCGCACTGGTATGTTTTGAACTTTGGAAATTGACCGAAATTTAGAGTGCTCCTTAGCTGGAGGATTATTCTAAAAACTACGCATTCTGAATCCCTGTTAGTGTTTGAAAAGCCATAACTGATGTTCCTTTGAGTTAGAAACATTTCAGTTGAACAGGTAACAGAAAAACGATCACGATACAAATGGACAAACGATAGTTTAGGGATACAGGGCTATCTTTCTATCTGTCGATATACAATGGATAGGGGGGTCAAAATACCATGGGTAGAATTCCAATTCAGTATTTACTGTTATAATGTAATGCAAAATTGAGACAGCAATTAGAGCTTCCTTCTAATGTTCATTCAGTCTTATACATGTAGTAAACATTATAACATGTACACATGTATTAACACATCTTAAAAATGTATCAAATAATCTCAAACATCCTGTCAAAAGTTTATTGTGGATAATAAACTACATTTCTGTAGTTCAGTTAACCTGTGCTACAGGTATAAAAGGTAATTAAGATCTTATTATGACACCAATAATTACCAATTCTACTTTCACACCTTTTCAATGGACTAATCTGTTTTTAGTGAAAAGTATCATTGTTTTTTGACAAATAAAATATGTGTAATTAAAGCATATAGATATAAAAAGGATTACCATGAATTTAATCTTGTAAGGCCAAAAAAAAATATATGTGTGTTTACTGTCACATGTCAAAAAAATCTAGGGTCGGTTGGTCGGGATTAATTATTATTATTTTTTTTTTTTTTTATTATCGACAAAACCGGAAATAGTCGTTCCCGGTTCCGGAATCCGATTCCGGTATTTAATTGTGTAAAGAGTTATTCCTCTTGAAATGCATTTTTTTTGTTGACTCACTGCTTTTGGTTACTCAAATAATCAAAGGAAAGCAACTCTATTACAAAATGTGAAGTAGGAAAAGCTAAATTTTGAGAATCTTTGACATATATGTTTTTTTTTACAGCAATTTTGATAACTTACATTGAAGGGGTCTGCAATGACGAAGGCTACATTTGTTAATTTTTTTTACCAAAGTTATCAAGTTTTATTGACTGATGTTGTTATTATACCCAGGTGAGCTATACAGGCTCCTGGGAGCCTCTAGTTAAGACAAACATATATATAACTGTATTAAAAAAAATGTACACCCCTATATCATTTCAGACATATATATAACTTTACTAAAATTAAAATATGCACCCCTACCTACTATTTCTTTAAATGATATAGGGATACAGATTTTTTAAAATAAAGTTAAATATATACAGTATGTCTTAAAGACAAGCCCCTGTGGTTCTAACCCCATCTCTCTATCACCAAGTGAACACTGAGGTTTAGATATAAGACCTTCAATCTATGGTGCTGTATACAACCCCACAGGGGCTAGGTGCGTCCGTAACTTCGGAACGCCTTAATATTTTCAAAAAATGTTTGCACTAGTCGAAAGTCAAGTAATTTTTCTTTCCAAAGAGACCCCAATTGTTAGTGTAGACCTCCGAACTGCTGAGGTATCGTACACGAACCACAACAAAACGGCGTGAAAATCCGAAGTCGTACAAACGCTGGGTTGACAACTTCCCATCTGTGTACAGACTTTCCGATGCGTAAACGAGTCATTTTAGCTGGCTAAATACTTTCATCCATTCAAATTATGATAAAATTTCTTACCTTATGCCAGTTTATATGTCCTTTAAGTCTGTTTTTGAAAGAAATCCCATTTGCATCCTTGACAAACGCCATAGACGTGAAAATTGAGAGAGTTCTAACAGGCTTTTTGATTGGCTGAAGGTTTGTACGACTTCGGATTTTCACGCCGTTTTGTTGTGGTTCGTGTATGATACCTCAGCAGTTCGGAGGTCTACACTAACAATTGGGGTCTCTTTGGAAAGGAAAATTACTTGACTTTCGACTGGTGGAAACATTTTTTGAAAATATTATGGCGTTCCGAAGTTACGATCAATTTAACACGACGACTTAAAAAAATGGAAGCAAGTGAGTTCGCCCCCTTGTAGTATTATATAGTATTTTTTTTAAAAAGTTTGTGTTTTTATTAGCTCACCTTGCCAAAGGCCATATGAGCTTTTGCCATCACTTGGCGTCCGTTGTCCGTCGTCCGTCGTCCGTTAACTTTTCACATTTTAATCTTCTCCTCTGAAACCCCTCAGCCAAATGAAGTGAAGCTTGGTAGGAAGCATCTATGGAAGGTCCTCTCTAAAGATTGCTCATTTTGTCCCGATCCATTAACAAACATGGCTGCCATAGGCAATTCTTGTTTCTGATTGGCCGATTAAAAAAAGTCTCCTCTGAAACTGCTCGGCCAAATGAAGCGAAACTTGGTAGGAAGCATCTATGGCATGTCCTCTATAAATATTGCTCAGTTCGTCCCGATCCGTTAACAAACATGGCCACCACAGGCAATTCTTGTTTCTGATTGGTTGATTTCTAAAAAATGTTCTCCTCTGAAGCCGCTTTGCCAAATGAACCGAAACTTGGTGGGATGCATCCTTCGAAGGTCCTCTATAAAGAATGCTCATTTAGTTCCAATCCATTAACAAATGTGGCCGCCACAGACGATTCTTGTTTCTGATTGGTTGATTTCTAAAAATCTTCTCCTCTGAAGCCGCTTTGCCAAATGAACCGAAACTTGGTAGGAAGTATCTATGGCAGGTCCTCTATAAAGATTGCTCATTTCGTCTCGATATGTTATCAAACATGGCCACCACAGACAATTCTTCTTTCTGAATGGTTAATTTTAAAAGATCTTCTCCTCTGAAACCACTTTGCCAAATGAACCGAAACTTGGTAGGAAGTATCTATGGCAGGTCCTCTATAATGATTGCTAATTTCGTCGTGATATGTTATCAAACATGGCCGCCACAGACAATTCTTGTTTCTGAATGGTTAATTTTTAAAAATCTTCTCCTCTGAAACCACTTTGCCAAATGAACCGAAACTTGGGAGGAAGCATCCTTGGAAGGTCCTTTATAAAGATGCTAATTTAGTTCCGATCCGTTAACAAGCATGGCCACCTCAGACAATTCTTGTTTCTGATTGGTTGATTTCCTAAAATTCACCTCCTCTGAAACCGCTTGGCCAACTGAAGCGAAACTTGGTAGGAAGCATCCTTGGAAGGTCATCTATAAAGATTGTTCATTTAATTCCGAACCGTTAATAAACATGGTCGCCACAGGCCATTCTTGTTTCTGATTGGCCGATTTCTAAACACATGTATCTTCTTCTCTGTAATTACTTAGCCAAATGACCAAAACTTGGTGGGAAGCACCTATGGGAGGTTCTGTATTAAGTTTCCTCAAAGCAGAATGAAAGGTGAGCGACACAGACTCAGCCCACTGAGCCTCTAGTTTTGCTTTGTTTTGGTGATCGAAAATCCTTTATGGCTGCTGCTGCTGGACAAAGTTTCACCATGTGATTTGGCTATTTTTGATTTATCTTATGTAGAATCAATAAGCCATTTTGACAACAAAAATGGCTGTAATGTTCCTTGGATGGCCCTTGATATAATGCATGATAGTTGTGCTCATCAGAAATCCAGTATGGATGCCCCCACAGAACAAAGCTTTAACCAATAGGACCTCATGTGAAACTGAATAAATAAGACTTCACAGAAACAAGAAACTTGATTGAATCCAAATTGTACATCAAAAGTCATTAGATGGTAAATTACAAATAATCATTTTTGTGTTGACCAGAAATCCAAAATTTTCACCACAAGAGGATAAATTTAATATAGGACTATGATAAAAATATTTTTTATTTACTGGTACATATGTGAAACCTCTGAACCCTTTGGTGGTAAAATTGGCATAGATATGCCTGGGGTATTCCTTTACCAAATTTGTTGTTGTTGTCTTGATCCGAAATCCATGATGGCTGCCAATCAGAAAGTTTTAACATATGAAATATGGAAATAAGAAAAAAATCATTATTTTTCTAAAAAATTAGAAAGTTGATTGAACCCAAACAGTATATGAATAATTATTGGATAGTCCCTTGCAATGTGTTAATTTTTAGTTCAGATTATTCAGAAATTGAAGCTGGCCACAACCACAGGATGTTATTTAACATAGAACCTTTAAGGGATATAAATAAAAAGGTTGTTTTCCGATAATACATAGCTTTACCTAAAGAGTCCATGAATAATCACATGAGCCTCTAGTTTTTTAGCTCACCTGGCCATAGGTCATGTGAGCTTTTGTCATGGGTAAGCGTCCGTCGTCCGTCCGTCCGTTAGCTTTTCACATTTAAATCTTCTTCTCTGAAACCGCTGAACAGATTTCAACCAAGCTTGCCAGAAATGTTCAATGGATGGTCCTCTACCAGATTTGTGTTTTTGGTGCGGATTTGAAATCAAACATGGCTGCCAGGGTCCATAATGTGTTCTCATTGGCTGTAATTTTAAAAATCTTCTTGACAGAAACCACTAAGTCAATTGAATTGTGACTTTGCAGGAATGATCATTGGGTGGTCCTGTACTAAAATTGTGAATCGTTTGCCGATCGGAAATTCAAGATGGCCGCCATGACTCGACTTAGTTTAACATTGGACTCTATGGGAATTTCACATTTTCATCTTTTTTTCTGAAACCACAAAACAGATTTGAACCAAACTTGGCAGAAATGTTCATTGGATGATCATATGCAAGATTTTTGTTTTTGGCGCTGATCGGAAATCCAACATGGCTGCCAGGGCCCATAATGTGTTCTGATTGGTCGAAATTTTAAAAATCTTCTTGTTAGAAACCACTATTGGCACTAAGCCAATTGAATTGTGACTTTGCAGGAATGATCATTGGGTGGTACTGTACTAAACTTGTGAATCGTTTGCCGATCGGAAATTCAAGATGGTCACCATGACTCGACTTAATTTTAACATAGGACCCTATGGAAAAAATGTTTAAAAGTCTTCTCCTCTGAAACCAGTAAGTGAATTTAAAGCAAACATGGCATGAATGGTCCTTCAATGGTCAACTTTCAAAATTATATCCAGTGACCCAAACCTCCTTCCAAGATGGCCACCATCAGCGGACATAGTTTTAACATAGGACCCTATGGGAAAAATGTTTATTTTTTTTTCTCTGAAACCAGTAAGCCAATTTAAAGCAAACATGGCATGAATGGTCCTTAAATGGTCAACTTTCAAAATTATATCCAGTGACCCAAACCTCCATCCAAGATGGCCACCATCAGCGGACATAGTTTTAACATAAGACCCTTATGGGAAATATGTTTAAAAATCTTCTCCTCTGAAACCAGTAAGCCAATTTAAAGCAAACATGGCATGGATGGTCCTTATGTGGTCAATTTTCAAAATTGTGTCCAGTGACCCTGACCTCCATCTAAGATGGCCACCTTCAACGGACATACTGTAATTTTAACATAGGACCCTATGGGAAAAAATGTTTTAAAATCTTCTCCTCTGAAACCAGTAAGCCAATATAGCAAACATGTCATCGATGGTCCTTAGGTGGTCAACTTCCAAAATTGTGTTCAGTGATCCCGATCTTGGTTCAAAATGGCCACCGTCAGTGGACATAGTTTTAACATAGGACCCTATGGGAAAATTGTTTAAAAGTCTTCTCTTCTGAAACCAGTCAGCCAATTTAAAGCAAACATGGCATGGATGGTCCTTGGGTAGTATACTTTCAAAATTGTGTCCAGTGACCACGACCTCCATCCAAGATGGCTGCCATGAGCAGACATAGTTTTAACATAGAACCCTATGGCAGTATGGGATTTGAATAGTAACTTAGATGTATTTGACATGCAGATATTCTTAAGAGGACTTATTTTGTCAGGTGAGCGATACAGGCTCACCTGAGCCTCTAGTTTTTATTAACAGGTATACAATTTTGAAATACTCAACATTTTCCGTAATATTAAAGGTTTACATTTGCTCTTCTACTATATAATATGTCATAGCAAAGTAAACTTCATAAACTGAACAACACTTACGTGGGTTACTCAGTATTTTCAGACTTGTCAGTTGTGGTAAATACATTAGTGATATATTAAAACATGATTATCAGTGTCTCCCGACAGGTTGGTGGTTATTTTTGGGTACTCTTGTTTCCTCCACCAATAAAACTGACAGCCATGATATAGCTGAAATATTGTTGAAAGTGGCGTTAAACAGCATAATCCTAACTCTTTTAAAACTGATAAGTCATTTTAATTTTATAGATAACACTTCAGTATTACATGTTCCTGATAAAAGGACCATTTCTATTTTCACTGAAATATACTTGTGGAAAAGGTACATGCTGTTTTCTGCACATGGTTTGAAAAAAATGTTTCATTTAATTCTATTTATGTAACATAAAACAAAACTGAAACACTTAAATGAATTAAATATGAACCTGATGAAGCAAAAAAAAAAAGTTAAATTTTCTTTCATGTTGAAAGTTTTATTGATTTAATTAGGCCATATTTAAACAGTGAATTTTGATTAAACATTTTAGTATCAATGAATAATTTATGAACCTTTTTTGTTGGCCAATTATTAGCTCACCTTGCCAAAGGCAATGTGAGCTTTTGCCATCACTTGGCGTCCATCGTCCGTCGTCTGTCTTCCGTTAACTTTTCACATTTTAATCTTCTCCTCTAAAACCCCTCAGCCAAATGAACAGAAACTTGGTAGGAAGCATCTATGGAAGGTTCTCTATAAAGATTGCTCATTTTGTCCCGATCGGTTAACAAACATGGCCACCACAGGCTATTCTTGTTTCTGATTGCCCTATTTCTAAAAAAATATTCTCCTCTGTTAAAAGAAAGATAACTCTTGCCTAAGCTGTTAAAAGAAAGATAACTCTTGCCATTATTTCCCTTAGAAATTAACAAATGCTGATATAGTGTAACATGTTTATTCTATACATTACAAGTAAATATTCACATTTTAATATTCTTTTTAGCAAACCTTACCAAAGGCAATATGAGCTTTTGCCATCACTTGGTGTCCGTCGTCTGTCATCCGTTTACTTTTCACATTTTAATCTTCTCCTCTGAAAACCCTCAGCCAAATGAACTGAAACTTGGTAGGAAGCATCTATGGAAGGTCCTCTCTAAAGAGTGCACATTTTGTTATGATCCATTACCAAACATGGCTGCCACAGGCAATTCTTGTTTCTGATTGGCCAATTTTTAAAAAATCTTCTTCTCTGAAACCGCTTGACCAAATGAACCGAAACTTGGTAGGAAGCATCTATGGAATGTCCACTATGAAGATTGCTCATTTCGTCCCGATCGGTTAACAAACATGGCCACCACATGCAATTCTTGTTTCTGATTGGTCGATTTCTAAAAAATCTTCTACTTTGAAACTGCTTAGCCATATGAACCGAAACTTGATAGGAAGCATCTACATGTATGGAAGTTTTCTCAAAGCAGAATGCAAGGTGAGTGACACAGGCTCAGCCCACCGAGCCTTTAGTTTTAATAGTAAACATTTTTATGGCTGTTAGATTTTTAATAAGAAAAATTCAGGCAGTATAAGAGCTCTATAAACTACTTGTATCAAGACATGATATTTGTGTAAAAAATGGAATGGATAATATATTTCAAACAATTTAAATAATTTTTTATTTTTATCAGATTTTTTAAAGGTGTAACAATAAGTCTAATCTTTTTTTATTTAAAACAAACTAAGCTTATCAGATTAATTAATCATTCATGCAATAATATTGATTTTTTTTTACACTTGCAAATTTTAATGAAATCTGAAAATTGTAGTTGGATACTAGATATGATAAAAGAAAATGACTTAAATCTAGCTATAAGTATTATTTATTAAATCTATTTAATTAATTAGTCTATTGTCATGCTTTCATTAGTCTCACTTTTTTACCTTGTCAGTGCTCCATAGTGATACAGAATCTATTGATCAGGATTAAATATAGTCAATTATTACCTCATTTGATCAATTTAAATTTCAGTTTGAATTAAAAGTCCTGTCAATGTATGCTTGACTGTCACTGTTTTTATTGGCTATTTATGTTTACTTCATGGTTAGATTAAATATTAGGTTTAAATTCTGAGGCGTTTCTAAGTATTTATTTGTCTTAGTAAACAGCTTTTTATTCATCAGGATAGACATTTATATATTTGTTCATTTAGAAGGTGTGCTGGGTTAATGGTAGAAACCCGTCTTTAAAATACAAGAGGGAATATTATCAATAAGTATTGTACAATTTAAATCGTGGTGATAAACTACTGATAAAATTTGCAGTAATACAAATATGTATGGAGACCAATATCGTAACAGATTCTAAAGGATTTGAATTGCCATTGAGCAGAATTAACATATTACTGAAACAAACATCACATGCCTGAACAATACTACCTGAACTGGCTGAAGGTGTAAAAATGATATTGAAAGTGATTCTAGGATTTACTAAATTCACACGGATCTTCAATTAATTCTGTCAAAAATCATTGTTGAAGATAAATTATATTTGATGATATTGTTGAGTGTTTTGTTTGTAATGATTGGTTATTAGGATAGATTTATACTAATCCTGTAGGAGGAAATCAGTTGTCAAGGAAAATTTTGAATATTCTAGTCTACATTAACAACGAATCTCACCTCCGAATTTAATGATATAAAAAATAGCTGAAGGCATTTGATTTATATTAGTGATATCTTGAATTGATTTACTATGGATGTGGCAAGTAGGGCTTCTTACAGGCCAAAAGTTCAGAGGGTTAAAAGTGCTGAGGTAACTATCATTTCATAATTTTGTTGTCAAATTATTTCATTTTATTAAAAGATAAATGAGACTATAGAAATTGTTAACATACAAAGGTATGCCAAGTTAACCAAACCAAAATATTCTCTATTGATAGTAAATGAAAAAGTAAATGGTTTTGAATATGCACCAAAACTATATAAGAATGATTTTTTAGCCAAAAATACAAAAGGTTGGATCATGATCATAAGTGGATGCATCGACGGTAACCAATGGTTGATCACTCTCCAATATATACTTTCCACCCAAGTATCGAAGTGTGATCAGCAGTGGGTTACCGACGATGAAGTTGATGTTTAATACTACTTTTAACAAGACTACTAAGGTTATTTTGTGGTAGTCAATTTATTGTTGTAATGATAGAAGAAACAAGAGAATACCACAGAGATTCAGTATAAAGACTGTGATAATCTTCATAAGGTTGTATATAGTACAATACATCTCACTGACAGGAGTCAAAATTATAATCCACTGCTTCCAGGGTCCACTATGCCCTCTCAAAAAAAGAAGGATTGATCAAGTCATATTGAAACTTGTGTAATAATATTGACTTGTGACAATGTTTTATACCCCCTAAAGGGCTTTGTACCTCATTTTGAGATTTTTAATGTAATTTATAGTTTTAATTATTTATAAGGCCAAACAAAAAAATATGTGTGTTTACTGTCACATGTCAAAAAAATCTAGGGTCGGGATTAATTTTTTTTTCTTTTTTATTATCGGCAAAACCGGAAATAGTCGTTCCCGGTTCCGGAATCCGATTCCGGTATTTCATTTTCAAAATTTCCAGTAAGCCGTCATTTATTGAAGCTGTTTTATGACGAATTATGCAGTTTTTCTACCTTCTTTGCCCTCAGTTTCTACAAAAAGCTAGCAGTTGAATAAATAAAACATTGCTGCTGGTTAAACAAAAAAAATGGTTATCCGAATTCTGTGTAAAAATTCATTGGTTCGCTAGCAAAAATTAGGGTCGGTCGGGTGACCATAAACACACATATTTTTTTTGTTGGCCTAATGATTGAGGGGTTTGATTTTCATGGGAATTGAATAAGTAAATATTTATTCTCTTCATTATAGTAAATGATCATAATAGATAGTATAAATAATAAATTAACTCAGCACGAACATTACTACTTCTACAGTATTTGTATTTATAACAACACGTTTTAACCATTGTCATTATTCCAACAGTCCATTAATTTAATGTGAAAATTTGTAAAATCATTTCCATTTTATACATTAATTATAGAAATGTTTCACTATGCAATCCCTTCATTAATATTTCATTATAATGATGTGATTAATGGCATCTCCTTATTATAATGATATTATTTCTGAGCATTCTGACAAATGCCTTCACTAAACATGGTCACCATAACATCAGACATAGCTGAAGACTTTCTGAAAGTAACATATAGCCAACATTCATCATCATCTAACTAGTTGCTGAGAGGTCTATATATAGAAGTAATATACATGTATTGTCTAGTTGTCTTTGTTGATAATATCTATTATGGGATTATACATCTAAACTGCATGCCATAGGTGCTTATGAAGACATTTTAGAATTTACCTGTAAACTACTCTTAGTATATCTTCGCTAGCCAAGGGTTTTGATCTGAAGAAGGGGGAATTGTAACCCTTGTCTAGCGGAGATGCTCTTTGTATGACTATTGAACCAAAACCCAGGGATTAGATTGTTGTTCCACCATTTATTTTTTTAACTTAATCTCTTATCTACTGGCATGAATTTAGTTTTTTTTTGTAACAGATATTACAAATATTTTTGTTTTTTTTATGGTTTTTACTATGTAGGTGGTTTACAAATACCTCAAGCAAATACAGACTTGAGTCGTGTCATTAAATTTCACTTGAGAAACATTGAAAACCCACTCATTTATCTGCTTGGGATATTGATGTACAATGTATATATTAGCATTAAGTACAATACAATTCTGATCCACTTAGGCATTTTTTGTCGAAAGCTGCAAGAACATATTATAAAACTGCAATTTACAAGTGCTAAGCACATCCTGGTGTAGAAGCTCTATTACAGATGTTAAAACCCACAACAAATCATTGATCCATATGATTTTACTTTCATTTGGTTACAAATTGAAATTTGTATTTTAAACATTTCACTGATATTAGAATATGTTAGGTCATCTTGTAGTTGTAAGATTTTGTAATTTGGTAATATAGTGTTGTAAAAGTTGTCATATATACACTTAGGTTTTGGTTTAATGATTGATTGATTTTTGGTGTTTAGTGCCACTTTCAGCACTATTTCAGCTATATCATGACGACCAGTTTTAGTGGTGGAAGAAGGCGGAGTACCCGGAGAGAACCACCGACCATGGACATGCAACTGGTAAACTTTATTACTTGCGACTGCGAGTCGAGTGCACCCTTTTTTGTAATTTACAAAGCCGGGTGCGAACCCACGCCATATTGGTGATAGGCTTGTATGAGTTGTTAGGTAAGCCAACTACCTAAATCATTGAGCCACCCGGGCCACTCACAGGTTTTAGTAATACAATGTTAATAAGAGTTGTCATATATACACTTAGGTTTTGGTAATACAATGTTGATAAGAGTTGTCATATATACACTTAGGTTTTGGTAATACAATGTTAATAAGAGTTGTCATATATACACTTAGGTTTTGGTAATACAATGTTAATAAGAATTGTCATATATACACTTAGGTTTTAGTAATACAATGTTAATAAGAGTTGTCATATATACACTTAGGTTTTGGTAATACAATGTTAATAAGAGTTGTCATATATACACTTAGGTTTTAGTAATACAATGTTAATAAGAGTTGTCATATATACACTTAGGTTTTGGTAATACAATGTTAATAAGTGTTGTCATATATACACTTAGGTTTTGGTAATACAATGTTAATAAGGTTTTGGTAATACAATGTTAATAAGAGTTGTCATATATACACTTAGGTTTTGGTAATACAATGTTAATAAGAGTTGTCATATATACACTTAGGTTTTGGTAATACAATGTTAATAAGAGTTGTCATATATATTCTTAGGTTTTGGTAATACAATGTTAATAAGAGTTGTCATATATACACTTAGGTTTTGGTAATACAATGTTAATAAGAGTTGTCATATATACACTTAGGTTTTGGTAATACAATGTTAATAAGAGTATTCATATTATGATATACACTTAGGTTTTGGTAATACAATGTTAATAAGAGTATTCATATTATGATGTACACTTAGGTTTTGATAATACAGTGTTGTAAGAGTTGACACCATGTTGTATTAGTGGAGGGTATGATTAAGAAATAATTCATGGAAGCCATAGTTTGTCGTGTTAAAATGTTATATTATATACAAACTATCAGGCTTCCATGAATTATTTTGATTTTAGTAGGAAAAATCAAACTTTTATTTTGAAGTGGTAGGCAGTAAGGCCAAGAAAAAAAATACCTGTGTTTCTGCTAACATGCTCTAAGATATTAGGATTGGTAGGTAGGAAAAAGATTTTATTTCTTTAAATATTTTTAGCTAGTTACTACAGGGGACACATTCTGACTTTAATAATGATTGTTAAAAAATGTCCCAAAAAACTTTAGGGCAGGCACAAAAAATTAGAGTCGGTAGGGTTAGTGGAAACACATGTATTTTTTATTTTTTTTTGCCTAATGGAAATGTATGTTATAACAAAATCCACTAACAGTTTTTCCTACATGGACAACTGAACTAGAAAGTGATGCAATTAAATCACTGATATTTTCCAATTTCATGGCATTTTGAATTTAGCTTAAACAAGTAAAATGCTCACAAAATCGTAAAATAAATCAGTAACCAGCTTGTGGCAATGTCACCAGCATTCATTGTAAGCTATGTCACTGGAAGACGACAAATTACAAACGTCAAAGTCGATATGGTTGTCTTAAGTATTTTTTTCTTGAAAAAATTCTATGTCAAGAAACAATTCGAGAATGTTTATATTTGTATGCACCACGGTCTTGTATGAATACATGAATTTACTTAGTAATTATGTTTATAATTTGTTCGTCAATACACATGTCCGAATTAAAATATATCGGGAGTTTTTTCATGGTATTATCTATATAGCCAATGAAGGATGTCATGTTAGAATAATTCATATACACTTACAAGGTATTTTCACTCCTTTGTATAATAATCGTCATATAGTTCAAATATATGAAGATCAGAAATTAAATGAAACGTTGGCCGTGCAGGCTTCATGCCTTTTTTTAGTCCCCTACCGGCGATAGCTGAAGGGACTATAGTTTTAGGTTCCGTCCGTCTGTCAGTCTGTCACATTAATATTGACTTGATATTTGGTATGTGGCTATATCTAGATGAGTTACAGTTTAAGTTCGAATTTCGTTCCGGTCAAATGATTTTTGGCTGAGTTATTGCCCTTGAACTTGTATTTTTTGTTCAAATTTTAAGTTGTCCGGACTTTTTTGTGACATCCTTTGAGATATTGACTTGCTATATGGTATGTGGCTATATCTAGATGAGTTACAGTTTATGTTCGAATTTTGTTCCGGTGAAATGACTTTTGGCTGAGTTATGGCCCTTGAACTTGTATTTTAAAATATAGTCACTGCAAGGTGATACTTCTAACATTTTTTTGGTCCTCTGATTTTTGCGGCCGGTAGGGGACAATGTATTGCTATGTGCAATACTCTCAGAATTCTTGTTGTCTTTGTATGAATGCAAGATTTTATATTTCTCTTGACTGATTTGTTCATAATTTTATACTGTAATGTTAAAGTACCTGTGCACGGTCAAAGTGCTACATTGTATGTGGGATGTCTTATAAGTTTGTTAGAGTTAAAAATTATATCTAAATCTCAACCTGAATACAAAATTAATGAAAAGATTATAACTGTACACATATACCATGAAATTATTGATAAATATATGAATATATATATATATTTTTTTTTAATAACATGCTTTAGTAAAATTGAAAGCATATTCTCTCTGTTGGGAAATATCTTATAAATATCAGTCAACTACTTATACTAGATTACGGGAGTTCCTAGACTTCAAATGTAATCTTTTCTTTCAATCTTCAATGAATTTAAAACTTAAATCTTTCTTATGTCACTAACCCTATAAACAGATTTGTAGATTTGGAAACATTTAGTGGTATACACCTGTTAAGCACATATTTTTTTAAATAGTAAACATGTATTAATAATTAATATTTAAAATTGATAGCAACATTTTCAACCATAAAATTAATTAAAAAAAAACTCAACATGAAAGTTGAGTTTTCTAAAAATTAATTTCATGGTTGAAAATGTTGCTATATGTAGGAAAGTTTTTAACTTAAGTTGTCTACATGTAGTTATTGTACTGTCATGGTTAATGTAATAAGTTTGTCTACATGTAGTTATTATACTGTCATGGTTAATGTAATAAGTTGTCTACATGTAGTTATTGTGCTGTCATGGTTAATGTAATAAGTTGTCTACATGTAGTTATTGTGCTATCATGGTTAATGTAATAAGTTGTCTACATGTAGTTATTGTGCTATCATGGTTAATGTAATAAGTTGTCTACATGTAGTTATTGTGCTATCATGGTTAATGTAATAAGTTGTCTACATGTAGTTATTGTGCTATCATGGTTAATGTAATAAGTTGTCTACATGTAGTTATTGTACTAGCATGGTTAATGTAATAAGTTGTCTACATGTAGTTATTATACTGTCATGGTTAATGTAATAAGTTGTCTACATGTAGTTATTGTACTGTCATGGTTAATGTAATAAGTTGTCTACATGTAGTTATTGTACTATCATGGTTAATGTAATAAGTTGTCTACATGTAGTTATTGTACTAGCATGGTTAATGTAATAAGTTGTCTACATGTAGTTATTATACTGTCATGGTTAATGTAATAAGTTGTCTACATGTAGTTATTGTACTAGCATGGTTAATGTAATAAGTTGTCTACATGTAGTTATTATACTGTCATGGTTAATGTAATAAGTTGTCTACATGTAGTTATTGTGCTGTCATGGTTAATGTAATAAGTTGTCTACATTGTACATGTAGTTATTGTGCTGTCATGGTTAATGTAATAAGTTTGTCTACATGTAGTTATTGTACTGTCATGGTTAATGTAATAAGTTGTCTACATTGTACATGTAGTTATTGTGCTGTCATGGTTAATGTAATAAGTTTGTCTACATGTAGTTATTGTACTGTCATGGTTAATGTAATAAGTTGTCTACATGTAGTTATTGTACTGTCATGGTTAATGTAATAAGTTGTCTACATGTAGTTATTGTACTAGCATGGTTAATGTAATAAGTTGTCTACATGTAGTTATTATACTGTCATGGTTAATGTAATAAGTTGTCTACATGTAGTTATTGTGCTGTCATGGTTAATGTAATAAGTTGTCTACATTGTACATGTAGTTATTGTGCTGTCATGGTTAATGTAATAAGTTTGTCTACATGTAGTTATTGTACTGTCATGGTTAATGTAATAAGTTGTCTACATTGTACATGTAGTTATTGTGCTGTCATGGTTAATGTAATAAGTTTGTCTACATGTAGTTATTGTACTGTCATGGTTAATGTAATAAGTTGTCTACATGTAGTTATTGTACTGTCATGGTTAATGTAATAAGTTGTCTACATGTAGTTATTGTGCTATCATGGTTAATGTAATAAGTTGTCTACATGTAGTTATTGTACTAGCATGGTTAATGTAATAAGTTGTCTACATGTAGTTATTATACTATCATGGTTAATGTAATAAGTTGTCTACATTGTACATGTAGTTATTGTACTGTCATGGTTAATGTAATAAGTTGTCTACATGTAGTTATTGTACTGTCATGGTTAATGTAATAAGTTGTCTACATGTAGTTATTGTACTGTCATGGTTAATGTAATAAGTTGTCTACATGTAGTTATTGTACTGTCATGGTTAATGTAATAAGTTGTCTACATGTAGTTATTGTACTAGCATGGTTAATGTAATAAGTTGTCTACATGTAGTTATTATACTGTCATGGTTAATGTAATAAGTTTGTCTACATGTAGTTATTGTACTAGCATGGTTAATGTAATAAGTTGTCTACATTGTACATGTAGTTATTGTGCTGTCATGGTTAATGTAATAAGTTTGTCTACATGTAGTTATTGTACTGTCATGGTTAATGTAATAAGTTGTCTACATTGTACATGTAGTTATTGTGCTGTCATGGTTAATGTAATAAGTTTGTCTACATGTAGTTATTGTACTGTCATGGTTAATGTAATAAGTTGTCTACATGTAGTTATTGTACTGTCATGGTTAATGTAATAAGTTGTCTATATCAAACAGCAACATAGTCCCATATTGTCCTGTAACCACTGGTACATTTACAGATTTATAAAAAGACAAAACATCCTGGATTTATATACATGGTTATTTTAATCAACATTTTTTTTGGGGGCATATCTATTTTGATCTACATTTAGAATATGACACTGACAAACTTTATCACATATATTTTGTATCAAATACACCTCTATGAGCAGGGTTAGTTATCATTTGTTATTTTGAGTGGTGGTTGGGGGGTTCGAGGGTGGGGACATGAATTATGTTTAAATAACCACCACTCAGTTTTGGTATCTTGAATGTTGTATAAGGCCAAAAATTAAATTTACATGTGTTTCCGCTAACCCTACCGACCCTAATTTTTAGTGCCTACCCAAAACTTTTTTGGCCATTGTTGAACAAACACTATTAAAGTCAGAATGTGTAGAAACTAGCTAAAAAAAAATTAAAAATAAAACATTTTTCCTACCTACTGACCCTAATAGCGAGCATCGCAAGATGCGAGCTAAACAGCAACATGTGTGTAAGGAGATGAATCAATATATGATCAATACCAACGGGAAATGGATTCAAATTTTCGGCATAGAATGGACAATTGGAGTGAAGTACAGGAAATAACCTTTTAATTTGAATTAAAAATAACAAAAACAAAATTAGAAAGGAAACCGTACAGCTTTTTACATGAAACGATTAATTTATTTAAAAAATAGACAATCGTTAAACCTTCTTGTTTCACCCCTAAAGAACGATTGGCCCTAAAAAAACAGTCGTCCTCGATATATCTCGGCCCTAAAAAAAAAGTCGTCACCGGTATATCTCGGCCCAAAAAATGTCCTTTGCAATAGAATTAACTGGGCAAGTTGAATTGAAGAACAAAGAAAATTAATCAAGAATAATGAAGAAAAGAACCCAAAACTACTATTTGTACATGTACATGTCTATGCGTAGATGGGATGCTCGCCTGTAGGCTGTGCCTAATCCATATTATTTTAGAGCATGTTAGGGGATACACAGGTATTTTTTTCTTGGCCTAAGTAGAACATGAAATGTTACATTTTACATGTATAAGACCTGCATGTATTTTAATGTAAAAAGTCTCATTGAAATGTTTTCATTTCACTAAGAGAGGAGGTTTGAGCCCATAAAACTAGTTTTACCTACTTTAAATTGAAGTGCTTTTGCCAAGCCAGGAAAGTGAATTGTCATGTATATGTGTGTTATGGGTGTCAATTTTGTTTCTGTTTCTACGATTTTGCGATTGGATTTTCGAACTGTTCCCATAGTGTGGTATTTTTTGTTTTTCATTTTATTCATCAGCAAAAATCTTGACTTTTTATTTCATTAATGATCTTAATTAAAATAATCTTACTTTTCAGTTTTGCCTGCAATAACTTCATTATGTTAATGATTATTTTTTGCTTTTTCAGTTGGCTGATTTACATGTGTATATAGTTCCACCAGAATTATGGAGAGAAAGATATAATAACTTATTAAACCAAAATGTCACAGAAACTATCTCTGCTGGAATTATCAGGTATGTCAAGTATTATATCATCTAAAATGTCACAGAAACTATCTCTGCTGGAATTATCAGGTATGTCAAGTATTATATCATCTAAAATGTCACAAACTATCTCTGCTGCAATTATGAGGTCTGTCAAGTATTATATCATCTAAAATGTCACAAAAACTATCTCTGCTGGAATTATCAGTTATGTCAAGTATTATATCATCTAAAAGTCACAAAAACTATCTCTGCTGGAATTATCAGGTATGTCAAGTATTATATCATCTAAAATGTCACAAAAACTATATCTGCTGGAATTATCAGGTATGTCAAGTATTATATCATCTAAAATGTCACAGAAACTATCTCTGCTGGAATTATCAGGTATGTCAAGTATTATATCATCTAAAATGTCACAAACTATCTCTGCTGGAATTATCAGGTCTGTCAAGTATTATATCATCTAAAATGTCACCGAAACTATCTCTGCTGGAATTATCAGTTATGTCAAGTATTATATCATCTAAAATGTCACAGAAACTATCTCTGCTGGAATTATCAGTTATGTCAAGTATTATATCATCTAAAATGTCACAAAAACTATATCTGCTGGAATTATCAGGTCTGTCAAGTATTATATCATCTAAAATGTCACCGAAACTATCTCTGCTGGAATTATCAGGTATGTCAAGTATTATATCATCTAAAGTGTCACAGAAACTATCTCTGCTGGAATTATCAGGTATATCAAGTATTATATCATCTAAAATGTCACAGAAACTATTTCTGCTGGAATTATCAGGTATGTCAAGTATTATATCATCTAAAGTGTCACAGAAACTATCTCTGCTGGAATTATCAGGTATGTCAAGTATTATATCATCTAAAATGTCACAGAAACTATCTGCTGGAATTATCAGGTATATCAAGTATTATATCATCTAAAATGTCACAGAAACTATCTCTGCTGGAATTATCAGTTATATCAAGTATTATATCATCTAAAATGTCATAGAAACTATCTCTGCTGGAATTATCAGGTATATCAAGTATTATATCATCTAAAATGTCACAGAAACTATCTCTGCTGGAATTATCAGGTTTGTCAAGTATTATATCATCTAAAATGTCACAGAAACTATCTCTGCTGGAATTATCAGGTTTGTCAAGTATTATATCATCTAAAATGTCACAGAAACTATCTCTGCTGGAATTATCAGGTATATCAGTATTATATCATCTAAAATGTCATAGAAACTATCTCTGCTGGAATTATCAGGTATGTCAAATATTATGTAATCTTAGATAATATCAGCACATGCAAAAACTTAAATCTTAAGTCATCATTATCATAAACACATAGAAATTCCCAATTTGTGAAAGTCAGTTTTCGTTAACATGGAAATCTCTCACAATATTATTTTGAAAATCATTACTTTGCGTACATAAAGAACGTGAAATGAAACACTTTGGCATATCATTAACCCAGTTTAAATAAAGCTGTAATTATGATAATGAAACACTTTGAAATATCAGTAATCCAGTTTAGATAAGTTTTTAGTTATGTTCAAGTTAGCATTACTATATTTTTCTATACATGTAAATGTTGCAAAATCTTCATTCAATTCTATTATGATTTTTTGTTTACTATGCTATACACATGATAGCAAGTATTAATGTGAATTTGAATAATTTTAAATTGGAGTTTATACAGATTATTCCAACACATCACCTTTGGTTTTCACCTCTTGGTTCTTGGGGGTTCCATTGGTTATTTTTAGACAATTGATAACCAATGAGGATGCAGATTACAGGGGTTGGGGATATCAGTTTCTTTACAGGAAGCAGGGCTTCAGCATCAGACATTTTTGCTTGGATTTTGTTATTTTTTGTTTGTTATTTATATTACACATCAGTTTATATTCATTCAAATTTTTAATACTGAGACGTATTTGGAAGTCTTGACTCTTTATTAACTATTTTAAAACATCGAAATGGCATTTTATTTCTTGATTTATCGTATTAATTAACAGTATAAACTGTGTGTCTTGCGTTCTCGTATCTGGATCGTCACATTTTAATCAGAGACGTATGATTTAATGGATTATAACATTTACCTCAGGTTTGTCTATTTGTTTAATCTCGATTAATGTAACAGTTGTGTTTTGACATACGTATTCGCATCAACAATTATGGGTCCGATTCGTGGGCGAAATAGAACCAGTCATTATGCATAAAGCTGAATTGCTTGAAAATTGGACCCTTGCGAGACTAAAGGAAGAGCTAAATAAAAAGGTTGTCCGCTTTCCCAAAAACGCTAGGATGGCCCTGGTACGTCTTCTGCAACATAATACGGGAGAAAACGAGGTATCAACACAAAGGAACGATGATTCTTCAACACGTGGTCAGGTTGACATATATAGTAGTGCGCGATCCCATGATTCTTCACAAAACGCACATGGCGATGAATCTGTATTTGGAAGTGAGGTATCCCAGGATGCACCAATGATAAACAATAACAACAACAATGGTGACACAAGTAACAACAGAGCGCTGATCGGCTTAGTTTCAAAACTATCTTCAACCGTGCAAACACTCCAACAAAATGTGTCAAGTTTGACAAGTAAAGTCAATACATTAATTGCTGAAAGACCTGAGCTACCAGGTCAGGCTAGGGCGGTCGAGCTTGTCGTTAATAGAACTACTATTAATTTAGATCAAAACTCCACTGCCAGGAGCACTCAGTTCAATCTAGAGACTACATATAATGCTTTGAGGAGACCCGTGCCAAGTGCGGCAGCAGGAAGTGAAGAACAATTAGCTACCCTAGGAATGGGTTTTGCCGTGGAATCTCTCCTTTTTGTAGAAACTGTTTCGCCTCAACTTATGAAAAACATTATAACAGGTATGGACATCAACCTGGCCTCCTTGTTGATTCCCTATTACTCTGGGTCAGGGGTTATGGAAACTGATTATTTGGGAGTCGACAACTGACAAGTCCCAAAGCACAAAGCACGACCACAGGACAAACAGGGCTCTAACGCTGAGTGAATTTATCCAGGCTTTTGGGACCTAAAGAAACATCATGTGTTCAGCATTTCCCAATCGTAGGAGCGAGTTAGACCTATATGAACGGGATTAGGTAGATATGGCTACAAGGTATCCAGGGAAGGGTTTTTACTAGTATCATAAAAGGGTTTCTGCGGATGCTGCAGCACATTTGAGATATAACAATATACCTGTAGACTGGTCCATCAGAAATAACATGCTCTTCTGTAACATTTTCGCAAATACTAAACCTAACACTTGTAACACAGATGGTAGCACCTTCCATACAACAGGTTTCTGTAATCAGTCTTCTAGCAACGTCAGGAATCAGTCTGCTCTGGTCAAGATCTGCAGTATGTATCAATTGACGATGTGATTAGAACTAACAAGAAATTAGGTGTCAATTGTTGGCTTGTGAAAACTGACATAACAGATGCTTTTAAAGTTATGCCTCTGGCTCTAGAATTGTGGCCTTACCATGGTATAAAGTGGAATGGCAGATATTATTTCTTTAATAGATTAGTTTTGGTTGTAGATCTAGTCCCAAGATTTTTGATACATTATCGCAAGCAATTTGTTGGATTGCTAAAAATAATTACCATATAGAAAATATTTTACATTTATTGGATGATTTTTTGGTGATTGTCTCATGAAACTATGTGTACTATTTTAAATATTTTTGAGTCTCTGGGTGTACCTCTTTCTTCTAAGAAAACAGAAGGTCCATGTCATGTATGATGTAATCAAATATTTAGGTATATTTTTAGATAGCATTAAGATGGAGGCTTGTTTGCCTCGAGATAAGATTGTAAGAATTCAACAAATTATAGAGTCTTTTAGTATGCGCAATTCTTGTACAAAGAAAGAGTTACTGAGTTTGTTAGGTCACTTAAATTTTGCATATATTACCTGGTAGATCATTTATGTCACATTTAATTAAATTATCAACTACTGTTAAGAGGTTACATCATCATGTTCATTTGAAAAGCTGTAGGCCAGATCTTGTCATGTGGTCAAGATTTTTTAGAAGGTTGGAATGGTGTTTCATTTTTTATTAATAATGATATTACAAATGCAGCTGACATTAATTTATTTACAGATGCTACTCTAACATCTTTTGGGGGAATCTATGTTAATCAGTGGTTTCAGGGTGATTTCCCATGTGAATTATCTAATGAGCAAACTTCAATGGCTTTTTAGCTCACCTGACCAAACTTCAATGGCTTTTTAGCTCACCTGACCAAGGGTCATGTGAGCTATTGCCATCACTTGGCGTCCGTCGTCATCGTCCTTCCGTCGTCCGTCATACGTCGTAAACTTTTTCAAAAATCTTCTCCTCTGAAAGTACTAGACCAATGGAAACCAAACTTGGTCTGAATCATCACTAGGGTGTCTAGTTTCAAAATTGTGTCCGGTGATGCCGTGCACCAACCAACATGGCCACTGTTACTAAAAATAGAACATATGGTAAAATTGCAGGTTTTTGGTAATAACTCAAAAATCGTTATCAAAAATCTGACATGGGGTAAAACACATCACATCTACCTACCTTGCAATTTTGAAGTAAATCTGATTACCCATCTTGGAGTTATTGCCCTTTTTTCATCAAATTTGTAAAATTTTAATACTTTTCGTCTTGTATTTCAAAAACTATAAGAGATAAAGATTAACTTTAAATTGCAAAAATGTGCGGCATATCAATATCTACCCACCCTGCAATCTTGAAGTAAATCCCATTACACATTTTGGAGTTATTTCCCTGTTTTCATCAAATTTTCAAAATTTTAATACTTTTCGTCCTTTATTTCAAAAACTATAAGAGACAGGTGGTAATTTGAAACTGCAAACATGTTCAGCATGTCAAGATCTACCTACCCTGCAATTTTGAAGTAAATCCCATTACCCATTTTGACCGATTATTCAAATTAGAAAAAAAGGGGGGATGAAATTTAAAAAAAAATCTTCTCCTCAGAAACCACTGGGCCAATTGCAACCAAACTTTTGCGGAATGATCCTTGGATGGCCCCCTTCCAAAATTGTGTCCGGTGATCCCACATTCCAACCAAGATGGCCGCCAAGCTAAAAATAGAAAAAAGGGGGGATGAAATTAAAAAAAAAATCTTCTCCTCTGAAACTACGGAGCCAATCTCAACCAAATTTTGCTGAAATGATCCTTGGGTGGTCCCCTTTCAAAATTGTGTCCGTCAGTGCCGTCCTGTATCCAAAATGGCCACCATTACTAAAAATAGAAATTTCTTCAAATGGCCAAAACTGCTCTATTTTAAGCCAGAAAGTGCCCAAATTTGAACTGTATAAGCATAATGATGAGCTTTTTAACATATATTACAGGATTTTTTATGAACTTTGAACTTTTGCCTATTTTGACCGATTATGCAAATTAGAAAAAAGGGGGGATGAAATAAAAAAAAAAAATTCTCCTCTGAAACTACTGAGCCAATCTCAACCAAACTTTGCTGAAATGATCCTTGGGTGGTCCCCTTTCAAAATTGTGTCCGTCAGCGCCGTCCTGTATCCAAGATGGTCGCCATGACTAAAAATAGAATTTCTTCAAATGGCCAAAACTGCTCTATTTTAAGCCAGAAAGTGCCCAAATTTGAACTGTATAAGCATAATGATGAGCTTTTTAACATATATTATGGGATTTTTATGAACTTTGAACTTTTGCCTATTTTGACCGATTATGCAAATTAGAAAAAAGAGGGGATGAAATTAAAAAAAAATCTTCTCCTCTGAAACTACTGAGCCAATCTCAACCAAACTTTGCTGAAATGATTCTTGGGTGGTCCTCTTCCAAAATTGTGTCTGGCATTTCAGAACACCGACCAAGATGGCCGCCACAGCCGAACTTAATTTAACATAGGACCCTATGGGAAATTCCAATAAAAATCTTCTTGTCTGAAACCATTTGCTCAATAAGAACAAAATTTTGATGAAATAGTCATTGGATGGTTCTCTTCCAAAAATTTGTCCAGCGGTTCGGCCCTTCGATCAAGATGACCCCCACAGCCGAACTTAGCTTAACATAGGACCCCATGGGAAATTCACATAAAAATCTTCTCCTCAGAAACCACTGGGCCAATTGCAACCAAACTTTTGTGGAATTATCCTTGGATGGCCCCCTTCCAAAATTGTGTCCGGTGATCCCACATTCCAACCAAGATGGCCGCCAAGCTAAAAATAGAAAAAAGGGGGGATGAAATTAAAAAAAAATCTTCTCCTCTGAAACTACTGAGCCAATCTCAACCAAACTTTGCTGAAATGATCCTTGGGTGGTCCCCTTTGAAAATTGTGTCCGTCAGCACCGTCCTGTATCCAAGATGGCCGCCATTACTAAAAATAGAAATTTCTTCAAATGGCCAAAACTGCTCTATTTTAAGCCAGAAAGTGCCCAAATTTGAACTGTATAAGCATGAGTTTTTTAACATATAGTACGGGATTTTTTGTGATCTTTGAACTTTTGCCTATTTTGACCGATTATGCAAATTAGAAAAAAGGGGGGGATGAAATTAAAAAAAAATCTTCTCCTCTGAAACTACTGAGCCAATCTCAACCAAACTTTGCTGAAATGATCCTTGGGTGGTCCCCTTTCAAAGTTGTGTCCGTCAGCACCGTCCTGTATCTAAGGTGGCCGCCATGACTAAAAATAGAAATTTCTTCAAATGACTAAAACTGCTCTATTTTAAGCCAGAAAGTGCCCAAATTTGAACTGTATAAGCATAATGATGAGCTTTTTTAACATATATTGTGAGATTTTTTATGAACTTTGAACTTTTGCCTATTTTGACTGATTATGCAAATTAGAAAAAAGGGGTGGATGAATTTTAAAAAAATCTTCTCCTCTGAATCTACTGAGCCAATCTCAACCAAACTTTGCTGAAATGATTCTTGGGTGGTCCTCTTCCAAAATTGTGTCCGGCATTTCAGAACACAGACCAAGATGGCCGCCACAGCCGAACTTAATTTAACATAGGACCCTATGGGAAATTCCCATAAAAATCTTCTTGTCTGAAACCATTTGCTCAATAAGAACAAAATTTTGATGAAATAGTCATTGGATGGTTCTCTTCCAAAAATTTGTCCGGCGGTTCGGCCCTTCGATCAATTTTTTTTTTAATTTTAATACATTTCGTGTTATATTTCAAAAACTATAAGAGATAGATGTTAAGTTTAAATTGCAAAAATGTGCACCATGTTGAGATCTACCTACCCTGCAATTTGGAAGTAAATCTGATTACCCATCTTGGAGTTATTGCCCTTTTTTCATCAAAATGTTCTCAATTTTTAAACTATCATCTTGTATCTCAAAAACTATTAGAGATAGAGGGAAAGTTTAAACTGCAAAAATGTTCAGCATGTCAAGATCTACAAAAATTTTCCCAACAGTTAAAAATGTGCGACAACTGTGTGAAGAGTTATTCCTCTTGAAATGCATTTTTTTGTTGACTCACTGCTTTTGGTTACTCAAATAATCAAAGGAAGCAACTCTATTACAAAATGTGAAGTAGGAAAAGCTAAATTTTGAGAATCATTGACATATATTTTTTTACAGCAATTTTGATAACTTACATTAAAGGGGGAACCCCTGCCCAAATTTTTTGTAGAAGTGTCTGCAATGACAAAGGCTACATTTGTTAATTTTTTTTACCGAAGTTATCAAGTTTTATTGACTGATGTTGTTATTATACCCAGGGGAGCCTCTAGTTATGAATTGTACCCTATAGTAATGGCCTGTGTACTATGGGGTGATAATTGGAGTAGAAAACATATATTATTTAATTGTGATAACTTAGCTACTGTTGAAATTGTAAGAAAGGGCAGGTAAAAATTCCATGCATTATGAAACTCATGCGAAAACTCACTTATCATTCAGCCCTTAACAACTTTGTGATTCATGCTCAGCATATTCCAGGTATAAACAATTGTATAGCTGACTCTATTTCTCATTATCAGATGAGGAAGTTTCGAGCCTTGGTACCACATGCAAACTCGACGCCTACACCATGCCTTCCACCTTCGGAATTGATGATGGACTGAATGCGCAAATCGAAGAATTATGAGATTCAGCTATTAGCGGGAGCACACGACTTACTTACAATTCGGCTCTTAGATGTTTCAAAACATTTCTCGCATTAAATAGATTGACTAGTCCTGGAGTTTGTTTTCCACATATAGATGAAGACTGTCTCATTTATTTTGTGACATTTTGTCAAAAATCGCTTAACTTAAAGCACCAGTCAATTAAACTATACTTAACTGGAATTCACCATTATTATATTAGATTCCGTGGTTACGATCCCTTTGAGAAGGCTATACGTTTACCAATCATACTTCACGATATCAAGAAATCACAATGTAATGTTACTAAGGAAAGACTTCCGATCACTTCATCAATTTTAAAAGAATTGTGCATCTTATTGGCAAAAGGTGTATTTTCACCATTTGTAGACATCATGTTACAGTGTTCTTTTAAACTGGCGTTTTTCGGATTCCTTCGTTGTGGAGAATTCACTTGTCGCCATCTTAATGATGAATTCAGTACAGTGCTAATACAAAATATAACTATGGATCCTAATAAACAGTTCTTTGTTTTCCATTTGCGCTCGTCGAAATGTGACCTCTTTCGTCAGGGTATTAATATTAATACCATTTATGAAAACATTGTATTTAGGCCAGTGTATAAGGGTAATAACAAAATTACCGAACTCCGAACAATCTTACAAAGGGAAAGTCAAAACTCATAAGTATATAAACAGACAAAATCAGTTAACAACCGGAAAACTGAAAACCGTAATGACCCTGACTTGGTACAGGCATTTCTAAAGAAATGGTGGGTTGAATCAGATTTTAAAGCGCCAATCCTCCCACTTTCATTATGGCTCAAAGGTTCCGGCTGTCACTATAACAGTATTTATAACAATACTGGAACAAAATAGGTAAAATAGTTGTCAAAGCAGTACCAAACCCAGTGAAGCAAATGTCAAAAAAAAATTTACGTCACACATTGATAAAAAAATATTTTTCACATTTTTGTTGACTTCCTTATCTTTATATATTTTCACTATATGAAAATGCATCGTTTATCATCGTCTCTGCAGAGATGGTATATATTTCGACAAGATCTTGGTATCGGAATATAAATTTTTTAAGAGATCGAATAAGGCGAATCTTTTTATAGCTCTGGTTCAGTAGCCTGTTTCTCAGATGAAGATGACGTTTCAGGAAATCAGAATAATTGCTACTGGCCCTTGCATAACGAATCAATTGCTAGATGTAAACACCATATGCAGGAGAAGCTGGTATATTGCTGCACATATTTGGAAAATTTATGATTTTAAAATTGAAGTCGTCCCCGTTTATCATAAATTTTAGTACTGAGGTGACCACTGTCGTCAAATTTGAGGTATAAGTCCAAAAATGATGCAGACAAAGCTGTATTTGTGGTCTCTTTAACTTCCAGCTCTGGAGGATATATCAATGGAAGAAATTCTGCAAATTTAGAATTATTGATAGATAAAACGTCATCAATATACCTGTATGTGAAATTAAAGGCCCTAGCCTCATGAATCTTCTTATCTTTTACAAGCTTTTGAAGAAACTCTGACTCATATGAGTATAAAAATAAATCGGCTAGAAGAGGGGCACAATTCGTACCCATTGGTATGCCGACGACCTGCTGAAACAGTGTCCCTCCAAAGGAGACAAATATGTTATCGATGAGGACCTCCAGCATACTGATCACTTGTTCCTCGGAGTAGCATGTTTTACATTTTTATACCCCCCGCAACGAAGTTGTAGGGGGGTATACTGGTTTCACCATGTCCGTCCGTCTGTCCGTCCGTCTGTAGACAAATCCTATGTCGTACGATAACTTGAGTTGTGTTTCTTAGAATCTTTTAAGATTTTATCAGCTGTTTACTGGTGAAGAGAGGAGGATCTCTTTCTTTTTTGACGATTTTCACTTTTGCCGTTCCAGAGTTATTGAACTTGATATGACGGAAAATAGGGTTTTTACCCTATGTCGTATGATAACTTAAGTAGTGTTTCTCAGAATGTTTTGAAATTTTATTAGCAGCTTACCGGTGAAGAGAGGAGGATCCCTTTCATTTTTGATGATTTTCACTTTTGCCATTCCAGAGTTATTGGACTTGATATGACAGAAAATAGGATTTTTACCCTATGTCGTATGATATCTTGAGTAGTGTTTCTCAGAATGTTTTGAAATTTTATCAGCAGCTTACCGGTGAAGAGAGGAGGGTCCCTTTCATTTTTGGTCGGAACAATCAGTAATGTTTTGGTTTGGCCAAAAAAAAATATATGTGTCTTTACTGTCACATGTCAACAAAATCTAGGGTTGGTCGGTCGGGATTAATTAAACATTTTTTTTTTTTATTATTATCGGCAAAGCCGGAAATAGTCGTTTCCGGAATCCGATTCCGGTATTTTATTTTCGAAATTTCCGGTAAAATGACGAATTATGCAGTTTTTCTACCTTCTTTGCTCTCAATTTCGACAAAATGCTAGCAGTTGAATAAATAAAAGATTGCTGCTGGTTAAACAACAAAAATGGTTATCCGAATTCTGTGTAAAAATTCATAGGGTCGTTAGCAAAAATTAGGGTCGGTCTTCTTCTTTTTCTCCTTTCTTTCCGCGGACCATGAACTTGTCCACGGCAGATCTCAGGAACTACTGGACAGAATTTCGTGAAACTTGGTGGAGTTATAGATATATGTTTCTAGTTGGTCCTAAAGTTTTCAGCTTTGTGGTAAAGGGGGTCAAAGTCATATTTTGAGGGGTTCAAAGGGGGTGGGGGTTACTATAGAATCCTATGGGAAAGTTGAAATTTCGTAATGTTGATAACTTCTAAATGTATAATGATAGAGACATAAAATTTGACATAGTGATAGCTCACAATTAGAGGAGCAATTCTGCATTTTCAAAATTTTCCAGATGTCTGCCATTTTCAAAATGGCTGCCAAAATTGGGTATAATAAATGGGTGGTAAAAATTCAGCATTGTCCGATATCATCAAAATTTGATATGTGGGTAGATAATGATGTCCCGAATTGATTCCTGACATTGAAAAATTTCTACCGGTCGCCATTTTCAAAATGGCCACCACAATACCGCAAAAATTCAGCATTGTCCGATATCATCAAAATTTGATATGTGGGTAGATAATGATGTCCCGAATTGATTCCCAACATTGAACAATTTCTACCGGTCGCCATTTTCAAAATGGCCACCACAATACCGCAAAAATTCAACATTGTCCGATATCATCAAAATTTGATATGTGGGTAGATAATGATGTCCCGAATTGATTCCCGACATTGAAAAATTTCTACCGATCACCATTTTCAAAATGTCTGCCACAATACTGCACAAATTCAACATTGTCCGATATCATCTAAATTTGATATGTGGGTAGATTATGATGTCCCAAATTTATTCCTGTCATTGAACAATTTCTAGCGGTCGCCATTTTCAAAATGGCCGCCACAATACCGCACAAATTCAACATTGTCCGATTTCAACGCCATTTCATATGTGGGTAGATTATGATGTCCCGAATTGATTCCTGACATCAAAATTTGTTTACCGGTCACCATTTTTAAAATGGCCGCCACAATACCGCACAAATTCAGCATTGTTCGATTTCAACGTCCCGAATAGATTCCTGACATTGAAAAATTTCTAGAGGTCGCCATTTTCAAAATGGCCACCACAGTGCCGCACAAATTCAGCATTGTCCGATTTCAACGACATTTCATATGCGGGTAGATTATGATGTCCCGAATTTATTCCTGACATTGAGAAAGTTCCAGCGGTCGTCATTTTCAATATGGCCACCATAATACTGCACAAATTCAACATTGTCCGATTTCAACGACATTTCATATGTGGGTAGATTATGATGCCCCGAATTTATTCCCGACATTGAAAAATGTGTAGCCCCCCCAAAAAATTCAACATTGTCCGATATCATCAAAATTAGATATGTGGGTAGATAATGATGTCCCGAAATGATTCCTGACATTGAAAAATTTCTAGCGGTCGCCATTTTCAAAATGGCCACCACAATACCGCAAAAATTCAACATTGTTCGATTTCAACGACATTTCATATGTAGGTAGATTATGATGTCCCAAATTGATTCCTAACATCGAAAATTTTCTACTGGTTGCCATTTTCAAAATGGCTGCCACAATACCGCACAAATTCAACATTGTTCGATTTCAACTAAATTTCATATGTAGGTAGATTATGATGACCTGAATTGATTCCCGACATCGAAAAATTTCTACCGATCTCCATTTTCAAAATGGCTGCCACAATACCGCAAAAATTCAACATTGTTCGATTTCAAAGGTAGCTTTTGATTTATTTTTTAAACCTGTTGTCAGTGGCCAGTTTGGGAGACTTGAGACTTCATAATCGCTAGATTATAATCATATCTTGTTTAGACATCATCACAGGGTTATTTTACCTGCTGCAGTTCTACCACAGGTAACTTAATCCTATATTCTGGATGTCACCATGCGAATCTGTCCTAAGACGATCTACCTTAGGCTGTACTTATTTAGACATCTTCTGGGGTTATTTAACCTGATGCAGTTCTACCACAGATTAATTAATCCTATATTCTGCATGTCACCATGCGAGTCGTGCCTAAGACGATCTACCTTAGGCTCATGCTTAATAAGCTTTTGATTGATTTTATAGGTTATTATTGTCCATGTAGATATTTATTATTATCAGTTTTTGGAAGTGAGTAGCCCCCAAGAAAGCCAAATGATACATCAGATATATTAGGTTAAATTGTCAATTTGAAACATGTATTTTGTAGTTTGTAGTTTTATAGTATTAGTCTATATTTTAGTTAATAAATATATATTCCTACTTTGACTCACTCTATTTTATTGAACGGTGTTTTGCTCAGGAGACGACATATCAAACTTGGACAAGGGGATATAGCCCATCTCTTTTATTGGCTATAGTTTTTGGATCTTTTACTTAGAAGTCATATATAAAACTACGATAAGATAAAAATGATAAACATACTAATAATTTATTTTCAGAGTACATCCAGACACAAGAGTGTGCAATTTACGTGATGAATTAGAGTCACAACTGGGTGCAGAATTACTGCCTAGAGATTATATATTTCTAAAAAGTGTAGGAAGGAGTATAACAAGGGTAAATATTGTTTCTCATCTTATTTTCTGTTTGTATGGAAGACCCTCTTAAAACTGATTCAGGTACAATGCATCATAATGGCAAACAGAACTAATTTTCAGATTGACTTAAAAAAACATTTTCACATGTTATTTATCATTTTTTTTGTCTTGAAAACAGGGTACAGAAGAGGTGAGATATGAAGATGCTTTTGTAGAATTTTTTTTTTTTTTACAAATGAATAAATTTATACATGTATTTGTAAATTGCTTAATGTGGGATAACTTGAATAGGGCTATCCACGGTGGCCTTGATACCTGTAGCTAAAGGATGTTGGTAAATATTTATAAATGGTGGAGTATAGTATAGTGTGGCCTGCAATTGATATTGAGTTGTTTCTTAAAGCATTGAAGTCTTCATGACTGATAAAATTTGTTATAGTCAAATGGTTGGACAACGTTGTGTGTTGTCTTAAAAACATTGGTGTCTCTTTTCTTAACTTGAGTTCCCCATAACAGATTTTTCCGAAGGTCTGATGAAATTGGCATATGTCATTTAGTTGTTCATTAGGCTACTACTTAAAAAGTATGCTATCTATTGTTATATACAGATAATATAATATTGTTATATACAGTCAAACCTGCTTTAGTGACCACCTCTATTAAGCAATAACTTGTATTATGTGACCTTAATTTTTATTTCCTCTCACAGTGCATTTTATATCAATTAAACCTGTATTAAGCGACAATCTGTCTTATGTTGCCATATTTCACTGTTCCCTTAGAAGGTCACATAAGACAGGTTCGACTGTATATATAGCTATTATAATACCAACATTTGATGACTTCTATTACATCATGTCTCGCGCAAAGACCTTTAATTTCTGTGAATGTTTATGATTATTACTTGATGTTAAAACTATAAGATGTGTCAATTGTGATTATTATACTTCATGTATGTAAGCTGTAATTTTATTGGATAAGACGAGGGTAACATTCTGCTGTGACACATGGCTCAGCAGGTAACAATATTTTTACTGTCACCCTCTCATTCTAGGTTCTAGCAAAATTACTGAACATCTGTAAAAATGAATAGACTGAATATGAAATGAAACATTAAAATGAAGAAAAAAAACATCATTGCAAACGAGAAAGTGAAAACATTTCGTATAATAAATTAAATAGCATATAGTTGAGAGGGTGATAGATCAGATTGTTACCCTTCGAAAAAGACATTGTCAACCTTGGCTTCGCCTCAGTTGACAATATTTTTCTAAGGGTAACAATCTGATCTATCACCCTCTCAACTATATGTTGTTTATATATTGTTTTATTCATAAAGTAAAAATTCTACAACCAGTCGATGCTATCTTCTTAGATAGCGATTGGTTAACTACAAACATTTACTGACCCTACTACTGAAGTGAATCTGTGTAGGTTATTTTTTGCTGTTTATGTTGGATTGACCACTGGAACTTATGTTATCAAGACAAAGAGAGGAAGCTTTGATCCCATTAACAAGTTTAAACATGTTTGATTGACCACTGATACTTATGTTATCAAGACTAAGAGAGGAAGGAATTGATCCCAAGTTTAAACATGTTTGATTGACCACTGGAACTAATATGTTATCAAGACTAAGAGGAGAAGGTTTTGATCCCATTAACAAGTTTAAACATGTTTCATTGACCACTGGTACTTATGTTATCAAGACAAAGAGAGGAAGGTTTTGATCCCATTAACAAGTTTAAACATGTTTGATTGACCACTGGTACTTATGTTATCAAGACTAAGAGAGGAAGGTTTTGATCCCATTAACAAGTTTAAACATGTTTGATTGACCACTGATACTTATGTTATCAAGACTAAGAGAGGAAGGAATTGATCCCAAGTTTAAACATGTTTGATTGACCACTGGAACTAATATGTTATCAAGACTAAGAGGAGAAGGTTTTGATCCCATTAATAAGTTTAAACATGTTTGATTGACCACTGGTACTTATGTTATCAAGACAAAGAGAGGAAGGTTTTGATCCCATTAACAAGTTTAAACATGTTTGATTGACCACTGGTACAGCTATGTTATTAAGACTAAGAGGAGAAGGTTTTGATCCCATTAACAAGTTTAATCATGTTTGATTGACCACTGGTACTTATGTTATCAAGACTAAGAGAAGAAGGTTTTGATCCCATTAACAAGTTTAAACATGTTTGATTGACCACTGGTACAGCTATGTTATTAAGACTAAGAGGAGAAGGTTTTGATCCCATTAACAAGTTTAAGCATGTTTGATTGACCACTGGTACAGCTATGTTATTAAGACTAAGAGGTGAAGGTTTTGATCCCATTAACAAGTTTAAACATGTTTGATTGACCACTGGTACTTATATATGTTATCAAGACTAAGAGAAGAAGGTTTTGATCCCATTAGCAAGTTTGAAAATGTTTGATTGACCACTGGTACTTATGTTATCAAGACTAAGAGAAGAAGGTTTTGATCCCATTAACAAGTTTAAACATGTTGGATTGACCACTGGTACTTATATATGTTATCAAGACTAAGAGAGGAAGGTTTTGATCCCATTAACAAGTTTAAACATGTTTGATTGACCACTGGTACTTATATATGTTATCAAGACTAAGAGAGGAAGGTTTTGATCCCATTAACAAGTTTAAACATGTTTGATTGACCACTGGTACTTATATATGTTATCAAGACTAAGAGAGGAAGGTTTTGATCCCATTAACAAGTTTAAACATGTTTGATTGACCACTGGTACTTATATATGTTATCAAGACAAAGAGAGGAAGGTTTTTATCCCATTAACAAGTTTAAACATGTTTGATTGACCACTGGTACTTATATATGTTATCAAGACTAAGAGAGGAAGGTTTTGATCCCATTAGCAAGTTTAAACATGTTTGATTGACCACTGGTACTTATATATGTTATCAAGACAAAGAGAGGAAGGTTTTGATCCCATTAACAAGTTTAAACATGTTTGATTGACCACTGGTACTTATATATGTTATCAAGACTAAGAGAGGAAGGTTTTGATCCCATTAGCAAGTTTAAACATGTTTGATTGACCACTGGTACTTATGTTATCAAGACTAAGAGAGGAAGGTTTTGATCCCATTAGCAAGTTTAAACATGTTTGATTGACCACTGGTACTTATGTTATCAAGACTAAGAGAGGAAGGTTTTGATCCCATTAGCAAGTTTAAACATGTTTGATTGACCACTGGTACTTATATATGTTATCAAGACTAAGAGAGGAAGGTTTTGATCCCATTAGCAAGTTTAAACATGTTTGATTGACCACTGGTACTTATGTTATCAAGACTAAGAGAAGAAGGTTTTGATCCCATTAACAAGTTTAAACATGTTTGATTGACCACTGGTACTTATATATGTTATCAAGACAAAGAGAGGAAGGTTTTGATCCCATTAACAAGTTTAAACATGTTTGATTGACCACTGGTACTTATGTTATCAAGACTAAGAGAGGAAGGTTTTGATCCCATTAACAAGTTTAAACATGTTTGATTGACCACTGATACTTATGTTATCAAGACTAAGAGAGGAAAGAATTGATCCCAAGTTTAAACATGTTTGATTGACCACTGGAACTAATATGTTATCAAGACTAAGAGGAGAAGGTTTTGATCCCATTAATAAGTTTAAACATGTTTGATTGACCACTGGTACTTATGTTATCAAGACAAAGAGAGGAAGGTTTTGATCCCATTAACAAGTTTAAACATGTTTGATTGACCACTGGTACAGCTATGTTATTAAGACTAAGAGGAGAAGGTTTTGATCCCATTAACAAGTTTAAGCATGTTTGATTGACCACTGGTACAGCTATGTTATTAAGACTAAGAGGTGAAGGTTTTGATCCCATTAGCAAGTTTAAACATGTTTGATTGACCACTGGTACTTATATATGTTATCAAGACTAAGAGAGGAAGGTTTTGATCCCATTAGCAAGTTTAAACATGTTTGATTGACCACTGGTACTTATGTTATCAAGACTAAGAGAAGAAGGTTTTGATCCCATTAACAAGTTTAAACATGTTTGATTGACCACTGGTACTTATATATGTTATCAAGACAAAGAGAGGAAGGTTTTGATCCCATTAACAAGTTTAAACATGTTTGATTGACCACTGGTACTTATGTTATCAAGACTAAGAGAGGAAGGTTTTGATCCCATTAACAAGTTTAAACATGTTTGATTGACCACTGATACTTATGTTATCAAGACTAAGAGAGGAAAGAATTGATCCCAAGTTTAAACATGTTTGATTGACCACTGGAACTAATATGTTATCAAGACTAAGAGGAGAAGGTTTTGATCCCATTAATAAGTTTAAACATGTTTGATTGACCACTGGTACTTATGTTATCAAGACAAAGAGAGGAAGGTTTTGATCCCATTAACAAGTTTAAACATGTTTGATTGACCACTGGTACAGCTATGTTATTAAGACTAAGAGGAGAAGGTTTTGATCCCATTAACAAGTTTAAGCATGTTTGATTGACCACTGGTACAGCTATGTTATTAAGACTAAGAGGTGAAGGTTTTGATCCCATTAACAAGTTTAAACATGTTTGATTGACCACTGGTACTTATATATGTTATCAAGACTAAGAGAAGAAGGTTTTGATCCCATTAGCAAGTTTGAAAATGTTTGATTGACCACTGGTACTTATGTTATCAAGACTAAGAGAAGAAGGTTTTGATCCCATTAACAAGTTTAAACATGTTGGATTGACCACTGGTACTTATATATGTTATCAAGACTAAGAGAGGAAGGTTTTGATCCCATTAACAAGTTTAAACATGTTTGATTGACCACTGGTACTTATATATGTTATCAAGACTAAGAGAGGAAGGTTTTGATCCCATTAACAAGTTTAAACATGTTTGATTGACCACTGGTACTTATATATGTTATCAAGACTAAGAGAGGAAGGTTTTGATCCCATTAACAAGTTTAAACATGTTTGATTGACCACTGGTACTTATATATGTTATCAAGACAAAGAGAGGAAGGTTTTTATCCCATTAACAAGTTTAAACATGTTTGATTGACCACTGGTACTTATATATGTTATCAAGACTAAGAGAGGAAGGTTTTGATCCCATTAGCAAGTTTAAACATGTTTGATTGACCACTGGTACTTATATATGTTATCAAGACAAAGAGAGGAAGGTTTTGATCCCATTAACAAGTTTAAACATGTTTGATTGACCACTGGTACTTATATATGTTATCAAGACTAAGAGAGGAAGGTTTTGATCCCATTAGCAAGTTTAAACATGTTTGATTGACCACTGGTACTTATGTTATCAAGACTAAGAGAGGAAGGTTTTGATCCCATTAGCAAGTTTAAACATGTTTGATTGACCACTGGTACTTATGTTATCAAGACTAAGAGAGGAAGGTTTTGATCCCATTAGCAAGTTTAAACATGTTTGATTGACCACTGGTACTTATATATGTTATCAAGACTAAGAGAGGAAGGTTTTGATCCCATTAGCAAGTTTAAACATGTTTGATTGACCACTGGTACTTATGTTATCAAGACTAAGAGAAGAAGGTTTTGATCCCATTAACAAGTTTAAACATGTTTGATTGACCACTGGTACTTATATATGTTATCAAGACAAAGAGAGGAAGGTTTTGATCCCATTAACAAGTTTAAACATGTTTGATTGACCACTGGTACTTATGTTATCAAGACTAAGAGAGGAAGGTTTTGATCCCATTAACAAGTTTAAACATGTTTGATTGACCACTGATACTTATGTTATCAAGACTAAGAGAGGAAAGAATTGATCCCAAGTTTAAACATGTTTGATTGACCACTGGAACTAATATGTTATCAAGACTAAGAGGAGAAGGTTTTGATCCCATTAATAAGTTTAAACATGTTTGATTGACCACTGGTACTTATGTTATCAAGACAAAGAGAGGAAGGTTTTGATCCCATTAACAAGTTTAAACATGTTTGATTGACCACTGGTACAGCTATGTTATTAAGACTAAGAGGAGAAGGTTTTGATCCCATTAACAAGTTTAAGCATGTTTGATTGACCACTGGTACAGCTATGTTATTAAGACTAAGAGGTGAAGGTTTTGATCCCATTAGCAAGTTTAAACATGTTTGATTGACCACTGGTACTTATATATGTTATCAAGACTAAGAGAGGAAGGTTTTGATCCCATTAGCAAGTTTAAACATGTTTGATTGACCACTGGTACTTATGTTATCAAGACTAAGAGAAGAAGGTTTTGATCCCATTAACAAGTTTAAACATGTTTGATTGACCACTGGTACTTATATATGTTATCAAGACAAAGAGAGGAAGGTTTTGATCCCATTAACAAGTTTAAACATGTTTGATTGACCACTGGTACTTATGTTATCAAGACTAAGAGAGGAAGGTTTTGATCCCATTAACAAGTTTAAACATGTTTGATTGACCACTGATACTTATGTTATCAAGACTAAGAGAGGAAAGAATTGATCCCAAGTTTAAACATGTTTGATTGACCACTGGAACTAATATGTTATCAAGACTAAGAGGAGAAGGTTTTGATCCCATTAATAAGTTTAAACATGTTTGATTGACCACTGGTACTTATGTTATCAAGACAAAGAGAGGAAGGTTTTGATCCCATTAACAAGTTTAAACATGTTTGATTGACCACTGGTACAGCTATGTTATTAAGACTAAGAGGAGAAGGTTTTGATCCCATTAACAAGTTTAAGCATGTTTGATTGACCACTGGTACAGCTATGTTATTAAGACTAAGAGGTGAAGGTTTTGATCCCATTAACAAGTTTAAACATGTTTGATTGACCACTGGTACTTATATATGTTATCAAGACTAAGAGAAGAAGGTTTTGATCCCATTAGCAAGTTTGAAAATGTTTGATTGACCACTGGTACTTATGTTATCAAGACTAAGAGAAGAAGGTTTTGATCCCATTAACAAGTTTAAACATGTTGGATTGACCACTGGTACTTATATATGTTATCAAGACTAAGAGAGGAAGGTTTTGATCCCATTAACAAGTTTAAACATGTTTGATTGACCACTGGTACTTATATATGTTATCAAGACTAAGAGAGGAAGGTTTTGATCCCATTAACAAGTTTAAACATGTTTGATTGACCACTGGTACTTATATATGTTATCAAGACTAAGAGAGGAAGGTTTTGATCCCATTAACAAGTTTAAACATGTTTGATTGACCACTGGTACTTATATATGTTATCAAGACAAAGAGAGGAAGGTTTTTATCCCATTAACAAGTTTAAACATGTTTGATTGACCACTGGTACTTATATATGTTATCAAGACTAAGAGAGGAAGGTTTTGATCCCATTAGCAAGTTTAAACATGTTTGATTGACCACTGGTACTTATATATGTTATCAAGACAAAGAGAGGAAGGTTTTTATCCCATTAACAAGTTTAAACATGTTTGATTGACCACTGGTACTTATATATGTTATCAAGACTAAGAGAGGAAGGTTTTGATCCCATTAGCAAGTTTAAACATGTTTGATTGACCACTGGTACTTATGTTATCAAGACTAAGAGAGGAAGGTTTTGATCCCATTAGCAAGTTTAAACATGTTTGATTGACCACTGGTACTTATGTTATCAAGACTAAGAGAGGAAGGTTTTGATCCCATTAGCAAGTTTAAACATGTTTGATTGACCACTGGTACTTATATATGTTATCAAGACTAAGAGAGGAAGGTTTTGATCCCATTAGCAAGTTTAAACATGTTTGATTGACCACTGGTACTTATGTTATCAAGACTAAGAGAAGAAGGTTTTGATCCCATTAACAAGTTTAAACATGTTTGATTGACCACTGGTACTTATATATGTTATCAAGACAAAGAGAGGAAGGTTTTGATCCCATTAACAAGTTTAAACATGTTTGATTGACCACTGGTACTTATGTTATCAAGACTAAGAGAGGAAGGTTTTGATCCCATTAACAAGTTTAAACATGTTTGATTGACCACTGATACTTATGTTATCAAGACTAAGAGAGGAAAGAATTGATCCCAAGTTTAAACATGTTTGATTGACCACTGGAACTAATATGTTATCAAGACTAAGAGGAGAAGGTTTTGATCCCATTAATAAGTTTAAACATGTTTGATTGACCACTGGTACAGCTATGTTATTAAGACTAAGAGGTGAAGGTTTTGATCCCATTAACAAGTTTAAACATGTTTGATTGACCACTGGTACTTATATATGTTATCAAGACTAAGAGAAGAAGGTTTTGATCCCATTAGCAAGTTTGAAAATGTTTGATTGACCACTGGTACTTATGTTATCAAGACTAAGAGAAGAAGGTTTTGATCCCATTAACAAGTTTAAACATGTTGGATTGACCACTGGTACTTATATATGTTATCAAGACTAAGAGAGGAAGGTTTTGATCCCATTAACAAGTTTAAACATGTTTGATTGACCACTGGTACTTATATATGTTATCAAGACTAAGAGAGGAAGGTTTTGATCCCATTAACAAGTTTAAACATGTTTGATTGACCACTGGTACTTATATATGTTATCAAGACTAAGAGAGGAAGGTTTTGATCCCATTAACAAGTTTAAACATGTTTGATTGACCACTGGTACTTATATATGTTATCAAGACAAAGAGAGGAAGGTTTTTATCCCATTAACAAGTTTAAACATGTTTGATTGACCACTGGTACTTATATATGTTATCAAGACTAAGAGAGGAAGGTTTTGATCCCATTAGCAAGTTTAAACATGTTTGATTGACCACTGGTACTTATATATGTTATCAAGACAAAGAGAGGAAGGTTTTGATCCCATTAACAAGTTTAAACATGTTTGATTGACCACTGGTACTTATATATGTTATCAAGACTAAGAGAGGAAGGTTTTGATCCCATTAGCAAGTTTAAACATGTTTGATTGACCACTGGTACTTATGTTATCAAGACTAAGAGAGGAAGGTTTTGATCCCATTAGCAAGTTTAAACATGTTTGATTGACCACTGGTACTTATGTTATCAAGACTAAGAGAGGAAGGTTTTGATCCCATTAGCAAGTTTAAACATGTTTGATTGACCACTGGTACTTATATATGTTATCAAGACTAAGAGAGGAAGGTTTTGATCCCATTAGCAAGTTTAAACATGTTTGATTGACCACTGGTACTTATGTTATCAAGACTAAGAGAAGAAGGTTTTGATCCCATTAACAAGTTTAAACATGTTTGATTGACCACTGGTACTTATATATGTTATCAAGACAAAGAGAGGAAGGTTTTGATCCCATTAACAAGTTTAAACATGTTTGATTGACCACTGGTACTTATGTTATCAAGACTAAGAGAGGAAGGTTTTGATCCCATTAACAAGTTTAAACATGTTTGATTGACCACTGATACTTATGTTATCAAGACTAAGAGAGGAAAGAATTGATCCCAAGTTTAAACATGTTTGATTGACCACTGGAACTAATATGTTATCAAGACTAAGAGGAGAAGGTTTTGATCCCATTAATAAGTTTAAACATGTTTGATTGACCACTGGTACTTATGTTATCAAGACAAAGAGAGGAAGGTTTTGATCCCATTAACAAGTTTAAACATGTTTGATTGACCACTGGTACAGCTATGTTATTAAGACTAAGAGGAGAAGGTTTTGATCCCATTAACAAGTTTAAGCATGTTTGATTGACCACTGGTACAGCTATGTTATTAAGACTAAGAGGTGAAGGTTTTGATCCCATTAGCAAGTTTAAACATGTTTGATTGACCACTGGTACTTATATATGTTATCAAGACTAAGAGAGGAAGGTTTTGATCCCATTAGCAAGTTTAAACATGTTTGATTGACCACTGGTACTTATGTTATCAAGACTAAGAGAAGAAGGTTTTGATCCCATTAACAAGTTTAAACATGTTTGATTGACCACTGGTACTTATATATGTTATCAAGACAAAGAGAGGAAGGTTTTGATCCCATTAACAAGTTTAAACATGTTTGATTGACCACTGGTACTTATGTTATCAAGACTAAGAGAGGAAGGTTTTGATCCCATTAACAAGTTTAAACATGTTTGATTGACCACTGATACTTATGTTATCAAGACTAAGAGAGGAAAGAATTGATCCCAAGTTTAAACATGTTTGATTGACCACTGGAACTAATATGTTATCAAGACTAAGAGGAGAAGGTTTTGATCCCATTAATAAGTTTAAACATGTTTGATTGACCACTGGTACTTATGTTATCAAGACAAAGAGAGGAAGGTTTTGATCCCATTAACAAGTTTAAACATGTTTGATTGACCACTGGTACAGCTATGTTATTAAGACTAAGAGGAGAAGGTTTTGATCCCATTAACAAGTTTAAGCATGTTTGATTGACCACTGGTACAGCTATGTTATTAAGACTAAGAGGTGAAGGTTTTGATCCCATTAACAAGTTTAAACATGTTTGATTGACCACTGGTACTTATATATGTTATCAAGACTAAGAGAAGAAGGTTTTGATCCCATTAGCAAGTTTGAAAATGTTTGATTGACCACTGGTACTTATGTTATCAAGACTAAGAGAAGAAGGTTTTGATCCCATTAACAAGTTTAAACATGTTGGATTGACCACTGGTACTTATATATGTTATCAAGACTAAGAGAGGAAGGTTTTGATCCCATTAACAAGTTTAAACATGTTTGATTGACCACTGGTACTTATATATGTTATCAAGACTAAGAGAGGAAGGTTTTGATCCCATTAACAAGTTTAAACATGTTTGATTGACCACTGGTACTTATATATGTTATCAAGACTAAGAGAGGAAGGTTTTGATCCCATTAACAAGTTTAAACATGTTTGATTGACCACTGGTACTTATATATGTTATCAAGACAAAGAGAGGAAGGTTTTTATCCCATTAACAAGTTTAAACATGTTTGATTGACCACTGGTACTTATATATGTTATCAAGACTAAGAGAGGAAGGTTTTGATCCCATTAGCAAGTTTAAACATGTTTGATTGACCACTGGTACTTATATATGTTATCAAGACAAAGAGAGGAAGGTTTTTATCCCATTAACAAGTTTAAACATGTTTGATTGACCACTGGTACTTATATATGTTATCAAGACTAAGAGAGGAAGGTTTTGATCCCATTAGCAAGTTTAAACATGTTTGATTGACCACTGGTACTTATGTTATCAAGACTAAGAGAGGAAGGTTTTGATCCCATTAGCAAGTTTAAACATGTTTGATTGACCACTGGTACTTATGTTATCAAGACTAAGAGAGGAAGGTTTTGATCCCATTAGCAAGTTTAAACATGTTTGATTGACCACTGGTACTTATATATGTTATCAAGACTAAGAGAGGAAGGTTTTGATCCCATTAGCAAGTTTAAACATGTTTGATTGACCACTGGTACTTATGTTATCAAGACTAAGAGAAGAAGGTTTTGATCCCATTAACAAGTTTAAACATGTTTGATTGACCACTGGTACTTATATATGTTATCAAGACAAAGAGAGGAAGGTTTTGATCCCATTAACAAGTTTAAACATGTTTGATTGACCACTGGTACTTATGTTATCAAGACTAAGAGAGGAAGGTTTTGATCCCATTAACAAGTTTAAACATGTTTGATTGACCACTGATACTTATGTTATCAAGACTAAGAGAGGAAAGAATTGATCCCAAGTTTAAACATGTTTGATTGACCACTGGAACTAATATGTTATCAAGACTAAGAGGAGAAGGTTTTGATCCCATTAATAAGTTTAAACATGTTTGATTGACCACTGGTACTTATGTTATCAAGACAAAGAGAGGAAGGTTTTGATCCCATTAACAAGTTTAAACATGTTTGATTGACCACTGGTACAGCTATGTTATTAAGACTAAGAGGAGAAGGTTTTGATCCCATTAACAAGTTTAATCATGTTTGATTGACCACTGGTACTTATGTTATCAAGACTAAGAGAAGAAGGTTTTGATCCCATTAACAAGTTTAAACATGTTGGATTGACCACTGGTACTTATATATGTTATCAAGACTAAGAGAGGAAGGTTTTGATCCCATTAACAAGTTTAAACATGTTTGATTGACCACTGGTACTTATATATGTTATCAAGACTAAGAGAGGAAGGTTTTGATCCCATTAACAAGTTTAAACATGTTTGATTGACCACTGGTACTTATATATGTTATCAAGACTAAGAGAGGAAGGTTTTGATCCCATTAACAAGTTTAAACATGTTTGATTGACCACTGGTACTTATATATGTTATCAAGACAAAGAGAGGAAGGTTTTTATCCCATTAACAAGTTTAAGCATGTTTGATTGACCACTGGTACAGCTATGTTATTAAGACTAAGAGGTGAAGGTTTTGATCCCATTAACAAGTTTAAACATGTTTGATTGACCACTGGTACTTATATATGTTATCAAGACTAAGAGAAGAAGGTTTTGATCCCATTAGCAAGTTTGAAAATGTTTGATTGACCACTGGTACTTATGTTATCAAGACTAATAGAAGAAGGTTTTGATCCCATTAACAAGTTTAAACATGTTGGATTGACCACTGGTACTTATATATGTTATCAAGACTAAGAGAGGAAGGTTTTGATCCCATTAGCAAGTTTAAACATGTTTGATTGACCACTGGTACTTATGTTATCAAGACTAAGAGAAGAAGGTTTTGATCCCATTAACAAGTTTAAACATGTTTGATTGACCACTGGTACTTATATATGTTATCAAGACAAAGAGAGGAAGGTTTTGATCCCATTAACAAGTTTAAACATGTTTGATTGACCACTGGTACTTATGTTATCAAGACTAAGAGAGGAAGGTTTTGATCCCATTAACAAGTTTAAACATGTTTGATTGACCACTGATACTTATGTTATCAAGACTAAGAGAGGAAAGAATTGATCCCAAGTTTAAACATGTTTGATTGACCACTGGAACTAATATGTTATCAAGACTAAGAGGAGAAGGTTTTGATCCCATTAATAAGTTTAAACATGTTTGATTGACCACTGGTACTTATGTTATCAAGACAAAGAGAGGAAGGTTTTGATCCCATTAACAAGTTTAAACATGTTTGATTGACCACTGGTACAGCTATGTTATTAAGACTAAGAGGTGAAGGTTTTGATCCCATTAACAAGTTTAAACATGTTTGATTGACCACTGGTACTTATATATGTTATCAAGACTAAGAGAAGAAGGTTTTGATCCCATTAGCAAGTTTGAAAATGTTTGATTGACCACTGGTACTTATGTTATCAAGACTAAGAGAAGAAGGTTTTGATCCCATTAACAAGTTTAAACATGTTGGATTGACCACTGGTACTTATATATGTTATCAAGACTAAGAGAGGAAGGTTTTGATCCCATTAACAAGTTTAAACATGTTTGATTGACCACTGGTACTTATATATGTTATCAAGACTAAGAGAGGAAGGTTTTGATCCCATTAACAAGTTTAAACATGTTTGATTGACCACTGGTACTTATATATGTTATCAAGACTAAGAGAGGAAGGTTTTGATCCCATTAACAAGTTTAAACATGTTTGATTGACCACTGGTACTTATATATGTTATCAAGACAAAGAGAGGAAGGTTTTTATCCCATTAACAAGTTTAAACATGTTTGATTGACCACTGGTACTTATATATGTTATCAAGACTAAGAGAGGAAGGTTTTGATCCCATTAGCAAGTTTAAACATGTTTGATTGACCACTGGTACTTATATATGTTATCAAGACAAAGAGAGGAAGGTTTTTATCCCATTAACAAGTTTAAACATGTTTGATTGACCACTGGTACTTATATATGTTATCAAGACTAAGAGAGGAAGGTTTTGATCCCATTAGCAAGTTTAAACATGTTTGATTGACCACTGGTACTTATGTTATCAAGACTAAGAGAGGAAGGTTTTGATCCCATTAGCAAGTTTAAACATGTTTGATTGACCACTGGTACTTATGTTATCAAGACTAAGAGAGGAAGGTTTTGATCCCATTAGCAAGTTTAAACATGTTTGATTGACCACTGGTACTTATATATGTTATCAAGACTAAGAGAGGAAGGTTTTGATCCCATTAGCAAGTTTAAACATGTTTGATTGACCACTGGTACTTATGTTATCAAGACTAAGAGAAGAAGGTTTTGATCCCATTAACAAGTTTAAACATGTTTGATTGACCACTGGTACTTATATATGTTATCAAGACAAAGAGAGGAAGGTTTTGATCCCATTAACAAGTTTAAACATGTTTGATTGACCACTGGTACTTATGTTATCAAGACTAAGAGAGGAAGGTTTTGATCCCATTAACAAGTTTAAACATGTTTGATTGACCACTGATACTTATGTTATCAAGACTAAGAGAGGAAAGAATTGATCCCAAGTTTAAACATGTTTGATTGACCACTGGAACTAATATGTTATCAAGACTAAGAGGAGAAGGTTTTGATCCCATTAATAAGTTTAAACATGTTTGATTGACCACTGGTACTTATGTTATCAAGACAAAGAGAGGAAGGTTTTGATCCCATTAACAAGTTTAAACATGTTTGATTGACCACTGGTACAGCTATGTTATTAAGACTAAGAGGAGAAGGTTTTGATCCCATTAACAAGTTTAATCATGTTTGATTGACCACTGGTACTTATGTTATCAAGACTAAGAGAAGAAGGTTTTGATCCCATTAACAAGTTTAAACATGTTGGATTGACCACTGGTACTTATATATGTTATCAAGACTAAGAGAGGAAGGTTTTGATCCCATTAACAAGTTTAAACATGTTTGATTGACCACTGGTACTTATATATGTTATCAAGACTAAGAGAGGAAGGTTTTGATCCCATTAACAAGTTTAAACATGTTTGATTGACCACTGGTACTTATATATGTTATCAAGACTAAGAGAGGAAGGTTTTGATCCCATTAACAAGTTTAAACATGTTTGATTGACCACTGGTACTTATATATGTTATCAAGACAAAGAGAGGAAGGTTTTTATCCCATTAACAAGTTTAAGCATGTTTGATTGACCACTGGTACAGCTATGTTATTAAGACTAAGAGGTGAAGGTTTTGATCCCATTAACAAGTTTAAACATGTTTGATTGACCACTGGTACTTATATATGTTATCAAGACTAAGAGAAGAAGGTTTTGATCCCATTAGCAAGTTTGAAAATGTTTGATTGACCACTGGTACTTATGTTATCAAGACTAATAGAAGAAGGTTTTGATCCCATTAACAAGTTTAAACATGTTGGATTGACCACTGGTACTTATATATGTTATCAAGACTAAGAGAGGAAGGTTTTGATCCCATTAACAAGTTTAAACATGTTTGATTGACCACTGGTACTTATATATGTTATCAAGACTAAGAGAGGAAGGTTTTGATCCCATTAACAAGTTTAAACATGTTTGATTGACCACTGGTACTTATATATGTTATCAAGACTAAGAGAGGAAGGTTTTGATCCCATTAACAAGTTTAAACATGTTTGATTGACCACTGGTACTTATATATGTTATCAAGACAAAGAGAGGAAGGTTTTTATCCCATTAACAAGTTTAAACATGTTTGATTGACCACTGGTACTTATATATGTTATCAAGACTAAGAGAGGAAGGTTTTGATCCCATTAGCAAGTTTAAACATGTTTGATTGACCACTGGTACTTATATATGTTATCAAGACAAAGAGAGGAAGGTTTTTATCCCATTAACAAGTTTAAACATGTTTGATTGACCACTGGTACTTATATATGTTATCAAGACTAAGAGAGGAAGGTTTTGATCCCATTAGCAAGTTTAAACATGTTTGATTGACCACTGGTACAGCTATGTTATCAAGACTAAGAGAGGAAGGTTTTGATCCCATTAGCAAGCTTAAACATGTTTGATTGACCACTGGTACTTATGTTATCAAGACTAAGAGAGGAAGGTTTTGATCCCATTAGCAAGCTTAAACATGTTTGATTGACCACTGGTACTTATGTTATCAAGACTAAGAGAGGAAGGTTTTGATCCCATTAGCAAGTTTAAACATGTTTGATTGACCACTGGTACTTATATATGTTATCAAGACTAAGAGAGGAAGGTTTTGATCCCATTAGCAAGTTTAAACATGTTTGATTGACCACTGGTACTTATGTTATCAAGACTAAGAGAGGAAGGTTTTGATCCCATTAGCAAGTTTAAACATGTTTGATTGACCACTGGTACTTATATATGTTATCAAGACAAAGAGAGGAAGGTTTTTATCCCATTAGCAAGTTTAAGCATGTTTGATTGACCACTGGTATTTATATATGTTATCAAGACAAAGAGAGGAAGGTTTTTATCCCATTAACAAGTTTAAACATGTTTGATTGACCACTGGTACTTATATATGTTATCAAGACTAAGAGAGGAAGGTTTTGATCCCATTAGCAAGTTTAAACATGTTTGATTGACCACTGGTACTTATGTTATCAAGACTAAGAGAGGAAGGTTTTGATCCCATTAGCAAGTTTAAACATGTTTGATTGACCACTGGTACTTATATATGTTATCAAGACTAAGAGGAGAAGGTTTTGATCCCATTAGCAAGTTTAAACATGTTTGATTGACCACTGGTACTTATGTTATCAAGACTAAGAGAAGAAGGTTTTGATCCCATTAACAAGTTTAAACATGTTTGATTGACCACTGGTACAGCTATGTTATCAAGACAAAGAGAGGAAGGTTTTGATCCCATTAACAAGTTTAAACATGTTTGATTGACCACTGGTACTTGTGTTATCAAGACTAAGAGAAGAAGGTTTTGATCCCTTTAGCAAGTTTGAAAATGTTTGATTGACCACTGGTACTTATATATGTTATCAAGACTAAGAGAGGAAGGTTTTGATCCCATTAACAAGTTTAAACATGCTTGATTGACCACTGGTACTTATGTTATCAAGACTAAGAGAAGAAGGTTTTGATCCCATTAACAAGTTTAAACATGTTTGATTGACCACTGGTACAGCTATGTTATCAAGACAAAGAGAGGAAGGTTTTGATCACATTAACAAGTTTAAACATGTTTGATTGACCACTGGTACTTGTGTTATCAAGACTAAGAGAAGAAGGTTTTGATCCCTTTAGCAAGTTTGAAAATGTTTGATTGACCACTGGTACTTATGTTATCAAGACTAAGAGAGGAAGGTTTTGATCCCATTAACAAGTTTAAACATGTTTGATTGACCACTGGTACTTATGTTATCAAGAGAGGAGAATTTGAATCTCATTAAAATTTTAACCCAGTTATATGTGTGTCTATTTGACCCAGATTCTAGATATCCATTATCATTATTAGTTGTCTTATCTTACTGTTTTAAAGTTTAAGTGAACCAGTGGGTTGGTTAATTTCGTATTTATCAATAATTTCAGTTTTCAACTTATTTTCAGTTGTGTTTTAATTAGAAGAGATCCACTGAAATTCAGTGACGAACTACAAAATGTAATTATTATGTCAACAATTATCATTTTCTTATGCTCATACTAATTTGGTGAGGTTTTATTATGCTTCATAGGTAGAGCCTATTATTTTACTACAATATGAGCATTAATGTAACTGTTGTTTAAAAAAATGTTAGACTTTGTTTCTGTCACTTCAAAACAAAATTGATTGCTACCAAGTTTAAGCAAATTCGGCTGCTACCACTTGAAAACTTAAAATGATCAACAACAATTTTATTTTTTAATTGATACTTAAAATTGAAAATTTAATATATTGATTTTATTTTTGTTTTATTGCTTTAAAGTAAACTAAATGGATGAATGAATTATATTATTTTATTTTTAATACTTTGATCATACCCTTCATACAATCTAATTTTTTTCTTCACAATCAGTATGGAACAACACATGTTCAATTTGTGGACACCAAGTTTAAGCAAATTCGGCTGCTACCACTTGAAAACTTAAAATGATCAACAACAATTTTATTTTTTAATTGATACTTAAAATTGAAAATTTAATATATTGATTTTATTTTTGTTTTATTGCTTTAAAGTAAACTAAATGGATGAATGAATTATATTATTTTATTTTTAATACTTTGATCATAACCTTCATACAATCTATTTTTTTTCTTCACAATCAGTATGGAACAACACATGTTCAATTTGTGGACACATTTCATGTCCCCGCCTACTCATTCACATGGTGATTAAGATTAAAATCAAATATATTTCTATTCCATATTAAGAAAATTAAAAAGTTTTCATTTAATTCAAGCAATTAAAAACACTTAAGTGAAATTGACAATTAAACCTTGAATGTGTATTAGATACTTGAAACTTTGCTAGCTATCATCCATAGGTATAAAGTTTTTATCAACCAATTATAAAATGTTTGAATTTGGGGTCTTGTACTCTATGATTAATTTCATGATTACATGGTTCCTCCTTGAGTCTTAGTCTAGTATTTTGTTTACTATAACTTTCAATGTTGGCAGTTTAAGCTATTATTCATATTAATCTTTTTTAAATTCAATTGTAATTTTTATATGCATTCACATTCGTAGTTTGGTAATGGTCAAGGTGGAACTAGTTGGGTCATTGACGATTTAGATTCTACGACATTGATAATTATTCAATAGCATAATGAACTTATGTTGATTTGTAAGTTAGAGATTGTGCCAGGGCCATGAGTTTCATGCAAGTTTGACGTCACCACAATTTGTTATCCATTTAAAGTATAAATCATTTTGCTTTGTGAAAAAATGAATGTTAACTCTGTAAAAAACACTTGTTCCATTTCCAGTACAATTATTTTTGCATTGTATGTAACGCCATGTGTGTAATATGATATTCAGCTGTAGTTTATTTAAAGTTCAGGAGTTGACTATGAGTATTACAGTAGACATCATGGTCGTTGACCCCTGGTTTAAAAAAAAATGAAATAGAAGATTTAAAAAAATCTTGTTCTTTTCATTGTACTTGTACATATATACAGTCGTTCAATTATTTTGTCATTATTAAATGATGTTACTGTTAGGAAATTCATGCATGTGTTCCGCTAACCCTACCGACCCTAATTTGTTGTGTTTTTATTGCCAATATTCGAGAAGTACTGTTAAAAACCAGATTCTCGTCCTGTATGACCTGAATGGTAGAAATTAAAAATATAATAAAAAGTTGTACCTACCTATCTAGCCTTTTTTTTCAAGAATTTAAGAGGAAACACTGGTATTTTTGTTCTTGGCCTAGTTTATGTTTCGTTTGTCCTCTGGAGCACCTGAGTTCACCCTTGTTTTTAGTGGGGTTTGTGTTACTCGATCTTTAGTTTTCTGTGTAATGTTTTGTAGATCATTGTTTGTCCATTTTCTGTTGACCATTGTATTGTCTGTCCTTCTTTGATTTACGGCTTCTTATTACCCCTTTGGTATCTTCAAATTTTTTTTATGCATAGTCTGAAATGGTATGAAATGGAAACTACTTAGATATTATGTCATATGTTCATTATTTAGTCTTTCCTGGAATCTTAACATTTAAGTCACATTTTCTCTCTCACTATATGATGATACAATTGTAATTCTTATGTAGAGAGATTTATTTATGCCCCCGCGACGAAGAGTCGGGGAGCATATTAATTTACCCCCTGTCCGTCCGTTTGTCCGTCCGGATATAGATACATGGTTTGTCCGGCTATCTCCTTCTGCAGTTTTAGAGCTACAGCTTTAATATTTTGCAGGATGTTTATACACATAATGGAGGTGTGCATGTCCACAGGATTTTGATTTTCATCAAATATTCTCAAAATGACAGGTAGTTGGACTTGGTCATTTTGTTAGTCCGTCCGGATATAGATACATTGTTTGACCGGCTATCTTCTACTGTTTTGGAGCTACAGCTTTAATATTTTGTAGGATGTTTATACACATAATGGAGGTGTTCATGTCCACAGGATTTTGATTTTCTTCAAATATTCTAAAAATGACAAGTAATTGAACTTAGTCATTTTTTTCATACTAGCTGCATAAAGGGGTCATTTTTTTCATACTAGCTGCATAAAGGGAACATGGTTTGTCTGGCTAACTCCTCCTACAGTTTTAGAGCTACAGCTTTAATATTTTGCAGGATGTTTATACACATAATGGAGGTGTTCATGTCCACAGGATTTAGATTTTCTTCAAATTTTCTCAAAATGACAGGTAGTTGGACTTAGTCATTTTGTTCGTCCGTCCGGATATAGATACAGTTTGTCTGGCTATAATCTCCTCCTACAGTTTTGGAGCTACAGCTTTAATATTTTTTAGGATGTTTATACACATAATGGAGGTGTGCATGTCCACAGGATTTTGATTTTCTTCAAATATTCTCAAAATGACAGGTAGTTGAACTTAGTCATTTTTTTCATACTAGCTGCATAAAGGGAACATGGTTTGTCCGGCTAATTCCTCCTACAGTTTTAGAGCTACAGTTTTAATATTTTGCATAATGTTTATACACATAATGGAGGTGTGCATGTCCACATGATTTTGATTTTCATCAAATATTCTCAAAATGACAGGTAGTTGGACTTAGTCATTTTGTTCGTCCATCCGGATATAGATACATGGTTTGTCCAGCTATCTCCTCCTACAGTTTTGGAGCTACAGCTTTAATATTTTGCAGGATGTTTATACACATAATGGAGGTGTTCATGTCCACAGGATTTTGATTTTCTTCAAATATTCTCAAAATGACAGGTAGTTGGACTTAGTCATTTTGTTCGTCCATCCGGATATAGATACATGGTTTGTCCAGCTATCTCCTCCTACAGTTTTGGAGCTACAGCTTTAATATTTTGTAGGATGTTTATACACATAATGGAGGTATGCATGTCCACAGGATTTTGATGATCTGGCGGGGGCATCATTTGTGTTTTACAGACACACTTCATTTTTAAAAAATCACTCCTAACAAAACAACTTTGTCCATAATTATCAAGTGCGGGGGCATACTTCTTTTCTAGTTTACAAGTGTGCTGAATTAGGTATTCATTAAAAACTATTTTTATGATGTACAACTTTGTGTCAATAAAGTGTACTGATATGTGACTGTTTAAATTATCTTTTATATTCATGTATAGATTTTGCAAGACAATAGGTTTTACCTTACAAAGATCTCAATTCAGTTGAGTGCTTTATTTTAAGGAGACCTTTAGACACAACCTATTTTGAATTCCCACTTTAACAGCCAGTAAACATTTAAAAATGTTAATGCTGTTTGTTTGTTTTTAATGTCCTATGTCAACAAAACTTCAATAGATAAGTAGTCCTGGATATCTCAAATATATATTTGCTTTACGTTATGTCTTGAAAGCAATTTCATCTTAAGCCTGTTTCTAAATTTTAGAAATGTTTTTAAGTATTTGGATGATGTTTCAATTTGGACAAGTCCCAAATAGAGATTTTCTAAAGTGAAAAACCTGTTACAAGTTTCATTGAATTTTCCAGGATACAAATGTCCTACTATCATTAGGCTACACAGACTGTTATAGGCTTATGTATCAAAGTAAAACAATTTAGTTACATGTACTAGTCACTTAACTTACATTTAAAGCATATTTTTGGTTCTTTCTTTTATCAAAATGAGTGTTTGCTCTTAAGTGCTTGGAGAAAAAATGTTAATAAATTTTGTTTTTCAATTTGTTTCGATCACATTAATAACATCTTATGAGAGTGCACCGGTACTTTTCTTGAAAGACCCTGATCTAGAATTAGGCCCCGCTCATGGAAAACAACTTCATTTTATCAAACCTCTTATGAAAGATTCCTCTTGAAATGCTACTTATCTGCTGAACATATTTCTTTCAAATTTTGTTTCACAGATATAGTACAGAGTTGGTCCTCCGTCAAAAATCATACTGAAATGTACAATTGTCATCTTTAGATAAAGGGTTCCTCAAAATTAAGTGGGGGTATGCTTCTTTATTTAGGATACTGCCGATCCTTTAAAAAATTGAGTTTGAATCCTAATTTTTTTTCTTGTTGATATAAGATGGCTGGTGTTTATATAAAGGTTTATCCAGATGATACTTGAGTGACAGGTAAATCTTTACTGTATTACAATGTATGTGTAATAATTGTTTATTACATAGATGCCTGTGAAATCCTGATATTTCCAAGTGAAACAAAAGCTGATATTTCATTCAACATTTGTTTTACTGTCACAGTACCATTGTCAACTTTTGAGCATCCGACTGAAGAACAAGTTCCTTTAAAAAGGTCTAATCATCGCAAGCATAAAATGTAATATCTAAGTCTTAAATTTTATAACTACCTTTGCATGTTCTGTTACTCATGACTTATTTATGATATTCGTAATAAGAGTAATTATACTATAATTATTAAACATTAAATGTTTAAAATTTATTTTAAATGCTATCTCTTTTTCTGCATATTTTTGAGGGTTTTTTATATAAAAAAAAATCAAATTAAAAATAATGTTGGAACTGTTTGAAATTTGTATTAACTTGCATTTCGATTTAATTCTCTTTGTTAAATACACAAGATGGAATTGTAAATTATTTAATAAATTGTCAAAACATAATTTAATCATAATCCAATCTGTTTAAAAAAAAAATGGATTATAACTTTTTTTAATCAAAACATTATTTAGAATTACCTTTGGCTTAATATCAAATTGTAAAAACTGTTTTCCTAAAAGCTAAGAGTGAAAAAAGTAACAAAACACAGGTTTAATAATGTGATTTATCAGGGAAATCATGATAACTTGTCAAATAATACATGTAGTCACTGTATATATATCAGTTATGTAGTGATATTGCTCTGGAGGAATTATTTAGGTTACAATTACAAAGTCTGATTATTTCTCATATATAGTTGCCCACAATATATACTAAACTTGGTGCAGAAATATTAAGTGAAAATATGGTTTTATAGATCTGACATGTTTAAATGGCTTCAGATTGCATTACATGTAAGTGATCCTACAAAAATACGACAAAGAAAAAAGATCTAATTTTGATTAGATTTGAGAAAATATCTAAGGCCAAAAAATTTCTGCTAGCGACCCTATGAATTTTTACACAGAATTCGGAAAACCATTTTTGTTGTTTAACCAGCAGCAATGTTTTATTTATTCAACTGCTAGCTTTTTGTCGAAATTGAGAGCAAAGAAGGTAGAAAAACTGCATAATTCGTTATTTTACCGGAAATTTCGAAAATGAAATATCGGATTCCGGAACCGGGAACGACTATTTCCGGTTTTACCGATAATGGGGAAAGAAAAAAAGAAAAAATCCCGACCGACTGACCCTAGATTTTTGACATGTATGTTTTTTTGGTCTAAGTAGGCAGAATTTTCAAAGCCTAAATATATACATGTATATATATATTAACCAAGGGTTAGGGTAAGGATTATGGTATTTAACACCACTGTCAACAATATTTAAGTTATTTTTTTTGGTGTAGGAAACCATAGTACCCAGAGAAAACCAGGTTTGTTTCAAGAAAAAAAAAATATATAGATATATAGATCTTCAAGGTGGAATAAAGAATTATGTTTATTTAACAAAGAAAGAAAAATAACTTACTATTTTTTATCAGAATTCCTTCTTATATTTAAGAAAACATTTTATTTTTGGTAGATTAAGTTTCAACAATAGACCTTCATGGACCCTCATAACTCTTTTGTACAAGTTCATGATTGATTGATCATATATGAAAAGATATTTTTATTAGTCAAACAAATTTTCCACAAACCAGGTGTAAATATTTGTACAACAACTGAATGTATTATTTATATTTGGTGTTATCTAGAGAAGCATTAAATTTTTTACCAGTAGATACCATTTTTTTGCTGGTTACTGGAGACAGTAAATATTGATATCTATGTCTCGAGGATTAAATAGGATTTGCATAAGTAAAACGTAACAGTGACATGTTTTTTTTATTGTTGTCCTGTTTCATATTTAATTTGTTTGAAGTTGGATGAATTGTAAATGATCATAGATTAAATTGATTAAAGCAAATCTTTGTAAATTCAGTTATTATATTTGAACTGTTCGAATGTAAATAATTTTTTTTATTGAACATCTTTTTAGGAAAGTTACCAGTGATAAATGATTTAGATTTTTCAATTTCTTCATGAATAAAGATGGCTTGTGGTTTATTGTGTTTAACACCACTTTCAACAATATTTTAGTTATATCGGGGCTGTCAGTTTTATTGGTGGAGGAAACCTGAGTACCCGGAGAAAACCATTGACATGTCGCAAGTCACTGATAAACTTTATCACATAATGTTGTATCGAGTACACCTCGCCTGAGCGGGGTTTGAATTCACAACTTCAGTGGTAATAGGCACCGATTGCATAAGTAGTTATAAATCCAATTAGCATATACTTGTAGATAATATAGCTAAAATTTTACCCTGTGTCAAAACTTTTAAGTTTTGTTTAGAATAATAAGAGGAATCATGTTTATTTCATCCAGTTTCACAAGAATGGCCCAAATGGGCTGATAAAGCAAGTTTATTAACTGCTTCCGGAATGTTATTACATGCCTTTAGGTCAATGTTTGTAAGTTCACTTCATGAATTTCCATAAAACTGTGTTTACAAACATATCTAAAGTGTTTTATTGAATATTTGCACAGAAAATTATTAACTGCCAATTTTCTCTCTTTTGATATTGAAGTGCTAGAAAAAAAAGGTTGATTTATTGGATTTGTATATTAAAACGATAAATTTCTTGTTCTATAACTATGTATTTAATTCTAGCCAAAAATGACTAAACATTTTGGTACAAATCAGTTACTTCCTCTGTTGAAGTACATGTATATGATAAACAGATCATAACATGTCATTTTTCATATCATACCATTTATCAGCTCTTGTTCATATATCATCCCTTGAGCCTATCGGCTCTCCAGCTGATATCATGACCTAGGGCTGATAAAGGGTATGATATGAAAAATGCCATGTAGTAATCTATATCTACCATATGATCACGACCACAATGGCCCCCTCATGAATAAATATCATATTTGTATATGTTAGATGTACCAAATAATTATCTTATAATATTTTTGGCTAAAAATCAATATATAGTTGCATGATATCTTACTTTATGATAAATTGCTATGTGATTATTGCTAATTACATGTATAATAAATATGTATTGAAAAGCATTGAAATAAATGATGCATATATTAAGTGAGAAATTCCCTGTATTGTAATACAATTCTGATTTAATTTATGACATAATACACTGACTTGTTCCATTAAAGAAATTAAAATTTGAATTATTGATAAGTTTTCCGAATGGTATTGAATTCAAGCAATTATTAAAGTTGCTACTTTTAAATGAAAACGGAAGATTTACAACAATTTGCGATATTGAGTTGGGTGCATTTCATTTGCTCCCATTTGAATTAATTCTTGTCAAAAAGTTGATAATGTTTAGTGAGTTTATACTGACTTAGTTTGGAGTACATTTGTTTCTAACCTAAACAAATTTTTAACAATGGAAACAACTACACTCATACTTGTTTCATTATACCCCCCTCAACGAAGTTGTAGGGGGGTATACTGGTTTCACCATGTCTGTCCGTCCGTTCGTCCTTCTGTCCGTCCGTCTGTAGACAAATCCTATATCGTACGATAACTTGAGTTATGTTTCTTAGAATCTTTTAAAATTTTATCAGCTGTTTACTGGTGAAAAGCGAAGGATCCCTTTCATTTTTGACGATTTTCACTTTTGCCGTTCCAGAGTTATTGGACTTGATATGATGGAAAATAGGATTTTTACCCTATGTCGTATGATAACTTGAGAAGTGTTCCTCAGAATGTTTTGAAATTTTATCAGCAGCTTACCGGTGAAGAGAAGAGGGTCCCTTTAATTTTTGGTCGCAACAATCAGTAATGTTTTGGTAATGGAAATAGGTTGGACAGATGTGGGGAGTGGGGGGTATATCTTAGTGAGCTGTGCTCACAGTAATACTAGTTCATATTTGTTTCTAACACATTTCTGCTAACATTGACATCATTTACGTAAACAGTGTATGTGTAAATTAGCTGTACTACTCATTTATCATTTACGGTTGAGTGACTATTGTTTAGTGTAGGCAATACATTTGTTTCTACATCAATTGTTTTGTTTCTTGTAAATTGCAATACAATTAAATGATGCATTTCTTTCTGACAGGCCAGAGTTTTTTTTCTTGGTACTCCGGTTTCCTCCACCAATAAAACTGACTGCCACAATATAAGTGAAATTTGTTGAAGGTGGCGTTAAATACCATACCCCCCTCCTCTTTCTGACAATGTATGATTATTAATTCTAACATGGCGTCCCTCTTTAGCTTTGTAGACAAACGAGCGATTTATCAATGGTATAATCTCATGCGCCGGTGAATGTGACTGACTTTTCCATTGGCAGCATAAATTCTGTGCGACATTTTCCGCAAACGTAAATATAAATTATCGTTTTCCAATCAAAGTATACTACCGTATTTGTACTCTCAGACATATCAGAATCGAAATAAATCATGGAAGCCAGAATGTGTTTTGAGTTTTAACATGGATTGGTGGATATTAGTAAATTTTATCCCTCGCTTCTGGCTCGGGATAAAATACTAATATCCGCCAATCCATATTAAAACTCAAAACACATTCTGGCTTCCATGATTTATTTCTTAAACAACTATGAGTTGATATATAATTATACAGCTGACAAGCATACAATTGGGGTTAAGCAACTCGTTATCAGAGTCAGAAAATCTTCAAGTTATACCAACAGATTTGAACAATTACCTGTATTTTTAATTGATGCAAATTATTTTGATTTATTGTGTTTAACTCCACTTGCAGCAATATTTCAGCTATATCATGGTGACCAGTTTTAGTGGTGGAAGAAGACATAGTACCCGGAGAGAACCACCGACCTTGGGCAAGCAACTGGTAAACTTTATCACTTGCAGCTTATAGTCGAGTGCATCCTTTTTAGCTCACCTGACCCAAAGGGTCAAGTAAGCTATTGCCATCCCTTGGCGTCCGTTGTCCGTCCGTAAACATTTCAATCTTCTTCTAGAGAACCACTGAAGCAAATGGGACCAAACATGGCAGGAATGTTCATTTGCATGGTCTAACCAAGTGTTGTTACTTTCGTTATGAACGGTTATCCAACATGGCTGCCAGGGGACATAAAAGCCTCTGATTGGCTGAAATTTTTAATGATCTTCTCCGATGCAACATGGAGGATGGAATTGAAAATTGTCATGAATGATCATTGCAAGCTGCTAACCAAATGTTGTTATTTTTTGGACCGATTGAAAATCCAAGATGGCCACAAGTGGGGGACATAAGTTAACATAGCGACCCTATGGGAAATATGTAAAACAAACTTCTTCTCATGAACCACTGGATGGATTGGAACCATACTTGGCAGAAATGTTCCTTGCAAGGTTCTTATCAAGTGTTGTTACTTTTTGTTCTGACGGTCCTCCGTTCAAGATGGCTGCTGTTACTAAAAATAGAAATTTCTTCAATTGTCCATTGCTGCTTTAGTACAAGTCAAAATGAGCTCAAATTTTTAGCTGCAGCTACATGGCAAGGAATAGTTTAATATATATTCCAGGTTTTTCTGTGAAATTTTTCTTTCAGCCGATTTATACCGATTATGCAAATTAGGCATATTTTGATAAAAGATCACATTTAAATCTTCTCCTCTGAAACCGCTGAACCAAATTAAAGCAAATTTGGCTGGGATGGTCGTTGGGTGGTCCCTTTTCAATATTGTACCCGACAGTGCCGCCCTCCATTCAAAATGGCTGCTGTTACCAAAAATAGAAATTTCTTTAGTTGTCAATTTCTGCTTGATTACAAATCAAAATGAACTCAAATTTTAACTGCAGCTAAATGGCAATGAGTAGTTTACCATATATTCTGGGTTTTTCTGTGAGATTTTTTCAGCCAGTTTATTCCGTTTAGGAATATTATGAGATAAATATCACATCAAAATCTTTTGCTTAGAAATTTGAGTTAAAATGATCTTTGGATGGCCCACTTTCAAAATTATGTGTAACACCTCCATCTTCTATCAACTTTCGATGTCAAATTGAAAACCAGGTGAGCGATTACAGGTTCCTGGGAGCCTCTTGTTTGTAATTTACAAAGCCGCGCACGAATCCACGCTGTATTGGTGATAGGCTTGTATGAGTTGTTAGGCAATCCAACTACCTAACTCTTTGAGCCATGGTGATAGGCTTGTATGAGTTGTTAGGCAATCCAACTACCTAACTCTTTGAGCCATCCGGGCCCTTGGTGCAAAAAGGTTAATTTAATTATCAAAATAATTTTGTGGCACAAATGAAAGGTTTTCATTCAGCAGTGTTGTATAGCTCCATTGAGGGAGAACATTTCTAATTTGATCAAAATAATCTCAATATGATAATGACCTGTGTAGATCAGATGACAAGATTATAATTACCTGTATAGATCAGTTAACACATGATGAAACCTGTTAAATTGTTTTTTTTTCCAAATACTCAATTTTAATGGTTGATGGACTTGCTGCAGACATATAAACTTATACGAATTTACATGATAATGGAGCAAAATGCATTAAAATATTGCTGTATTCATTAGTTGTCATGTTTTTAGTTTGCTTTGTGTTAAAATTTAGTTGTTTTCTCTTTTCAGTTAAAACCAAAGCAAGAATTTCAGTTAAAAGTCAAGCATTTTTTACCTCCAAATGTAAGTATAGTTTTTATTAGTTCACCTATTGCCATCACTTGGCGTCCGTTGTCTGTCGTCTGTAAACTTTTCACATTTCAAGCTTCTTCTCCGAAACCACTGGGCCAATTGGAACCAAACTTAGCAGGAATGTTCCTTGGATGGTCCTCTACAAAGTTACTGCTTTTCGTTCCAGTCGGATATTCAACATGGCTGCAAGGGCCAATAATATGCTCTGATTGGCTGAAATTTCAAAGATCTTCTTCTCTGAAACTACTGAATTGACTGAACCCAAACTGTAAATGAATGATCATTGGAATATCCTTTACCAAGTTTTTGTTTTTTATGCCGATCGGAAATCCAGGATGGCCGCCACCGCAGGACATAAATTAACATTGGACCCTATGGGCAAATGTTCAAATGCCTTCTTCTCAGAAACTACAAATATGATTAAAGCCAAACTGTACATGAATATTCATTGGATGGTCCTCTACAATCTTAAGGTTTTTTGTTCCGATATGAAATTCAAAATGGCGGCTACGGCAGGACTTAGTTTAACATTGGACCCTATGGGAAAGATGTTTCAAAATGCTTCTTCTCTGAAACCACTTGGACAATTGAAACCAAACTGCCCAGGAATGATCATTGGAAGGTCCTCTACAAATTTTCGTTTTTTTTATGCCGATCGGAAATCCAAGATGGCCACCACCGCAGGACATAAATTAACATTGAACCCTATGGGCAAATGTTCAAATGCCTTCTTCTCAGAAACTACAAATATGATTAAAGCCAAACTGTACATGAATGTTCATTGGATGGTCCTCTACAATCTTAAGGTTTTTTGTTCCGATATGAAATTCAAAATGGCGGCTACGGCAGGACTTAGTTTAACTTTGGACCCTATGGGAAAGATGTTTCAAAATGCTTCTTCTCTGAAACCACTTGGACAATTGAAACCAAACTGCCCAGGAATGATCATTGGAAGGTCCTCTACAAATTTTCGTTTTTTTTATGCCGATCGGAAATCCAAGATGGCCACCACCGCAGGACATAAATTAACATTGGACCCTATGGGAAAATGTTCAAATGCCTTCTTCTCAGAAACTACAAATATGATTAAAGCCAAACTGTACATGAATGTTCATTGGATGGTCCTCTACAATCTTAAGGTTTTTTGTTCCGATATGAAATTCAAAATGGCGGCTACGGCAGGACTTAGTTTAACATTGGACCCTATGGGAAAGATGTTTCAAAATGCTTCTTCTCTGAAACCACTTGGACAATTGAAACCAAACTGCCCAGGAATGATCATTGGAATATCCTTTACCAACTTACTGTTTTTTATGTCGATCGGAAATCCAAGATGGCCACCACCGCAATACATAGATTAACATTGAACCCTATGGGAAAATGTTCAAATGCCTTCTTCTCAGAAACTACAAATATGATTAAAGCCAATCTGTAAATGAATGTTCATTGGATGGTCCTCTACAAACTTTACGTTTTTTGTTCCGATATGAAATTCAAAATGGCGGCTATGGCAGAACTTAGTTTAACATTGGACCCTATGGGGAAAATGTTTCAAAACGCTTCTTCTCTGAAACCACTTGGACAATTGAAACCAAACTGCCCAGGAATGATCATTTGAAGGTCCTCTACAAAGTGTGTGTTTTTTATGCCGATCGGAAATCCAAGATGGCCACCACCGTAGGACATAGATTAACATTGGACCCTATGGGATAATGTTCAAATGCCTTCTTCTCAGAAACTACAAATATGATTAAAGCCAAACTGTACATGAATGTTCATTAGATGGTCCTCTACAAATTTACGTTTTTTGTTCTGATATGAAATTCAAAATGGCGGCTACGGCAGGACTTAGTTTAACATTGGACCCTATGGGAAAAATGTTTCAAAACGCTTCTTCTCTGAAACCACTTGGACAGTTGAAACCAAACTGCCCAGGAATGATCATTGGAAGGTCCTCTACAAATTTTCTGTTTTTTATGCCGATCGGAAATCCAAGATGGCTGCCACCACAGGTCATAGTATTAACACAGGACCATATGGGGAAAATACAGAAATATATTCTTCTCTGAAGCTATTGCACTGATTGAACCTAAACTGTGCATCAATCATTGGAAGGTCCTTTACAAACTTTATTTTTTTTATGTTGATCGTAATTCCAAGATGACTACCACTGAAGGACATAGTTTTTACATAGGACCAATTGGTTCTTTTTATAACCAGGTGAACGATACAGGCTCTTGAGAGCCTCTGGTTTTAAAAACTGGTGAATTGACAGGTATGAGTAATTGTCACAGTAAAAAAGGATGACTGCAAAAAAATTGACAGAAAGTCCAATATCCTCTTCTGTTTAATATTAAAGCTTGAATAAACTTCTGTGATAAAACATCAATAAGTGTTGTGTCCACACAAATCAGACATCTCTAGTTTCATGTGATGTTATTGTTTACCTTGAATAAACAAACAAGGTAATTTATGCATGTTTTTAGTGGCACAGATTATGCATAATTTTCTTCCACTTGAAAAGAGAAATTGGTTGGTGTAATTTATTTAATATCTGGTTGGATTTGACAAGTGGCAACCAAATATTGTATGTACAGAATTATACTCCATTTATCAATTTGCAATAAAAATGTAGATATCTGATTTAGTGAATACATCACCTCTTTAGAATAACGTTCGTCAGATACTCTCAAAGTCATAAGATTGGAAGGCCTACTAATTATATAAATAAATGTTGGTTAAAGGACAAGGTACAGTAAGGGCTAATTTTGACACCCTCTCTGATCTTTATAGTTTTTATGTATATTGTATCCATATAACCTTATTTTGATTTAGCACAAAAATTGAAATGTTGTTGTGATGCACGTGCCCTCAAATGAGGTACAAAAAGGGGAGGTAATTTTGGTAAATTTTTGATTTTTTTTGTTTTTAGCTCTCCAAAGGCAATGTGAGCTTTTGCCATCACTTGGCGTCCGCTTGTCTGTCGTCCGTTAACTTTTCACATTTTAATCTTTTCCTCTGAAACCCCTCGGCCAAATGAAGTGAAACTTTGTAGGAAGCATCTATGGAAGGTCCTCTCTAAAGATTGCTCATTTTGTTCCAATTCATTAACAAACATGGCTGCCATAGGCAATTCTTGTTTCTGATTGGCCAATTTTTTTAAACTTCTTATTCTTTTGTTAAAACACAAACACCTGGTATTTATCTTTTTTAATCTTTAACTAGAACATGGTTTCCATAAAAGTAAATTTTATTACAAAACACATACCGGTACTGGAATGTTGCTATAGTGCACATACATGCCCGTACATGAGGTGTAAAAAAGGGAGATAATATGGTAAATGTTGGGAGGTTTTTTTTAGGGTGGGGCGGATTTGTTCACACAAAATCTTGATATTGATCTTTCTCTACAATTTTTAACTATGCATATTGTTTCTTTATGCCTATGACCAAATTTTATTTAAATGCAAATTCTTGAATGTTGCTGTTATGCACAAACCTGTAAAGGAGGAACAAAAAGGGGGATATAGGTTGGTACATGTTTGATTTTTGTCCTGGTTATACATCTCTTTCTATCTTTAACTATGAATTTTTTCCCCTATAAGATAGGTATGTAAATGTTAGGGTTTTTGTACCGAATTTTTAATGACACAAAAACTGGATATTTATCTTTTTTTTATCTTTAGCATTTCATACTGAATTAAGTCTTTATGTAGATAAATCTAACCAAAATTACAATACATGTTTATTGATATTATTTGTTAGTAAAAAATCCAACAAACACAGACACGTTGTCCTGGTTCGGTCTTTTTCCTTTGCCTTAGATATTTAGGTTGACTCTGCCTTGAAGAGTCTAATGTATATTGATACAAATAAGATAATAAAACTTACACTAAGGCCAAAAAAAAATATATGTGTGTTTACTGTCACATGTCAAAAAAATCTAGGCTCGGTCGGTCGGCATTAATTTTTTTTTTTTTTTTTTTTTTACTATCGGCAAAACCGGAAATAGTCGTACCCGGTTCTGGAATCCGATTCCGGTATTTAATTTTTCGAAATTTCCGGTAAGCTGTCATTTGTTCAATCGTAACTACTCGGCCATACTCGCTACCCTGCAAATAACCTCGTACGTACATAGTAGAAATTCTTCTTAAATTGTTTGCCGGAAGTTAAGTTAAGCCGCACACAAATATAGTCCACGAAAATCCAATATGGAAGACATACTAAGTAAAATCTAATCATGCAAAACTAATTAAAACTTTAATTGAAATATAGAAAATTCCTTAAAATATAACTTTATCAAATTTTCATGTAACTGACATGTGAAAAGTAGTGCGATTTATACGCCTAATGCATACAAGGTTATTTGCAGGGTAGCGAGAATGGCCGAGTAGTTACGATTGGTCATTTGTTGAAACTGTTTTATGACGAGTTACACAGTTTTCCTACCTTCTTTGCTCTCAATTTCGACAAAAACCTAGTGGTTGAAAAAATAAAACATTGCTGCTGATTAAACAACAAAAATGGTTATCTGAATTCTGTGTAAAAATTGATAGGGTTGCAAGCAAAAATTAGTGTCGAATAATTGCCGATTAAAAAGGTTAGGGTCGGCGGCTGAAAAATAGGGTGGGTCGGGTGACCGTAAACACACATATTTTTTTTTTTGGCCTAATTACTACATCATATACACCAGTGTAAAGCATCTTTTACAGTAAAGACAGTCAATAATAAACTAATAGAAATAATAGCACAATGTTGTCTAAGGATCAAGAACCATATGCAATGGAATAAAAAGGGCCAATTCTTTGGTCACTACACCACACCAAGTCTACTCTTCAGTACTTTCTTCATCAGAATCACTGTCTGAATCAGTGTCATCAGTGTCAGATGGCACGTCAAGAGCATTAAGTAATATGGTTGTTTCGAATCATGTCCATTCCGACATCTGAAATGTTAGGCAGACGACTTCCGGTATTTAGGATATTACCGTGACAACGTCAACATATCATAGTCGCAGATGTGGTAGATTATAAGTAATTGTAATATGGATACGCCAAGAAGACGGCTGAGTAAATACTGGTGGTTGGTACCCCACTGTCTGTCTGATAACAGAAATATTACAAGACAGAACGTTTTCCTTTCACGGTGCTGACAGCAGTAAATAAACGAAGAAAACAAATTTAATTTTAAAGAAGTAATTGCCTGTGCATTGATGTCTTTTACAGAAAATGCTAAGAATTGTTACTGTATTGATATTAAAGTGACTATTCCAGGTTTTCTAGACTTGTATGTTACTGTATTTATATTAAAATGACTATTCCAGGCTTTCTAGACTTGTATGTTACTGTATTGATATTAAAATGACTATTCCAGGCTTTCTAGACTTGTATGTTACTGTATTGATATTAAAGTGACTATTCCAGGCTTTCTAGACTTGTATGTTACTGTATTGATATTAAAGTGACTATTCCAGGCTTTCTAGACTTGTATGTTACTGTATTTATATTAAAATGACTATTCCAGGCTTTCTAGACTTGTATGTTACTGTATTGATATTAAAATGACTATTCCAGGCTTTCTAGACTTGTATGTTACTGTATTGATATTAAAGTGACTATTCCAGGTTTTCTAGACTTGTATGTTACTGTATTGATATTAAAGTGACTATTCCAGGCTTTCTAGACTTGTATGTTACTGTATTGATATTAAAGTGACTATTCCAGGCTTTCTAGACTTGTATGTTACTGTATTTATATTAAAATGACTATTCCAGGCTTTCTAGACTTGTATGTTACTGTATTGATATTAAAGTGACTATTCCAGGCTTTCTAGACTTGTATGTTACTGTATTGATATTAAAATGACTATTCCAGGCTTTCTAGACCTGTATGTTACTGTATTGATATTAAAGTGACTATTCCAGGCTTTCTAGGCTTGTATGTTACTGTATTTATATTAAAGTGACTATTCCAGGCTTTCTAGACTTGTATGTTACTGTATTGATATTAAAGTGACTATTCCAGGCTTTCTAGACTTGTATGTTACTGTATTGATATTAAAGTGACTATTCCAGGCTTTCTAGACTTGTATGTTACTGTATTTATATTAAAGTGACTATTCCAGGCTTTCTAGACTTGTATGTTACTGTATTGATATTAAAGTGACTATTCCAGGCTTTCTAGACTTGTATGTTACTGTATTGATATTAAAGTGACTATTCCAGGCTTTCTAGACTTGTATGTTACTGTATTGATATTAAAGTGACTATTCCAGGCTTTCTAGACTTGTATGTTACTGTATTGATATTAAAGTGACTATTCCAGGCTTTCTAGACTTGTATGTTACTGTATTGATATTAAAGTGACTATTCCAGGCTTTCTAGACTTGTATGTTACTGTATTGATATTAAAGTGACTATTCCAGGCTTTCTAGACTTGTATGTTACTGTATTGATATTAAAGTGACTATTCCAGGCTTTCTAGGCTTGTATGTTACTGTATTTATATTAAAGTGACTATTCCAGGCTTTCTAGACTTGTATGTTACTGTATTGATATTAAAGTGACTATTCCAGGCTTTCTAGACTTGTATGTTACTGTATTGATATTAAAGTGACTATTCCAGGCTTTCTAGACTTGTATGTTACTGTATTTATATTAAAGTGACTATTCCAGGCTTTCTAGACTTGTATGTTACTGTATTGATATTAAAGTGACTATTCCAGGCTTTCTAGACTTGTATGTTACTTTATTGATATTAAAGTGACTATTCCAGGCTTTCTAGACTTGTATGTTACTGTATTGATATTAAAGTGACTATTCCAGGCTTTCTAGACTTGTATGTTACTGTATTTATATTAAAGTGACTATTCCAGGCTTTCTAGACTTGTATGTTACTGTATTTATATTAAAATGACTATTCCAGGCTTTCTAGGCTTGTATGTTACTGTATTGATATTAAAGTGACTATTCCAGGCTTTCTAGACTTGTATGTTACTGTATTGATATTAAAGTGACTATTCCAGGCTTTCTAGACTTGTATGTTACTGTATTTATATTAAAGTGACTATTCCAGGCTTTCTAGACTTGTATGTTACTGTATTGATATTAAAGTGACTATTCCAGGCTTTCTAGACTTGTATGTTACTGTATTGATATTAAAGTGACTATTCCAGGCTTTCTAGACTTGTATGTTACTGTATTGATATTAAAGTGACTATTCCAGGCTTTCTAGACTTGTATGTTACTGTATTTATATTAAAGTGACTATTCCAGGCTTTCTAGACTTGTATGTTACTGTATTGATATTAAAGTGACTATTCCAGGCTTTCTAGACTTGTATGTTACTGTATTGATATTAAAGTGACTATTCCAGGCTTTCTAGACTTGTATGTTACTGTATTGATATTAAAATGACTATTCCAGGCTTTCTAGACTTGTATGTTACTGTATTGATATTAAAGTGACTATTCCAGGCTTTCTAGACTTGTATGTTACTGTATTTATATTAAAGTGACTATTCCAGGCTTTCTAGACTTGTATGTTACTGTATTTATATTAAAATGACTATTCCAGGCTTTCTAGGCTTGTATGTTACTGTATTGATATTAAAGTGACTATTCCAGGCTTTCTAGGCTTGTATGTTACTGTATTGATATTAAAGTGACTATTCCAGGCTTTCTAGACTTGTATGTTACTGTATTGATATTAAAGTGACTATTCCAGGCTTTCTAGACTTGTATGTTACTGTATTTATATTAAAGTGACTATTCCAGGCTTTCTAGACTTGTATGTTACTGTATTTATATTAAAATGACTATTCCAGGCTTTCTAGACTTGTATGTTACTGTATTGATATTAAAGTGACTATTCCAGGCTTTCTAGACTTGTATGTTACTGTATTGATATTAAAGTGACTATTCCAGGCTTTCTAGACTTGTATGTTACTGTATTGATATTAAAGTGACTATTCCAGGCTTTCTAGACTTGTATGTTACTGTATTTATATTAAAGTGACTATTCCAGGCTTTCTAGACTTGTATGTTACTGTATTGATATTAAAATGACTATTCCAGGCTTTCTAGACTTGTATGTTACTGTACTGATATTAAAGTGACTATTCCAGGCTTTCTAGACTTGTATGTTACTGTATTGATATTAAAATGACTATTCCAGGCTTTCTAGGCTTGTATGTTACTGTATTGATATTAAAGTGACTATTCCAGGCTTTCTAGACTTGTATGTTACTGTATTTATATTAAAGTGACTATTCCAGGCTTTCTAGACTTGTATGTTACTGTATTGATATTAAAGTGACTATTCCAGGCTTTCTAGACTTGTATGTTACTGTATTGATATTAAAGTGACTATTCCAGGCTTTCTAGACTTGTATGTTACTGTATTTATATTAAAGTGACTATTCCAGGCTTTCTAGACTTGTATGTTACTGTATTTATATTAAAGTGACTATTCCAGGCTTTCTAGACTTGTATGTTACTGTATTGATATTAAAGTGACTATTCCAGGCTTTCTAGACTTGTATGTTATTGTATTGATATTAAAGTGACTATTCCAGGCTTTCTAGACTTGTATGTTACTGTATTGATATTAAAGTGACTATTCCAGGCTTTCTAGACTTGTATGTTACTGTATTGATATTAAAGTGACTATTCCAGGCTTTCTAGACTTGTATGTTACTGTATTTATATTAAAGTGACTATTCCAGGCTTTCTAGACTTGTATGTTACTGTATTTATATTAAAGTGACTATTCCAGGCTTTCTAGACTTGTATGTTACTGTATTTATATTAAAGTGACTATTCCAGGCTTTCTAGACTTGTATGTTACTGTATTGATATTAAAGTGACTATTCCAGGCTTTCTAGACTTGTATGTTACTGTATTGATATTAAAGTGACTATTCCAGGCTTTCTAGACTTGTATGTTACTGTATTGATATTAAAGTGACTATTCCAGGCTTTCTAGACTTGTATGTTACTGTATTTATATTAAAGTGACTATTCCAGGCTTTCTAGACTTGTATGTTACTGTATTTATATTAAAGTGACTATTCCAGGCTTTCTAGACTTGTATGTTACTGTATTGATATTAAAATGACTATTCCAGGCTTTCTAGACTTGTATATTACTGTACTGATATTAAAATGACTATTCCAGGCTTTCTAGGCTTGTATGTTACTGTATTGATATTAAAGTGACCATTCCAGGCTTTCTAGACTTGTATGTTACTGTATTTATATTAAAGTGACTATTCCAGGCTTTCTAGACTTGTATGTTACTGTATTGATATTAAAGTGACTATTCCAGGCTTTCTAGACTTGTATGTTACTGTATTTATATTAAAGTGACTATTCCAGGCTTTCTAGACTTGTATGTTACTGTATTTATATTAAAATGACTATTCCAGGCTTTCTAGGCTTGTATGTTACTGTATTGATATTAAAGTGACTATTCCAGGCTTTCTAGGCTTGTATGTTACTGTATTGATATTAAAGTGACTATTCCAGGCTTTCTAGACTTGTATGTTACTGTATTGATATTAAAGTGACTATTCCAGGCTTTCTAGACTTGTATGTTACTGTATTGATATTAAAATGACTATTCCAGGCTTTCTAGACTTGTATGTTACTGTATTGATATTAAAGTGACTATTCCAGGCTTTCTAGGCTTGTATGTTACTGTATTGATATTAAAGTGACTATTCCAGGCTTTCTAGACTTGTATGTTACTGTATTTATATTAAAATGACTATTCCAGGCTTTCTAGACTTGTATGTTACTGTATTGATATTAAAGTGACTATTCCAGGCTTTCTAGACTTGTATGTTACTGTATTGATATTAAAATGACTATTCCAGGCTTTCTAGACTTGTATGTTACTGTATTGATATTAAAGCGACTATTCCAGGCTTTCTAGGCTTGTATGTTACTGTATTGATATTAAAGTGACTATTCCAGGCTTTCTAGACTTGTATGTTACTGTATTTATATTAAAATGACTATTCCAGGCTTTCTAGACTTGTATGTTACTGTATTGATATTAAAGTGACTATTCCAGGCTTTCTAGACTTGTATGTTACTGTATTTATATTAAAGTGACTATTCCAGGCTTTCTAGACTTGTATGTTACTGTATTGATTAAAGTGACTATTCCAGGCTTTCTAGACTTGTATGTTACTGTATTTATATTAAAGTGACTATTCCAGGCTTTCTAGACTTGTATGTTACTGTATTGATATTAAAATGACTATTCCAGGCTTTCTAGACTTGTATGTTACTGTATTGATATTAAAGTGACTATTCCAGGCTTTCTAGACTTGTATGTTACTGTATTGATTAAAGTGACTATTCCAGGCTTTCTAGACTTGTATGTTACTGTATTTATATTAAAGTGACTATTCCAGGCTTTCTAGACTTGTATGTTACTGTATTGATATTAAAGTGACTATTCCAGGCTTTCTAGACTTGTATGTTACTGTATTTATATTAAAGTGACTATTCCAGGCTTTCTAGACTTGTATGTTACTGTATTTATATTAAAGTGACTATTCCAGGCTTTCTAGACTTGTATGTTACTGTATTTATATTAAAGTGACTATTCCAGGCTTTCTAGACTTGTATGTTACTGTATTGATGTTAAAATGACTATTCCAGGCTTTCTAGACTTGTATGTTACTGTATTGATATTAAAGTGACTATTCCAGGCTTTCTAGACTTGTATGTTACTGTATTTATATTAAAGTGACTATTCCAGGCTTTCTAGACTTGTATGTTACTGTATTGATATTAAAGTGACTATTCCAGGCTTTCTAGACTTGTATGTTACTGTATTGATATTAAAGTGACTATTCCAGGCTTTCTAGACTTGTATGTTACTGTATTTATATTAAAGTGACTATTCCAGGCTTTCTAGACTTGTATGTTACTGTATTGATATTAAAATGACTATTCCAGGCTTTCTAGACTTGTATGTTACTGTACTGATATTAAAGTGACTATTCCAGGCTTTCTAGACTTGTATGTTACTGTATTGATATTAAAATGACTATTCCAGGCTTTCTAGGCTTGTATGTTACTGTATTGATATTAAAGTGACTATTCCAGGCTTTCTAGACTTGTATGTTACTGTATTTATATTAAAGTGACTATTCCAGGCTTTCTAGACTTGTATGTTACTGTATTGATATTAAAGTGACTATTCCAGGCTTTCTAGACTTGTATGTTACTGTATTTATATTAAAGTGACTATTCCAGGCTTTCTAGACTTGTATGTTACTGTATTTATATTAAAGTGACTATTCCAGGCTTTCTAGACTTGTATGTTACTGTATTTATATTAAAGTGACTATTCCAGGCTTTCTAGACTTGTATGTTACTGTATTTATATTAAAGTGACTATTCCAGGCTTTCTAGACTTGTATGTTACTGTATTGATATTAAAGTGACTATTCCAGGCTTTCTAGACTTGTATGTTACTGTATTGATATTAAAGTGACTATTCCAGGCTTTCTAGACTTGTATGTTACTGTATTGATATTAAAGTGACTATTCCAGGCTTTCTAGACTTGTATGTTACTGTATTTATATTAAAGTGACTATTCCAGGCTTTCTAGACTTGTATGTTACTGTATTTATATTAAAGTGACTATTCCAGGCTTTCTAGACTTGTATGTTACTGTATTTATATTAAAGTGACTATTCCAGGCTTTCTAGACTTGTATGTTACTGTATTTATATTAAAGTGACTATTCCAGGCTTTCTAGACTTGTATGTTACTGTATTGATATTAAAGTGACTATTCCAGGCTTTCTAGACTTGTATGTTACTGTATTGATATTAAAGTGACTATTCCAGGCTTTCTAGACTTGTATGTTACTGTATTGATATTAAAGTGACTATTCCATGCTTTCTAGACTTGTATGTTACTGTATTTATATTAAAGTGACTATTCCAGGCTTTCTAGACTTGTATGTTACTGTATTTATATTAAAGTGACTATTCCAGACTTTCTAGACTTGTATGTTACTGTATTGATATTAAAATGACTATTCCAGGCTTTCTAGACTTGTATATTACTGTACTGATATTAAAATGACTATTCCAGGCTTTCTAGGCTTGTATGTTACTGTATTGATATTAAAGTGACCATTCCAGGCTTTCTAGACTTGTATGTTACTGTATTTATATTAAAGTGACTATTCCAGGCTTTCTAGACTTGTATGTTACTGTATTGATATTAAAGTGACTATTCCAGGCTTTCTAGACTTGTATGTTACTGTATTTATATTAAAGTGACTATTCCAGGCTTTCTAGACTTGTATGTTACTGTATTTATATTAAAATGACTATTCCAGGCTTTCTAGGCTTGTATGTTACTGTATTGATATTAAAGTGACTATTCCAGGCTTTCTAGGCTTGTATGTTACTGTATTGATATTAAAGTGACTATTCCAGGCTTTCTAGACTTGTATGTTACTGTATTGATATTAAAGTGACTATTCCAGGCTTTCTAGACTTGTATGTTACTGTATTGATATTAAAATGACTATTCCAGGCTTTCTAGACTTGTATGTTACTGTATTGATATTAAAGTGACTATTCCAGGCTTTCTAGGCTTGTATGTTACTGTATTGATATTAAAGTGACTATTCCAGGCTTTCTAGACTTGTATGTTACTGTATTTATATTAAAATGACTATTCCAGGCTTTCTAGACTTGTATGTTACTGTATTGATATTAAAGTGACTATTCCAGGCTTTCTAGACTTGTATGTTACTGTATTGATATTAAAATGACTATTCCAGGCTTTCTAGACTTGTATGTTACTGAATACTGTATTGATATTAAAGTGACTATTCCAGGCTTTCTAGGCTTGTATGTTACTGTATTGATATTAAAGTGACTATTCCAGGCTTTCTAGACTTGTATGTTACTGTATTGATATTAAAGTGACTATTCCAGGCTTTCTAGACTTGTATGTTACTGTATTGATATTAAAATGACTATTCCAGGCTTTCTAGACTTGTATGTTACTGTATTGATATTAAAGTGACTATTCCAGGCTTTCTAGGCTTGTATGTTACTGTATTGATATTAAAGTGACTATTCCAGGCTTTCTAGACTTGTATGTTACTGTATTTATATTAAAATGACTATTCCAGGCTTTCTAGACTTGTATGTTACTGTATTGATATTAAAGTGACTATTCCAGGCTTTCTAGACTTGTATGTTACTGTATTGATATTAAAATGACTATTCCAGGCTTTCTAGACTTGTATGTTACTGTATTGATATTAAAGCGACTATTCCAGGCTTTCTAGGCTTGTATGTTACTGTATTGATATTAAAGTGACTATTCCAGGCTTTCTAGACTTGTATGTTACTGTATTTATATTAAAATGACTATTCCAGGCTTTCTAGACTTGTATGTTACTGTATTGATATTAAAGTGACTATTCCAGGCTTTCTAGACTTGTATGTTACTGTATTTATATTAAAGTGACTATTCCAGGCTTTCTAGACTTGTATGTTACTGTATTGATTAAAGTGACTATTCCAGGCTTTCTAGACTTGTATGTTACTGTATTTATATTAAAGTGACTATTCCAGGCTTTCTAGACTTGTATGTTACTGTATTGATATTAAAATGACTATTCCAGGCTTTCTAGACTTGTATGTTACTGTATTGATATTAAAGTGACTATTCCAGGCTTTCTAGACTTGTATGTTACTGTATTGATTAAAGTGACTATTCCAGGCTTTCTAGACTTGTATGTTACTGTATTTATATTAAAGTGACTATTCCAGGCTTTCTAGACTTGTATGTTACTGTATTGATATTAAAGTGACTATTCCAGGCTTTCTAGACTTGTATGTTACTGTATTTATATTAAAGTGACTATTCCAGGCTTTCTAGACTTGTATGTTACTGTATTTATATTAAAGTGACTATTCCAGGCTTTCTAGACTTGTATGTTACTGTATTTATATTAAAGTGACTATTCCAGGCTTTCTAGACTTGTATGTTACTGTATTGATGTTAAAATGACTATTCCAGGCTTTCTAGACTTGTATGTTACTGTATTGATATTAAAGTGACTATTCCAGGCTTTCTAGACTTGTATGTTACTGTATTTATATTAAAGTGACTATTCCAGGCTTTCTAGACTTGTATGTTACTGTATTGATATTAAAGTGACTATTCCAGGCTTTCTAGACTTGTATGTTACTGTATTGATATTAAAGTGACTATTCCAGGCTTTCTAGACTTGTATGTTACTGTATTTATATTAAAGTGACTATTCCAGGCTTTCTAGACTTGTATGTTACTGTATTGATATTAAAATGACTATTCCAGGCTTTCTAGACTTGTATGTTACTGTACTGATGTTAAAGTGACTATTCCAGGCTTTCTAGACTTGTATGTTACTGTATTGATATTAAAATGACTATTCCAGGCTTTCTAGGCTTGTATGTTACTGTATTGATATTAAAGTGACTATTCCAGGCTTTCTAGACTTGTATGTTACTGTATTTATATTAAAGTGACTATTCCAGGCTTTCTAGACTTGTATGTTACTGTATTGATATTAAAGTGACTATTCCAGGCTTTCTAGACTTGTATGTTACTGTATTTATATTAAAGTGACTATTCCAGGCTTTCTAGACTTGTATGTTACTGTATTTATATTAAAGTGACTATTCCAGGCTTTCTAGACTTGTATGTTACTGTATTTATATTAAAGTGACTATTCCAGGCTTTCTAGACTTGTATGTTACTGTATTTATATTAAAGTGACTATTCCAGGCTTTCTAGACTTGTATGTTACTGTATTGATATTAAAGTGACTATTCCAGGCTTTCTAGACTTGTATGTTACTGTATTGATATTAAAGTGACTATTCCAGGCTTTCTAGACTTGTATGTTACTGTATTGATATTAAAGTGACTATTCCAGGCTTTCTAGACTTGTATGTTACTGTATTTATATTAAAGTGACTATTCCAGGCTTTCTAGACTTGTATGTTACTGTATTTATATTAAAGTGACTATTCCAGGCTTTCTAGACTTGTATGTTACTGTATTTATATTAAAGTGACTATTCCAGGCTTTCTAGACTTGTATGTTACTGTATTTATATTAAAGTGACTATTCCAGGCTTTCTAGACTTGTATGTTACTGTATTGATATTAAAGTGACTATTCCAGGCTTTCTAGACTTGTATGTTACTGTATTGATATTAAAGTGACTATTCCAGGCTTTCTAGACTTGTATGTTACTGTATTGATATTAAAGTGACTATTCCATGCTTTCTAGACTTGTATGTTACTGTATTTATATTAAAGTGACTATTCCAGGCTTTCTAGACTTGTATGTTACTGTATTTATATTAAAGTGACTATTCCAGACTTTCTAGACTTGTATGTTACTGTATTGATATTAAAATGACTATTCCAGGCTTTCTAGACTTGTATATTACTGTACTGATATTAAAATGACTATTCCAGGCTTTCTAGGCTTGTATGTTACTGTATTGATATTAAAGTGACCATTCCAGGCTTTCTAGACTTGTATGTTACTGTATTTATATTAAAGTGACTATTCCAGGCTTTCTAGACTTGTATGTTACTGTATTGATATTAAAGTGACTATTCCAGGCTTTCTAGACTTGTATGTTACTGTATTTATATTAAAGTGACTATTCCAGGCTTTCTAGACTTGTATGTTACTGTATTTATATTAAAATGACTATTCCAGGCTTTCTAGGCTTGTATGTTACTGTATTGATATTAAAGTGACTATTCCAGGCTTTCTAGGCTTGTATGTTACTGTATTGATATTAAAGTGACTATTCCAGGCTTTCTAGACTTGTATGTTACTGTATTGATATTAAAGTGACTATTCCAGGCTTTCTAGACTTGTATGTTACTGTATTGATATTAAAATGACTATTCCAGGCTTTCTAGACTTGTATGTTACTGTATTGATATTAAAGTGACTATTCCAGGCTTTCTAGGCTTGTATGTTACTGTATTGATATTAAAGTGACTATTCCAGGCTTTCTAGACTTGTATGTTACTGTATTTATATTAAAATGACTATTCCAGGCTTTCTAGACTTGTATGTTACTGTATTGATATTAAAGTGACTATTCCAGGCTTTCTAGACTTGTATGTTACTGTATTGATATTAAAATGACTATTCCAGGCTTTCTAGACTTGTATGTTACTGTATTGATATTAAAGTGACTATTCCAGGCTTTCTAGGCTTGTATGTTACTGTATTGATATTAAAGTGACTATTCCAGGCTTTCTAGACTTGTATGTTACTGTATTTATATTAAAATGACTATTCCAGGCTTTCTAGACTTGTATGTTACTGTATTGATATTAAAGTGACTATTCCAGGCTTTCTAGACTTGTATGTTACTGTATTTATATTAAAATGACTATTCCAGGCTTTCTAGACTTGTATGTTACTGTATTGATATTAAAGTGACTATTCCAGGCTTTCTAGACTTGTATGTTACTGTATTGATATTAAAGTGACTATTCCAGGCTTTCTAGACTTGTATGTTACTGTATTGATATTAAAGTGACTATTCCAGGTTTTCTAGACTTGTATGTTACTGTATTGATATTAAAGTGACTATTCCAGGCTTTCTAGGCTTGTATGTTACTGTATTTATATTAAAGTGACTATTCCAGGCTTTCTAGACTTGTATGTTACTGTATTGATATTAAAGTGACTATTCCAGGCTTTCTAGGCTTGTATGTTACTGTATTTATATTAAAATGACTATTCCAGGCTTTCTAGACTTGTATGTTACTGTATTGATATTAAAGTGACTATTCCAGGCTTTCTAGACTTGTATGTTACTGTATTTATATTAAAGTGACTATTCCAGGCTTTCTAGACTTGTATGTTACTGTATTGATATTAAAGTGACTATTCCAGGCTTTCTAGACTTGTATGTTACTGTATTGATATTAAAGTGACTATTCCAGGCTTTCTAGACTTGTATGTTACTGTATTTATATTAAAGTGACTATTCCAGGCTTTCTAGACTTGTATGTCACTGTATTGATATTAAAGTGACTATTCCAGGCTTTCTAGACTTGTATGTTACTGTATTGATATTAAAGTGACTATTCCAGGCTTTCTAGACTTGTATGTTACTGTATTTATATTAAAGTGACTATTCCAGGCTTTCTAGACTTGTATGTTACTGTATTTATATTAAAGTGACTATTCCAGGCTTTCTAGACTTGTATGTTACTGTATTGATAATAAAATGACTATTCCAGGCTTTCTAGACTTGTATATTACTGTACTGATATTAAAATGACTATTCCAGGCTTTCTAGGCTTGTATGTTACTGTATTGATATTAAAGTGACCATTCCAGGCTTTCTAGACTTGTATGTTACTGTATTTATATTAAAGTGACTATTCCAGGCTTTCTAGACTTGTATGTTACTGTATTTATATTAAAGTGACTATTCCAGGCTTTCTAGACTTGTATGTTACTGTATTGATATTAAAGTGACTATTCCAGGTTTTCTAGACTTGTATGTTACTGTATTGATATTAAAGTGACTATTCCAGGCTTTCTAGACTTGTATGTTACTGTATTGATATTAAAGTGACTATTCCAGGCTTTCTCTTGTATCTTACTGTATTGATTAAAGTGACTATTCCAGGCTTTCTAGACTTGTATGTTACTGTATTGATATTAAAGTGACTATTCCAGGCTTTCTAGACTTGTATGTTACTGTATTTATATTAAAGTGACTATTCCAGGCTTTCTAGACTTGTATGTTACTGTATTGATATTAAAGTGACTATTCCAGGCTTTCTAGACTTGTATGTTACTGTATTGATATTAAAGTGACTATTCCAGGCTTTCTAGACTTGTATGTTACTGTATTGATATTAAAGTGACTATTCCAGGCTTTCTAGACTTGTATGTTACTGTATTGATATTAAAGTGACTATTCCAGGCTTTCTAGACTTGTATGTTACTGTATTTATATTAAAATGACTATTCCAGGCTTTCTAGACTTGTATGTTACTGTACTGATATTAAAATGACTATTCCAGGCTTTCTAGACTTGTATGTTACTGTATTGATATTAAAGTGACTATTCCAGGCTTTCTAGACTTGTATGTTACTGTATTGATATTAAAGTGACTATTCCAGGCTTTCTAGACTTGTATGTTACTGTACTGATATTAAAATGACTATTCCAGGCTTTCTAGACTTGTATGTTACTGTATTGATTAAAGTGACTATTCCAGGCTTTCTAGACTTGTATGTTACTGTATTTATATTAAAGTGACTATTCCAGGCTTTCTAGACTTGTATGTTACTGTATTGATGTTAAAATGACTATTCCAGGCTTTCTAGACTTGTATGTTACTGTATTGATATTAAAATGACTATTCCAGGCTTTCTAGACTTGTATGTTACTGTATTTATATTAAAGTGACTATTCCAGGCTTTCTAGACTTGTATGTTACTGTATTGATATTAAAGTGACTATTCCAGGCTTTCTAGACTTGTATGTTACTGTATTGATATTAAAGTGACTATTCCAGGCTTTCTAGACTTGTATGTTACTGTATTGATATTAAAATTACTATTCCAGGCTTTCTAGACTTGTATGTTACTGTATTTATATTAAAGTGACTATTCCAGGCTTTCTAGACTTGTATGTTACTGTATTGATATTAAAGTGACTATTCCAGGCTTTCTAGACTTGTATGTTACTGTATTGATATTAAAGTGACTATTCCAGGTTTTCTAGACTTGTATGTTACTGTATTGATATTAAAGTGACTATTCCAGGCTTTCTAGACTTGTATGTTACTGTATTGATATTAAAGTGACTATTCCAGGCTTTCTAGACTTGTATGTTACTGTATTGATATTAAAGTGACTATTCCAGGCTTTCTAGACTTGTATGTTACTGTATTGATATTAAAGTGACTATTCCAGGCTTTCTAGACTTGTATGTTACTGTATTTATATTAAAGTGACTATTCCAGGCTTTCTAGACTTGTATGTTACTGTATTGATATTAAAGTGACTATTCCAGGCTTTCTAGACTTGTATGTTACTGTATTTATATTAAAGTGACTATTCCAGGCTTTCTAGACTTGTATGTTACTGTATTGATATTAAAGTGACTATTCCAGGCTTTCTAGACTTGTATGTTACTGTATTTATATTAAAGTGACTATTCCAGGCTTTCTAGACTTGTATGTTACTGTACTGATATTAAAGTGACTATTCCAGGCTTTCTAGACTTGTATGTTACTGTATTGATATTAAAGTGACTATTCCAGGCTTTCTAGACTTGTATGTTACTGTATTTATATTAAAGTGACTATTCCAGGCTTTCTAGACTTGTATGTTACTGTATTGATATTAAAGTGACTATTCCAGGCTTTCTAGACTTGTATGTTACTGTATTTATATTAAAGTGACTATTCCAGGCTTTCTAGACTTGTATGTTACTGTACTGATATTAAAGTGACTATTCCAGGCTTTCTAGACTTGTATGTTACTGTATTGATATTAAAGTGACTATTCCAGGCTTTCTAGACTTGTATGTTACTGTATTGATATTAAAGTGACTATTCCAGGCTTTCTAGACTTGTATGTTACTGTATTTATATTAAAGTGACTATTCCAGGCTTTCTAGACTTGTATGTTACTGTATTGATATTAAAGTGACTATTCCAGGCTTTCTAGACTTGTATGTTACTGTATTTATATTAAAGTGACTATTCCAGGCTTTCTAGACTTGTATGTTACTGTATTGATATTAAAGTGACTATTCCAGGCTTTCTAGACTTGTATGTTACTGTATTGATATTAAAGTGACTATTCCAGGCTTTCTAGACTTGTATGTTACTGTATTGATATTAAAGTGACTATTCCAGGCTTTCTAGACTTGTATGTTACTGTATTTATATTAAAGTGACTATTCCAGGCTTTCTAGACTTGTATGTTACTGTATTGATATTAAAGTGACTATTCCAGGCTTTCTAGACTTGTATGTTACTGTATTTATATTAAAGTGACTATTCCAGGCTTTCTAGACTTGTATGTTACTGTATTTATATTAAAGTGACTATTCCAGGTTTTCTCTTGTATCTTACTGTATTGATTAAAGTGACTATTCCAGGCTTTCTCTTGTATCTTACTGTATTGATCTCTGGTTACATATAATACTTGTTATGTGTTGTCAAGCTTGAGAATGAATGTATAATGCTTTCTGCTGCTTTCAATTATCTTTGAAGTATTTTGTACTTTAAAATGTTAAATTAATGAGCCACTACATTTACTAACTAATTTTAACTTTACTGGACAAATTCTTATCATTTTGCTTCTGCAAATAGAAACATAAAAATGTAATCTTGTTTTTTTTTTGTTAATGATTGTTGAAATGTAACATAAAGTGTTGTCATACTGCAATAGAAAATCTAAGTGATCCGATTGGTTATTTACTCAATTTAACTAATCCATATTATACGGCTCTAGCCGGTAATATGAAAGCGCATGCCAAGAAAGATAACTCATTTTGAAATCATACATAATCAAGATGGCGACCCCCAGGTTCGCCTGTCACGCTGATGCCGATATTGAGGCAATTTTAAATCATTTGTTATTTTTCTCTTTAAAATTGTTAAGTTGTTTATTAAATATGTTGAAGAATTAATTTCTTCTTTAAAGCAAAGTCATATCTGGGGTTAAATGTTCATGAGACAATACATGTATAGTAGTCATGTTCTTTATTTAGGCTTTACACAGGTAATATGGACCCATGGTATTGCAGTATGACAAATTCGTTATATAGGCTTTAGACAGGTAATACGGGCTCATATAACCTGTCTGTGTTGTATATTTCCCTCGCCTTCGGCTCAGAAAATATAAAACACAGACAGGTTATATGAGCTTGTATTACCTGTCTAAAGCCTATATAACTAATAATACATTGTAATTGATTTCTAAATTTGTATTTTGTGTCTCGTCTTGTAGAGGATATGGATATAAATAAGCTCAGAGAAAAGCCTATGGTACTCTTGAGTAATGTATCAAAGTAAAATACCAGTACATTTATTGTATTTTGATGGGTTGATTGTAGATCTTGCCTGTATTGTTGTGAAACACACTATAGTATATTAGTTATTGCAAAATTTGATGAACGAGAAGTGTACCAAATGTATTTCTTTTAAACCAGACTCTAAAGTGAAGACTTGTTATTAATATAAATACTTATTAAGTCTCCCAAACAACGTTTGGAGACTTATTGTTTTTGCTCCGTTTCTTATTATTAAGTCCCCAAACGAAGTTTGGAGACTTATTGTTTTTGCACCGTTTCTTATTATTATTATTATTATTATTATTATTATTATTTTTCCTCTTCTTCTCACTGTGATTTTGTCCGACCAAATTCTCGGAGACTGATGATCCAATCTTTACTAAACTTCACAGGAAGGTGGATCTCCATTTCAAGAGGTGCATTCAAGTTTTGGAATTTTCAAAATGGTCGCCAATATAACAATTTAAAAAATCGTTAAAAATTCAAAAATGAAAAGATTTCAATGGAAATGGATATTTACAGGAAGTAAGACTTGCTGCACCATATGGCGACCATTTTGGTTTGCTATCGTGGCCATTTTGAATCCAAAATGGTCGCCAAAATACAAATATCCTCAGATTTGGATGAAATTTGGATTCCAAGTAGATTATGATGTTGCAAATTGATATCCATCGTTGGTTTGCTATGGTGGCCATTTTGAATCAAAAATGGCTGTTAAAATACAAAAATGATCCGATTTGGACGAAATTTGGTTTCCAAGTAGATTATGATGTTGCGAATTGATATCCATCATTTGTCGTAAAATTGTCAATAGTCTCCGATTTCAATGAAAATTGATATCTAGGAGTATTTTGAAGTGAGGAATTGGTTGGTAATGATGAAACTTGCATCCACAAGCCCGAATTCTGATATGGGGGTCATTTGGGGACTTCTGTGTTTGTATCCAAACACAATCAAACCTAGTTATTAAGTCTCCCAAACAAAGTTTGGGAGACTTATTGTTTTTGCTCCATTTCTTATTAAGTCTCCCAAACAAAGTTTGGGGGACTGATTGTTTTTGCTCCGTTTCTTATTATTATTTTTATTTTTATTATTATTATTCTTATTCTTTCTTTCCGCGAAGCATGAACTTGTCCATGGCAGATCTCAGGAACTACAGGACAGAATTTCATGAAACTTGGTGGAGTTATAGATATATGTTTCTAGTTGATCCTAATTTTTGTGGTAAAGGGGGTCAAAGCCATATTTTTGGGGGTTCAAAGGGGGTGGGGGTTACTATAGAATCCTATGGGAAAGTTGAAATTTCATACATTAATGTTGATAACTTCTAACTGGATAATGATAGAGACATAAAATTTGACATAGTGATAGGTCACCATTAGAGGAGCAATTCTGCGTTTTCAAAATTTTCAAGATGTCTGCCATTTTCAAAATGGCTGCCAAAACACGGCATTAAAATGGGGGTAAAAATTCAACATTGTCCGATATCATAAAAATTTGATGTGGGTAGATAGTGTCAGTGGCCGGTTTGGGAGACTTCATAATCGTTAGGTTATAATCATATCTTGTTATTATTAAGTCTCCCAAGCAAAGTTTGGGGGACTTATTGTTTTTGCTCCGTTTCTTATTATTATTTTTATTTTTATTATTATTATTCTTATTCTTTCTTTCCGCGAAGCATGAACTTGTCCACGGCAGATCTCAGGAACTACAGGACAGAATTTCATGAAACTTGGTGGAGTTATAGATATATGTTTCTAGATGATCCTAAAGTTTTCAGATTTGTGGTAAAGGGGGTCAAAGCCATATTTTTGGGGGTTCAAAGGGGGTGGGGGTTACTATAGAATCCTATGGGAAAGTTGAAATTTCGTACATTAATGTTGATAACTTCTAAATGTATAATGATAGAGACATAAAATTTGACATAGTGATAGGTCACCATTAGAGGAGCAATTCTGCATTTTCAAAATTTTCCAGATATCTGCCATTTTCAAAATGGCTGCCAAAATACGGTATAAAAAATGGGTGGTAAAAATTCAACATTGTTCGATATCATCGAAATTTTATATATGGTTAGATAATGATGTCCCGACATTGAAAAATTTCTACCGGTCGCCATTTTCAAAATGGCCGCCACAATACCGCAAAAAATTCAACATTGTCCGATGTCATCAAAATTTGATATGTGGGTAGATAATGATGTCCCAAATTGATTCCCGACATTGACAAATTTCTACCGGTCGCCATTTTCAAAATAGCCGCCACAATACCGCAAAAATTCAACATTGTCCGATATCATCAAAATTTGATATATGGGTAGATAATGATGTCCCGAATTGATTCCCGACATTGAAAAATTTCTACCGGTCGCCATTTTCAAAATGGCCACCACAATACCGCACAAATTCAACATTGTCTGATTTCAACGACATTTCATATGTAGGTAGATTATGATTTCCCGAATTGATTCCTGACATCGAAAAATTTCTACCGGTCGCCATTTTCAAAATGGCCACCACAATACCGCACAAATTCAACATTGTCTGATTTCAATGACATTTCATAGGTGGGTAGATTATGATGTCCCGAATTGATTCCTGACATTGAAGAATTTCTACCGGTTGCCATTTTCAAAATGGCCACCACAATGCCACACAAATTCCACATTGTTTGATTTGAACGTCCTGAATTGATTCCTGATATAGAAAAATTTCTACCGGTCTCCATTTTCAAAATGGCCACCACAATACCGCAAAAATTCAACATTGTTCGATTTCAAAGGTAGCTTTTGATTTATTTTTTAAACCTGTTGTCAGTGGCCAGTTTGGGAGACTTCATAATCGTTAGATTATAATCATATCTTGTTTCTGTTAGATTTCAAATTTTTCATCCATTTATTTATGTGGCATATATATATTTGGTTTCAACACTGTATATCAAGTCCTAATGTACAAATCTATTTAATATTTAAAACAACATATTCAATGTATATAATCTTACTGAATTGAGGAAATGTCAGTTTGTTGTTATATTAAATTTGTATCTTGGTCTTGAGTTATAACCCCTGTAGCCACTGGATGGATATTTTTCACAGGCTTTATGTTTGGGATTATTTGTTGTGTGGGACTAATCCACTAAGTACATAGTATTGTGACATGACATAAATGAGTGTATCATCATGTGTTGAACATGCCACACTCCTTTTATGTTAATGACAACTTGTAGCAGTTACTGCCGTAGTGAAAAATAATTTATTAGGAGTGGTCAGGTCATTGTTGGCCCGTTGCAAGGCAATTTTTCCAACCCTATACACAATCTCCCAAGAATGACTATCAAAGTCGAGAGTTTCAAATCCTGATTTTTAGTCCATCAAACCCTGACTTTTAGAACAATCCTGGTTATGGGCCTGCAATCAAAATTTAAGTTCATAGGATCATTCTTTTACATCATCATTTATTACACACTGGTACTTGATTTATTGATTGTTAGAAGAGTTTGAAGATACAAAAGGGGCAATTAGAATTGGTAAATCGAAGAAGAACTGACAACACAATGGCCAAAAGAAAAAGGACAACAGGACAAACGATCTACAAAACATACACATAAAATTAAAGATCGAGTAACATATAACTGTAATTCTGCTCACTTAAGATTAAAGAACAATCATCCCATCATTCAATCTCTTTTTTTTTTCCAGTCATATGCACCAGAATTATATTTATTAGAAGTAGAAAACAGAGATGATGAAAATGAAACGACTGCAAGTACTAGACCAACTACAAGATCTCCACAGTTCACAGAGAGTAAGACAGAAGTTATTTTTCCTGTGTGAAATTTTCTTGAAGTTAATTTTAAGTGATATATTTTAAAGAACTAATATTTGTTTTTTTGTTTCCTTATTGTCAAGTTAACAGTTAATTTCAGTTTTATTTTTTTGTTTAGGTTAATGAATTGTAAATGTGATGTGTGATATACATGATATAATTTGTGTTGATAACATAATTGTGATTGTGTGAAAAGCACTTGAGCACACTTTAGCACTCCTCCCTGGCTTGGTGGCATACAATTTCTATTGGACTAGATTGGTAAAGGGAATTAGCAGTCCTCCCTATCATGACATATTTTCATTTAGATTTCATTATTTGTCCCAACAATTGTGTCAAATAAAAAGGGAAATGTTGGATAACCCTGTCTAAATCCCTAGATTTTTTTTTTATATAAGATAAAGCATGTGTATGCTTTCCTGGTTTATATCTTCATGTGTTTGAAAGGAATTATAGTCTTCTATATTTATTTAGATTTTACCAAAAATAATCAATGCTAGAGAAATAGGAAAAAAATGATATTATTGTTCAACAAATAAAGGTACAGAAGAGGTTAGGAAGAGATTATCATCTTGCAGTAAAAGCTTGTTAATCATAACAGAGATGTATATATAGTTCCCTTATAATATAGACAAAGTGTTATTGCATGACAAATTATGTTTTATGGATAAATTCAGTATTTTTTTATATATTTTTTTCATAAAAAAATCATTTTAAACAAGTTTGACTGTTCTATATAGTTATTGGATTTTGCAAAAAAATACATCTAATGAAGCAACCCTTTATGAATTTTTCATTGGCTGCTAATGGTGATGAGGTCAAATGAATGGAAAGACATTAAATCTTTAGTAAGTACCTATCATACGGGTACAGGCAATTGCACATTCTGAGTGTACACATTTTGTATTTTATGGTATTATATTTATTTGGAATTTTCTTACCTTATATTGTATAAATGTGGTATGCCGGGTATAAGCATGATGCAGTAGGTGAAGGTGACGTCTCAATATATGGTGATGAGTAATATTATTTATGATTAAAAACAAATATGGGAATAAATTAACTGAAAAAATTATTCTCCATATAGATAAATGGGGAATAATAATATTTGGAAGTTATTTCAAAATTTTTATTTTAGCTTATCAGTTATTAATTAATTAATTAATTTTTATATGATTAAAGATAGATGGTTCCAAAGGGAGGTAACACATCTTTTTATCATGTAAGATTTTATTATTTTATGAATGCGTGTCATTTCCTTTACCGAAAAAAATAATTGTGGTTATTGAAGAATAAACAAAGGAAGTTTATTTGAAACTTTCTATTAAAACAGAAACTGCATTTATATAAGAATATAAATAGTCTACTTGATTGCACCCTTTCCTAAATCTTTTGTAGAAACAGAAAAATGCATGTATAATTTTTCAACCTATTTTCATTTTCATGTATTTGAAATTTCTCTTTGAAATAACACAATGTGCAAATATAAAATTTGTACAAAGTAATAATAACATTATTATTATTATATTTATACAGCTTCGATAATTAATCTCGCTATCATCAATCATGTCATTTTTTTTTATAGAAAAAAACGCTCATTTAATCCCATTTTTTCTCTCAGAAAAATCACAGTGAAGTTAATTAATTAGATACACATTTTTTCATGTGTCCCCAAAGCAAAATAACAATAAAACTTGCAGCCCAAATTGTTTGTAACAAAAGTATATTTTTGATAGAAAATAGGTATCGTAGTAAATTATTTGAAATTCCTGTTTGTGTTAATAATTATTTACATATCAGCTTAATTAGAATGTAATCGAAACTGCTGTTCAGGAAATTAATTGTGATAGGAAGTTGTAGGGGTTGAATTTATTGTCATTCAATCCAGAAAATGATCTAGATATCCGATACAAATTATTGGAGTATTAATTTATTTTCTTTAGTGCACCACAGTACATTCCATGTAATATCTATTAAAATGGTAACATACAAGCAAAAGTATTGACTAATGATTTTTTTTTTTACTTTTAGCGAAAAGTCTATAAATATTTGAATATTTAAAACATGTAATGATTTTTGGACAATAATGATAAAAGTGGTGTCATTTGCAATTTTTTAATTACATGGAATGATTTGCATTTTGAATTTAAGAATTTAAAAATAAATCAATCTATTTGAAATTGGATTCCTATCTGTTTGATATCTTGTATATTTAAATACTAATTAATTCTTGTCTTTTTATTCAAATTGATATAACTTTGAATATGATACTATTCTAAAAAAAATTATACCAGGGATCGCCCCACTATGAAGGGTCATACAGAGGGTCCCAGTATTGAATGTTGAAGAGGCAATTACAATGTACATAGCATATCAAAATTATTTTCATCAATCAAATAAAATAAGATTAGAGAAAAATATTAGTGCTCAATGTATATTGCCTCGAAATTACAAAAATGTTTATTAATATATGTAAACCTTTAAGACCCTCATCATCATGGCATTCTTCATAGCATTGTTCTTGTCTCCCTGTTTAATCCTTTCCTGAACCGTGGGATGTTTTGTGGTAGTAGCCATGCACAAAGAAACAAACACTTGCTCAGCCATTTTGTTTTTGGTGTTTCACTCATTTAAATTCATTTATTAATTTTTATCATAATAGTCAAAATTGGTTTCATTTGCAGTGTTAAGAAATCTTGCTACCCGTAAGTTCATGTGTTGATTTGTTCTTTTTATTCTGGGTACTCTGTCAGAAATAAAATAATGAAATATCTGTGTGAAGCAGCAAAAACGCATTAACAATTGGTTGGGTATATACAAAACACAAAATGTATTGGTATTGATAAGGTGTGGCATGTATGTAGGAATGGCTTATTACAGTATAGTGGATGTTGGTGTATTGTAGCACATAAGGAACTAATTAATAATGAACAATATTTTACTTTTGTACATCAGAGTACAATTTCTGACATAGAAATTGTCTGATCACTATCTAGACCTTGTTCCAAATGAGAGAATTCTTAACAAATTTTTTTTTTTTTTTTTTTTTATTAAAAGTAGTAACTATTTAGTCAAAGCTATATTTAAAATTATGATAAATGTAGAGACAAGTAAAGCAAAAAACATAGTTGTTTTCATGGATAAACTCTGTTATGGGGAATTTTACTGGTAAAAAATATTATTAATTTAATTTGTTGTGCAGAACTACTACAATGCAGTACTATAAAATATTGTTCATAATTTAACAGATTCCCAGTTGTTTTTTTTTTATTTATTTATTTTGGTATATGAGTAGAATTACAAGTAGATCACACTTTTTAGTTTTAAGCAGAAGGTTAATGGCTGTTTTCTTATTTATGGTAGATATATGCATATTTATAGGATTAAAGTTATTGATGTAAAATGTCTGTATGAATTTAATTTACTTATATATTGTATACAAAAAGTATTAACTGGAAAATTGTGGCCTCGGTTTTATAGGTCAAATAGTAACATTGCTCTGATATGAGGTATAAAGGAATAAAGACAAGAAATCTGCATTCAAAAAGTGAATAGGTTGAATGAACTACTTTAATCATGATCTAATTTTGAGCAAAAAGACAAACACATTTATTGATGTTTAGACAAATACTTATAAATCTTAATAAATTATTTTTGCAAAGATTCATATAAGAATAACCCTGTCATGAAAAGTATATCAAATATTTTCAAATTAATAGCTTTATCTATTAAATTTTTTAGTTTTGTTATAGAAATAGAACTTTTATGTAGATACTAATGCATTGCATTTTTTTGTTTTATTGCATTTGTGCATTTTTGAAAATGCCAACTCAGAAATACGTAGATAAAGCATGAACAAATTTAGAAAAAATGTAGATGAAGCATGAACAAATTCAGAAAAAATGTAGATGAAGCATGAACAAATTCAGAAAAAAATGTAGATGAAGCATGAACAAATTCAGAAAAAAATGTAGATGAAGCATGAACAAATTCAGAAAAAAATGTAGATGAAGCATGAACAAATTCAGAAAAAAATGTAGATGAAGCATGAACAAATTCAGAAAAACCTAGATGAATCATGAACAAAATCAGAAAAACGTAGATGAAGCATGAAAAAATGTAGATGAAGCATGAACAAATTCAGAAAAACATAGAAGAGGCCTAAATTAAAAAAATGTTTGTTTGCCATTCTCCGACTTAGATTTTTTTGTGTGAACCAGACATACATTTTTTGTATGTTTAAAATATTAAGTATACAGTATGAATATACATGTACTGAGCATGCATGAAGCTAAATAGACATCCGTGCATGTTTCGGTTTTAGATTTAGATACATGAACCTTGCACTTTTTGGGCTATATTGCATGTGTTCTGTGTGTATGTATGTATGTATGTATGTATGTATCACTTGCTTTTTACACCTTTTTTGACGTTCGTATTTAAAATTAACGGCTGTTATCGACACGAGCTATGGAAAGACTACGAGAATTCCGAATATACCGGAAACTGGAACTTTACTAAAACACAGAATCGATTGGAACGAAAATTTTGGAAATACATTTTTTTTAATTTTAAAAACGGCAATAATCTTTTGAGTCACACAGATTTTTTAGGGTCGGTCGGCTGATGGCAAACAAACAATATTTTAATTTAGACCTGAAGTATGAACAAAATTTTGTATTGTTTTTAACCATAGTAGATTTAAAAAAAAAGATACAGTTCAAGGTCTAATATACAACCTATAACACTTACAAATCTGCAATGGTATTATGTTTTGCTATGATAGAATGAATGAGATGTCAAGCTAATTGTAGTATGCTGCTAGTAGTAAAATGCAGTTTGTTGCTTTATTAACAGGTGAAGATGAACGTCAGTCAAACAGATATAGACAAAAGCCTCGCAATGCCACATCACCATACCGATACACATCACCCCTCCCTAAAATAAAATCTGACAGAGTTGACGCACAAAAAACTCATGAAAATCTTCCACCTTATGATCAGAATAGTGATTTTAATAGGGAAAATAGAGTACCTGTGAATAATTCATGGGGTGGAGAAGTTCCAGAAACACGGAGATCCCCACGTTACAGTCCTGCTAATTCTAGAAGGACACCCCCTCCTCATTCCCCACCTCCTTCAAATGATTATCCTCCTCCTCAAAATGATTACCCTCCTCCCCATCAAAATGATTACCCTCCTCATCAAAATAATTATCCTTCTCCTCCTGATTATCCAGACAATTCCCGATTAAAAGATAACCCTCCAAATTCAGGAGAAAAAGACAAGCCTGTTTCCAATTCACACCAACCAGTAGCCAGCAAGTATGATCCAAGGTCAGCAACTTACACTAACCAAACCAACGATTCTGGGATAGCTGGTCTTACTCCAGAGGAATACAGAGAAAATTATGATGATGCTGAGAGGTAATTAGTCTATGATGCTTAACATAATACCTCAAGATAATATCCTCCAATAAATTGCTTAATGTACACATGCTTTAGAACAGAGGAAAAAAAAGAAAGTATGGCAGAGAAACTGAAATTAATTTGCTAGAGTGGTAAATAAAATGAAAGTTATTATAATGAGGTTTTATCATGCTTTATTTCTTTAGAGATTTAGAATAGGTAGTACACAAGTTTTATATAAGGTGTAGATTAATCTGATTAAAATCACATCTCTTACTTGCTACCCTTTATGAATATTTCACATCATGCAAGATCTAAAGAAACCCCATTACTGGTCACATGCAATTGACCTTATGTCATGACATATACCGTCCAATGAAAATGGAACTTGGGAGACCATGAATGTGTTATAATTTCAAATTAAAATGCTTTGCTTTCTAAGAGCAATCTGATTGGTCGAAAAAGGTTGTAACCTGTATTTATTATATCATTAAATATTCATAGCATAGGGTCGCTCATATGAGACCCATAATGTTTCTTCAGATCTCATATGATGCGATATAAAAGTAAGGGGAGCAAGGGAGAGATCTGATTTTAATCAGATTGGGTGTAGATGTTCACTGTTAGATTGTCGCTGTTATATTATCACAAAGTAGTTTCACATCAAAATGCTTTGATCACAGGAGTATTTCTGGAGCAGAAACTTAGAAAGTCACAAATCAAATCTTCACTGTTCTGAAAAATGACACTGAATTTATCAGTTTATATAAAACAGGTGACACATCTAACATATAGATTCCTGCAAACAAGAGAGTTAAATAATTTGAGCAACTAGACAACTTGTGTTATGAGCATTTATTATAGACAAGTTTCATTGCCCTCTTTTAATTATAATCTTGATGTTCATGCAGTTGGAACTATAAAAATTTATTATTGAACAAAAAATGCACTTTTATTAAGCAGAATAATATCACAAAGTTTATCATAAAATTCAATATTGCTTTATTCTCTGTGGTCAACCTTACTTAATGCATGACGACTAAACATTTTAAAACTAACCATCTCATTTTGTTAGGTTTATTTTGGTTTATGGTGTTTAATGCCACTTTCAACAATATTTCAGTTATATCGTGACAGTAGGTTTTATTGGTGGAGAAAACCACTGATCTGTCGCAAGTCACTGACAAACTTTATCACATATTCATTGACATAATAATGTATCGAGTACACCTTCCCATGAACGGGGGTCGAACTCACAACTTTTGTGGTGATCAGTGCCATCTTAACACATGGGCATGATGGGCAGTTGCCCGGGGGCCCCATGAGCATAGGGGCCCATACTAATCTGTGTATGGCATGTTTTTTTTTTAATGTTTAAATACTAATTTTGTTGGAAGTACCTATGCAATAGATACATGTATATGTTTAATTTTATCGACCATTTACATTTTTGTTCATGTGAGTGGTTGTGTAGGTAGCTTTGCCCGGGGGCCTATAATGCTGTAAAGACGGCCCTGGTGGTAATAGGCACAGGTAGTTGTAAATCCAACTACCATACGATCAAGACCACGACGGTCCCTCATTTGGAGAATGAGATAAAGATTTATATTTACATAATATTTGTATGTTTACTTGTTTACTCTGAACATGGTATGTCTTTAACTAAAATAATTTGACTTTCTGTCATTATAATTATAGTACATATATTATGGTGGTAAAATTCACTAAATTAGAAGGAATTTTTTTTGGTATAATGAGGAAAGGAACAAATGCCATGTACAGTCAGACTTCTTTAAAGGATATCAATTTTACATCTGTTTCTCCATTTTTAGCTCACCTGGCCATAGGCCATGTGAGCTTTTGTCATGGGTAAGCATCCGTCGTCCGTCCGTCCGTTAGCTTTTCACATTTAAATCTTCTTCTCTGAAACCGCTGAACAGAAATCAGCCAAACTTGCCAGAAATGTTCACTGGATGGTCCTCTACCAGATTTGGTGCTGATTTGAAATCCAACATGGCTGCCAGGGTCCATAATGTGTTCTCATTGGCTGAAATTTTAAAAATCTTCTTGTCAGAAACCACTAAGTCAATTGAATTGTGACTTTGCAGGAATGATCATTGGGTGGTCCTGTACTAAAATTGTGAATTGTTTGCCGATCGGAAATTCAAGGTGGCCTCCATGACTCAACTTAGTTTAACATTGAACCCTATGGGAATTTCACATTTTCATCTTTTTTTCTGAAACCACAAAACAGATTTGAACCAATCTTGGCAGAAATGTTCATTGGATGGTCATATGCAAGATTTTTGTTTTTGGCGCTGATCGGAAATCCAACATGGCTGCCAGGGCCCATAATGTGTTCTGATTGGTCGAAATTTTAAAAATCTTCTTGTTAGAAACCACTAAGCCAATTGAATTGTGACTTTGCAGGAATGATCATTGGGTGGTTCTGTACTAAACTTGTGAATCGTTTGCCGATCGGAAATTCAAGATGGCCGCCATGACTCGACTTAGTTTAACATTGAACCCTATGGGAATTTCACATTTTCATCTTTTTTTCTGAAACCACAAAACAGATTTGAATCAAACTTGGCAGAAATGTTCATTGGATGGTCATATACAAGATTTTTGTTTTTGGTGCTGATCGGAAATCCAACATGGCTGCCAGGGCCTATAATGTGTTCTGATTGGTCGAAATTTTAAAAATCTTCTTGTTAGAGACCACCAAGCCAATTGAATTGTGGCTTTGCAGGAATGATCATTGGGTGGTCCTGTACTAAACTTGTGAATCGTTTGCTGATTGGAAATTCAAGATGGCCACCATGACTCGACTTAATTTTAACATAGGACCCTATGGAAAAAATGTTTAAAAGTCTTCTCCTCTGAAACCAGTAAGTCAGTTTAAAGCAAACATGGGATGAATGGTCCTTAGGTGGTCAACTTTCAAAATTATGTCCTGTGACCCCGACCTCCATCCAAGATGGCAACCATCAGCGAACATAGTTTTAACATAGGACCCTATGGGAAATATATTTAAAAATCTTCTTCTCTGAAACCAGTAAGCCAATTTAAAGCAAACATGGCATGGATGGTCCTTAAGTGGTCAATTTTCAAAATTGTGTCCAGTGACCCTGACCTCCATCCAAGATGGCCACCTTCAGCAGACATACTGTAGTTTTAACATAGGACCCTATTGAAAAAAATGTTTTTAAATCTTCTCCTCTGAAACTAGTAAGCCAATATAGCAAACATGTCGATGGTCCTTAGGTGGTCAACTTCCAAAATTGTGTTCAGTGATCCCGATCTCGGTTCAAAATGGCCACCGTCAGCAGACATAGTTTTAACATAGGACCCTATGGGAAAATTGTTTAAAAGTCTTCTCTTCTGAAACCAGTCAGCCAATTTAAAGCAAACATGGCATGGATGGTCCTTGGGTAGTATACTTTCAAAATTGTGTCCGGTGACCACGACCTCCATCCAAGATGGCTGCCATGAGCAGACATAGTTTTAACATAGAACCCTATGGCAGTATGGGATTTGAATAGTAACTTAGATGTATTCAGCATGCAGACATTCTTAAGAGGACTTATTTATGTCAGGTGAGCGATACAGGCTCACCTGAGCCTCTAGTTTTTTATTAGATTTTAGAACTGTTCTAACAGTGTGATATTTTTTGTTTTTCATTTGATTAGCTCTAGCTGACTTAAGTTGTTTCAGTAGATACCTCAAGGTAAGGGCATGGTTCCTTCCTCGTAGTTGTTATCTTGATTTAATCCAAATATATAATTCAAAGTAAAATTGCCTGCCCCTCACTAAACCAGGCTTGACAGACAGCTTTTGAATAAATAGGTATTGCATGGTTACTGCCAAAAAGTGCAGCCTCCCAAAAGCCACCAACATTTTAAGTAAAGCCTTTAAGGAAACCCATTGTTGTCTGTTTTAAAGTGAATACCCCCGGTACATACAAATTTGATTCTTCCATTACCACTGAGCATGCCAGAATTTTTTTTAGGAAACACCTAATTGTTGTTGTTGGATTTTTCCTCAATGCCACTGAAATGTTTACTATATAACAGAACTTGAAGCTTTTTGTAGTTGAGGTTTCTATAGGGATTTTAGCATTATTGAATTTCTTTTAAAAAAAAAAAAGAAAAAAACTTTGATTTTTTGTGATATTTAAATATTAAATTTCATGTTGAATGAACATCAGATTCTAAAGCACTGAAGTCACCATGGCATTACAATGTTTGAACATATCAGATCAATATACATTGTTGTTAGACACAACACTCTATAAATGTAGATTAGTTTCAGTAAAAGGATAATTGTCTTTAAAATGAAATTATATTTTACTGCACTGTAAATTAAAATAGCTGTAGATTTACTAGATTCTGTGGTTACTGGGAAGGCAATTAAGGCTAATATATGTTTTTGTTGTATGATATATATATACATACCACTAATACTTACTACCTTTAGCACTTCACTGCTACATATATTAATGCTTATGTTGTTTATATAATTGTAGTTTTTCAGTGTATATTTCATCATTTCATTACAGTAGTCCCCCACTTACAAGGCCATCTCTTCTACAGTGAAGTGAGTGGCCTTATAAGAGGAGTGTAGGCCACTCCTCTTATAATGTAGGCCACTGGTCTTATAAGGCCACTTATTTCACTGTATTGAAGGACACAATTTAATAATAATTTTCTATCTCAGTGTATCTGAAATCTGGCCTCATAAGAGAAATGCCTTTGGTGGGAGGGGTCTTGTATGAGGGGGAGAAATGTCTTTGGTGAGAAGGGTCTTGTATGAAGGAGATTACTGTATTAATAATATTGTGCTTTGTTTTGTTTTACTTTTGGTGAATACCATTGTTCTACAGAAAATAGTAATGGATGATAGTAGGTTTATTGTCCAGTTTGGACAAGAGAGACTAGCAGTGAATTCCTTAAGGCAGTAAGTCCAATAAGTTTTTATACTGTATAAATACATGTACAAAAAATGATTAAAATATAATAATCCATCTACCAGGATGTATCTATATAGGAGGAAGAACGAATACAATGAAAGTCGACGGAAGGAATTACAGAATCGTCTGAATGGTCATGAGGATGATGGTGATCATCAGCGACAACTACGAGAAGACAGAGAACGTGACGAATGGGAAAGGAAGCGAAGAGAGGAAGATGAAAGAAGAAGAAGGGAGGAGGAAGAATGTCGACGAAGGGAAGATGATGAAAGACAAAGAGAAGAAGATGAAAGAAGGCGAAGAGAAGAGGAAAGAGAAAAATTGGCTAGAGAAAAATTATCTGGTTCTGATGAAGTAAGTTGTAGTTTTTATAAGTTATAAGTTTACAAGGATCAATGTTCATGGACTAGGTGCAATATATGTCTGATGTGACCCCCAGTGGAATTATAAATACTGATAGGCATATCATGTTTTGGAGGGATATTTACCAAAACTTACATGTTGTCAAGAGATAGTCAATAGAAATTTAGTGTTAAAACATGTATTTTTGGCAAATTGTCCTCCAATCATGATTTATATGTTTAATTACACTGAATATCGTTTAAATAAATAGTTCTGGTTTTTTTTCTGTTCCCATCAAATTTCTGAAATTTCTGAAAACTTCCAATTTTCAATTTTGATGAATTATACTACTTCACGTAAAACGTTAAAGAAAACAGATTCTGTATAACTTTGGTGAGTTAATGCACTGAGGATCAAAAAGGGCAGATATGTTTAGACAAAAACCTCGCAGATGAGTAAAAGGAACAAAATTCATTCGATTTATGAAAATACATGACAAATACACACGTTGTCAACCAATCGAAATCCAGGATAATTTTATAAGGTATTATTACAAAAAGAATGATTCACTAGAATTTTTTACATAATTATATCAGAATTTTTTAGAAACAGAGTACAAAAGCCATTGTCTTTGTGGATTACTTAAAGTAATATTACACCACAATATCATGCAATTTTTGGATTAAATATTTTTACTTAATATGCCACTTAATTTAACTAAAATCAACTGCATAACATTAAAAATCCACTCAAAGGCAGAATTTATGAGCAAATCGCAAAATATTTGACAGCAGATAATTACTGTTGTTAACAACAGTAATGCAAATGATATGTGCGTGACCCAAGATTTGAACTCTTTCGGGGAGATTGTATAACGGGTGTGTTCGATTTGTGTTTAAATTATCTCCCTTTTGGAAACCTAGCTGTCAAAAGTAGACATTTATTTTTATGTTTTATTGATATATGTTGTAATGATAAGGCTATTTGTAATATATGTATCGTATTTAAACATTGACAAACTTCTGCAAATAAAATTTGTTAAGAAATTTGCAGAATTAAAATAATAGCCATACCATTGTCAAGGTGACAAATGTTTTATATAATACTTAATGTTTACATTTTGAACTCGTTCAAGGAGCCATTGGCTATTAACAGTATGGCCTACTAATAAAAATAAAGATAAAAAAACTATGGCCTACTTAGTATAACTTTGATGTTTGAAATATAAAAAAAAGTATAACTTTTGATCCCGTGTCTGTTTGTCGGTGAGCTTTTTGCTTGGCAACCACCAAGCGAGACATATCCAAACACGTTCATGTCACAGAAAGTGATTGAACTAGTTGACGATGGATACAAAATGAGATTTAGACATATCCAGGTTTGTTCCTCTGGGATTCGAGCCTAAGGCAATAGGAATTAAGGCTAAATAAGTTTTCATTACTTTATATAGTCAACAAAAGGCATGATATAACAGAACATAAAAATCAACAATTGTAAAGGCTTCAAATAAATACTGTGCAAAAAAAAATAGATGCAAAAACGACTGTAAAATACCAATATCAAAAATAACCTAAGTAGGCCATAGTTTTTTTTTCTTTATTTTTATTAGTAGGCCATACTGTTAATAGCCAATGGCTCCTTGAACGAGTTCAAAATGTAAACATTAAGTATTATATAAAACATTTGTCACCTTAACAATGGTATGGCTATTATTTTTGGTTATAGCACAGGTTCGAATGTAAAAAATCAACCCAGAAAAGCATGATGTGGCAAGCAGCCTGCAAAAAGTTTATATTTTAAAGCATTCTGGGGTTAAAGCTAATCTAAATTTAAAGCAGAAAATTAACCAAATTTAGTCTCCCAATCCCAAAAAACAAATAGATTGGGTACTACTCCTATATAAGCAGGATCAAAAGTTGTACTAAGTAGGCCATACTGTTTAATAGCCAATGGTTCCTTGAACAAGTTGAAAATGTAAATATTAAACATTATATAAAACATTCGTCGCCTTGACATTGGTATGGTTATTATTTTAATTCTGCAAATTTCTTAACAAATTTTATTTGAAGAAGGTTGTCAATGTTTAAATACAATAAATATATTACAAATAGCCTTATCATTACAAAATATATCAATAAAACATATCAACATAAAAATAAATATCTACTTTTGACCACCAGGTTTAGAAAAGGGAGATAATTGAAATGCAAATCGAACACACCCGTTTATCTTTACTTGATCGGCAATCATCTGACCAAAATTTTCTTCACGAGCAATCATCGGAACAAAACAACCGAAAGTTAATTAGTCTCCACAACAATGGCGAGGACGAAAAACATGCACACGGATTTGCAGATTTCTAGTTGTTGAGAACATATTTCGACTTGAAGCATGCATGAGTAGCTTTGTTAAGGTACCGCCGTATTCCAAATGGAATTTTCAGGGGAAAATTTGTTTCAACCCAAACTGGTGTAATATTACTTTTAAGTTGTAAATACAATGTGTTACACTATATTGTCTAAGGAATGTATAGTACAGGTTTTTTTTTTTCAAAATATATTTTTAAAAATGATTTAATATCTTAATATGTTTTAGAACAATGTTAAGGTATGTATTTTTATATTGTGCAATGAAATTTTTGGGGACTAATTACAGTCCCTAATGCATTATCTCAACATTGTGGATAATCATTATAAAATCCAGTGACAAACATATTACTGTGCTAGTGCTAATGTACTTCAATGGTATTGCAATCTGTAGACGGTGTATTATGTGTATTAAGGTTTTTCCCTTTAGAGATAAAAGAGGTGAGTTTTGGGTCCCCATTAATCAGTTTTACCCCATCACATTTTTGTGCCTGTCCCAAATCAGGATGTAGATATATAGGGTCTAACACCTGGAGAGGTGCAAGATAGTAAAATCTGTGACACCCTCGGGTAAGATTTAAATCGTATCCGACTCGGCTAAGATAATCAAATCTGTGACACCCGAGGGTAAGATTTAAATCGTATCGGACGAGGCTTGTCCGAGTCGGATACAATTTAAATCTTACTTGAGGGTGTCACAGATTTTACTATCTTGCACCTTTCACAGTGTTAGACTCTTTTTCTCACCCCTTTCTACCGTGTCAATGTTTACATTATGTGTAGTTTGGCGCATTAATTTGCATACCGCATCACAGGAACAAAATGTCACGTAATAAAATAAAACAAGATTTTAATTTTACTACTTTAAAAGGGTTCAAAATAATAAAGTTAACAACTTGTGATAGATTCTACAATAAAAAAAATCCTGCACCTTTTACGGTGTTTGACTCCTTTTCTCATCTCTTTCTATCGTGTCAATATTTGTTTACTTTGAGAAAATATAGAGTGCTCTCCCTTGTTAGTAACTAGCATAAATAAAAAAAAAATTACCTCTCTTTGACCAACGTCAAATAACCTTTTTACAGGTATTTATCGCTGTTGTAGTAGCATATATATAATATATTTATAAAATACATTGTATTTTATTGTGAAATACATTTAAAATACTGCCAAGACACGGATGCATATCTATAAATCGACAGTTTAATTCAACAATGGAAAGCAATTTTGTGGGAATAAGGGTGTGTAGCTTGTTTTACCCAGGAGGCGGGGTAAGATAGAAAAATCTTTTTCACCTAAATTAACGGACTACTTTATCCAAGGGGTGAGAATTTCATTTCCTTTGGTCATTGTCATTTCTGTATTTAGTATTTTGAGGTTTGCTAAATGAGTATTAGGGGCCATCGTGGTCATGATCGTATGGTAGATGGGTTTACAACTACATGTGCAATCAGTGCCTATCATCACTAACATTGTGAGTTCGAATCTTGCTCATGCTCATGACAGGGTGTACTCTATACAACATTATATGATCAAGTTTGTCAGTGACTGGCGACAAGTTGGTGGTTTTCTCTATGAACTCTGGTTTCCTCCACCAATAAAACTGACTGCCACGATATAACTGAAATATTGTTGAAAGTGGCATTCTGCCGAACAGCTCTGGGTTTGAACCCAGGAAACCTTCACCAGTACCCAGCCATAATTAGCTCACCTGACCCAAAGGGTCATGTGAGCTATTGTCACCACTGAGCGTCCGTCTGTTAACTTTTCACATTTTAATCAACTCCTCTGAAGCCACTGGGCCAATTTGAACCAAACTTTGGTGGAATGGTCCTTGGATGGTCCCCTTCCAAAATTGTGTCCGGTGATCCCGACTTCCAACCAAGATGGCTGCCAATCTAAAGATAGAAAAAAAGGGGGGATGAAATTTTAATTGTTCATTGCTGCTTTAGTATAAGTCAAAATGAGCTCAAATTTTAACTGCAGCTACATGGCAAGGAGTAGTTTAACATTTATTCCAGGTTTTTCTGTGAAATTTTTCTTTCAGTCGATTTATACCGATTATGCAAATTAGACATATTTTGATAAAAGATCACATTTAAATCTTTTCCTCTGAAACCGCTGAACCAAATTAAACCAAACCTGGCAGGGATAGTCCTTGGGTAGTCCCATTTCAAAATTGTGTCCGACAACTCCACCCTCCATTCTAGATGGCTGCTGTTACTAAAAATAGAAATTTCTTCAATTGTCCATTGCTGCCTTATTATAAATCAAAATGAGCTCAAATTTTAACTGCAGCTACATGACAATGAGTAGATTAACATATATTCTGGGTTTTTCTGTGAATTTTTTCTTTCAACCGATTTATACTGATTATACAAATTAGACATATTTTGATAAAAGATCACATTTAAATCTTCTCTGATGAAACCGCTGAACCAAATTAAAGCAAATTTGGCTGGGATGATCCTTGGGTGGTCCCCTTTCAATATTGTTTCCGACAGCCCCGCCCTCCATTCAAAATGGTTGCTGTTACTAAAAATAGAAATTTCTTTAGTTGTCAATTTCCGCTTTATTACAAATCAAAATGAACTCAAATTTTAACTGCAGCTATATGGCAATGAGTAGTTTAACATATATTCTGGGTTTTTGTGAGATTTTTTCAGCCAGTTTATTCCGTTTAGGAATATTATGAGATAAAAATCACATCAAAATCTTTTGCACAGAAATTTGAGTTGAAATGATCTTTGGGTGGCCCCATTTTCTATCAACTTTAGATGTCAAATTGAAAACCAGGTGAGCGATTACAGGCTCCTGGGAGCCTCTAGTTTGAAGGACAGACAGTACAATGGCCAAAACAAAAAGGTCAAAATGAAAGATTGAAAGACAAACCCCTCTAAAAATTGGGGTGAATTTAGATGCTCCGAAAGGGTAAGCAGCTCCTGATCCAGTAGTGGCACCCATCGTTGAGTAAATCATATGATGGAGGATTTAAAATTACCAGCCACTCACAAAGTACAACTCTATTTTCTTTTATTTAAAATGTATACATGAATTTCATACAGTAGAAACAATTTGAGCCTTGAATAATGGAAAAATAGGGTGTGATGGTTTTTGACCAAACAAATTACTGTTATTTATTTTTCAATGCCTATGTGCCATTTATTTTTCACCTCAATTTCTATGAAATTCTAGTGAATGTCTTATGATTTAATTATAAATGGTATTCTTGATTTCAATTGTGTTATCATTACCACTATGTAGTACCTGGTTACAAGATCTCCAAGACAATGTCTATTAGAGGAGAATTACTTTTTGTGACAGGCTAGAATTACATTGTTTTTCCCGGGTGATCTTGCATGTATTAAAACATTTAGATTGAATGATTTTTTTACAATGTTGCATGCTCAGAGACATTATGATTATAAGGAAAACAGATTACCATCTATTAGGTCTTAATGTGATGAATTGTCTTTGTCAGGAAATGTTAAAATCCTTAACCATTACTGTTTCAAAGATGTAATTTAATTCTGTGTTTGATTGGTACACAAGAATTGATCGTGACTGTAAGCATTATTGTTCATTATACCCCCACTCGCAGAGTGGTGGGTATACTGGAATACCCTTGTCCATTCGTCCGTCCCTAAACCTTGTGTACGTAACTAGTCATTCGTCTTTTGTTGGATTTTATTCATATTTGGTATCTTGATTGGCCATGATCTGAGCATGCGCATATTATACCGATTTCACGGATGGTTGATTTTTGTGAGAGTTATAGCCCTTTTCATGTTTGTTTGACCATACGTCCGTCCACACATCTTGTGTACGCAACTAGTCATTTGCCTTTTGTCACATTTTTATTCATGTTTGGTATCTTGGTTGGCCATGATCTGAGCATGCGCATATTATACCGATTTCACGGATGGTTGATTTTTGCGAGAGATATAGCCCTTTTCATGTTTGTTTGATCATACGTCCGTCCGCACATCTTGTGTACGCAACTAGTCATTTGTTTTTTGTCACATTTTATTCATATTTGGTATCTTGGTTGGCCATGATCTGAGCATGTGCACATATTATACCGATTTCACGGATGGTTGATTTTTGCGAGAGTTATTGCCCTTTTCATGTTTGTTTGACCATACGTCCGTCCGCACATCTTGTGTACGCAACTAGTCATTTGTCATATGTCACATTTTATTCATACTTGGTATCTTGGTTGGCCATGATCTGGGCATGCGCATATTATACCGATTTCACAGATTGTTGATTTTTGTGAGAGTTATAGCCCTTTTAATGTTTGTTTGACCATACGTCCTTTCGCACATCTTGTGTACGCAACTAGTCATTTGTCTTTTGTCGCATTTTATTCATATTTGGTATCTCGGTTGGCCATAATCTGAGCATGTGCATATTATACCGATTTCACAGATGGTTGATTTTTGAGAGAGTTGTTGCCCTTTTCCTGTTTGTTTGACCATATGTCCGTCCGCACATCTTGTGTACGCAACTAGTCATTTGTCTTTTGTCACATTTTTATTCATATTTGGTATCTTCGTTGGCCATGATCTGAGCATGCGCATATTATACCGATTTCACGGATGGTTGATTTTTGCGAGAGATATAGCCTTTTTCATGTTTGTTTGATCATACGTCCGTCCGCACATATTGTGTACGCAACTAGTCATTTGTCTTTTGTCACATTTTTATTCATATTTGGTATCTTCGTTAGTCATGATCTGAGCATGCGCATATTATACCGATTTCACTGATGGTTGATTTTTGCGAGAGATATAGCCCTTTTCATGTTTGTTTGATCATACGTCCGTCCGCACATCTTGTGTACGCAACTAGTCATTTGTTTTTTGTCACATGTTATTCCTATTTGGTATCTTGGTTGGCCATGATCTGAGCATGCACATATTATATCGATTTCACGGATGGTTGATTTTTGCGAGAGTTATAGCCCTTTTCATGTTTGTTTGACCATACGTCTGTCCGCACATCTTGTGTACGCAACTAGTCATTTGTCATATGTCACATTTTATTCATATTTGGTATCTTGGTTGGCCATGATCTGAGCATGCGCATATTATACCGATTTCACAGATTGTTGATTTTTGTGAGAGTTATAGCCCTTTTCATGTTTGTTTGACCATACGTCCTTTCGCACATCTTGTGTACGCAACTAGTCATTTGTCTTTTGTCGCATTTTATTCATATTTGGTATCCCGGTTGGCCATGATCTGAGCATGTGCATATTATACCGATTTCACAGATGGTTGATTTTTGAGAGAGTTATTGCCCTTTTCATGTTTGTTTGACCATATGTCCGTCCGCACATCTTGTGTACGCAACTAGTCATTTGTTTTTTGTCACATTTTATTCATATTTGGTATCTTGGTTGGCCATGATCTGAGCATGCACATATTATACCGATTTCACGGATGGTTGATATTTGCGAGAGTTATAGCCCTTTTCATGTTTGTTTGACCATACGTCCGTCGCACATCTTGTGTACGCAACTAGTCATTTGTCATATGTCTCATTTTATTCATATTTGGTATCTTGGTTGGCCATGATCTGAGCATGCGCTTATTATACCGATTTCACAGATTGTTGATTTTTGCGAGAGTTATAGCCCTTTTCATGTTTGTTTGACCATACGTCCGTTCGCACATCTTGTGTACGCAACTAGTTATTTGTCATATGTCACATTTTATTCATATTTGGTATCTTGGTTGGCCATGATCTGAGCATGCGCATATTATACCGATTTCACAGATTGTTGATTTTTGCGAGAGTTATTGCCCTTTTCATGTTTGTTTGACCATATGTCCGTCCGCACATCTTGTGTACGCAACTAGTCATTTGTCTTTTGTCACATTTTTATTCATATTTGGTATCTTCGTTGGCCATGATCTGAGCATGCGCATATTATACCGATTTCACGGATGGTTGATTTTTGCGAGAGATATAGCCCTTTTCATGTTTGTTTGACCATACGTCCGTCCACACATCTTGTGTACACAACTAGTCATTTGTCTTATGTCGCATTTTATTCATATTTGGTATCTTGGTTGGCCATGATCTGAGCATGCGCATATTATACCGATTTCACGGATGGTTGATTTTTGCGAGAGTTATAGCCCTTTTCATGTTTGTTTGACCATACGTCCGTCCGCACATCTTGTGTACGCAACTAGTCATTTGTCTTTTGTTGCATTTTATTCATATTTGGTATCTTGATTGGGCATGATCTGAGCATGTGCATATTGTACCGATTTGACAGATGGTTGATTTTTGCGAGAGTTATTGCCCTTTTCATGTTCCCTTACGAGCTGCTGCTATAAATTATTTCCTTAATTAGCTATGTATAATATTTATATCTGATAATCTGTAATACATCATTTTTCATCATTCCAAACATTTACTAGCTAACTGCCCTGGGAGGAGACACATCTCTTGATTCCAACACTCGTTACACTCCTTTATGCCTCTCCACCACGTTAAGTCCCACTATTATCTAATACTTTACTACACATCAACTTATGTAGAGCGAGTGGGGGTATCACAGCACGACAACGTGTGCAGTTTCATTTCTAATGACATTTAATTTCCTTTTCTTCTGATTGCTGTTGTCAAGAACAGGAAGCATATTTTTTTCCTGTAAAACAACTTTGAAGGTATGCAATTACAGTCAAACCTTCCCATGTGGTCACCTCTATTAAGCAGTCAGCTGTATTAAAAGGTCACATTTTTCTTGTCCTGTCATAGAAAATTTCATATGAATTGAAAATTTTTTAAGAGGTCACCTGTCTTAAAAGACTGCCTTTTCTTTGTCCCAAAGGTGATCTCTTACTCCAGGTTAACAGGTACATTCTTTTTAATGAATCCTAATATTGAATTCAAATATCATTGATTTGTCACAACTTTTAATTAATAATTTAAGTTATTTCACATTATTCGCTCAGTTTTACTGAAAATAAATAATTACCTAATACAATATATATATTTATTTACCTTTCAAAATTATGTCAGTTAAATATAATAATGTAACTCAACATTTTAATTATTTAACTATTTCAACTGTTATTGTTTAATATTAGAGGAAAGAGACAGGTGATATACCGGTATCCCTACAGACTTAATAAATTACCATATTAATGTCTGATTCTAAAAGTTAAACAGTTAATTCTTCCATTTTGGAGTCTGACACCAGATAAGGATTCTGATGAAGCCTTTCTAGACAGTTGAAACTAGTCGATTAAATAAGTAGACCACATCTGTACATTCAGGTGTTGTTGACTAATGACTCATTCAGATATATAGTTGTTCAGGTTTTTAATGGATTTGGTCTCCAGAAATGCAGTAGTGTAGTTAATATTCTGTATAAGGAATTCTGTTCCCATAGATTAAGTAGTTAAAGCTATGTATAATGGATCCTGTTCCCATAGATTCAGTAGTTAAAGCTCTGTATAATGGATTATGTTCCCATAGATTAAGTAGTTACAGCTCTGTATAATGGATTCTGTTCCCATAGATTAAGTAGTTAAAGCTCTGTATAATGGATCCTGTTACCATAGATTAAGTAGTTAAAGCTATGTATAATGGATCCTGTTCCCATAGATTCAGTAGTTAAAGCTCTTTATAATGGATTCTGTTCCCATAGATTAAGTAGTTAAAGCTCTGTATAATGGATCCTGTTACCATAGATTCAGTAGTTAAAGCTCTGTATAATGGATCGTGTTCCCATGGATTCAGTAGTTAAAGCTCTGTATAATGGATCCTGTTCCCATAGATTAAGTAGTTAAAGCTCTGTATAATGGATCCTGTTCCCATATATTAAGTTGTTAAAGCTCTATATAATGGATCCTGTTCCCATAGATTAAGTAGTTAAAGCTCTGTATAATGGATCCTGTTCCCATAGATTAAGTAGTTAAAGCTCTGTATAATGGATTCTGTTCCCATGGATTCAGTAGTTAAAGCTCTGTATAATGGATTCTGTTCCCATGGATTCAGTAGTTAAAGCTCTGTATAATGGATTCTGTTCCCATAGATTAAGTAGTTAAAGCTCTGTATAATGGATTCTGTTCCCATAGATTAAGTAGTTAAAGCTCTGTATAATGGATTATTTTCCATAGATTCAGTAGTTAAAGCTCTGTATAATGGATTATGTTCCCATAGATTCAGTAGTTAAAGCTCTGTATAATGGATCCTGTTCCCATAGATTCAGTAGTTAAAGCTCTGTATAATGGATCCTGTTCCCATAGATTAAGTAGTTAATGCTCTGTATAATGAATCCTGTTCCCATAGATTAAGTAGTTAAAGCTCTGTATAATGGATTCTGTTCCCATAGATTCAGTAGTTAAAGCTCTGTATAATGGATCCTGTTCCCATAGATTAAGTAGTTAAAGCTCTGTATAATGGATCCTGTTCCCATAGATTCAGTAGTTAAAGCTCTGTATAATGGATCCTGTTTCCATAGATTAAGTAGTTAAAGCTCTTTATAATGGATCCTGTTCCCATAGATTAAGTAGTTACAGCTCTGTATAATGGATCCTGTTACCATAGATTCAGTAGTTAAAGCTCTGTATAATGGATCGTGTTCCCATGGATTCAGTAGTTAAAGCTCTGTATAATGGATCCTGTTCCCATAGATTCAGTAGTTAAAGCTCTGTATAATGGATTATGTTTCCATAGATTAAGTAGTTAAAGCTCTTTATAATGGATTCTGTTCCCATAGATTCAGTAGTTGAAGCTCTGTATAATGGATCGTGTTCCCATGGATTCAGTAGTTAAAGCTCTGTATAATGGATCCTGTTCCCATAGATTAAGTAGTTAAAGCTCTATATAATGGATTCTGTTCCCATAGATTAAGTAGTTAAAGCTCTGTATAATGGATTATGTTCCCATAGATTTAGTAGTTAAAGCTCTATATAATGGATTCTGTTCCCATAGATTTAGTAGTTAAAGCTCTATATAATGGATTCTGTTCCCATAGATTTAGTAGTTAAAGCTCTATATAATGGATCCTGTTACCATAGATTCAGTAGTTAAAGCTCTGTATAATGGATTCTGTTCCCATAGATTCAGTAGTTAAAGCTCTGTATAATGGATTATGTTCCCATAGATTTAGTAGTTAAAGCTCTATATAATGGATTCTGTTCCCATAGATTTAGTAGTTAAAGCTCTATATAATGGATCCTGTTACCATAGATTCAGTAGTTAAAGCTCTGTATAATGGATCGTGTTCCCATGGATTCAGTAGTTAAAGCTCTGTATAATGGATCCTGTTCCCATAGATTCAGTAGTTAAAGCTCTGTATAATGGATTATGTTTCCATAGATTAAGTAGTTAAAGCTCTTTATAATGGATTCTGTTCCCATAGATTAAGTAGTTAAAGCTCTGTATAATGGATTATGTTCCCATAGATTTAGTAGTTAAAGCTCTATATAATGGATTCTGTTCCCATAGATTAAGTAGTTAAAGCTCTGTATAATGGATCCTGTTCCCATAGATTAAGTAGTTACAGCTCTGTATAATGGATCCTGTTCCCATAGATTAAGTAGTTAAAGCTCTGTATAATGGATCCTGTTCTCATAGATTCAGTAGTTAAAGCTCTGTATAATGGATTCTGTTCCCATAGATTCAGTAGTTAAAGCTCTGTATAATGGATCCTGTTTCCATAGATTAAGTAGTTAAAGCTCTATATAATGGATCATGTTCCCATAGATTAAGTAGTTAAAGCTCTGTATAATGGATCATGTTCCCATAGATTAAGTAGTTAAAGCTCTGTATAATGGATCCTGTTCTCATAGATTCAGTAGTTAAAGCTCTGTATAATGGATTCTGTTCCCATAGATTCAGTAGTTAAAGCTCTGTATAATGGATCCTGTTTCCATAGATTAAGTAGTTAAAGCTCTATATAATGGATTCTGTTCCCATAGATTCAGTAGTTAAAGCTCTGTATAATGGATCCTGTTCTCATAGATTCAGTAGTTAAAGCTCTGTATAGTGGATCCTGTTTCCATAGATTAAGTAGTTAAAGCTCTATATAATGGATCATGTTCCCATAGATTAAGTAGTTAAAGCTCTGTATAATGGATCCTGTTCTCATAGATTCAGTAGTTAAAGCTCTGTATAATGGATTCTGTTCCCATAGATTCAGTAGTTAAAGCTCTGTATAATGGATCCTGTTCTCATAGATTAAGTAGTTACAGCTCTGTATAATGGATCCTGTTCCCATAGATTCAGTAGTTAAAGCTCTATATAATGGATCCTGTTCCCATAGATTAAGTAGTTAAAGCTCTATATAATGGATTCGGTTCCCATAGATTAAGTAGTTAAAGCTCTATATAATGGATCCTGTTCTCATAGATTAAGTAGTTAAAGCTCTGTATAATGGATTCTGTTCCCATAGATTCAGTAGTTAAAGCTCTGTATAATGGATCGTGTTCCCATAGATTCAGTAGTTAAAGCTCTGTATAATGGATTCTGTTCCCATAGATTCAGTAGTTACAGCTCTGCATAATGGATCCTGTTCCCATAGATTAAGTAGTTAAAGCTCTGTATAATGGATCCTGTTCCCATAGATTAAGTAGTTAAAGCTCTGTATAATGGATCCTCTTCTCATAGATTCATTAGTTAAAGCTCTGTATAATGGATTCTGTTCCCATAGATTAAGTAGTTAAAGCTCTGTATAATGGATCCTGTTCCCATAGATTCAGTAGTTAAAGCTCTGTATAATGAATCCTGTTCCCATAGATTAAGTAGTTAAAGCTCTGTATAATGGATTCTGTTCCCATAGATTCATTAGTTAAAGCTCTGTATAATGGATTCTGTTCCCATAGATTCATTAGTTAAAGCTCTGTATAATGGATTCTGTTCCCATAGATTAAGTAGTTAAAGCTCTATATAATGGATTCTGTTACCATAGATTCAGTAGTTAAAGCTCTGTATAATGGATTCTGTTCCCATAGATTCATTAGTTAAAGCTCTGTATAATGGATTCTGTTCCCATAGATTAAGTAGTTAAAGCTCTGTATAATGGATCCTGTTCCCATAGATTAAGTAGTTAAAGCTCTGTATAATGGATCCTGTTCCCATAGATTAAGTAGTTAAAGCTCTGTATAATGGATCCTGTTCCCATAGATTCATTAGTTAAAGCTCTGTATAATGGATTATGTTCCCATAGATTCAGTAGTTAAAGCTCTGTATAATGGATCCTGTTACCATAGATTAAGTAGTTAAAGCTCTGTATAATGGATCCTGTTCCCATAGATTAAGTAGTTAAAGCTCTGTATAATGGATTATGTTCCCATAGATTAAGTAGTTAAAGCTCTGTATAATGGATCCTGTTCTCATAGATTCAGTAGTTAAAGCTCTGTATAATGGATTCTGTTCCCATAGATTCAGTAGTTAAAGCTCTGTATAATGGATTATGTTCCCATAGATTAAGTAGTTAAAGCTCTGTATAATGGATTCTGTTCCCATAGATTCAGTAGTTAAAGCTCTATATAATGGATCCTGTTCCCATAGATTAAGTAGTTAAAGCTCTGTATAATGGATCCTGTTCCCATAGATTAACTAGTTAAAGCTCTGTATAATGGATCCTGTTCCCATAGATTAAGTAATTAAAGCTCTGTATAATGGATCCTGTTCCCATAGATTAAGTAGTTAAAGCTCTGTATAATGGATCATGTTACCATAGATTAAGTAGTTAAAGCTCTGTATAATGGATTCTGTTCCCATAGATTCAGTAGTTAAAGCTCTGTATAATGGATTCTGTTCCCATAGATTAAGTAGTTAAAGCTCTGTATAATGGATTCTGTTCCCATAGATTCAGTAGTTAAAGCTCTATATAATAGATCCTGTTCCCATAGATTCAGTAGTTAAAGCTCTGTATAATGGATCCTGTTCCCATAGATTAAGTAGTTAAAGCTCTGTATAATGGATCCTGTTCCCATAGATTAAGTAGTTAAAGCTCTGTATAATGGATCCTGTTCCCATAGATTAAGTAGTTAAAGCTCTGTATAATGGATCCTGGTACCATAGATTCAGTAGTTAAAGCTCTGTATAATGGATTCTGTTCCCATAGATTCAGTAGTTAAAGCTCTGTATAATGGATCCTGTTCCCATAGATTAAGTAGTTAAAGCTCTGTATAATGGATCCTGTTCCCATTGATTAAGTAGTTAAAGCTCTGTATAATGGATTCTGTTCCCATGGATTCAGTAGTTAAAGCTCTGTATAATGGATTCTGTTCCCATAGATTCAGTAGTTAAAGCTCTGTATAATGGATCCTGTTCCCATAGATTCAGTAGTTAAAGCTCTGTATAATGAATCCTGTTCCCATAGATTAAGTAGTTAAAGCTCTGTATAATGGATTCTGTTCCCATAGATTCATTAGTTAAAGCTCTGTATAATGGATTCTGTTCCCATAGATTAAGTAGTTAAAGCTCTATATAATGGATTCTGTTACCATAGATTCAGTAGTTAAAGCTCTGTATAATGGATTCTGTTCCCATAGATTCATTAGTTAAAGCTCTGTATAATGGATTCTGTTCCCATAGATTAAGTAGTTACAGCTCTGTATAATGGATCCTGTTACCATAGATTCAGTAGTTAAAGGTCTGTATAATGGATCGTGTTCCCATGAATTCAGTAGTTAAAGCTCTGTATAATGGATCCTGTTCCCATAGATTAAGTAGTTAAAGCTCTGTATAATGGATCGTGTTCCCATGGATTCAGTAGTTAAAGCTCTGTATAATGGATCCTGTTCCCATAGATTCAGTAGTTAAAGCTCTATATAATGGATCCTGTTCCCATAGATTAAGTAGTTAAAGCTCTGTATAATGGATCCTGTTCCCATAGATTAAGTAGTTAAAGCTCTGTATAATGGATTCTGTTCCCATAGATTCAGTAGTTAAAGCTCTGTATAATGGATTATGTTCCCATAGATTCAGTAGTTAAAGCTCTGTATAATGGATCCTGTTCCCATAGATTAAGTAGTTAAAGCTCTGTATAATGGATCCTGTTCCCATAGATTCATTAGTTAAAGCTCTGTATAATGGATTATGTTCCCATAGATTCAGTAGTTAAAGCTCTGTATAATGGATCCTGTTACCATAGATTAAGTAGTTAAAGCTCTGTATAATGGATCCTGTTCCCATAGATTAAGTAGTTAAAGCTCTGTATAATGGATTATGTTCCCATAGATTAAGTAGTTAAAGCTCTGTATAATGGATCCTGTTCTCATAGATTCAGTAGTTAAAGCTCTGTATAATGGATTCTGTTCCCATAGATTCAGTAGTTAAAGCTCTGTATAATGGATTATGTTCCCATAGATTAAGTAGTTAAAGCTCTGTATAATGGATTCTGTTCCCATAGATTCAGTAGTTAAAGCTCTATATAATGGATCCTGTTCCCATAGATTAAGTAGTTAAAGCTCTGTATAATGGATCCTGTTCCCATAGATTAACTAGTTAAAGCTCTGTATAATGGATCCTGTTCCCATAGATTAAGTAATTAAAGCTCTGTATAATGGATCCTGTTCCCATAGATTAAGTAGTTAAAGCTCTGTATAATGGATCATGTTACCATAGATTAAGTAGTTAAAGCTCTGTATAATGGATTCTGTTCCCATAGATTCAGTAGTTAAAGCTCTGTATAATGGATTCTGTTCCCATAGATTAAGTAGTTAAAGCTCTGTATAATGGATTCTGTTCCCATAGATTCAGTAGTTAAAGCTCTATATAATAGATCCTGTTCCCATAGATTCTGTAGTTAAAGCTCTGTATAATGGATCCTGTTCCCATAGATTAAGTAGTTAAAGCTCTGTATAATGGATCCTGTTCCCATAGATTAAGTAGTTAAAGCTCTGTATAATGGATCCTGTTCCCATAGATTAAGTAGTTAAAGCTCTGTATAATGGATCCTGGTACCATAGATTCAGTAGTTAAAGCTCTGTATAATGGATTCTGTTCCCATAGATTCAGTAGTTAAAGCTCTGTATAATGGATCCTGTTCCCATAGATTAAGTAGTTAAAGCTCTGTATAATGGATCCTGTTCCCATTGATTAAGTAGTTAAAGCTCTGTATAATGGATTCTGTTCCCATGGATTCAGTAGTTAAAGCTCTGTATAATGGATTCTGTTCCCATAGATTCAGTAGTTAAAGCTCTGTATAATGGATCCTGTTCCCATAGATTCAGTAGTTAAAGCTCTGTATAATGAATCCTGTTCCCATAGATTAAGTAGTTAAAGCTCTGTATAATGGATTCTGTTCCCATAGATTCATTAGTTAAAGCTCTGTATAATGGATTCTGTTCCCATAGATTAAGTAGTTAAAGCTCTATATAATGGATTCTGTTACCATAGATTCAGTAGTTAAAGCTCTGTATAATGGATTCTGTTCCCATAGATTCATTAGTTAAAGCTCTGTATAATGGATTCTGTTCCCATAGATTAAGTAGTTACAGCTCTGTATAATGGATCCTGTTACCATAGATTCAGTAGTTAAAGGTCTGTATAATGGATCGTGTTCCCATGAATTCAGTAGTTAAAGCTCTGTATAATGGATCCTGTTCCCATAGATTAAGTAGTTAAAGCTCTGTATAATGGATCGTGTTCCCATGGATTCAGTAGTTAAAGCTCTGTATAATGGATCCTGTTCCCATAGATTCAGTAGTTAAAGCTCTATATAATGGATCCTGTTCCCATAGATTAAGTAGTTAAAGCTCTGTATAATGGATCCTGTTCCCATAGATTAAGTAGTTAAAGCTCTGTATAATGGATTCTGTTCCCATAGATTCAGTAGTTAAAGCTCTGTATAATGGATTATGTTCCCATAGATTCAGTAGTTAAAGCTCTATATAATGGATTCTGTTCCCATAGATTCAGTAGTTAAAGCTCTTTATAATGGATTCTGTTCCCATAGATTAAGTAGTTAAAGCTCTATATAATGGATCCTGTTCCCATGGATTAAGTAGTTAAAGCTCTATATAATGGATCCTGTTCTCATAGATTCAGTAGTTAAAGCTCTGTATAATGGATCCTGTTCCCATAGATTAAGTAGTTAAAGCTCTGTATAATGGATTCTGTTCCCATAGATTAAGTAGTTAAAGCTCTATATAATGGATTCTGTTCCCATGGATTAAGTAGTTAAAGCTCTATATAATGGATTCTGTTCCCATAGATTCAGTAGTTAAAGCTCTATATAATGGATTCTGTTCCCATAGATTCAGTAGTTAAAGCTCTGTATAATGGATCCTGTTCCCATATATTAAGTAGTTAAAGCTCTATATAATGGATTCTGTTCCCATAGATTAAGTAGTTAAAGCTCTGTATAATGGATTCTGTACCCACATATTTAATGATTAAAGTTCTGTACTATTCATCGGGTTCCCACTGAAAAATTAAGATATTTTTGTAATTTATTTTTATCCAGAAGTCCATTTACACCTAAGAACCCCCTCTATCAGGTCATATATCAGAGGTCACATTTCAAATAGCCAATCAAATACAAACTTACATAATCTTTAGCAGGGCTAGAAATTAACTTTTTTCCCCACAAGCAAAACTTTGCTAGTTGAATAAAAGTCTACTAGCAAATAGACTGACCTTACTAGCAACCAAATTTAATTAAAAAATGTATTCTTTACAATGTATTATTAAAATTATGTTACAATAAACATTAAAGTCTTGATAGATAATTAGATATGTCTCTCCATTTGGACACATTATCCTAATTCCGATCCAACCAGTCTTTTGATCTTACATGTACACCTTAGTGCTTAGTGGAGAACAACAAGACCAATTTTATAGTCTTTGGTTTGATCTGACCATAGCTTGAATCCATCATCTACCACATTCGAGATTAGCACGATAACAATTACAACACTGATGCGGTTGCAAATTATTGAAAAATTACAGTGGTAAATTTATTTGGTATATGCATCACTTTACATGTACTGAACTTTTTTTTACCTTTTCACTCAAATATTTATATATTGATTATTACCAAATAATAACAAATGACTGACTTGTTTGTTTTATCTTTCATGGTGTAATGGGACAGAATAATTGTTATAAAGGAAATATGCCTATATCTAACTATTGCTTTTTTGTGGGTTTTCGTGAGAAAAATGTATAGAAAGAGCCGACTTAAAGTTAACACAAGCTTGAAACAGGGTGAAAATAACTATTGCAATAAAGTTGTGAGAATGGTCATGATTTCTGTTAAAATACACCTCAATTGATTTATTGATTTCACATGTGATCTGAGAGTGTTATAGGTTTTTTCAGGACTAATTTTTTTTCAATGTAGACAGATGATTTATAGTTGTTCTGTAAGAATATGAAAGCTTTGATGGTATAAATGAAAAAGTAATTCCAAACCCTGTCTACCCTGGATCCAGGTCCATTCACCCTGATAATTATTATACCCCCTCTCCCCGAAGGGGGAGGGGGGTATACTGTTTTACCTCTGTCCGTCTGTCCGTCCGTCCTTCCGTCCGTTCAAGATATTTTTCGTTGCATCATATAGGTATATCATATTGTGGGTAGCGTTTTTGGACCCGTCAGATTTCTACTTCCTGTTTGCCGACTTAGTTGGTTTCTATACACATTTAACATATATGCTCATTTTTCGTCGCATTTTTCTCAGCAACTATTGATGGCAGAAATCTGATATTTGGTCACAAGCTTCATATAGGTACCCCATATCGTGGGAAGCATTTTTGGACCCGTCAGATTCCTACTTCCTGTTTGCCGAAGAGCGGGGGTATCATAGGTGAGCATTAGCTCACAGTTCATCTTGTTATTTATATGTAGGATAAATAAAAGAAGTATAAATGATATTTAATTGTTTATAGATAATAAATTGAGAAATTTTAAATGAGGCATGCTAAAAAGTGTACAATTCGATAATTTAAACATTGCAGTCCCTTGGAATAAGTAAAGCAGGTAAAGATGGGTGAATCGAATCTGTAGAAATTGTATATGTCCATGGCCATTATAAATTTGCTTTTATTTCAAATAAATTGAAACTGTATGGTGTCTATTCATTACTGTATTTTGACCATGGAAATTATGGAGATCTATCATAAATGTTCATCAGACAATATTCCTAAATATGGAAATGACAAAGGCTTTTGGATTTTTTCTAACTATATACCAAGAATATAAACAAAAAACAAGTAGATAGTAAGTATTTTTTTATTGAGATCAGTCAGATCAACAATCAATGCACATACTATCTCCCTTCTTTCACCAAGCTCTCATTCAAATCGATATACTTCTTTACAATTTAAATTAAAATATGCTTTATGTTCATTAAACTACTTTTTAACTATCAGGGTGAACGGACCCGATACGTCTACCCTATGCCTTGGTACTTCTTTACAATTTAAATTAAAATATGCGTTATGTTCATTAAACTACTTTTTAACTATCAGGGCGAACGAACCCGATACGTCTACCCTAGGCCTTGGTCGGATAAACGAAAATCTTCATCTTGCAAGCAGACGACTCGCATTCATATGATAGTGTAGCATCTGTCAAACAATGACTTTTATGCTTATTTCCTCTTAATCTTAGAAACACTATTATAATCTACATGAAATTCGACTTAAGAATTTATATTTTTGCAACTTTTCGCTTTGACATTGCGACTGGTAACTCTTAACTATTAAAACTGCAACCAGGTGTAATTTTATAAATCGGGAACCAGTATGGTAGTTCATATTTCTTGGACAAAGATGTAAATATATATACAATATACATACATTGTCGGTAAATATAAAATTTATTTGTACGAGCTTTCAAATAAATTGAAACTGTATGGTGTCTATTCATTACTGTATTTTGACCATGGAAATTATGGAGATCTATCATAAATGTTCATCAGACAATATTCCTAAATATGGAAATGACAAAGGCTTTTGGATTTTTTCTAACTATATACCAAGAATATAAACAAAAAACAAGTAGATAGTAAGTATTTTTTTATTGAGATCAGTCAGATCAACAATCAATGCACATACTATCTCCCTTCTTTCACCAAGCTCTCATTCAAATCGATATACTTCTTTACAATTTAAATTAAAATATGCTTTATGTTCATTAAACTACTTTTTAACTATCAGGGTGAACGGACCCGATACGTCTACCCTATGCCTTGGTACTTCTTTACAATTTAAATTAAAATATGCGTTATGTTCATTAAACTACTTTTTAACTATCAGGGCGAACGAACCCGATACGTCTACCCTAGGCCTTGGTCGGATAAACGAAAATCTTCATCTTGCAAGCAGACGACTCGCATTCATATGATAGTGTAGCATCTGTCAAACAATGACTTTTATGCTTATTTCCTCTTAATCTTAGAAACACTATTATAATCTACATGAAATTCGACTTAAGAATTTATATTTTTGCAACTTTTCGCTTTGACATTGCGACTGGTAACTCTTAACTATTAAAACTGCAACCAGGTGTAATTTTATAAATCGGGAACCAGTATGGTAGTTCATATTTCTTGGACAAAGATGTAAATATATATACAATATACATACATTGTCGGTAAATATAAAATTTATTTGTACGAGCTTTAGAAACAGGCAGAATAGCGAGCTTTTCAGGCCTGTTTCGCAGCGAGTACAAATGAATTTTATATTTAACGACAATGTACGTATATTGTGTTTATCCTGCAATGTCAAAAAAGTCGGAAAACTTGTCAGATTTAAACAAAAAGGACAGAAACAAGTGCCATTCCTCGCCTTTCATAAATGTTGTCAAGGGTGTCTTCTTCGTGGTCCGCGTTACATTAGTACCAGTTTCATACTTGTCTGCGCCCTCCGCTGTACATAGCTACAGGGTACCAGGAAAGTTTATTTGTCTAGTACGAATAAAGCAAAAATTTATTGGTATAGCATATTTGTACAGCAAATGTACTGATTGCAGGATAAACCATCCTTCTTTCTGGGTTTTACATAGTGTCAATGTGTATACTCAGGTTTTTCCTAATTCATTACCAAGCGTAAATACGTGATCTGACAAGAAAACAAATTTACACGATTTGTCATAGTTCAGATATGATTCTGAACACATATTTTTTTACAACTAGCAATATTCTGCTAGTTCTAATTTTAATTACTAGCAAAATCAAGGCAAATCAAAATTTCAACTAGCAATTTGCCTGCTTGCTAGCGTTAATTTCGAGCCCTGTTTAGTTATTGAACAGTAAATGGTTTCATTTTGTAGGCATGTTATATTTAAGTCCTCAACAACGTTCAGTGAATCTACTTTTTAACAAATATGTATACAGCACAAATATATCCACAATAAAAAAATATATATGGATTGTTGTTGACTTTTAACTTTATATGAATACAGGGAGCAAGAACAACACGTATGGCACCTGTTGAACCAGATTTGAGTAAGCGAGAAGTTCATGGACAACCAGATGGGAGACAAATTACTGCTAGTAAGGATGATCAGAGATCTGTTATTCCAAGTAGAATGACTGATGACCAAAGATCTGTTATTCCAAGTAGAATGACTGATGACCAAAGATCTGTTATTCCAAGTAGAATAACTGATGACCAGAGTTCTGTTATTCCAAATAGAATGACTGATGACCAAAGATCTACATATACAAATCAGCATGCAGAAGACCAAAGGTCAATAAACACAAGTCATCAAACAGATGACCAGAGATGGGCTAACTCAAGCCAACTGAGAGATCAGTCAATACCTGAATATGATCAGAGAAGTATAAGCCAACTAACTGATCCCAAATCTACCAGTAGTAGCAAAAAGAATGTCTTTGATTTTAATAGACAGACACAAAATAGAGCACTGTCTCCAAAGGATATGGAACAGTATGGACAAGTAACACAGAGATCTGATCATCCTCTAAATCAAGTGCATGATAGAAGTACTGATAATCAACATGTAAATAGACAGGAAGTACCAGATCCCACAAAGAATTTAGATAATGCCCAACAAAGCCATGATAGAATGGTTGATTCCTATGAACATTCTACAGATGGTAGAGATGTTGTTGGACATGGAACCAGTAGACAGGAAGCACCTGTTGTTACCAGGCAACCTGACAACTCTGAACATAGAATGGCAACATACAAAGAGAAAGAGGTACCAAATGTTAGTAGTGGACCAAATGTACAGGAAAGCAATAATCGAGTGGCAGATAGGCGTGGTGATGTCAGACATGACCAAGCATATAGACAAGAGGTACAGCAAGGATATCCTATCAACCAGAATTCATATAGACAGGAACCAGTTCAATCAGATGATGTAGAAGATGTACCAGGTTATACTGCAGGCAAAGTATCTAAAACGTTTGTTAAAGAAGACATGGAGCGCAGACAGCAGCAATCAGCAAGATATGAAAATGGGGAGGATAGATACCAAAAACCGATTTCAAATAGGAACAATCCTGAAAATCTGTTGGATAAGCCTAAAGATAGAAGATTCCCTCGTCAAGAGAGTGATGATAGTAATATGCCAACAACTCCTAGCTCTGACTCAGATCGACACAAGCCTGTTACATATCAAAACAGTCAAGAAATGTCAGATCCAAGATCTACTGGTGTCAAGAACAACAAAGCAGATAACTCAAATAGCCATCAAAGTAGCTTTCCAGCACAAAGTAGGCAGAGCAGAGTTGATGGACAAAGACAAAGTCCAGATGGGAAACCAGTTCTTCATTTTCGTAAGACACAGAACCAACAGAGAAATAGTGACAGTCAGAAGCAATCTGTAAGATGTGTGATATTTGACACATTTAGGAGTGAATATTGACACACATAGTTGTATATACTGACACTACTAAATCATGGACCCCAAGATTCTAATTATATAATATCTCTAGTTGAAGCATGTCTTACTAAAATTCTCTTAACAAGATTTTGGATCAGTTGAACAAATCCTCTTATATGTCCATATTCAATGTATCTTATTTATCCTGACCACAGCAAGAAATTTTAACAGTGCAATAATTCCCTAGACATTTTGTGACTATTGAATGAGATCAATGATGTGGATGATAGTAGATGTTGTATGACTCCCAATTCAGTGATTAAAGCACAATTTTATACACCCTATGTAATTAGGTATCAGGTCATTACCAATAAAAAGCAGATCTAGATGGTTTTTTCTTTTTTTCTCTCTCAATAGTGCAAATTTGAAGAAGATTTGGCATTTGTGGTCTGTGGACAAATTCTTATTTGTTTCCAACTTATGTGTAAATTCCTTGGTATACACTCAATATAGTAGCATCATCACGATTAGTTTTAGTTCACAAATTTATATTTGTATAATTTTAATCAGTTGTAATTTATAATTGCATGTTTATTTGTAATGTTTATAATAAAAACCTCACAATAATATCACTTTTTAACTCACTTTGACCTATGGTCCATAACAGATTGTCATCTCTCTGCACTCATTGATGTTGTCGTAGGTGTCTCTTATCTTTTCATATTTCAATGTTTTTGTCACAAACCACTGGATCAATTCAAACTAAACTATGGTATAGACAGAAATATTACTTGGGTGATCCTCAACATTTTATATGATTTACTTTTCATTAGGAAATCAATACTAGACCAATTACATTTTCTGATTGGCTGAAAGTTCAAAATTCTTCTCAGAAACCAAATGGGTGATGTAATTGTTCTTGGTAGGAATGTTTTTTCAATGTCTCTTTAAAATGTTTTTTTTTTTGTCAATTAGAAATCTAATAAGGCCACCACTACAGGAAAGTTTCAACATGAAATCCTATTGGAAAAATATTTTGAAACCATAAACCATTTGAAAGCAAAATGCTGTAATGATCCTTGTACAACCCTTTACACAAAATGTATGTTTGTGTCAAACAGATATCCAAGATGGCCACCACAACAGGACCAAGATTTAATGTTGAACCCTACAGGAAAATAATTTAGGATTATTTTTATTTGAAAGTAAAAATCTGGATGTTAATTGTAATACACTTTACAAAATATGTGTCTTTTGTGTCAATCAGAAATTGAAGACTCTGTCTAAAGATTTCTGCCATCACATGGTATAGCTTAGATTTAACCCATATGTTTATATTTTTAATCCAAGATGGCCGAAAAACCACAGGACATTATTTTTTTTTGTCTAAATGTACAAACCTAATTGAACCTAAAATAGTGCATGAATAACCATATTGTCTTTTTTTAGATCCACACACTTAACTCTTAAATTAACTTTTTCATAACAAAGCAAACTACTTATGATGTGAAAAGAAATAACTCATATTGATGTGTGAAATTGGAATTTTTTGTTTCATTAATTCACATTTCTTTCATCACCATATATAGAAACACCTTTTTTTTTTAATTTAAACTGAAAGATAAGGTCATTAGTTTTATTTGACACTGTAAGTTATGAAAATATAATAATAATAGTTTGTTTTTATTTCTTCTGATAACAGCAAACGATAATAAATTGTATATTAAAATTTTCCATTTTCATAATTTGTAGATATTTGAACTTTGTAAAATAAATCAGAGGATAATTTTCTTGCAAATAGAGAATACATAAGTTGTTAAAACATTACAATTTTGTGCAAATTAATATCAAAATGTATGTTATTTCCATTGAACTTTACAAACAAAGGGACCTTTTGCCAGCAATAAAGGGAAATTACTCCTGCAAAAACGTCGAAAAACACATAATTTTATAATCAAGTCAGAAATGATAAAATGGTCTACTGATTAAAGGAAATTGAATAAGAATGGATACCTGTTATTTATATAGATAGGTTTTGTTGAATTAAGGCATATCAATTTCATTGAAATGTCAGTTTGTTGACTCAGTTTGACTAATTAATAAATATATTTGCTGGTGTGTGTTCTTTAAAAACATGAATCTTCCATCAATAAATGAAACGCTTGGTGCAATAAAAACTCAATTTGGCAACCAAAAATTGGAGTACCTCACATTAATTAGACCATAATCTTAAAATAACTGTTGGATTATCTGGAAAGTTTAATCATGTTTCATTATTTTAAAAGAATGTGCCATAAGAAGTTACATGATATATGGATATTACACTATAGGATCATCTTCTTGGTTCCATCATATGCTTGATATTTCCAAAAACGAAAACCATTGCAAAATGTATCGCAGATACCCATTGGACAATCTAGATTAGTTGTGCCCCTAAATATTTAATTTTTCGTCAAAATTGGGAACCAAATATGATCATTATCATTGCTAATACTTTAATTGACATATTTCTATAATTTTTGGCAATAACTTTTTATTATTTTTTCAGGATTTGAACAGATTTCCATCCCCTCCTCCAATGCATGTACCTTCATCAATTCAAGGCCAAGACACAACAAACTTAACAAAGGAACAAAAACAAGCAGAAAGTAAGTTAAAATACCATTTAATATTGTGTTTTTCTTAATACATTGAACTTTCAAATTAATGTTCATTCATTTAATTATTTAAACTGACTTGGTTAGTATCATCATTGGTTGACTGATTTTTCTACACTTAGCTACAGCAAATATTTGTACTTTATTGGTCATTTGGAATATAATAATAGATGAGATTAGTCACATTAAGTCAGTCAGTAGATGAGTCAGTCAGAAATTAATGATAGATGACATTAGTCACATTAAGTCAGTCAGTAGATGAGTTAGTCAGAAAATAATGATAGATGAGATTAGTCACATTAAGTCAGTCAGTAGATGGGTTAGTCAGAAAATAATGATAGATGACATTAGTCACATTAAGTCAGTCAGTAGATGAGTTAGTCAGACTATAATGATAAATGAGGTCACATTAAGACAGTCAGTAGATGCGTTAGTCAGAAAATAATAATAGATGGCATTAGTCACATTAAGTCAGTCAGTGGATGAGTTAGTCAGAAAATAATAATAGATGAGATTAGTCACATTAAGTCAGTCAGTAGATGAGTTAGTCAGAATATAATAATAGATGACATTAGTCAGATTAAGTCAGTCAATGAATAGATTAGTCAGAAAATAATGATAGATGATATTAGTTACATTCAGTCAGTCAGTAAATAGTGATAGATGACATTAAGTCAGTCAATAAAAGTGTTAGTCAAAAATAATGATAGATGACATTAAGTCAGTCGATAAATGTGTTAGTCAAAAATAATGATAGATGACATTAGTCACATTAAGTCAGTCAGTAGAAGAGTCAGTCAGAAATTAATGATAGATGACATTAGTCACATTAAGTCAGTCAGTAGTAGATGAGTTAGTCAGAAAATAATGATAGATGAGATTAGTCACATTAAGTCAGTCAGTAGATGGGTTAGTCAGAAAATAATGATAGATGACATTAGTCACATTAAGTCAGTCAGTAGATGAGTTAGTCAGAATATAATAATAGATGACATTAGTCACATTAAGTCAATCTGTAAATGTGTTAGTCAGAAAATACTGATCAATGACAATAGTCAAATTAAGTCAATCGGTAAATGTGTTAGTCAGAAAATAATGATAAATGACATTAGTCACATTAAGTCAGTCAGTAAATAGTGATAGATGACATTAGTCACATTAAGTCAGTCAATAAATGTGTGTCAAAAATAATGATAGATGACATTAGTCACATTAAGTCAGTCAGTAGATGAGTTAGTCAGAAAATAATGATAGATGAGATTAGTCACATTAAGTCAGTCAGTAGATGGGTTAGTCAGAAAATAATGATAGATGACATTAGTCACCTTAAGTCAGTCAGTAGATGAGTTAGTCAGAATATAATGATAAATGAGGTCACATTAAGACAGTCAGTAGATGAGTTAGTCAGAAAATAATAATAGATGAGATTAGTCACATTAAGTCAGTCAGTAGATGAGTTAGTCAGAATATAATGATAAATGACATTGGTCACATTAAGTCAGTCAGTAAATGTGTTAGTCAGAAAATAATGATAGATGACATTAGTCACATTAAGTCAGTCAATGAATGGGTTAGTCAGAAAATAATGATAGATGATATTAGTTACATTAAGTCAGTCAGTAAATAGTGATAGATGACATTAGTCACATTAAGTCAGTCAATAAATGTGTTAGAAAATAATGATAGATGACATTAGTCACATTAAGTCAGATAGTAAAGAGTTTAGTCAGAAAATAATGATAAATGACATTAGTCACATTAAGTCAGTCAGTGGATGAGTTAGTCAGGAAATAATGATAGATGACATTAGTCACATTAAGTCAATCAGTAAATGGGTTTGTCAGAAAATAATGATAGATGAGGTTAGTCACATTAAGTCAGTCAATAAATGTGTTAGTCAGAAAATAATGATAGATGACATTAGTCACATTAAGTCAGATAGTAAAGAGTTTAGTCAGAAAATAATGATAAATGACATTAGTCACATTAAGTCAGTCAGTGGATGAGTTAGTCAGGAAATAATGATAGATGACATTAGTCACATTAAGTCAATCAGTAAATGGGTTTGTCAGAAAATAATGATAGATGAGGTTAGTCACATTAAGTCAGTCGGTAGATGAGTTAGTCTGAAAATAATGATAAATGACATTAGTCACATTAAGTCAGTCAGGTTAGTCAAAATATAATGATTGATGACATTAGTCACATTAAGTCAGATAGTAAAGGGTTTAGTCAGAAAATAATGATAAATGACATTAGTCACATTAAGTCAGTCAGTAAATGAGTTAGTCGGAAAATAGTGATAGATGACATTAGTCACATTAAGTCAGTCGGTTAATGAGAAAATAATGATAGATGAGATTAGTCACATTAAGTCAGTCAATAAATGGGTTAGTCAGAAAATAATGATAGATGACATTAGTCACATTAAGTCAGATAGTAAAGGGTTTAGTCAGAAAATAATAATAAATGACATTAGTCATATTAAGTCAGTCAGTAAATGGGTGTCAGAAAATAATGATCAATTACATTAGTCACATTAAGTCAGTCGGTAAATGGGTTAGTCAGAAAATAATGATAAATGACATTATTCACATTAAATCAGTCAGTAGATGAGTTAGTCAGAAAATAGTAATAGATGACATTATATTAGTAACATTAAATCAGTCGGTAGATGAGTTAGTCAGAAAATAATGATAGATGAGATTAGTCACATTAAGTCAGTCAGTAGAAGAGTTAATGAAAAAATAATGATAGATGACATTAGTCACATTAAGTCAGTCAGTAAATGGGTTAGTCAGAAAATAATGATAAATGACATTGGTCACATTAAGTCAGTCAGTAAATGTGTTAGTCAGAAAATAATGATAGATGAGATTAGTGACATTAAGTCAGTCGGTAGATGAGTTAGTCGGAATATAATAATAGATGACACTAGTCATATTAAGTCAGTCAATGAATGGGTTAGTCAGAAAATAATGATAGATGATATTAGTTACATTAAGTCAGTCAGTAAATAGTGATAGATGACATTAGTCACATTAAGTCAGTCAATAAATGTGTTAGTCAGAAAATAATGATAGATGACATTAGTCACATTAAGTCAGATAGTAAAGAGTTTAGTCAGAAAATAATGATAAATGACATTAGTCACATTAAGTCAGTCAGTGGATGAGTTAGTCAGGAAATAATGATAGATGACATTAGTCACATTAAGTCAATCAGTAAATGGGTTTGTCAGAAAATAATGATAGATGAGGTTAGTCACATTAAGTCAGTCAATAAATGTGTTAGTCAGAAAATAATGATAGATGACATTAGTCACATTAAGTCAGATAGTAAAGAGTTTAGTCAGAAAATAATGATAAATGACATTAGTCACATTAAGTCAGTCAGTGGATGAGTTAGTCAGGAAATAATGATAGATGACATTAGTCACATTAAGTCAATCAGTAAATGGGTTTGTCAGAAAATAATGATAGATGAGGTTAGTCACATTAAGTCAGTCGGTAGATGAGTTAGTCTGAAATAATGATAAATGACATTAGTCACATTAAGTCAGTCAGGTTAGTCAAAATATAATGATTGATGACATTAGTCACATTAAGTCAGATAGTAAAGGGTTTAGTCAGAAAATAATGATAAATGACATTAGTCACATTAAGTCAGTCAGTAAATGAGTTAGTCGGAAAATAGTGATAGATGACATTAGTCACATTAAGTCAGTCGGTTAATGAGAAAATAATGATAGATGAGATTAGTCACATTAAGTCAGTCAATAAATGGGTTAGTCAGAAAATAATGATAGATGACATTAGTCACATTAAGTCAGATAGTAAAGGGTTTAGTCAGAAAATAATAATAAATGACATTAGTCATATTAAGTCAGTCAGTAAATGGGTGTCAGAAAATAATGATCAATTACATTAGTCACATTAAGTCAGTCGGTAAATGGGTTAGTCAGAAAATAATGATAAATGACATTATTCACATTAAATCAGTCAGTAGATGAGTTAGTCAGAAAATAGTAATAGATGACATTATATTAGTAACATTAAATCAGTCGGTAGATGAGTTAGTCAGAAAATAATGATAGATGAGATTAGTCATATTAAGTCAGTCAGTAGAAGAGTTAATGAAAAAATAATGATAGATGACATTAGTCACATTAAGTCAGTCAGTAAATGGGTTAGTCAGAAAATAATGATAAATGACATTATTCACATTAAGTCAGTCAGTAAATGGGTTAGTCAGAAAATAATGATAAATGACATTAGTCACATTAAGTCAGTTAGTGGATGAGTTAGTCAGAAAATAATGATAGATGACATTAGTCACATTAAGTCAGTCGGTAGATGAGTTAGTCAGAAAATAGTGATATATGACATTAGTCACATTAAGTCAATCTGTAAATGGGTTAGTCAGAAAATATTGATAGATGAGATTAGTCACATTAAGTCAATCTGTAAATGGGTTAGTCAGAAAATATTGATAGATGAAATTAGTCACATTAAGTCAGTCGGTAGATGAGTTAGTCAGAAAATAATGATAAATGACATTAGTCACATTAAGTCAGTTAATAAATGGGTTAGTCAGAATATAATGTCATTCAAAAATGTCAGATAGTTTTATGACAGAAAAAAACAGGCTCAGTTAGAAAATATGACAAAACACATAGGTTTATACAGGAAATGATGACACTGCATTAATTGACTGGTCAGAAACTGGTGAGATCTTTATATATTCCATTTTTTTCTAGCACCAGATCCTGTTCAGGAACTTTTTAAGGAACCTGTTCAGGAATCTTATGAGGAACCTGTTCAGGAATCTTATGAGGAACCTGTTCAGGAACCTTTTGAGGAAACTGTTCAGGAACCTTTTGGGGAACCTGTTAATGAATGTTTTGAGGAACCTGTTAATGAACCTTTTGAGGAACCTGTTGAAGAACCTTTAAAGGAAAAATCTTCTCTTAAGAAAAAACCAAGTTGTCATAAGAAAAAGTCCAGTTCTAAGAAGAAAAATTCAGAGGAGGGTGAGACTACACAGGTTTTTGGTGTCACCTTTGTGGAGAGGATATTAAATGTTGGTGCTTGTCAAAATTCTTTCTTTTCCTTGAATTTTGTTATGGCAAAATAATATCTATAACTACACTACTGATATGTAGAAAATAAGTTTTAGCTCATATTACTCATAATATCTATCAAGCTCAGCTTTGAATCTTTATTTCTCTTGATGGAGTATATTTAAAAAAAAAAGGTTCTATTTGAAGATTGATCTTATAACATATAGACTACTAGTAACTATAAATGTCCTATAACTAGTTTAAAGTTTCTAAGACAACCATTGTCTTGTCCATTTTGGATTTCAATTCAAACATTTTTTATAGATGGAGTTTATTGATATGCAAATGCAATTTTTTTTTCTATGTGACAAGAGAGTATATTTTAATGATTGGTATGTTAAGGATGCATTTACATAAATGATATACTGTATCAATATAAAAGTGAAAACATCTAAATCAAATATAGTCATGGCGTTGAAAGAAGAAAAAAAAGTAAATATCTATTTTTCATAAAAATGTAATTTATCATTTACCAGTATTTGGTAAAACTGAAGAAAAAAATGAGAACATGTATGATTTATCTGGATGACTTGCAGCATTAATATTTTCAGTGTTGTACAGTAGGCCCTACATTTTCATCAGTGTTGACACTGAAGTTCTGTATGTTATGATTGACTTATAGTTTCTAGTCTGTAGTTCTAGTTTCTGACTCATGTTTGGTATGGAGGGACTTGTCACACTTTGCAAACTATACAAAGCATATTGGTATCAGGAACTGGTATTTATTTCAGGGAACTCATTGATTTATTTACTTCAGATCTATTAAGAATTGTTTTTTTATCTTCGTCAGAAAAGCGGTTATTACAAGAATTAGAAGCTGCTAGAGAAGCAAGGAGAGCAATAGAACGACAGCGAGAGGAATTAGTCAAGAAAGCTAAATTAATGCAGAATAAAACACAAAATAGACGCAATCATGGTAGGTGGTTATAAGTAAATAAAGGATATGTATACAATATTACTACAATGTGTTAACATATAATGTTTATGTGTATGAGGCTTAGAAACTGTGACAATGGCGTAGTTTACAAATCCTTTTCCCAGTTTTGTGCCAAATACTTTAAAATTTTATATTTTAAAACACTGCTTTAATATTGTGTTTATTTTGCAGAATAATTGAATTAATTCATAAAGACTGTTATATTTAATATTAATAAGAAGATTATACAATTATCCCTTGTTTGCCCCTTTTGATGTTTTCTGTCAACAGGAAGTGAGCTGATTTTCAAATAGTTTACCAAAGCTCAACAGGTAGAACATGAAAGGGTACCAGAAAAAGTAAGATTTTACCAGTAGCAGAATAAAGTGTTTTTTCTTACACACTTATTAACTGTTACACACAACAACTGTAGGATATGCTTGTTTTGTCTTCTCATTGAAATGTGTCGATTGGTTTCTGGGTCCAGACTCAAAGGTGAAGGAATGTTTGTGGCATAGCAAGTATTCATTTATGTTTATATGACTTCAAAAATGTGTGCTCTCATGTTAATATGGAAATGTCATCCTCAGGGTACAAATCCTTTCTATGCTCTTATTTTTTATTCCTTTAGATCATAGGTTTTGTTGTTCAACACATGTTACTTGTATAAATATTAATGATTGATATTCTGCTCCATACTATTACTAAAACAAGTCACCTAGTATAGTGGTCAATTTCAAAGCTAATTAAAGGTATAGTACTGATGCACACCTTACAGATTAGGAAAATGAGCAAAAAAAGCATATTTTTAAAGCATTATTCGTCAGTTGTAAAATGCCACTTTCAGCAATATTTCAGATTTATAGATGATTTGTACATTTTCCCTTTGATCTGAACTGGCATGATATGAACATAATTTCGCTGTTTTCTAATATAATGACGTCACATTAGCAAATCCTCGCTAAGCATACTATCATTAGACTCATTCTTACGGAACTGCGACAATTGCAGGGGAAAAAAATCCCCCCAAAATTGTCAAAAAAAACCCTAATTTATAGGTTTTCATAATAATATGTACCGACAACGAATCACCTGTACAATGATTTCTTAGCAAATTTGAAAAAGGCATACACTTATTTATTTGTTCTGGTTGTACAGTACATAAAATTGAGCATATGTATATTACAATGGGATTAAAATGTGACTAGAAATGACCCACAATAAAATACAGTAGAACTTTGCTGGCTCGAACTCAAAGGGACTGTCAAAATGTGTTTGAGCTATCGGTAGTTTGAGCCACAGAGGCCCCGTAATTTCAGAGAAAAATCCGGTTCTGACCGGGGACAGTTTCATTACTCTATGATAACTGATGCACAGTATAGTGGACCTTTCTCGTAAAAAATATTTAATCCTTTAGAAAGTTCTCAAAGATTACGGCTTCTGAATACCTCTTTGGTATCTTCAAACGTTCCTTAGAAACGTTTTTTCACTTTGTTCGCAATTTATTTTATATACAGGAAATACAAGGTCGGGTATTAACACATCGATCGATATCGTTATAATGCTTGTAATATTAATTTGGATATATATTTTAATGGCCAATTTTCTAATTTTAGCCAATGATCATTTTCTCTTTTTTTTTAATTTGAATTTGTGGCAATTATATTTGTTTCTTTTGGTATTATATACATATAGCAACTCAGGTTAATCGGAATTTCAGTACTAGTACATTTCTTCTTTTTTTTGTATTTAGATAAACCTTGAGATAACGCATTTTTATATTATTCGATCCCAGCAACTATAAAAATTTAGAAAAAACACTCTCAATAATAATAATTCATGTAATAACAATTTTAGATATTGTTTTAATAAACTTTATTACGATTGTAAACATTTGATTGTTTTAATTATTGTCGAAGGCTTGGCTTGGTACGATCAGCGACATGAGTCTCAGGTTCAATAATTGTTCTTTATTAATCGTAATTAATGTTTAATTATCAAGCCACAGCTGAATTGAATGACTAATTAACACAAATTATGACAAGTTTATCCCACTACCTTTAATTGTTAACTAAATAATTATCTGTTGGTAATCTGACATTTATCACACCTTGTTGTAAACATATTCAACCGTAACATACATCTGTCAATTAAATTGCGATGTTCGAGTTTGGCATGGTAAAACAGAACCATTAATTGAGTTCGACTGTTTGAGGTATCGGTGTTCGAGCGAAAGGGTTTTTTTTTAGTTAGAAATATAAGGAAAATTGATGGGACTTTCAAATCAGTTCGAGCCATCCATTGTATTCGACCCATCCGAGTTCGAGGGACTAAAGTTTGACTGTATACCAAGATTTCATCGCTGAAGCACTTATTTTGTTTCAAAACATGAGTTTCAATAACATAAGTAGAGCACAGATATGTTAATTTTTAAAATGCTCTTACCTTTCATTTGCCTTCAAATTACACACTGATATCACATTAAATGAATAAGTGTCTATAAATATCTTGTAGCATTCCTTAATTTACCAGAACAGACACCAAACCGTTAAATCGAGATAAAAGCATTTAACTTATTTATCAATCTTGTCCCGTAAATTCATAGAGTTGCCACGTTGATTATAACTTTGCAAAATGTTATACTATTTCGCAGAAAAAGCGTGTTCTGTTTTACTGCTTGATACAATGTAACAGTCTTTCTTGGTCCACAACATTAACAAAATAATGACAGAAATACATATCTTGGAAGAGTTTTAAGCGGTAACTATTCACAGGAAACATCCTAGTTTCGCGAACACAATATTTTTTAGTACACAATTTAGAAATAACTAACCTTAAAACTGAAACATATCAATTTCGAACACTTTGATTCCAGGTCAAACAGAGCCTAGATCATTAAGAATGGTGAAAAATACTTGTCCCGTAGATTAGTTAGACTTGTAGGCCTCATGAAACCCCATCACATCATCAGAAACGAAGAGCATCCAGCACCCTTTTCTAGTAACTATTGAATGCTCCATTTTACCAAGGATATCTTTGCTCTATATCCATACCCTGTCATGTTTATTTGGTCAAGGGAATATTTTAACCACCTTACAACTCTGAACAATAAAGTCTATATGTACGGTCTTCTCACTAAGATCGTTTTCTAAAACAGTTCAAATGTAACAGATTTTATCATGCGTTGCTAAAACAATAATCGCTACATGTAATTTCTGCATTCTTTACAGGCAAAGGAGTAATCAGAAACAAACAAAAAAAAGACAATGATCTACAAAACACTACACATAAAACTAAAGATTGAGCAACACAAAGCCCACTAAAATCCAGGGGTGAACTCTGGTGCTCCGGAAGAGTTGGCATTCCTGTCCCTCTACTGACACCCGTCGTGTGATTCTTGTAACAAACCTGGTGACAAGTCATGAATGAGGAAAAACCTGGATTGAGATTACGACAAACACAACATATCTGTGGACATTTGTGGCAATGATATTGTGTACTGGTTAACAAAGTCATGGTGGTGACCATAAAACTTTTAAAGTGATGACTTCAATTTAAACACTGGGAATCCTTGGCTAAGTAGCTTCCTTGTTAGCAGCAACCCACTATCAAGGAAATCCTGATAGGAACCACAAGCTCTGAAATATCAGATCAACTAAGAGATAGATTCTCCATATGCAAGTGCTGCTTGAATGTTGCTACATATATAAATGGAAAGTTCACAATTGGAAAATTGAAATCTTCTCTTCTATCGTAAAGTTTTGTTTTCGATTTGTGTATCATGCCTAGATTGTTCAGTCTGTTTTAGCAACTCAACTGTGTGCCACTCACAAGCAGACATTCCATGATATCCATCTGCACTATTACAACAAAATATTACCATTTCTAGAAAACAAATATTAGCCCTGTATATCAAAATAATGACCAAATGCTATTACTAGTATATAAACATAATTCATTGTTAAATAATAATTATTAATGACAGACAGTTGAAACCATGATGGACTTTTATTCTACAGATAGCTGTATTGAACTACCGTTTAATCACACTTAGTTTTTACCACAATTTTTTTTTCTCCATCAGATAAAGACATTCAAACAGATTTAATTGGTAAATGCATGGTTCTATTTTAAGATCAATAAATCTTTCAAAACTTAATAAATCCTTTGAAAAGATATAAAAGCATGCTTTTAACTTTGAAGACTTTCAATTTTCTTCTAAAACACAGCTTACAATAACATCTACAGACTACTGTTGCATTGTAACACCCAGTGGTAGTTATAAATTTTCAATCTCAAGTTTTAAGAGGTCTTGTTTGAAGATGAATTTAAACAGAAACACTCTTTATTGTTCAAGTTTTTACTTGTATGTTTGACAAGTCTAATACATTTTCTAACAGGATTTAAGTCTTAAGTTTTCATTTTGTTCAGACTTACACACAAGTAATTTAGATTTTTGTAAATACATAAAAAGTTATTGTGGTAAACCATTATCACGGATGTATGACTACCTTCTATCTACAATACTTTAACAATGACCATATAGACACGCTACAGAATCTGTTTAAAGGGATTAACTAAAGACATGCTCCTCGTAAGATACAAATCAATAATGAATTAGAGAGAACTTTCGTATTTTTATTTGTGAATTTTATTTTCCTGTACCTTTAAGATGTATTGAATGATACATGTCATGTTTAATTTGGCTGAGGGCCATCAGAAGAAAGAGATGACATTTTATAAATACTTATAGAAAAAAAAGAAAGAAAAAAACCCAGTGTTATCATTTTGATTAATATTGACTTTTTCTCTAAGTATGATTTATGGAAGATCATGTATGATCAATATTGATTATAAAACTTTGTATTAATTGGTTTCATATCTCATTTAAATCTGGTAAAAAAGAGATGTTTAGAAGTACATTTAGCAGTTTATTCTTTCCATAAAATAAAATAAACTGCATGTGGTTTACAAACAGATTGTACTTTTAATCTTAATTATTTGTTTCATTAACAAAGATATGTTGATGTTTACAACTAATGTTTCACAGTCTTCACGCTTAACTTTTTACCTTACAAGCCCACCGGGCCTGTAAGTTCAAATATTTACAGGCCCACCATCAATTCTACAGGCCCGAATTTGAAAACTACATTAATGACCATAAAATAATTCAAACCACCAAAACTCAAAACATGATGATGTACCAAATATTATGTGGACATGTCAATTATGCATTAGGTAAGACCAGAATGCAAGTAAAAAAACCAAAAAGACACTTTATTTTGGATTCATGTTTATATTAATCTCCTGAAAATTCTAAGATCATATTGTCAGTAGCATATTCCATATCATCACTGTCCACCTCCTCCTCATCATCATCATCACAACCAATATTGTTATAAGACTTATAGCAAAAACTTGTGGTGTCATCATTGCGTGTGACATATAATTTGGTGATAATTTTTAATATGTACCCCCCTTTTTTTTCTTAAATATTACTATGCTTTGAATTAATACCACACAAAATGCAAAAAGTCATATTTGTGTAGCCTTCAGCAGAAGAAATATGTATATGCCAATTTGCTCAACGATCCAACTATATATAGATAGCTAGGGAATGCAAATATAGCACGAACGTATCTTGACATTAACAGTCATAAACTGAAGCAAGTAAAGATTGTAATTATTATTTGTCAGACCTCGAATCAGAGTGCAACAATGGAACACAACTACTGTAGTTCAAAGTCTATTTTCTAACTGCAGAGGTATTAATGTAGACACAGGTCCGTCAGCAACAGTTCTATAAATAGATCGCAATTAATAAAAAAATCTGAAGTGTCTCCGAGCATTTCAACGAATTTTGAATGACCAACCTTCTCAAATAATAACATATTATATATGAGAACTCAGACTTTATGTCACAGGATTGAGAACAAAATTAATCAAGTTTGTTTGGTTGAAAGTAGCTTCGATCAACATTTCCTGTAGCACAGTGTCTGATTGCGTCCCCTTTCTCGTGGTGCCATTTTTATTTGATATTGAACGAAATTAAAGTTTCTTTAAGCCGAAATGGATTACTTTTCAAGAAAGTCACTTTCAAAATACTTAATGAATACCATAGAATTCAATAAACACGATGTCGATTATATTTTTATAAATGGCACGTGGCAAAAATACGCGGGCAACATAGCCTAGGGTGACTCTTCAAAATTACAAGGCTACTTGAACTTCGCTTTTGACCAACGAGAAATCGAAGTCGACCTTCAAAAGGCAACTACTTCGCCCTCTAACGTGAGCCCTGCTTCTCGTCCTTTTTTTAAAAGGCACATGCTACGAATACGACGGAAACGTATTCGTAGCCTGGGTTCTACAAGTACGACGGGCGGAAGTTGTGACTAAATGATCAACCGGTTTCCGGACATGTACACCTATTTTACGGAAATTAATCACGTATTGCTAGCACCTAGAGGCTACGAATACGACGGATTTCTCGATTTTCTTACTTCTATTGTTTTTATTTCATTAAATGACAATTTATGAATTTTTTATATAATTTTCTGTTTGTAGTTTATTTTTATTCCAATAAAATCTGATGCATTGAAAAACTAGTCTTACAATAAACACGATTAAGCCCATAGATTTCACTGGTATGAGCACTTCTCAGAGTACAACTCGTACATCCCAACACTATTTGTTTTTAAAATGAACGACGATGGTAGTGCACTCCGTGTTGGAGCAAAGTATAAATCTTTTACAGATTTAGAGTGGGCCCTAAAAAAAATTCCAGCAGGATAACTACGTCCAACTTTATAAGCGTATCTCAAGGAAGCTTGGTACGGGGTAAAAATATAAAAACATGGAAGTTGCAGAAAGTGCAGCAGGTCTTTTAATTTATAAGGAGTTGGATTATTCCTGTATTCATGGAGGGGAAATTTTAGTTCCATTTCCAGCGGTCAACGCCTAAGCACAAGGTAAGATCACATATAATATACCTTAAATAAGCAAATGATCATCACTTTGATTGCAGTTCTTCATATTAATTTCACAGCGATGTCTTCAATCATGTTCTGTATAGCAGCAAATACATGTTTCTAGAATTTTTAAGTCAATACAATACTATCGTGTAAGTCATATGATAAAACACACAAGTTTGTGCTTTTTATATGGTACCATCTAAGATGTATTGAACTACGTTTTGCGCCGAAAAAAATCTACTGGTGTTGACAATATTGCTTAAAATAACTATAAACATTATTAATTTAATACATTGTATTTACCTATTGTCTTACTTGAAATTTTAAATTGTATATGATAATTCTTAAATTAAAAATATCTATGTATATTTTTTTTCTTTAAACTTTATAGTATCACAGTAATAAATGTCTAAAAACAATATATTTAAGAAAACAAAAAACCGTCGTATTCGTAGCCTCTAGATGCTAGCAATACGTGATTAATTTCCGTAAAATAGGTGTCCATGTCCGGAAACTGGTTAATCATTTAGTCACAACTTCTGCCCGTCGTACTTGTAGAACCCAGGCTATGAATACGTTTCCGTTGTATTCGTAGCCTGTGCCTTTTTAAAACCTACATGATGGTAAAAATATCAACCAATCAAATTGCAAAAAACAGACACACGTAAATCTATTTCGAATATCGGAAATTCTTAAAAGGACTTGTTTGCCTACCCATTTTTTGCATCGACTCGGCAGCAACTGAAAACGGAGAACAATAAGCTAAATATCTACACACAATATCTTATGAAATCAACTTTTGAAACTATATGACTTTTTTTCACAGGCCCGTAGGACTTGTGGAACTACTCATTTTATACGCCCGTGTACAATTTTACACGCCACAGGCTTCGGACTACCGCCTAATTTCGAAGACTGGTTTCATAGGTTTGTTAACAGCCATTTAAATAAATCATATTCAATTCTCAAGTACTACATATATTGCACAGGGAAATAAAAAGCATTCAGTATTACTGTATATAAAATTGTAATAATATAGGATTATTGCATGAATATTGGTGAATATTGTCCCAAGCAGTATATCATATTGCACGAGCGTGCGAGTGCAATATATTACACTGCGAGGGACAATATTCATGTAATAACCCTTTTATTATATAGTAATAAATATTTCTTCTTCAGAAGTGTTATTAATACGATCAAGATATGATTTTTTCATATATCATTACTATATTGCACTAGGAAGAATATTTTAATATTTGCACTAGTGCAATATGAATTTTGTTTTATTTCAGGAAAACAAAGAAAACATTTTCAGGAACACTGACTCAGTATTAATAAAGATGATTAAGGTTTTATAAACTAGTTTAACTGTGTGCCATATTATTACATGTACAAGTATGTGCCTGTCCCAAGCCAAATCTGTACTTCTGTGACTGTTCTTGTCTTCAGATTATTTTTACTTTGAGATGGCATCATGACTCATTGATGTTAACCCCATATCCTTTGATTTTCATGAATGTTGAATTCGCTTTTTACTTTTAAAAGAAAGGCGATGTCATCCTCCGCCATCTTAACTTTCCAGACGACTGGGGAGAGTGAAATAAGAATAAGAATATATTTTATTACCAATTAATGGGCCCGTAAAGGGCAAACAAAAAATTCAAATACAGTGATTACAATGATTGGAGGCACAATACAAATATAATATAGCATGCAAAAAATGGAGAAAAAAAAAATATATAAAGCTATATTATGACTATACAACACAGTCAGGTCAGAGCCAATTCAATAACGATCAATAAACCATAGACATTATAATAATAAATCAATGCAGCAATGTTCATCATATCTAGTTTGATCTGAAATAATTACCAAAATATTCAGCTAGCCCAATAATGGACTTAACCTTCTGATTTCTAAACATTTACTAATATATGAACCAAGTTCCTTTAAAACAGTTACATGTAAGTTTTCATTGGTTAAAAGCCAAATAAATTTAGAAGAATTATTTAAAGAGGAAAAGTTTGAACAGTGACTTTCAACTTTTTCAATACAATCTTGTCTCCGAGTATTATATAAAGGACACTCTAAAAGGAAAGTTGTTCATTTTCTATCTTTTCCAAAGAACAATATTGACATAAACGTTCAGATCTGTCCAGTCTCTTTTAAAATATGAGAAATGACATTCGAAATGCACCGGTATTTTTTCCGGATCTTATAAAGACGATCGAGACCAACAGTAAAATACAAGAATATATTGCACGATTTTTTATAAAGGATTAAATAGAGAAATATTTATTACTATATAATAATCATGGTTATGATACCATATAATATGTCTCTATGTTTAAAACACCAGAGCATCATTAACTGATTTTTATATGTTTCATGTTAATGGAAGCATTCTTTAAGATTTTCAGTGTTAGAAAGGTTTTTATTGATTGATTGGTCGATTGCTTAATATCCAGTGAGCAGTATTTTACCTATATTCAGAACAACAATATTAAAAAACTATAAAGAAACGAAGGAAAGTACTGCTACTGGAAAAGTATGAAGATTTTAGTAGAGACGTAAAAATTAGTCCTCTGTAGTGGCTACAATGCCCCTTTTCATTTTCAAAATCTAGAAAAGAGATCTGTCCGTATTATAGCCCATCAAAAGGACTCCCCTTAATGGCCACCCGAGGATGAGCTGAATGGCTCTATGGGTTTGAACACTGGGAACCTTCATCAGTTCCCAGTGTTTTAGAAAGATAGTTATTGTGGGGCTTATTGCATTTTTTCATTATTTTTTTTAATTCAAAGAATGATACTGTATTAAACTTTTTGGTGTTGTACATATTAAATTAAAAAGCAGTCCTAAGATGTGATTTAAAATATTTAAACACATTTAATTTTAGTTAATATCTTCACATAAAATGTTTCTCTTAAGTCGATTTCAAAATGACTTGGTTGAATTTTAATGACATTTTCACTTGATAGCCTCATTTATATGATTGTCCTGATATCAAGTAGTTCAAATTAAATTGTCTGGAATAGGTAGAAAATCTATTCAAATCTAGTGAATATGTTCTAACTAACAATAAAGCTCATTTCAAGTCTATATACAATTATATATTGTATATCAAGGTTGCCATCTACAATTTAAATCAGATTGATGTCTACTTTTTCTTATATTTATCACAATAGTGTATTAGATATAACTTTTGCAACTGTAAATGAAAAACATTGATTTTTTTTTATTAATATACTAGATTGTAAGTTTTGAATTCGTGATTACCTTTGATTTGGCAATTAAAAATAGTTCTAATCTAATTATATTCAGGAAGTGCAATATACATGTACGTAGAATATATATGAAGCTCTTAAGCATGTATCAAGTCTTTTAAAAGGTCCAATTGTAAAGGATTCCGATTTTTAAGATTTTTTTTATAGCATATATAAAATGCCGTTAAATATGTTCAGTGAAGTGTTAATTAATCCTTTGAAGGTAAAATATTTAAATGAAAGTTCAAAACAATTAACACTAAAGAATCCCTCAAATTTACAATTGGGAAAAATAAAATGTGTGAAATATTACACCTATAGTCAAAGGTAGATTTAAACCTTTGATTTGATTGTTGTCCTACATAAACCTCCTTTTATAAAACTGATAGTCTGAAATAATTTGTTTTGATTTATTTTACAATTCGTCAAAGAAGTAACATTTGTTTGTCTAACATAAACCTGCTTTTATAAAACTGTATTCACAAGTCTGAAATAATTTGTTTGATTTATTTTACAAATCGTCAAAAAAAGTCACAGTTTTTTATCGTTAATTATGTCTCCCCTTCGAACGAAGGGAGACATATTGATTTAGTCTCATTTTTTCTTCCGCTTCCGCTTCTTCTACTTCTTCTCAGTGAAACTTGTCCGGACCATAGCTTTTTAGTTCACCTGGACCAAAGGTCCAGGTGAACTATTGCCATCACTTGGCGTCCGTTGTCCGTCGTCTGTTGTCTGTCGTCTGTAAACTTTTCACATTTCAAGCTTCTTCTCTGAAACCACTGGGCCAATTGGAACCAAACTTAGCAGGAATGTTCCTTGGATGGTCCTCTACAAAGTTACTGTTTTTCGTTCCAGTCGGATATTCAACATGGCTGCCAGGGCCAATAATATGCTCTGATTGGCTGAAATTTCAAAGATCTTCTTCTCTGAAACTAATGAACTGACTGAACCCAAACTGTAAAAGAATGATCATTGGAATGTCCTTTACCAACTTTCTGTTTTTTATGCCGATCGAAAATCCAAGATGGCTGCCACCGCAGGACATAGATTAACATTGGACCCTATGGGAAAATGTTCAAATGCCTTCTTCTCAGAAACTACAAATATGATTAAAGTCAAACTGTACATGAATGTTCATTGGATGGTCCTCTACAAACTTTACGTTTTGTGTTCCAATATGAAATTCAAAATGGCGGCTACGGCAGGACTTAGTTTAACATTGGACCCTATGGGAAAAATGTTTCAAAATGCTTCTTCTCTGAAACCACTTGGACAATTGAAACCAAACTGCCCATGAATGATCATTGGAAGGTCCTTTACCAAGTTACTGTTTTTTATGCCGATTGGAAATCCAAGATGGCCGCCACCGCAGGACATAGATTGACATTGGACCCTATGGGAAAATGTTCAGATGCCTTCTTCTCAGAAACTACAAATATGATTAAAGCCAAACTGTACATGAATGTTCATTGGATGGTCCTCTACAAACTTTACGTTTTTTGTTCCAATATGAAATTCAAAATGGCGGCTACGGCAGGACTTAGTTTAACATTGGACCCTATGGGAAAAATGTTTCAAAACGCTTCTTCTTTGAAACCACTAGGACAGTTGAAACCAAACTGCCCAGGAATGATCATTGGAAGATCCTCTACAAATTTTATGTTTTTTATGCCGATCGGAAATCCAAGATGGCCGCCACCGCAATACATAGATTAACATTGGATCTGATGGGAAAATGTTCAAATGCCTTCTTCTCAGAAACTACAAATATGATTAATGCCAAACTGTACATGAATGTTCATTGGATGGTCCTCTACAAACTCTACGTTTTTTGTTCTGATATGAAATTCAAAATGGCGGCTACGGCAGAACTTAGTTTAACATTGGACCCTATGGGGAAAATGTTTCAAAACGCTTCTTCTCTGAAACCACTTGGACAGTTGAAACCAAACTGCCCAGGAATGATCATTGGAAGGTCCTCTGTTTTTTATGCCGATTGGAAATCCAAGATGGCTGCCACCACAGGTCATAGTATTAACACAGACCATATGGGGAAAATACAGAAATATATTCTTCTCTGAAGCTATTGCACTGATTGAACATAAACTGTGCATCAATCATTGGAAGGTCCTTTACAAACTTTGTGTTTTCTATGTTGATCGTAATTCCAAGATGACTACCATTGCAGAACATAGTTTTTACATAGGACCAATTGGTTCTTTTTATAAGCAGGTGAACGATACAGGCTCTTGAGAGCCTCTGGTTTGTCTTTCCAGACAGGTCATTTGTATTTGATATGTGGGTGCATGACCATAAGGCGGTGTGTCGCGTACCATAATGACCTTCGTGGGATGTTGACCTTTGACCTCAAGGTCAAATAATGTTTTTTTAAATAGTATTTTCTTGTCCGGACCATAACTTTTTTGTCTTTCCAGATAGGTCAATGATATTTGGTATGTGGGTGCATGACCATAAGGCGGTGTGTCGCATTCCGTAATGACCTTCGTGGGACCTTGACCTTTGACCTCAAGGTCAAATAATTGTTTTTTAAATAGTATCATTCAACTCATAATGTGTAACTTATTGTTGTAAAGATGGCCACATTAAGGGGAGACATAAGTTTTAGTTATCTAAAACAGTTCTTCCTAGTTTCAAATACATTAATATGATGTGAATACAGTCAAACTAAATGTATGTTTATTTCAAAATAACCTTGGATAAATTAAATAAAAGTATGGTGTGTTCATAGTAGTTAATTAACTCCAGATAACTTGTATGCTCCACTAACTCGTTGTAAATTAGTTTATTCCCTAGACTTTGGCATGAGGTGTAAGACTGTATTTATATAAGAAGATACACCAACAGTAGAACATTCCAAGGTGTTTTAGACACTTTGGCGTGACTTTAAAAACCGATCAATCTTGCAAACATTTCTTTTTTGTTTGGAATGTTTACACAGGTAAAATTAACAAGGATTGACTTCATTAGGACTTTACTTTAGGTTCGGTGTATACAGGATTTTGGTTTATTCAAGGTTTGGTTTAGACAGGTTTTACTGTACTGAACAGTCTATTTGTTTATTTTTTTTTACTCATAATAAGTAAACATTATTACCAATAGAGACATGAGGTTTTGTTTTATTGTTTTCATATGTTGACACAGTCTTTGCCTTAATTGTTTTCACCTACTTGCCCAAAAGTCAAAATTTAGAAAATTGTCTATTTATTCAAACAAATTCTTTCATAATTTTCACTTGTCCGAATCCAGTTTTACTTGTGTACTTGTTTTACTTAAGATAATCCATTTATTTTTTTGATTTTTTAAAGAAAACTTCCTTGTAATATGCCTTTCCAAATAAAAAGATAAAAAAAAATGGGGGTCACCAGCATTCCAAGCTATTATTATTCTTACACTATCTTCTTGTCATTCCAGCTAGAGATTTATGGAAAAAACGTTATTTTGAAGAGAAAAAGAGGACTCCTCCATTAGAAGAGCAGTGTAATAAATTACGACATGAACTGGATGTAATACATAGAAAATTAATGAATGCTTTAGAAGGCTCTTCAAAGGATAAAAATACCAGAATGGAAAATTTAAAACCGTCCAAACAGGTTGGTTCAGGAGAACAAGATGACAATGTTCCATTTGGTTTTATAAATTATGATGGTTCGGTTGTCAAAAAACAATTCAGGCGAGCACATTTGTCTGATAATAGTGACAAGAATACGGTTCCCCCTAGTAGGGGTCGTATAACTTCAGATTATGGTAGATATGATATGGCAAGTGCTCAAACAGAAAGAGAGAATCGGGTAAAAGGGTTTAATCCCAGGCAGGCTATACAGTCAGACTATGGTCATTATCATACAACTAAAACAAATTTACCACAGTCAGAAGTTTTAGAAATTCTTAAGACAGTAAACTTCCCGACTGATAAAAATTCATCCCAATCTGATATGTCCACGATAGGTAAAGATGATGTATCTAGTATTTTGTCAGATCAAATTTCTGACAGTAAAAGTATTCAGTCTAGTCTTTTGTCAGCTCAGGTGTCTGACCATAAGAATGTACAGTCTGAACAGGTGTTACAAACCCAACAAGTTCCTAATCTTCCTTTCTCATTTAATCCTCTTGGTTCATGGATGAATCCTAATAAAAGAAATCATGTCATTTCAAAATCTGAAAAAAAACCATCACCCATTTTATCTCCCAAATCAAGACGACCTAACACAAAAGACAGTGTTTCTCCTACATTGTCCCCTAAAAGTGTCCAATTTGGCAAGGCTTATTATTACTGATGATATTGTAGACAGCACAACATTTTTTTTTCTGATATAAGGAATTCTTTTTACAGTCATTTTCATTGAATATCTTAAAATGATAGGTGTCTTAGCCGCAAATTATTACAAAAATAATATTTTGCTTTTTTTTGTACTACATGTATATACTTAAAGAATGCAATTGAAATTAATCTATCAAGACTTATTCTTTACATTGTCAATAACGTCACAATCTGCTCTTTCTATTAATAATCAGTAAAGAGACCTGCAGACAAAGATAGCACTGGTAGCTGGTTTTAACTAAATTTGAAAGCAAAAAATTTGACCTCATGGCAGCAAATACATTTATCGTCAATGATTATTGCTAAACATCCAGCAAGCAGTATTTCAGCTGCATGTATATTCAGGACAAGAACATGTTCATAAATATTTAAAAGTTATACAGATATTAGGAGTAGATGAGACATCAACTTTTGACTGCCACTGGAAAAGTATGGTGAGTAGAATAGGGATGAAAAACTTTTTGTATCGACCACAATGTTATTATGTATGTTTTTTTTAAATCAAGAATATTTTAACGTGCAGAGAGTGTGGCACTCTCCAATCACACTGCCAGCTATAGTCCATATGAAGGGTTTGTATGTTATTACCTGGCACATTTTTAAAAAGTTTAAGTTATGTCTGACAAATCACTTTATAGCCGAGTTGCGACGATGTCGAACTCGGCTTATAATATGATGAATGTTGTCCGGGTGTCAACTTTTTCGTTTCTGCACGATATCTTAAGAACAAAATGTAGGATCTAAATGAAACTTGGTACATATATGCCTGATGGTGAGAGGAGGAAACCTATTGAGGTTTGTAGGACAAAGGTCAAGGTCACAACTTCTAAAAATGGAACAAAAATTAGATAAGAACGAAATGTTGGATCTAGATGAAATTTGGTACACACATGCCTGATTGTGAGAGGCGGAAGGCTATTGATATTGAGGTTTGTAGGACAAAGGTCAAGGTCACAACATCTAAAAATAGAACAAAAATTAGATACTTTTTTTGTTTCCGCACGATATCTTAAGAACGAAATATCGGATCTAAATGAATCTTGGTACACACATGCCTGATGGTGAGAGGAGGAAGCCTATTGATATTGTGGTTTGTAGGTCAAAGGTCAAGGTCACAACTTCTTAAAATAGAACAAAAATTTGATACTTTTTTTGTTTCTGCACAATATCTCAAGTACAAGAAACTAAGTACACACATGCCTCATGCTGAGAGGAACAAGTCTCATGAACTTAAGATTTGTGGGTCAAAGGTCAAGATCACAATTTCTAAAAATAGAATAGTAATTTGATACTTTTAACCAGAACATTTTCTGAGGGTTCTTAACCAAATTTGGCACAAAAATAGATTCCTACAAGATGGATGTTTACAGAACTTCCGGAATTTCCAATTTGGCTGTGATTTTCAAAATGGCCACCAAAATGCCGAAAAATTGACCTTGCCCGGATTTCAGCGTTCGCAACTCGGCTTTCGCACCTATAGGTGCATTACTGATTTTTACTTGTTTCTTTAATTGTTGTTGATACACTATATCTGGGGTCTCTAACTGACTATGGTAGAAAGGGCAGCTAGAACATAATCCATATGTTGAACCATTTGATTTGATAAGAAAGTTGTACCTATGTCTAACGACTATTTTGGTTTTTGTTTGGATTTTGGGGGGTTTTATTGATTTTAAGAAGTGATTAAATTGATTTTGAAGAATTTTTTATGCTTGAAGATATACCCAAGATTATTATCCCCTCGCCAACGAAGTTGCGAAGGGATATAGTAACGCTACCTACCGTCCGTCCTTCTGTAACATCCTTGTGAACACTCTAGAATCAACATCCTTCAATGGATTTTGACCAAACTTGGTACATACTTAGTCTTTAAGAGAATCTGGAACCCTATTGATTTTCAAGGTCATAGGTTAAAGGTCAAGGTCACTGGGTCAAAATTTTACCGTGTGACATCCTTGTGAACACTAGAATCAACATCATTCAATGGATTTTCACCAAACTTGGTACATACTTAGTCCTTATGGGAGTCTGGAACCCTATTGATTTTCAAGGTTAAAGGTCAAGAGGTCAAATTTTTACCACATAGCATCCTTGTGAACACTCTAGAATCAACACCTTTCAATGGATTTTGACCAAACTTGGTACATACATAGTCCTTAAGAGAATCTGGAACCCTGTTGAATTTCAAGGTCATAGGTCAACAGTCAAGGTCACAGGGTCAAATTGTTAGGTGAGGAGATACGCCACGCTTTGCGTTGCCCTTGTTTTCACCACAATCAAATGGCATACTTTTGTAAGTTTGATTGTCAAGACTTTAGAGTACAGAGACGTGCAAAAAGTATTTGGTCACTGTAATTTTTTACTGTATATTTCATATAAAACCACAATTTTTCAAAACATTATTCCAAAGTCAATTCTTGTTCGATTTTGATGATATTTTTACCAACAGAAGCGAGAACGTATGCAGTTTTCTGTGATTATTTTAAAATATTTTTTTGAAGCACAGATTTTGAATATTGATGATTTAAACACAGTTACATGTGGACAGGACCCTATGTTCCCCCCATTTTTTTGTCTTTTTAGCTCACCTGGCCTTTAGGACAACATAGGACCCTGTCCACACGTACCTGTGGATTTAAATGCAAATTTAAATTATTTGTCTTCAAATGTGTTTTTTGACGTTTGAAATTTAGTTTTGTGTTTAACTTGTGAACTCATAAAATTTATGATTATAAAATTATGCTAGAATTACAGTGTAAAACTAGATTTAATTCTGCCTTTGTTGGTAAAAAAATCATCAAAATCGAACAAGAGTCGACTTTGGAATAATGTTTTTAAAAAATGTGGTTTTATATGAAATATATAGTAAAAAATTAGTCACCGAATACTTTTTGCACATCTCTGTACATTTTTCCCAGAAGCATAATTAAGTTGACAATCATTTTCTAGTCTTTGAGGGACATATTTTTTTTTTTTTTTTTTTTTATTTCTAAAACAAGCTAGATATTTATTTTCCATCAAGTCTCTATCTTTTCTCTTTGTTTATCTTAAAAATAAATTTGCACTTACAACTATGCCATCGTGGAATGTAAATCTGACAACAAATATTGAACAAGGTATTACAGGCATTGATCAGTTGATACAATTATTTTAAATTGACCATATCAACATTTTTCATTATTAATTTTGTTATATTATTTGAAGACATCATTTTGGCTATTGTTAATCCAGGTACAGAGTTGGTAAAAATATATATATATCTTTGTAAATATGTGTAAACAGCCCAATTTTTTCCCTGATTTCAAGATTTTTGTTGTTGCATAAAATCCTCAACCCTTGGTTAATAAATTAAACATATCAGATGATGTTGCATCCCATTCATTTATTAAAAGTTGTAAGCAAAACTAAACATGGACAGACATTTTAACAGTCTAAGAGAGCATACTCTAGGTCTTGTTTTCTATAGAGATACAAATATATGAGATTTTTACTCTGTTTAGGCCCAGAGTATTTGAATTGGGTGCACTGACACTGGCCATGTGCCATTTATTTTACTTATACGCACATCTTATGCATTCCATATGTAAAAAAAAATTCCAATTTACTGACATTTATATATTATTTATACTTTAAACCTGCTATTATAAAAATAATCCCTTTTAACCATATTTTTAATGTATTTTTTTGGGGGGGAAATAAACTTTCTATATCAGCTGTATCCTACGTATTCATGGTAACACTTGTACAGTAAAACCTGTCTAAACCGAATCCCTTTGAGACTGAAGAATTTGTTCAGGTTAAACAGGTGTTTGGTTTACACAGGTTCAAATTACATAGACATTTAGTAGATGTAAAGTGTGTCTGGTTTAGGCAGGGTTTGTTTTAGACAGGTTTCACTGTTGTCTATCAAGTTAACATAGTAAGTGATACAATGTTGGTGCTGACAACTTATTTATATTATACAATTAAGGCCCTCGGAAGAGGTGAATATCCAAAATTGTCAACCCCACTAGGATTATTTCCACGAGGGAAATAACCCTAGTGGGGTTGACAATTTTGGATACTCAACGATTCAGAGGGCCGTAACTGTTTTATTATACCGAACAAACAGTTGAAATATACTGTTTAATATTTGAATTGTTAAAGTATTATTCCATTAGGGTTATTCACTGGACGTTGTAATTTTCGAGGGTTATTCACCGTTGAATAATAGGGTTATTCAATGGATGTGTGTAATTCTTGAGGTTATTCACCGTTGGCGACGATTAGAAGCAAAAATATCCAGATTATTTTATGTCATGTGATTATCTTTTAACCAATAGAATTGATTCTTTATTATGTGAGGTATAATAATAATAATAGTTATTAACTGTGGTCATTTTCTTGTTTTTTTTTACATACAGTTACATTTTGTGTCAACTTTATAGTGCTATTTTTAACTACTACATGTGTTAATTCAATAATTGTTATGCCACCATTGATTGTATTAATTCCTGTAGGATATGCCTGTTTGTAAGCTATATAACAACAATTTACTTTTTATACTGCAATCAGTGCATTTACTGACTATATAAAGGTGTATGTATAAACTTTAACTTTATACGTCTGTTCTTGTATAGAGTCAAACACAGACCACGCTGTAGGCACCCAATAAGAAATTCAACTAAAATGTCCATATTTGTATTTAAATTTAACAATTTTTTGTATACATGTCATTGCATTATAAATGCAATATATATTCTTTGTCAAGAAATGTCAGATTTATTTGTTCTCACCTCGGAACAAGAAAGAAAATCTTGCTTGCTTTTCTTCCTGTTTCTAAAACTCGACAGTTTATGTCTATTGTCTATTTAAGATGTTGCCAGGGTAATGAATGGGAGCTTGGTTTCCAAAATACATACTAGAATTCTGTCTCTTTCTTCTCAGAGCAGATAAATTACAGCTGGTACATGATTTAAAGGACTTTCACTAGCTATTATTATTATTGTTCTAAATTCAAAATTTTATTGACTACACTCTACATTTCTGATTTTTATAATTAGATTGGATATTAAGGGCGGGGGGTAAATGTAAAAGTCAAACGATATTTTCTGCTGATTTATTTAGATGGATTTTCAAGTATTGTATTTGATAGAAGGATTTTATTTACCATGTTTAAATATTCCAACACAATAACTAGCTTTTAATTGCAAACATCATCTAAGTTACAATTTTAAATTTCCAGATATGGAAGTTTAAAATCGATTGATTATTAATACAGAAAGTTATGATTATTTCAAATATTTTGAAGAAAAAACAAAACAACCTTTTAAGGCAATTACCAAGGTGGGTTATTAGCTAACCATAAATACTTTTTATGCCTGTAATCTATGCTGGAAGCATAAAAGATGATAAATCATACATAAATTCTCCATGAGTTTGCATTCTAATGCAGTGACATTCAAGAAGACACTGACAATCCATGTTTTCCCCTCACAGCCTCAGATATAATAAGTACAATCTAAACCAGTATTGCATCTTGTATTGCAATAGAGTTTGTAATATTAGTTTGAAATTCAATTACCAGAAGTATATATATGATGTTGTTATTCATAGCCATATTTCATATATTTAATGTAGATGGCATGTTTTAATGTAAAACAAAACAATGTTATTTAATTTAGAGATATTTACAAGGAAATCACCATTTAGATATTTTGTATGTTATTTTGTGATATTGTTTCAAAACTGTGTTATTTATAAAATGAGATTTCACTGTAGTATAAAATGTCATGAAATTAAATATTTTGATAATTTAAGGATTTATTATGCTTTATTTAGGATTTAATCAATGTTTTTCCTATTTTTCAGAATAATTATAAAATTCAGGCTACACGACTAACACATGAGATAGATGACTTACGTCGCAGATTAGAAAATGCTAAAATGAAATTAACAGCAGAAATGAAGGTATGTCGCCTGACTGATCACACCAACAACTTTAGGAGATACACTTAAGAGACAGATTTACACTAATATACCATATATTTTTTTTACAAAAAAATTATTTAATTTTTGATGTTTCCTTCAGTTTCTGCCCCTTCCTCTCTTTATTTATTTTTTATTTTTTTATCTTGCATGAATTATGCTGTCTTTTGTTTTCTCTTTAGTCTGTCAAGTTGTTTTCTGTGACCATGGTGATACTTCAAATCTAAGGTTTATGTAAGAAATTTAGAGCTTGTGATGACTACATTACAACATGTCATTGGTACTAACACTTTAAAAGTTTAAAATAATTCAACTTTATAATTGATGGTCAAAAATTTTCATTTCTGAGTGTTTCTATGTTTATCATTAAATAAATAAATTTTCTTATTATAAGGGCGATTTAACAGCAGGGTTGAAAGAATTGAAATTTTATGAAAATTCAGGTTTTTAGTTTGTGTTATAATTGCAGATTGCTGTACCTTTACCTGGACCAAAAATATGGCACTGAGGTGAAATTTCAAACCTCAATATTCAACTTGAAGCAATTTATGATAATGCACACTTTTTCATCTTGTGAACTACCAGTAAATGATGTAATAAAGAAAATATAGTGTTTCTCTTTTATTTTGAGCTAGTGGCAAAATACTACAATGTATTATTAATACAGATGGTTAAGGAATATTACTTAAACTATGTGGCATATATTTGCATGTATTAATGACATCCAATCTTGGTGTGAATTTTTTGCATGTATGCAACTCTGATTGTCTTAATATAGGCTTAAACAATCTAAAATGAATGGTCTGTAAAACACATTCTGAGGTTTCATTTTTGATGTAGAATAATGCAAGTTGACTGAATGTAGATACACAATATAAGTATTATTTAAAGCATTTTGATTGGTTAAGCAAATTAGTAAAGAGAAATGATTTGTAAATACATTTAAACATTTTGTTTTTAGTTCACCTGAACCAATAGTCCAGGTGAACTATTGCCATCACTTGGCGTCCGTCGTCTGTCGTCTGTAAACTTTTCACATTTCAAGTTTCTTCTCCGAAACCACTCTGCCAATTGGAACCAAACTTAGCAGGAATGTTCCTTGGATGGTCCTCTACAAAGTTACTGTTTTTCGTTCCAGTCGGATATTCAACATGGCTGCCAGGGCCAATAATATGCTCTGATTGGCTGAAATTTCAAAGATCTTCTTCTCTGAAACTAATGAACTGACTGAACCCAAACTGAAAATGAATGATCATTGGAATGTCCTTTACCAAGTTACTGTTTTTTATGCCGATCGAAAATCCAAGATGGCCGCCACCGCAGGACATAGATTAACATTGAACCCTATGGGAAAATGTTCAAATACCTTCTTCTCAGAAACTACAAATATGATTAAAGCCAAACTGTACATAAATGTTCATTGGATGGTCCTCTACAATCTTAAGGTGTTTTGTTCCGATATGAAATTCAAAATGGCGGCTACGGCAGAACTTAGTTTAACATTGAACCCTATGGGAAAAATGTTTCAAAATGCTTCTTCCCTGAAACCACTTGGACAATTGAAACCAAACTGCCCAGGAATGATCATTGGAAGGTCCTCTACAAAGTTTGTGTTTTTTATGCCGATCGGAAATCCAAGATGGCTACCACCGCAGGACATAAATTAACATTGGACCCTATGGAAAAATGTTCAAATGCCTTCTTCTCAGAAACTATAAATATGATTAAAGCCAAACTGTACAGGAATGTTCATTGGATGGTCCTCTACAATCTTAAGGTTTTTTGTTCCGATATGAAATTCAAAATGGCGGCTACGGCAGGACTTAGTTTAACATTGGACCCTATGGGAATTTTTTTTCAAAATGCTTCTTCTCTGAAACCACTTGGACAATTGAAACCAAACTGCCCAGGAATGAACATTGGAAGGTCCTCTACAAAGTTTCTGTTTTTTATGCCGATCGGAAATCCAAGATGGCTACCACCGCAGGACATAAAATAACATTGGACCCTATGGAAAAATGTTCAAATGCCTTTTTCTCAGAAACTACAAATATGATTAAAGCCAAACTGTACATGAATGTTCATTGGATGGTCCTCTACAATCTTAAGGTTTTTTGTTCCGATATGAAATTCAAAATGACGACTACGGCAGGACTTAATTTAACATTGGACCCTATGGGAAAAATGTTTCAAAATGCTTCTTCTCTGAAACCACTTGGACAGTTGAAACCAAACTGCCTAGGAATGAACATTGGAAGGTCCTCTACAAAGTTTCTGTTTTTTATGCCGATCGGAAATCCAAGATGGCTACCACCGCAGGACATAAATTAACATTGGACCCTATGGGAAAATGTTTAAATGCCTTCTTCTCAGAAACTACAAATATTATTAAAGCCAAACTGTACATGAATGTTCATTGGATAGTCCTCTACAAACTTTACATTTTTCCGATATAAAATTCAAAATGGCGGCTACGGCAGGACTTAGTTTAACATTGGACCCTATGGGAAAATTGTTTCAAAACGCTTCTTCTCTGAAACCACTTGGACAGTTGAAACCAAACTGCCCATGAATGATCATTGGAAGATCCTCTACAAATTTCATGTTTTTTATGCCGATCGAAAATCCAAGATGGCTGCTACCGCAATACATATCTCAGAAACTACAAATATGATTAAAGCCAAACTGTACATGAATGTTCATTGGATGGTCCTCTACAAACTTTACGTTTTTTGTTCCGATATGAAATTCAAAATGGCGGCTACGGCAGGACTTAGTTTAACATTGGACCCTATGGGAAAAATGTTTCAAAACGCTTCTTCTCTGAAACCACTTGGACAATTGAAACCAAACTGCCCAGGAATGATCATTGGAAGGTCCTCTACAAAGTTTCTGTTTTTTTATGCCGATCTAAAATTCAAGATGGACGTCACCGCAGGACATGATTAACATTGGACCCTATGGGAAAATGTTCAATGCCTTCTTCTCAGAAACTACAAATATGATTAAAGCCAAACTGTACATGAATGTTCATTGGATGGTCCTCTACAAACTTTACGTGTTTTGTTCCGATATCAAATTCAAAATGGCGGCTATGGCAGGACTTAGTTTAACATTGGACCCTATGGGAAAAATGTTTCAAAACGCTTCTTCTCTGAAACCACTTGGATAATTGAAACCAAACTACCCAGGAATGATCATTGGAAGGTCCTCTACAAAGTGTGTGTTTTTATGCCGATCGGAAATCCAAGATGGCCACCACCGCAGGACATAGATTAACATTGGACCCTATAGGAAAATGTTCAAATGCCTTCTTCTCAGAAACTACAAATATGATTAAAGCCAAACTGTACATGAATGTTCATTGGATGGTCCTCTACAAAATTTACATTTTTTGTTCTGATATGAAATTCAAAATGGCGGCTACGGCAGGACTTAGTTTAACATTGGACCCTATGGGAAAAATGTTTCAAAACACTTCTTCTCTGAAACCACTAGGACAGTTGAAACCAAACTGCCCATGAATGATCATTGGAAGGTCCTCTGTTTGTTATGCCGATCAGAAATCCAAGATGGCTGCCACCACAGGTCATAGTATTAACACAGGACCATATGGGGAAAATAGAGAAATATATTCTTCTCTGAAGCTATTGCACTGATTGAACCTAAACTGTGCATCAATCATTGGATGGTCCTTTACAAACTTTGTGTTTTTTATGTTGATAGTAATTCCAAGATGACTACAACTGCAGGACATAGTTTTTACATGGGACCAATTGCTTCTTTTTATAACCAGGTGAACGATACAGGCTCTTGAGAGCCTCTGGTATTTAATAAAAATGTTGTCAAAATTTATTTATACCTGAAATTTATAAAAAGATTTTCCTGTAGATATTCTATAGTCTTTGTCATTTGTTTGAGACTTAGTCAAAAAAAATAATTAACTGTTGTTGTTTTTTTGTTTTTTTTAAATGTAAATTAATTATTCACCAGATGGGTTTAGGTAAAATAAGATTACTATAATTAATGCAGTGAATTGATTAGATAAATGTTAATAGTGAAAATTACTAAAAATTCATCAAATATTAATTAAAGGTACACAAATATTTCCCTCTAGGTTGTCATACATAAAAAAAACCAACATGAACTTGTCAAGAAAATAAATGAAATCAAAATGGCCACGATGATTTATTATTAATATATAGTGTGTTAGTAAATGATGGCAGTAAAAGATCAGTCAGGTGTTCATACCATTTGGATTGGCAGTAACTTAACTAACTGTGTGGTATGGGATTCTAACAATTAATTTACCAGGATCATCATATACTTTACCATTTGAATAACTTTAATCTAACAGAAGAGGTAAACTAAAACTAGATTTGAATTATCACCATAATACAGATTTTAAGGTTAGAAAAAATATATATATTATTTTTTACACAAAAACGAACCAATTAACTGTCATTACACAGAAAAGGAATCGGTTAGCTGTCTGTACACAAAAAATGAATCAATTAGCTGTCTGTACACAGAAAACAAATCAGTTAACTCTGTACAAAGAAAATGAATCAGTTAACTGTCTGTACACAGAAAAGGAATCAGTTAACTGTCTGTACACAGAAACCGAATCAGTTAACTGTCTGTACATAGGCAACGAATCAGTTAAC